>OX463755.1:4600492-5200492 GCA_949824845.1 Rhingia rostrata | reverse complement strand
TCCGGCCACAAATATCGCTGACGTAGATGAAGATATCGTGGAAGGCTTCACAGACATCGAGTAGTCGGTGTCCGACGCAATTGGCTAGTGGCTACTGCCTGGAGACTGTCAATCGCGCCTAAATTCACGACGATTTTTTGAGGAAGCTGTTTATAACACGACTATGACTTATTAGCGATTCAGAACCAGGACAAACACAGATTGCAGCACAGATTTTTTTTCCCGAAAAGTCGAGTTCTTATAATTACAATTGAAAGTCGATGGCGAGAAGGGGGCACGTAAGTATGTCAATATGTCTATTAGAACAAGTCGGAGACTGCGACAATAGACCACAAGAGTGAAGGATTTCATTACAACAATTCTTCAAAATGTAATGTAAGAAAAATCACGACCCAAATAAACAATACAAAAAATATTATTAATGTATGTCGTTTTATTTTATAATATGTTTTCGGACCACCCTTTATTGAACATTAGGTATATCGCTAAATAATGTGTTATTTTGCGAGAGTATGGTAAAGTAGCTCCCGAAATCGAAAAACAATTAAAAAAAAGAAGATTTATTTTAAAACAACGATATCACTAATTATTATTTTATAACAAAATATTATAACTGATTTAAAATCCCAAGAACTGACCCTTCGTATTATTTTAAAGTTACTTTTGTCTATACCTACACAAAGAGATTTCAGAATAATTACTTTTAAAGTTTTAAAGTCAAAATTTTGAAAATCAAACTAAGGATTTTAATTTTATGTCCCCTTGATTTTTTTAAATTTATATACTAAAAATGCATTAAAGCTAATATTTGCTAATAAGAAGTCGAATATGGATTATGTGTTATCAGGAAGTCAAGGTAAGTACATGTAATCAATTAGGCCTTTCATATTAGCACTATCCCAATGCTATCTCCGAGCGAGCAGTAGGTACCTTCAGAGCGGAATTTTGTCTAACATAGTTTTAGACTTTTTTGTTGTATATTACCTAAGTGTTACAAAACCGTTTCAATTTCATTTGTAATATGCTTTACTACTCGTGCCTATTATTTGGAAACCAAATGGAAAAACGGTTAAAAACATTTTTAAAACAAAACCTTCCATTTGGCAAAGCAATAAAACACACAAGCAATTGTTAATTAACTTTTAATAAAAACGTTTATTTTTTATAGTGGCCCTTATTTGATTAATCTACTAGGTATAAACCCAAAATAAGAGCGTTACTTAATACATACCATAAAATATATGCCTACCCCCAGCCGAATGCTTTCCCTCTTCAAGGTTATTTTCAGATCACCTTTATTTACAGAGCGTTTTCACCTCCTTCAATTATTAAAATCAGATGCAGGGCTAATGAAAATCCATCAACACTCGACAAAAGCTTACCTACCCCCAAATTAACCATAATCAACCGACACACAAAGTGTATAAACTTTCAATGCAAAAGCACACAAATATACGCTGACATGGTCCTCTTTTCACAAGGCATGTCCTTTTTATTGATAAATGCAATGCGATACGCTATTTTCTAGATGTACGGTCGCTTAGGGGCTCATTACAACAAAAAGGAACCACCCTCATAGTATAACAGTCAACTTGTATACCTACATATGCTTTTGACCACTTTAATTTTGTTTCTATTGGATATACAACTCAAAGAAAGTTGATTTATGAAAAGGATACAAATACGAAAAAAGCAATCTGTTACACGCATAACTAAGTTTTATTTTAATTTATACATATTTACAAAATAAAGTTACGAAATTTAAATAAAACAAAAATAACTGAAACTGTACTTAAATCGCATTGGTACTCGCAAGCACTATGAATCTTCTTTCAGAAAAAAGTAAAAGTATTGTGATAACAACTAGTAATATAAAGCACAAGAGGGTAGAGATTCATTGATAGAAATATGTAGGTATATTGCACAACCCAAATCCAAGTCCAATGTATAAAAAAGCGGTACTAAAAACGTTGCTCTTGCGGCTGCTTGAAGAGAAACATTAGGGTGATTTTCAATTGCAATGGGCCTCGTCAAATCCTTGCACGCGCTCAAGACCAATCCGAATTTACAACTACTACAGTATTAAATAACACGTTCAATTCAAACAAAAATATGACCTATAAATATGCAATAAACAATTATAACCGACACAAAGTTTCTGCAATTAATTGCAATCAAATTACGTCAGTTAAGACAGTCCCACTTCAAACTAAACTGACATTCTAAAGTCAAAACTAACCAACTAAAGTCAATAAATTTCTGCATTCTATAAAATTATTTAACTCTTTTATAAGAAAACAATAATTGTTTGTTTGAATATCTCATCCGGAAAATATATTTTTCAAATTTACCGCCAAACTCCTACTATTATAGGGTTGCACGCCATACTCATGACACCCAAGCACTTTTACTATGAAAATACTCATGAAACCCTCTTAAATGGTCGCTTTAAGAAGCAATTTTATTGAATATTTCTTAAAAAAATTACCAAAATTATCTTTGTAAAATTTACCATCGAACTGCATTCAAACTTTTTCACTATAAATCAAATCTTAGCTACAAAAAATAATTTACAAACTTTATTCATTTACTGGCATGAAATCTCAAATGGCGCGCTCCCTTCAAAATGTATTTCACACTACAGAAGACGCCTTCAGTCGATTTCGAGCATTCATCGAGTGAACATCGGTAGAAGGCTAACTTACTAGAACAATTAAATAAAATAGATTGCAAATAAAAACAAAGTGTTTTAAAAAAAACTTTGGAAATAAATATAATATCTCTAGCCAATCGTAGTGTGTGTTGTATACAATTAATTTTACTATTTATATAAATAACCAAAACAAAAAACCTATTAGAAAAATGAGTTCAGTAACAGAAAATAATGGAGAGGTCGCGGTTGAAAAAGTTGCCGCCGAAGCCGTCAAAGAGGACAAACAAATAAAGCCAGCACCCGAAGAAACATCAGCAGCCTCAGATAATGGTAATACCAAACCAGCAGTCACAAAAGACCAGGTCAAAGGAACAAAACGACCTGCAGATGTAAGTACATATACTCTTAATACTTATTAGACCCAATAACTTACTATGACTGTATCGAAGCTGTGAGTAATCATGTGGGAATAACGAACACCATGCCGGAATTTATTTATATCTATTTTTATTAAAAAAAAACGTAATTTTACAACGAATGAGAAAGGGCAGAAGCGTCACATCCTCTCTAAATATCTATATGTCGGATATCTTCTCTGGTGTAACATGTTCGTATGTGTAGCGGTAATCATTGAAAAGGCGGCCTGCAGAAGGATATCACGTACTCAGGAAGGACATCACTCAAACTCTTTCTGTGGCAAAAGTATGTGTTGTGAATTGCAAACATCCAGTGCAAACATCTCTAATAACAAAGTCCTCCTTAACGGATCAGAAAATCACTACGCCAAGCGCGCGCATTTCTACACGATGGACACACAATTCTCGGTTGTCACTCTGCTCACGAAAGTCTACCACCAGCAGATACCCAATTGCACACATAAATTTTTATCAAAGCTGTAGTCATCGGATTGGGAGCGATTGTGACAGACTCACAGCAGTTCAGCTCATGAAGCGGTGAGGGTCGATACAAACACATAACGATAACAACAATCAATATAAGTAGCAGGAGGTGAACAACACCGACAGTGTCTTTAGCGTGTGTTTAACGCGTTAATACTTTTTTGTTTTCCCCTCTGAATGTGACTTCTAGTTGTGCTTGCCCAGCGCTACTGCTCCAATAATTCACGTAATCTCTCGAAGCGAGAACATTCAATTATAAGTCGGTGCATAGCTAGAGACAATTAAGCTGCTATTTGTGTGCTGTTGTTTTTTGTTGCATTTTTACTTTCATTATTCTCATGTAATTTTTATAAAAATAACACACTTGAGAAGAAAATGACGCTATCCCGGCGCAGGGAGTCACGTCTTGACGCTTTCCTCAAACAAATTTGTTTTGATGTCGGCACGGATTCTCAACCGCACGGCATTCTCCCCGCTACTTGTTTCTCTCGTGTATAATTTCAAATATAATCTATTTCTGGATGTTTTTTTTAGAGTTAATGCTTGTTTGGCGTTTGCTGTGCACAGTGAATTGTTGTACCCATCTATCCAACGGCGACGCTAAGTTTCCTCTCACAAGCAAACACAAACACATTTCCACCTCACTTTGCCCACCATCTCGTGTTTGGCTCCCTTGTTTCTCTTTCTCCATACTTGAATACACTTTACAAATTGTCATGTTAATGACAGTTTAAACGAAGGAGAACAACATAGCGACAGAACGAGAGAGGCGCACAGGTACCTGTTCGTGTTATGTGTAGTATTAACATACAAACATATATGTGTACAAGTACAGCACAAATCCCATTCAATAATATTAAAACAACGTTGCCGCGCCAACGCCATTCGCGATTCGCCAACTTGCATTGCATTCAAATTCAAACATTGCAATCACGCACGCATCCACCCGCCCAGAGGGGAATATTGGCAAGCGTCTTATTCTTCTCTTCGTCTGTCGGCCTGCCTACCTAACCCACCAATTAGGGTGTGTGCCTCTGTGTTGGGATGTGGAGTGCCGGTTGGTATACACGTATACAAATTTCCCCAGAATAGCCTATTTTCGTTATCAGTGGAGGAGGATGCGAATAACTAGTACAACAACCAATCAATTGCCGGAATCATCCACATCATGCTAACTGTCATAGTGACAGTTTAGAAAATTACGCAATTTTATTGTTTTGGATTATAAATATTTTCCAATTGCAAACCAAATAGAAATGGAAATATGAATACTCACATAGCTAAACTCTTGTCTACATTTCGAATTCATTTTCATTCTATCGTATATTGTTTCTTTCCCCAAGCTATATACAACTGTCTCTTTCTCGTGTATACCACTTAGCACCTTCCAGAAACTGTTATATATACCTTGTGTCAATGCACATACAGGTCAATAAAATCGAAATAACCAATTCTTCGAAAATATATTGGAAATGTGATTACACATTCGATAGGTACAGTTATACCACTCCGTTCGAAATGAGGAAATATCAACCTGAACCACTCAACAACACTCATTGCGCCATTCGCACGCAATTGATGGCAAAGTTTGTTATTCCTATGCCCTTGATCAAGGTGGCAATGGGAATGAATATACATTTTGTAGACATAAGCGCCCTATCATTACTGACATCTGTCATCCTAATCCATAAACAGAAAAACAGCTATATAACAAAAAATGTAAACGATGACGGAAGACGAAACTGTACCCAGTTGTTTTGTATCAATCCGCCCGTGCTATAAAACTGAAAAGAAAACACTAACGTGTATCGTTCACATGTACATTTCCCATAAAATTCTATATAGAAGCGTGCGCTGGTAAAGTTAGTCGTTAGTGTGATGAAAATGTGTTTATATTTTTATACCTATCTGGCCGCTGCTGTCTAAGTTTTATTGCTTTCTGTATTTCTGTGACTACACGGGTCGATTTCTACACAAAAAAAAACTTTGAGTGAGAAGTTGAACGGCAGGAGCGCATCGTGATATGTGGAAATGGTTAAAAGGTGGGATACCCTACGTGTGAACACCCATATTTGCGTTACCCTCGAAAATAAAGTAGCTATTTGACTCTTTCAATGAGTTTGCCCTAGCCATTAAGCGAGCGGATAAAGCGATTCAACCGTAAAAAGAACGCGCACAAAAAAAGGATCAGTAAGACAACAGCGGCAGTTGCACTCCGCAGTCTACACACACTGGCAGATGTCGGCAGCAGCAACTATCGAACAGTCGCCGGCGCACAAAAGGTTGCGCGCGTCACATGTGTTTGTTTGATGTATGAATTTGTTCCCCTTCGGCTATAGAATTCGTCACTTGTAAATTACACATTTCGGTTTGGATTAAGGAAGCCGTTCAATTGGCTAGCAGGATGTCTTCATTCTTTCTACCAATGGAAAAAGGCAGCTTTAATTGTGTTATGGCGTTTTCTATTTGACAATTGATTGTCAGCTCTCTCTTATTATAAATTCGGATGGCTTATGCCTAGAAACACATTATTAACATCAACACGGACAACAACGTCTTTCTTGCGAAAATTTATTGCTATACGCTTTGATTATGTCAATCTAAATAATGGTGTTTTATGTCTCGTCTTCTATTTGTAATACCTACTCGAGGATTCATTGTGGTTACCAATGGAACAACAATTCTGAAAGTCTATGCTTGAACTGTCAAACATTTTTTGAGATGACACAATAACAATAGGGCATGCACAATAGGTACAGTAATGTTGGTGCTTCTTGGTTGGAATCTGAAATGAAATACAGAAGCATATTCCTCCTCTTAGAATTGACAAGTGTATTTTCTTATTCCTGTGGTGTTACGATTAAAAAATACAACTTTTTATAATATTAAACATATTTTTAAAGTGTTTTTTTTTTTTTTTTAAGGATAAAACACCGGCAACAAAGAAAGCCAAAAAGGATAATTCCGCAAATGCAAGTGACTTCTCCGAAGAAGACGACGAAACTATTGAGGAGGAGGATATCATTGAAGAAATCGACAGTGACATTGAAAGCGACGAATACGGTGTCCCGTATGGCGTCGACGAATCATGCGACGGTAATAGAAAAAATAATACAAGTCTAAAAAGTATGTTTATATTTTTTTTTAGCTTACCCGTGGTTTTAGATTGGCGAGCATGAGAATTATTATTTCTGTCATGGTGTGAGCTTCCGAGTTTATGTGCACCTATAAATTGTGCTGGGTTCTGACTGCTGTCATGAAATTACATGTCATTATAGACATATATGCGATAATCGCAGCGTATTGTAGTGTAATAGAGCAAACCCACAATCAAATTCACTTGCTTCATAGTTGTCAACCTACTCGTTGGCAAAATACTTTTAATATTCAGGTCGCGATTTAGATCTAGTGTCCAGATGCACATAGTACGCATATAAATATGAGTAAAGCTAATTTTCATACTCGCCAATCTAAACTCCGAGTCACTGCACGAACGCAAAGAAACCAAGGGGTGTGGGGGTTGTATAAACCAGTAGCCTAAGTCTAGGGATTGTGACAGTTTTTCAAATGCATACCTTGATTCGGCAAGAATAACGCGTTTTCAATATTTGAGGTTTTCACCAATGATACCCCGAAAATACGTAAAAAAAATTGTGAGAGGGTCACACTAAAAAAACCAAAATCCGGTAAACCAATTTCTATTTTATAAATTGCAGAGTAAAGGCTAATTCTTCAAGAAATGATTAAAAAACGCACAAAAATGTTAGACTGATATTTCTATATTAATATTATATTGCAATAAATTACAATTATTCCAAAAAATATTCAATAAAGTAAAAAATAAACGCATTAAAAATGAACAAACTGATATTGTTCAGTTAAACTGCTTTCAGTCATAACAACAGTTTCATTACTTAGCAACTTATAATAATTTTAAAATTCCGTTTGTTATACATATACATGAATAACAAACATTTTTTGTAAAATACATGGTCTTAGACTTAGCTTATATCCCTTCTATTGTGTATACCTACTTACTCCTGTTTAAGATTGACTCCGAAAATCAATCATGATACCAAAAGGCTATACATGACCAAAATATCTTTAAAGAAAAAAAAACAATCATAACTAACCGTTTAAATAGCTATACAAAAACATCAGTAAGTCAAGGCCAAAACAATTTTTACTGCTTGGAAATATTGTAATTTTACCGCCAATTTTGTGTTTCGTTTGCCTATCGATATGACACTTTCAGACTTCAAATGACAGTTTAGTGATTTTTAATGACACACATTTCTGTAGTAATTTCTGTTCCTGATTTCTTTGGAAATATACTGTTTTAACCTCTTTTATCATCTCAAAAGCTCCTTCCTTTACTTATATTTCAGGACGGGAACGAAAATAACTAACATTCGACAAGACTAAGCTTTAAATAATATTTGGAGGTACACATACATTTAAAAAAAAAGTTGCGTAGAACACAATTTTTGACAGCTCGTAACAATATGGGAAACATATTATCAAAAAAAAAAAGTGCATTTCGATAAAACAATAGCCATCTGGGGCAACGGAAGAATTAAAAAAAAATTTAGCACAACTGAAGAACTTTGATAATACAGTTTCACTAACTACAAATTGTACCTAACGTGAAACTGACATCTTATCTTTTTTGGAGGTACAAATTTCTTTACTACAGTATTCAATTTTATTATTCTACTACAAAATCTTCATTTTTATTTTAACTCGTATTTGTTAACATT
The DNA here is from genome assembly GCA_949824845.1 of Rhingia rostrata. NCBI lineage: Eukaryota > Metazoa > Arthropoda > Insecta > Diptera > Syrphidae > Rhingia > Rhingia rostrata. Next base: position 5,192,180 of record OX463755.1, on the reverse strand, counting down.
AACTTGTGTCATTATGTTCATATATCCATTTCGGATGTGTTCGCATCTAAAATTTTTGAAATTCCTTAACATTTTGACAAAAAACATTTTTTTAATAAAAACGCTCCCAAAAAGTGGGCGTGGCTAAAAACTTTATATGAGCGAAATGTAGATTGTCTAAATATATTGTTCACAGAGTTTTTAAAATGTCCTAACCGTTTGACCAAAAAATCGGATTTTCTAAAAAGTGGGCGTGGCAGTGGGCAGATTTTAAACTTTTTCTGTAACCTCGGACAAGGATCCTATATACCAAATTTCATTAGCACAAAAAACTTTGAAAATAAATTTGTATGGGATGAAAACTGACCTATTGTGAATAAAACAAAGAATATTTTGTTGGTTTCTGTCAAATATAACAAAAAAACAATTCCGAAACTATTTATGTAACGGTTTTGAAAAGATTCGCATCCAATATAATTCAAATGTGCGGCTTGAGTACCCGCCGAGCCTACTATTAAGTTTTTACTTGAGTTTAAGTGTTGCCACATGCACAAAGGGGCTGTGAACCGAACCTAGACCTATTACAAGTTATATGCACTGCTGAGCTTGTAATATATTCAATAATTATAAAAACATTCTGTATGTCGAGAACCTGTAATGAATAGTTTTACCGTTTATAGTTTATAGTTTTTTACAGACGTTAGAAATGAAAAATTGTAACCTTGGATATCAAAAATATTTAAATTGACCGTCGCATGTTGATTAATTTATGCCTGCAAACTCTCTTATTAAAACACACATTAGCTATTCGCTAATTAATATGATTTCCCATTAAAAACGTGAAAATATGACATCATAAAAAACTTAAAAAAAAATTGTAAATTTTTAGATTCTCAGCCCTTACACTGGGGAACTTCATAAGGTAGCTATTATCTAGTACATATTAGCTTTGTTACAGTCGCCCTCACATAATTTATTTTTATCTACAAAAAAATACCAGTCAAAGTAGAACCTTAACTAAAACTCGCTTTTTACACACTTCCGCTTTCAGATGACGAAGAAAATGATGTCTCAGGCTCCGATGATCAAGCGTAATAATAATGTAGTCAAGAAATAAAAAAATAAAAAAAAACAAAAACAAATATATATATATATATATATTACATGAATAAGAAATAATTTTTAATTTCTTACTTTATTTTTTTTTATTATGTAATTTTTTTTATTTAAAACAGAAATAAGAAAAAAACAACCTTACGATGCAAGAATTTTTCCTTTACTATTTAAGTTTTAATATATTGACAAACATAACAAAAAAAAATGGAAAAAAACGTTAAAAATAGAAACAAATAGCAGTTACAACAAATGAAACAAAAAAAAAGTATTTGAGAAAAAATAAAAATACATTAAAAAACCTAAATCCACTCTCAAGACTTTAAAAAAAAAAAAAAAACACGAAAAGAGTTGCGTGAAACTTGAACTTTTTGGGGTAAATCGTTTCTGTTCGCTAGTATCTTTTAGTACGTACAAGTCTCTTATGCTGCCACAAAATACTTTGTTTTTCGTTATAATGTTCTTTTTATATGATTTTCGAAAACTCCAAATGTTTGTTGCAAATCTAGCTTAGAACGAAAATATGAAAATAAATTAATAAGAGTTCAACGGACCTAGGTAAGTGTTATGTTTTGATGCCGAGTTTGTTTTGTATTTTACCATCGCTTCTTCGTCACTCACCTATAAACCTCTTTCATTGTTTACTTTGTCAGTCAGAAAGCCAAATCTGATTAATTGATCGATCCCCTATGAAGTATGATTGAATAAAATATGCAATGATAAACAGGGGAAAACATGGCTTTCTAGACAAACACACTCAATAGTATTGATACTGTGAAAAGTATCAATAACGACAATTCCTTTATAGACTGTGTTTGTGTGTTGTGTGTGCGGACTGAAATGTTACTTTGCTGATGTTCTTTTTATTCTGGAATTTAAATAAATTTGTATTTATCGTTTCGTTATTTGATTTCCCTCAATTGTTTTCTTAATTTATGAATTATAAACTTTAATTGATAGCCGTGCAAATAAATAAAAGAACAAAAAAATGATTCGTATTTTTGCTTCAGTATTAGTTTAGCTTAGAATGTCTCTAGCCACTTTGCAAATGTGCGCAAAAAAGTGGCGGATGTAGATACTAGATGTAGTTATTTAAAAGTTAGAATTAAGATTACAACTAAACAAATATTTAAAAAACCGTATTTAGTTTACATTTAAAAAATAGCGTAAAATAACGATTAATAACATGTACAAATTATACAAAAAAATAAAGATAAAATGTAAATTGTTGAACGATAAAAAATGCAAAAAGCTGTTATCAGAAAAAAAACAAAGATTTTTTCTCTCTGACTGAACTGTAACCAAATACTTACTAGTTTAATTTCAAATTCGAATATATAAGAAATGAATAAAACAAATCATGGCTTTGCCAAAAAAAATCAAACAAAAGCTAAAAATGTTTTATTTTTATTTTCAAGAAAATACTAAAAAAAAATCATACAAATGAACAAAATACATGTTTTAACTTTCTAAACAATGTTATCAATCAAGAGCAATAAACTTTGTACCATGAATCTATTTAAACACAAAAAATAAGGAAATATATTTAAAAAAAAAAAAACAAATACACCTAATGTTAACCTTTAAATATTTATATTATTTTGTAATTAAATATCATTGTGTAAATAAAATCGATAGACGATAAATTACTTAAACCAATAAGTACATTTAAATTTCGTAAAACAAACCAGTTTAAAAAAAAAGTTGTTTCAATTTATGTATGTATATATGATTTATAAAAAAAAACTTTGCGTTAAAGGAAAATAAATAGTTACAAATTGTAAAGTGTTTAGGGGGTTATTTTACTGTGCTGGGCGATTTCGATTATTATAAAGCTGCCCCACCGCCATAACGACTCTTGCCTCATAAAGTATAGTACGTATAGTATTTTTGTACCAGACTGTCTAACTTCGCCTTTTGGAATGTGATATTTTAGGGAGAAATGCTTGGGCTAAAATCACGCGTTTCGGCTCGTTAAAATGTAATATAAACGGTCAACAGCATTTCGTTATCAGAAATGTGATCATTTAATTAATGAAATCACTTCCGGCCTAATATATAAAATCAGGTTCATTATTCTTAATAATTGTTGAACGGATATACAAATAAAACAATTGTTTTCGTCAATAAACCAGTATTAACTTTTAAATACTGACTAGCAATCCTATGGTTAACGTAAATTTGTTGTCATTATATTATCATTAAAATGCGAATATGTCGCGAACAAATAAGAACATTTGCCCACTGCGCAGGTCCGGTTTTAAAATGTTCATTTACGACAATTTTTTATTTTGTGTCTCAAAAGGTTTCGATGCATCGTAAATCGTTCCAAAGCAATAGTTAAAGGCACATTTTAAATGTTGTGTGCATATTGCCAGCAAGCATTTGAATCACATCTACTTTTTGGGAATGTTATTTTGAAGGATGATATAGGGTATTAGAAGATTCACACAGAGGATTGTAATTTTTATTGAGATACAGATGTTTCATATTCGTTGTGTCAGAGGAACCGTTTAAATAAAAATGCACACATTTTGTTTAACTGTCACTTACTCTTAATATTGAATTTGATGAAAATTAGTGAATTCGTTTATTATGGGAAATAACGATTTTCTATTATTGGTCGAACCCAGAAATTCCGTTAATAGGAATTTAGACTTAAACTAAATATAATACATTGTTGCATTTCTACAAGTGACATTTCTGGTGTAATTTATTCTGCTTATTTTTTTATGGAGGCTCTCTTTTACTCATTTTTGGATATGGGAAGGGTAAACTATAAAAATTAGTAGGAATAAGTAAAACTGATCTGATAGGTATGTTCGCGTACTTTTAAAATAACAATTATTTCGGTAAGAGTCCATTCTACTAAATACGCAAACGCGTTTACATAAATTATAGTAAAATCATTGTTTTCGTGTGGATTTTAAAGAACAACTTGCGGATATCAATAGTTTATTGATTCTCACCAGCAGAAATGTCTGCAGTAAATTATTTTTATAGAGGTATCGTGTTTCTCTCTCGCATCATTGTCATCACGACAGTAATTGTATTTTGTAAAATATTGTAGCGTTGCTTTTGCGGCTGAAAACCCCAGCCCAATTGATTTTTACTACAGAAATGTATTATGTATACCTACAAAATCTGCGAAAACGGTTTTAAATATGCAGCGGTAAGCATCGGTAGATATTTAGATTTATTTTTTCTGGTAATTCAAATTCCTATTGAATATTCGTGTGGCTGAATATATGATAGTCGTACTTTTTTTTAGAACATTTTAAGCTTTTTTACTAATAATTTACAAACTATGAATAAATATTGGCACACCCTATGGTATGGCAAGACTCTTACCAAGCCGAAATAAATTAAGCATCCTAGTCCTCACACGTGAATATTGTTACATGTTACATGACGGAAATCATTTCCTGATAAATATACTGATGTTCTAGGATTTTATCCTCACGAAAGTATCCATACACATAATAAACCGTCTCTTCCACACGTCTTCCTTTTTTTAAATCAATATGAGAGTAAGTAAAGGAGAAATCCAGTACACAAAATTCCAATTGATTAAGGAAAAAAAAAAAAAAAAAACACATCTATTGTTCCCTTCTACATGTAGAATATATATGCCAGATACATATGCCGCACAATGTTCTTTTGATTAGGGGTAGCAAATAGCCGCAACATGCGAAACACACCCTTGCTCCGGCACGCAGCGCAGGCATGCTGGGATGGCGGTATCCTGTTTCTAGAATTCTTCGGCTGAAATTTCCCAGCACATTGCTGTTAACAGTGCGAGACTGTACTCATATCGGACGATAAGGATAGGGGAGGTTTATGCGCATGAGAGTGCAAACAGGAAGAAATGTACATATACATAGAAGGCATACAATTCTGTCAACTGAACCGCTTCTGCTAGCTGATGTAATCCCAATTGGTCCTGCATCCCTCTGGGCTCTGACCTATTGTTGGTTTTTTTCTCTCTCGCCCTTTTTTGTTGTATTTGTACAGTATGCTCTGAACTGAACTAAACAAAAAAAAACTAGCGCACCGTTGAGCTCAATTTTGGAGATAAATGAGCACTTAAAGAAATTATTTCTGTATTTGAGGAAATTTTGGTGTGCCCTTTAAAAGTCCTTGCCGAGGAATGTTGCTTACCTGTTTAATGGTTATTCATTAATCGATTGGCTTTGGCTAGTTATGTGATGTTTTGCGTTTCTTAAACTGTTTTGTATTATATGATATTTTGAGGATGAGTTTATTTCAGTTAATTTTTAATGTTCCTAGATATGCAAGTAGGTCATAAAATAAGTGACGCATTGGGTGATTGCTTGTACATACTTGTAATATATTCGATATCTGTTTATGCAGTTTGTAGGCATCTTCAAGGTACGATTTGGCTAAAGAATAATCAAACATGATTTTTCGACTGAATGTAGATGCAATTTTTTTAATTTACTCTGAAAGTGTTTGGCAATTATTACATACCTACCACAGGGATCAATGCTTTTACCAATATTATTCCTTTCTTATAGACCATGAAAAAATTATTGATCTTGGGTTTGAAAATTGGAAAAATAATAGGGAGTTTCTTATAGATCCGTAAGTATGTACGGTAGGTAATTGGGAATATAATTTAAGTAACTTTGTTTGATTTAATAAAGTCTGGACAGTAAACAAGAAGGTTGAGGACATTATCGTGTATTTATCTATTTTTACCGACCCGCACGCTTGTTTTTAGCCCGAATACGATGCGATTCGCCATAAAATTTCACATTCAAAATGGGAACTGAAAGCAAAGATTATAAAGCCATACAGATGACGCAGTGCATACCTACAAGAAAAAAATTTCTATGGCGGGTCGTACTGGCACAGCCCGCCATATAATTTTGATCTCGTTTCTCATGTGAGCACGTATAGTTTTTCAAAAAAAAATTTTACAAAACAAGAGTAACACATAAAAATAAAATAATACATTCCTTAATACAAAAATCTGCTCTTTTCACCCAAATTATTACATTATTATAATGTAGGTACATAAAAAATCTAATGATTTATATAAAATTATAAAATGTGCGTTTCTTTGGGTGAATAAGTGGTCTCCTAAAAATCAGTAAGTGGAACATGTTCACGATTCCCCATCTGCCAAAGCGGAATTTTTCTGCAATATTCTGATAGTCAAATTTGTTAGATTCATCTCCTCACCCTTTCTGTTAAACGAGTACTTTTGCTAATTATCCTGAAGAAAGTTTAATATAAATTTAATACTTGCAAATCTAAACCCCTGGTAAAAAAAACAGCATTATAAAGAAAAAGAACTTGTCGTGTGACAGAAAAAAGTTACTCTTTCTAACAATGATGTTTCACTCCCAAAAATCAAACAAACGCAGCTGATGTAACCGAAGAAAATCTCAGAGTGATCCGTAAATGTTGTAGAATGGCGTAGAAAAGTATACGAATACAAATTTCGTCTATTTGTATTTATCAAATACAATTGCCTAAGGGCAAAACTTGTGCTTTTAATAGTTACATTCGTAAATTATTCCAAATTATTTTAATAAAACCATATGAGCAATTCTAAAAATTAATTTCTGTGTAACTGTAGTTCTATCACATCAATACTGGAATCAACAGAATTTCATAATGAGTTAAAACTTTGAATGCACCTTGGCCTGGAACGTAAAAACCAGAGATCAAGTAAATCAGCAATAGGAAACTTTCCAGGACTCTGCGATTTGCCTACAAGTAATACTGGAATTTTTCAAGATTTGGACAGATAAATTTCATACCACAGCCCAACCGGTTACACGTTTGCTTGCAGCGCTTATTGACTTATTAGGATTCCATATATAGTCAATTGTTCTGTTGTGTTCGAAGAACTTATCATCAAAGAGTATAGAACTACATAGAGTGCGCATCTCATATAACGAATATTTTCTATGTGGGGTACTGATATTGATACCCCAGTGTTAACATTGCTACACCAGCTTCAAACAACAGCCTTGCCGACGCATACGATCTACGAAATTTCACCTTCGCACTTACCTACCGCCCGCGTCTGAAACGGTTAAATTTTTTTTGCTGTGACGCGAACTCTATATGTAGTTCTTTACTTTTTGGTATTACACACTATGTCCGTTCTAAGGTCGCATGATTGTCCATTAGATTAATTCCATTAAGTATCGAACGTTTTCGCAAGACGTTTATTAATTTTTTAAATTATAGTACCAGAAGATTATCTTTCGAATAAAGTAAATTTCATGTCAATCTAAAAATATCATCTTTGTTTTATTCCACTTTCAAAGTTTTATACCTACCTGTTAAGAAGAGAAATTGCTGCGAAAGCAAAATGGTTAATAGTATTATGTTTAATAAGATCATCTTTTAAAGTTAGAAGTTAAATTGTTATGCCTTTGTTGTCGAAAACATTTACATAAACGCAATATAAAAACATTGTATATAAAGGATTGGAACAAAAAAAGAACAACATGAGAAGGCTACAATCTTCTGTGCGGATCGTTTATTACACTGTGCAATATCCTATCCTTATGATAAATGTGCCCAAGAAATGGGCGTTGATAAAACTGAATGATATAGAAAATGTCATTGTCACATTATATTGTTCAGACAGTTTATCAAATATTTTATGGTTCGACGAATAACAACGTTTTTCTGCAGTATATGCTGTGAGGTAGGGTATACAAATGGTTTTTGTAGAAAAACGCCTCCAAAAATTGGACGTGGGTTAAAAGGATCTTGTTAAGAAACTTTTTCAAAAGTCCTCACCGTTTGACTATAAAGAACGTTTATCTTAAAAGTGTGCGTGGTCGTGGGTGGATTTTGAAAATGTTTACACCAGTTCAAACAGCATCAACGATGGCATTTATAATTTCATTATCTTAGCTCAAAATGTAAAGGTCTGACTTACAGACGGACGGGCAGACAGACATGGCTGAATCAACTCAGCAAGCGATTCAGAGTCGATCCATATACTTCAAGGTATATCTAGTTCAATTATTTCTCTATTTTACAAACTATGTTTAAAACTAATATATATCCCTATGGGATAGAGTAAAAACACATAAGAAGGCTACAATCTTTTGTAACCAACCATTCCTATATATAGCGAAACGAATGAAACCATAACTTTATTGTATCCATCTATTCTTAAAAACCCATTTAAAGTTTATTTTTAAACGTAATTACATTTTCTTCTAAAAAATAAATATTCTTTGCGTTTTATTTTATAATCTGTATTATGTGCTGTTTTCCCGCCACATGTGAGCACTGGTAATGACGATTAATACACAAGTGTACTTTCTATCTCTCTCATTCCTCAATAGATATACCAAATGTCCCGGTTAAAATTTTGAAGTCACTATCCATCACATTAATGTCAAAAATTATCCACTGGCTAAAATTTTAACGCAATTGAACACGGCCTAAGATGGCCTTGACTGATATGGAGGCGTGGCAGTGGGCAGAATTAAATTTTTTGTTTAAAGTGTTCTACTTCGTAGAGCAGAGAGTCTACATAACTAGGTAATAACTTTCTGCTAATAACCCTTTTGGATATTGTATTTAATTCCCTACCTTATCCCATCCTTTAAATTAAAACCCCCAAAATGTGGGCTTTATGGTAATAAAATATTGCAAATGATTTTTTTTACAAAATATTGTTCAGACAGTTTGGACGGGGTTTACTGCTCGCACTGGGCTCCAATAATGCGGAAAAACTATTACGAAGCGCCTGAGAGATTAGCCTCATTGCCAAGCTAAGCGAGTGCTTTTTATTGTTTATTCTGATTAAAGTTTTGCCACGTATTTTATAAACAACGCACGACTATTTCCAACGTATAAGGAGCGGACATAAATCAGTTCAATTTGTCGATAGAGTTATGAAAATAATATGAAACTTATAGGAACATTTTTTTGACAGTTTTACATTGCACTGTAAGACATTGTAAGAGAGAAGTCTGCATTTTTAATGTAAAAAGGCTTAATGAGTGCTTCACTATCACGAATAAATTATAATCTTTCAACTTTCTCTCGTATTTATAAACCAAAACAAATTTGTGAAACTATTTTGTCTATTGCAAAATTCACAAACCGCATAGTTTGAAATGTCAAAAATTCACCACGCGTATTTGTTGACATGGGCGGCCATCATGAAATTGTTCTTGTTTTTACAAGATGGCCGCTCATATGTATACATTGATATGGGTTAGAAGTACGTAACTACGTAAAAACGAAACGGAAGCAATCGGGAGATAAAGGGAAAGTCGTAAGAAAGTTTCGTATCTCTTCCTTACTTGATCTCTAATCGAAATGCTTATATTATCGCGACTATTGATTTTGCATCTAAACTGAAAACTCCCCCAAAAAGGCTATACAAACATTGTATAAACGAAATATAGACATCAAGATTGTCTAAAGGGTTAAACCCACCGAGCAACTGAAACCGAAACTTCGTATTATTTTTTTCATTTTTCTGTTCAGTTTGGACATTTTATGAGAATTGAAAAAGTAGAATTTCGGTACAGAAAAGATATGAAATCGTTTTATATGAAAATAAAAAGATTTTAAGAAATTAAAATAAATTAGATAAGTGTGGTTTATTGATATCTTTTATTTAAGAAGTTAGTATATCTAAATGGAAAAAAACCCAACGAAGTGGAAGAAATTACCAGTTTAAAAAAATGGAAAACATAAATTCGGTATCGGTTGTTCGGTGGGTTTGGCCTAAAAATTAATCGAAATCTAAAACGTTAATACCAAAACATACCCTATATGCGAATGTAAGTAAACCATATAAACGCACACTATGCTAGAGATGTCACCAAAAAACAATTTGATGACATCTGTCACTAGATTGCTAAAGTACGTACCAAATGTGTAGTTTGTCTCGAAATCGCTTTCCTACAGGGAATTAACATTTTCTTTGCAATGGACAAGGACTCGGACAGCACAGTAACCTCTTTAGACGAAAACACCGAAAACTTTTGCAACAATCCAACCAGAGATATTTTAGCAGAAGGTATTATAAATCTATTCAAACCATCGGTCGATCGATTGGACGAAAGAATAACAGCAACAAGGGCAGCGCAAGCAGAACTTAAAATTCAATTGGACTCTCTGGCAGACCAATTGCAAGAAATCGAAAAAGCGCAAGGGGAAATTCCAGAATTCTCCGACAAAGTTAAAGAATTAATCAACGTCAAACACAAAGTCACAGTGATTGCAAATATACTCACAACAAGTCAAGAAAGACTCACCTTGTTGCACAAACTCATCGATAAGGAGCAGCAGAGGAGGCAAGCGCTGCTGGACTCTGCGATATCTTCTAATATATAGCAGCAATTTTAATAATTTGGTTTTCAACGAAGTCATGGAAACACCACATTACGATCACCTAACATCGCAAGATTACGACAAAGTCTATGAACCAGCTGAGGATACATTTTTACTACTGGATGCATTGGAAGATGATTTGGAGTTTCTTGATAGGGTTCAGCCGAAAATTTGCCTAGAAATTGGTTCCGGAAGTGGACTAATAATTACAGCTTTATCGAAGAGATTACCAACTACACTGTGTTTGTCTACTGACATCAACCCGTGGGCATGTAACACAACCAAGAGAACGGCTGTGCGTAATGGAACCTTTGTAGATCCCATTCAAACTAATCTTTTGGATAATATCAAACCAAACCTTATCGACGTATTGTTATTTAACCCTCCATATGTTGTTACCACTGACGACGAACTAGGGATTGTGGAAAAGAACTTTGTATCCGAGGTGACCGATATTAATTTAATTTACTCGTGGGCTGGTGGTGTCGATGGAAGACGTGTCATTGATGCTCTAATTCAAAAACTAGACAGCATTCTCTCTCCGAATGGTGTTCTTTATTTACTAGTGCTGAAGGAGAATAATCCAGAAGATATTATAAAAACATTTTCAACAATTAATTTCACGGCGGTGCAGTTCAAGGAGCGAAGGATTCCTGGGGAACATTTATATATTTTAAAGGTCACTCGCTACTGAGTGTTTATATTATTTAGCTGAAACCATATTATAATAAATATTTTATTAACAATATACTAACAATTTTGCAGTTTGAACAATTTTGTTAATACCGCTTTATAGCGAAAATACGAATTTTAACAATGACGGTCTTTGTCGAAGGTGATGCCCATTTGTAAATTCTTCCATCAGAAATTCGTTACTTGGCATCTAAAGAAATAAATTTCGTTCGTTTTTTCTTGTGCATTGGCAGTGTTCCGGATCTTAAATTTAGTAATATCAAAGAGGAAAATATCAAATATCAAAAATATCAGAGGAAAATCTGTGAGGTATCCGTAGATAGAACACGCTCAATGCCTGGCCAGTGCCCATACCGCTCATCCTAAGGACTTTCTTCCCCATGAAGTACGTGCCCACACACAAAACAGCGCTATTGGAATGAAGTATATTTTTCGTTTCAAATGTGAAATTGTATGGCGGTATGCATCGCTTTTCGGCTGAAATCACGAATTACGCTGGAATGACGCATTCCGTACTATAAAGGTTATCATTGATTAGTTCAGCCGATTCGACTTAAAAAAACATGACTTGCATCCACAAAACCTCGAACGTATCCCAGATGGCTCAAGACTTTGTATCGACAAAATGTGGACTACAAGATTGTATTAATATTTTAATCGGACACATTTTAAAATTTGCTTAAATCCTTCGCCCATAATGCGTACCCGTAGCTGGTATCGCTGTTAAAAGAGAGACACATTTCTCGCTTGATGTTGCCCTCCATTCAACTCTAGTTTATAACGGCCATTTTGTCAGCTTCAAGTGATTTATTTTTAGTTTGGTTTGGCATTTTAACATGAACAGACTGACGCGCCTGAGCAACGCTTCCAAATTGTGTAAATTTATTTTGAAAATCATGGTTAAACTACGTATCGCGTATTGCGTCCATTTTAGGTCAACATAATCGTCCATCAGACCAATTACTTCAATTAAGTATGGAACATTTTCGCATCCACAGAAACGTCGTACAGTGCGTACAGAAGAAAGTCATTGCTGCTGTAGAGCGTAGCGTAGAGAAAGAACCGAAAAAGGCTATCCACCATCGTGCACAGGAATTGGATATGTGTCCATCCACTTTATGGAAGATTTTGCGGAAAGATCCTGGTTGGCGTGCTTACAAAATCCAACTCGTGCAAGAATTGAAGCCACAGAATCACCTAGCAAGGCGTAAAATCGGTGAATGAGCCCAAGACAAGATTGCCGTTGATCCCAATTTTCATAAGCGAATTTTGTTGAAGCTCACTATTGGTTGAATGGATACGTCAATAAAGAGAACTGCCTTATTTAGAGTGATGATAATACTCAAGTGTATCTTGATACACCGTTACATCCACAGGTGTGCTTTATGGGCTGGTGGAATAATTGGTCTTGGTCCGTAATTCTTTCAAAACGGTGCTGGCCAGAACGTTACATTTAATGGTAACAACATGTCATACAGGTCGTGCCAGTATTGATTTGTTGAAGGAAACGTTCGGTGAGTGCATAATTTTGCGTTTTGGTTCTGTGAACTGGCCTCCAAGGTGTGAAGTCCGCAGTCTACGCCGATAAGCCCGAAATTATAATGCCAGAAGATTATCTTTTAAATAAATTAAATTTCATCTTTGTTCTATTCCATTTTAAAGTTCTACACATCATTAAAAAAAACCTTTAGCTATCATTGGAATACAAAACATAATGGAACTGCAATAATTTTGAAAACCCTCATTGGACGTTTTCTTTTACTTCTTGGTTTTTATTTTATAAATTTAACCATTGGCGATTTCTTATTAAAACAAAGCTTAAGAGTGATTATCCAAAAATATTTAAATTTTTAATTAGGTAAAGTTTTTGCAGAAAATCAGTTTTTATAGCTATCTAAATTTGTTGTTGCTTCTTGTGTTTTTTTTTATAAATCCAATCATTGGCAAGTTGGAGTCAAAGCAAAGCTTATGAATTTTTGAACATGATTATCCAAATATATTTATTTTTTTATATTTTTTATTTACAGTTTTCACAGAAAATCACTTCTTATTGTTCACTGATCAACATTTATTTTTATGAAGTAATGATTGCCATTCCACCGAACTGAAACGGAATTTTCCAATAATTCCTACAAGAAGTTATGGGGGTGACATTTCAACTCCATCATGTATTGTGTTACAATGAAGTTGTTCATGGCCCTGCCGTCCCACGAAGCTTACTCGTGTGCGAAGGCCCAATGATAGCTATAACTGGGCCCTTAAGGTCGTGCTATCATTGAACAACTTCATTGAAACACAACACATGATGGAATTGAAATTTTTCTCTATGTATATTCTTATAGGAATCAATGGAAAATTCCGTTTCGTTTTGGTGGAATGGCAAATATTGCTTCCCAAAAATAAATATTGATCATTGAAAAACAAAAATTGATTTTCTGAAAAAAAAATTGTATAATTATGTTTTAAAATTTACATGGTTAGTTTCAATACCAACTTGCTATGATACAGCCAACGTTATTGATATATAACGGGTGATCCAAGTAGAGATACATTTTTCAATAGCCTTTTTTGACAGATCACGTGTGAGTCGTGTCATGCTGTCATGTTATTTTTGTTTAGTATTGTTTGGCATTTCAAAATGGAAAAACTTACGCGTGAACAACGTTTACAAATTGTTCAACTTTATTATGAAAATTCACGTTCTGTGAGGAATGTGTTTCGTTTTACTTCGCTCAACTTATGGTCAACATAATCGGCCTACTGAGCGTACTATTCGCAACACCATCACCAGCCGGTCGATTGGCCACCAAGATCGTGTGATATCACATTTCTGTGGAGATATGTAAAGTCAAAAGCTTATGCCGAGACAAACCCGCTTCGATTCAGGCCTTGGAGGAAAACATCACGCGTGTCATTCGCCAGTTACCAGTCGAAATGCTCGAACGAGTGATCGAAAATTGGACTCAACGGATGGACCATCTGCGACGTAGCAACGGCCAACATTTGATAGAAATAATCTTCAAAAAATAAATGCCAAAGAATGTTCTTTCAAATGATAATAAACATTCTCCATTAAATTTGAATTTTCTGTGTTTTTTTTTCTTTAAAAAAGTAGGGAACCTCGAAATGGATCACCCTTTATATAATAAAAATCAGAGGAGTAAGATGGCTACATTGGGGCACTCTGGATTAAGCCAAAAAGAGATCTGATACCCGGTTAAAATCCTATATCTTTAAGTTTGGTAAGATTGATCAATGGTATGATATTTATTCTCAAAATAGACCGATGTTAAGATGATGATAATTTATTAATTCGGAAAGTGCTATTAATGTGTTTCTTCACATTGCGGTCTTGTGGCCTTACTCCTTCGCTTTGAGCCATTCTAGGTAGATTAAGTTTAGTTGGGATAGCATTACCAACAAACAATTATTCCTCTATAAGGCAATAAAAATTAATTTCTAATAGCAATTATTTCTGTATACGGCCTTATATTGTACTTGTAGACGGAGGTTGAGCATTTTTGCAGTAGATTGTTTGGTTAGAAGCTTGTTTAAGACTTTGTAAGTGTATGTATAAGTTACACGGGCTTAACCAGAACTCATCTATGGGTTGATTTTCTGCACACGAAAAGAAATACAAAATCGAATAATGTCAAAGAAAAATCAAGCGTAAGTAAGAAGTCAGTAACAAAAAATAAAGATAAAACCTAGATAAATGAAATTTGCCTTTCATAAAAATGTAGCCCCAACCTTAAGCTCGTTTAATATAATTAGTTACATCTCTAATTAGAATGCATAAGCGACCTCTGTTTTCCAAATACCGAAGGAAACATCAGCATTCTTTACAGCGGCTCCATACACACCTCTGACAGTTCTGACATTTTTCTTGTAAATACATCAACTTCGAGGCGAGCATTAAAATAAAAAAAATTATGTTTGAAATTTCACCCAAAATATGCTAATAAATTATATTCATTGTATGAAAAACATTTTGAATAGTTAACTGAACATAAAGTCTTTATTGAACGCAAAATAACGTGTGGGTAAATACCGCTGCAGGATTAATTACCAAAAAAGTAACTTTTCATCCGGCCTGAATGTTGAGTTGTCAAATTTTTCTTTCGAGTAAAAAATAGAACGATACGCTAAAAAAAACATCTACCCAAGAAGTTTACAAAATTTGTGCGAAATGGAATCAACGCCATCAATAGATGTCGTCTATCAAGGAATCTATACTCTCTACAATAATCCAAATTCGAGGGACAAGGAGAAAGCTTCCAAATGGCTTGAGGAGTTTCAAAAATCGGTAAGTAAACTCGGTTTTATATTCGATTTACTCCATTAATTTGGTTACTTAATAGATATACTCATGGACGATAGCAGATGAATTGCTTCAGCAAAAACGCGATCTGCACTCATGTTACTTCGCTGCTCAAACTATGCGAAATAAAATTCAAAACTCCTTCAATGAGCTGCCCCCGACTTCACACGAAAGCCTACGAGACTCGTTAATAGCTCACATTTGTCAAATAACAACTGAAACTGATCCGATAATTGTGACACAATTGTGCTTGGCCGTCTCAGATCTGGTACTGCTAATGGCTGCATGGAAGGACCCTATTCTGGGGTTGGTTGAGAGTTTGTCTAAACGCCCGGAGACTGTTTGGCCTCTAATAGAGATTCTTACACTAATACCAGAGGAAATTGATTCGCGTTGTCTACGTTTGGGAGCGAATCGTCGCGAAGAGATCCATAAACAGTTGGATGCAAGTGCTTGCACTGTGAATGATTTTTTGGTGGTTTGCTTGTCAACTTACATGCAAAACGAGTTCATACTAAACAAGGTAGTGCGCTGTTTCACATCATGGATCGGTATTCACGCGATTCCATTGACCACTTTTCCCGAAAGCCCCATTGCTCAGCATGTGTTCAATATACTCAGCATATCGGATACGACACGGAAACTACACGACTCTGCGACTGAATGCCTCTGCACTTTGCTGGGCTGCTTGGAAAGCAACAATAACCACTACAACGTAGATCAGAGGCTTGAGCAGCAGATATTTAACGGAGTACTCGCATTGGAGAATGCCTATCACAATAGCATTGCACACGAGGATGGCGAAAAGACTATAAATTACTGTCGCATATTTACTGTTCTCTGTGAGTCATTCTTATTGCTGATGGTGTCCAACGAGGAGACGCCACACTATTCGGTAAAGGGACTTGATTTGGTATTGCTGTGTGTCGGTCATTATGACTACGAGATAGCCGAGATTACCTTTAATTTATGGTATCGCATGAGTGAGGAGTTGTATCAGAGAAACAACGACGCATTGACAATGCATTTTAAGCCACACGTCGAACGTCTACTGGGGGCCTTGTATAGGCACGCGCAAATGGATGCGGATCATGATGGACTTATTGATGAGTCTGACAATTTTAACGTAAGTAAACGCCTTCTACAATGTTACCTTATTATATTTGGGATCAATCTTAAGCTTTTTGATTTTGCTGTGTTTTCATAAAGATCCTTAGTTGTGGGATGTATCTGCTTCATTTTGTTCATAAATCGTAGTCAAGAATACGCCCTTTGGAGCCCATTGGATTGAACCACATCCCTACGAGATCGATGTACACTTACCCCTCTCATCCATCCTTAAATGAGTATCCGAAGAACTAGATGCTTCGGTCATTTACACTTACTCACAGGTTCCTTTTTCATGGGCACACTTGTAACAAATATGTGCTCCTGTCTATACACAGACGGGTGGTGAGTAACTAGAGGTAACAGATAGGTTTACTTTATCTTATTAAGTTTAAAAGAACTATCAAGTTTTGTTGGCATTTTTAGCTTCCCGACTTCATAAAAGATTTCCTTCTGTTCTCAACATTTGTCATCCTAAGATCGAATTCTTCCGCGAACACCTCTATTGTGGGTTGAACCTTCAACACTAAAGTTTATAGAAATCATAAAATGAAGTATAAGTGATACGTTATAAATCCTAAATCCATATACCCGATGTACTCCAGAAAAGTTGCAGCTTGAATTTTTAGCTAATGACTTCTGGCGACGAAGTGCAGCTACCGTTTTCTGCATGCTATATCCATATCCATTGTTGGTATTATTGTTTTTGGGACAAATCGCCTATTAGGCTTATTGTTAGAGGTGTGTATTTAATCGAATTTTTCTGTGTTTAATTGTTGTATTTATGTTTTTGAAGTCTGCGGGTGGTGCATTGAATAAATATTGAGCCAACAGTATCGAGTTGCGAAAACTGGAAGCTACATGCCCATGGTTGGGAGGCTCAGGTAACTAAATCAAATAATATTTGGGAGTCTATTAAAATTGGTATTGACATCGGACATTACTTCAAACACATGCTGCAGCTGGTAATGACCAATATACCGCCAATAAATAATAATAGTATCTGGCATTAGCGGCCAAAAACCATAGGTGTGCGCATTTCAGAAAATTTACATGCAATGTGATACTCTTAGATGATGTGTTTTTTTTTAATTTCTGGGATTTGAACACTAGGTCAGTAACCCAAAGCATTTACAAATTTTTTTTTTCCCACTTCAATTGTATCTGGTCACAATAAATTCTCCATTAATAAAACTTTTCCTTACCACTTTTTTTTTTGTTTTCAGGACTTCCGAAGAAAGGTTTCGGATCTCATAAAGGACGTGGCATTCATCGTTGGATCGGGTGCTTGCTTTAAACAGATGTTTATCACATTGCAAAACCCCGGAGCTACTTGGGAGAGTACTGAATCGGCACTGTTCATCATGCAAAACGTCGCCAAGAATATTATACCGTAAGTCCACTAATTTTACCACTTAAACCGAATAACCATTTTTATCCATCTTTGTAGTGACGAAAACGAAGTTATCCCCAAAGTCGTAGAGGCAATTCTAAGCCTTCCCGAAAACACTCACATTGCTGTTCGTTACACATCGATCATGTTGCTGGGTGAACTTTGTGATTGGATTGAAAATCATCCAGAGTCCCTACAGGCGGTGCTCAATTTCCTCCTGTTCTGTCTCCAACAAAAAAACGGTTTAGCGGCTGCTGCTGCAATATCACTCACGTCGATTTGTGCCTCTTGTCGGCAGCAAATGAGTTTTCACCTTACCGGTTTGATTGAAATCGCCCGCAGTCTCGACAGCTTTGAAATATCGAACGAATTGGCGATAGGGCTTTTGAAGGGAATCTCATTGATTCTGTCGCGGCTACCGCATTCGCAATTGGAGGCGGCTTTGCGAGAAGTATGTTCCTTCCAGCTAAATCCTTTGGCGCAAGTCGTCGACACAGGAAATGTTGTAGTAACGAAGGGAGAACGCACCGATCCAGCCTATTGGATCGATCGTGCTTGTGCAATCATCAGGCATACCAATCCCGACATTCAGCCGGAGGAAGTGCATCCCACGCTGCATATATTAACCGACGCTTGGCCATTGATCTCCAGGGTGATGGAGAAATACCAACGTGATTTGCGAATAATGGAGAGAACATGTCGCATGATTCGCTACGGCGTTCGTATGGTTGGTAAACGTGCATCACCACTAGTCGAACCATTGGTCAAACAAATGGTCGGCCTGTATGTACTGCATCACCACAGCTGTTTCCTATACCTTGGTAGCGTACTCGTAGACGAGTTCGCCAAGTCCGAAGATTGCATTGCTGGACTTTTAGAAATGCTCAAAGCATTCATCGAGCCCACCTTCAACATGTTGCAGGTGGAGAACGGCCTTAAAAACAACCCCGACACTGTGGATGATTTCTTTCGGCTGTGCTCGAGATTTATTGCATGCTGCCCGGTGCCGTTTCTTCAGAGTCTATTAATAACCCCCATTTTCCAATGCGCTCTATTAGCCTGCACGCTCGACCATCGGGAAGCCAACTCTTCGGTCATGAAGTTCTTCTGCAATCTCTTGAGATGGGGCCGAACCACATACCGATATCCAGAATGTCGTCCACTAGTCAAGAGCATTGCTCAACAAAACGGCGAGGCACTGGTCATGAATTTGATTCATGCATCGGTCTTTTGCCTGCATTCGTACATGTTGACTGACGTCGCCGAGGTTCTGACCGAAATAAAGGCAGTCGAAGGAGAGAATATGGAGGCGTATCTAAAGCGAGCATTGGACGCGCTGCCAAAAAAGAACAGCGGTGGTTATGTGACGGCAACACAAAAGCAATTAGATGAATTCAGTAATACGGTTTTGAAGTAAGTATAAGTGTACCCCATTCTGTTCCTAACTAATGTTGGCTCTCTTTTATTTTTTTAGGGAGGACACAACAAAGGCCGTGACAATAGCCCTTAAGGAATTCACAAGGTTGTTCCGATGAAGTTTATTTTTTATGATTTTACTAAAGAAAATTTGGTTTTCTTTCTATAAAATATGTGGACTACGAGACTAAAATAAAGAACAAACCAGTAAATTGGGATGTGTAACTGTTTGGAGTTTAGTTTTTTTTTGTTTGTTATTCTGAGTCTGCGCGGCAGTGTCCGGCAACAAAAAAGGTAATTATATCTGACGCTAGCTTGATTACCTACGTAGATGGAGATAAGGCTCTTGTAATATGTTAGAACGAATTCAGCTTTCCAAGACATTGATAGTGCCCTTGTTGATGCCGTGCATATATCCGAAAAATCGGGCAACAGCACTACGCTTGCTTGCTATTGAAAAAACTGCATTTGAGGACAACGCATCCATTTCAGAATTCTGTCCATTGCAAATGCTTTGATTCTGCTACACTATGTCGTCATCTTTCTGTTAAAATGTCTTTTTCGATTTTATTTAGATGATATCTTAGGAATAATATTGTTAACTGATACATTTAAACGCCTTATCTATGATTAACTGAAATACAATACATAATATTCGGAACACTGATGATTTTTCGTATTTATCTGCATGTGATGAACCGTTTAAAAGTTTGTGCTGTCCCCCCAGCCACAGTGAATGCCAACAAACCGGTTATAACCGTCACACAGAAGTTTGTTGTCAGTGATGCAGCATACAGTTCTGATTTGTTCAAAAATGTTACACCAGAGACGAGCAGATGTGTTCCGAAAACATACGCAATATGACAGTACTTTGATGTATCCATAGCATTAAAGAATATAATGCTCCAGAAGGTGTGCAACAAGATGATTGATAATGCTTGCGCAGCGGACACTAAGAAGAAAATCTGTGTACCGCTCTTCAGACCCATTGTCGCTGGTCCAGTCTGTGGTTTCAAAAAAGAAACGCTTTTAATTAGCGCAATAATTTCGATTTACATTCCTTACCATATCTGCCAACACATTGACCATTGCAAAGGCTGCACTTATTATTCCAAATCCAAGGCCTGATACATAGGCAAGTATGTGTTTGTTGTCGGTGACACGAGTGTCATCTGCCACTTCTTGTAAGCCTCTTTCTGTCCGGCGAAGGATTTTATAAATGACGTAGCGAAAGGATTCCTGTAGGAGAATTCTTAAGCGTTACGTGTCGCTATCGATTTACACACTTACCTGAAATAGTATGGAGAAAGTAACCCCGAAAGCGAGATGTTCTCTTAATGGAACTATTGCAAACCATAGCAATGACGAAATCAGTAAGGAAAGCAGCCAAAAGAATGATGCAGCAATGAGTATTATAATCCGAACTGGATCGTGGGCGATAGTGAAGACAAACATGGAGAGTGGTGGTCCAAATGCGAGGAGAGTGCAACCGAAGAATTCCGCTAGCGTCATATTGAACAGGCTTGTTATTTATGTGTAAATATGGATTGAAAAGAATATATTTGATTTACAAAATTAAGTTATTTGTGTACAATGCAGCACAAATTTGCAATCGGTTTGTAATAAAAGTGCAAAGTGTCAAAAAATTTACAGTACTGCCAATATCTTGTTATTTTTCTTATTTTTAACAAAAGGTCGTAGCGTTGCCATTGCCATACATTTTTGAATACAAAAAATTTTCATTTTAAACGTATCGTGCTCTCAATTGGTAAATCTAGATTTTGATCTAAAATTTGATCTTTTTTGTAATTTCGGGTCAAGTTTTCAGTCACACAGGTTGTTTGTTTTTGATTTAATTGTTAATGGTATTCACACAAAATCGTAAGTTTACAACGTGCAAAAAATTGTAAATACAAGGCAACGTTACATTTTCGTGAAGGTCCCTAAAACTGGACCACTCAGTCGAACTTAGATTATCCGTCTCCCGACTAACCGTCACTCCGGTTAACCGTAACACACGCCCAACAATTGTTTTCTTCGTTTTATATTGATACATTTTGATTGTAGTTGTTGTTTCAGTTGTTGTAGTTATTTAGGCTTCGCAATAAAGAAAAAAATAAACAAAATTTTTCCATACATTCGATTAATCGGCTATTTAATTATCTGTCAAGGGTTTGGTCCGCTGCCTGACGGATAATCGAAGTTACTTAATCTCAATCTCATTTACTTAATTGTTTAAAAACAGAAATATTTCCTTTTATTCTATTTCCGTTATAGATAATTTATTTTAGTTTAGCGCATATAACGGGTGATTTTTCAAGCATATTTTTTTTAAATCGAATAAAACACTCAAATTTTTATAAAATATTCAATTTTTTTATTGTAATCGCGTATCATGGCGTCGACGGTAACGTTTCTTCCACGGTCGGTTGAAGAAAAATGGTGCGAAAATGCCACCGGCCAATAAACAACACCAATCTATTGTTTTTTCGGGATGCATCAGTAATTCTTGTATGGATGCGACAGTTTTGCTTGGTCACGTATCCGTTGAGCCAGAAATGAGCCTCATCACTAAACACAATTTTTCGATAAAACAGCGGACTTTCACATTTTTTACAGAGCACGAATTTTTATAATAAATTTCAATAGTTTGCAATCGTTGCTCGTTTGTAAGTCTTTCCATGATTATATGGCAGAGTATACTGAATACTTTTCACTTTGACAGATGACGTTTAGACGCCATTACTAACCAGTGCTGCCAATCTGAAAAACTTTAATATCCAAATAGCGTTTCAAAAGTTTACAACGTTTACCATATCAGTTTAAATACCCAAATCGTGTGGGAAATTTCCGATATTTGGGCCTAGCGATGTATCCGTGGGAGCGGAAATTTTTCATACATGCATACTTCGTCGGAGGTTCAAATTCCATTCGAGGCATATGTCACGGAGAAAAATCACTTCACTACAATTCGTATATAAAATCCGCTAAGAATTAGTGTCGGAGGAATAATTCACCTGAACGCACTTTAACGCAATTCGCCGGGGTGCGTTAAAAACAGCGAACAGCTTTGAGGTTTATATTTGCAAGTATTAAATTCAACTTTCATGGTATTTATATGTGTTAGTGTAACCCATAAAAATACCATGTAAGTTGAATTTATTACTTGCAAATATATTATTACAAGTAAATACGATCGACTTTTCATCAATGGAAAGCATAAACCTACTACGTTGTATGTGAACAGTCTAAATTTGCATGGAAAATCATTTAGCATAGGAATTGGGTCTGGACTGGACCCTGGATGTGTAAACTGTATTGGTAAACGTTGTGTACTATTGAAACGCTATTGCTATATTAATGTATTAATCAGTTGCATCAACAAAACAAACATACAGGGAAATCAAGGAAATTACTAAAAACGTAACGACAAAAAGAAGAATTCCTAGTCAAAGAAAAAAAAAAGAAAATGAGATTGATTGAATTCATTCACGCAAGCAGTTTTAAGGGCATTCAGTAAAAGAATATATTTACGCCCATACAGGGACTCAGACTTAGCTTCACTCTAAATTTAGAAAAATTTCTCAAGCTGGTGTTACACTTAGATGTTAGTCAGACTTTCGCTAGATTAATCTTACAATTTTTCGCACATTGTAGACTTGCGACGTTCCACGAATACCCTCTTTGGATTTGTTAAGGCAGCAGATGAATTGTCTCTGGCCAAGGGATTTTCCACGTTCCGCACGTTCATCCCTTTCAATGAACGCTGTATCATGAGAAATGGGTCTTTTTAGAGGCATTTGCTTAATAAAAGGAGTGATGACAGAATTTGGTAGGTACATGATCTCTTTTTTAATGCCTGTGAAAACAAATTTAAAATCTGCATACTGCGCCTCCCACTTCAAGATATGAATTTTAGTGCGATAGCCATCACATCATAGGGCGCTGTGCCCCGCGATGACTTTGTTAATATACATTTTTTTGCGCTAATCAATCAAATAACAAACATGAAGTCAACGTGCAGAATATATGGATTCGATCCCCAATCGAAGCAACACCAAAATGTCCTCCTTTGGCGATGTTCAAAGTGCCGAACTTTCTCACAACCATTTATGTGTGCCTTCACAATGGCGAGTCCTGCTGTTTTATGCCGAATCCGAATGGCTAAGTTGCGCAATTATCATCACACCATTAACCGCGGGATCCTTGGTTCGATTCCCGAAAGTTTCAACACCTAAGTTTTTCACTGATCCAGCTCTTGCGATAGTCTGACAAACATCCAGTAGTAATACTGTTATGAGAAGCTTTTGAAATTTTTACCTCAAAGTCTAAGTCAGCGTTAAACAGGAGGTCCTCTTCTTTGTGGGGAAAATAATAACTTCCCACACAGAAATGAAGGGAGAAGCTATCTCTGAGGTTCTGGATGCGCCGTTAGTGACGAATAGTGAGAGGGTTCAGCGTAAAACAGGTAGAATGTTGATATCTGTTTACTTCATTAATCTCATTACTTCGTCTCATACCTTGTCTTGCCTGTTTATCCATTTCCGTAAATTCTATGGAAGAGCTTGACAGATTTGTTGGAATCTGGTACGTGTCGTGAAAAGTTAGATGACACAGCCACACTGATCCGTGTTGTTGACAGGGTTTAGATGGTATATAGAATATAATCTTGTATGCTATATTTAGCAAAGATATATGTGATCTCTTTTTCGACTTTAAACTGCCTAGTTATCGGAAATATAATCACGAATGATAAGTTGCTGCGTTGACACCTGTTTCACATCTTTCAGTAGTTTCCCAAATTAAATAGACAATTAATATTAAAAAGTTGATAGTTCATAGTGATAGTGACGGTAAGTCTCATCATAATGTGTGCTTCTCATTAACTTGATTTGTAATCTTAAACCACTTGATGGAAATCAATTTGGAAAACAACAAATCTCAAATAAACCAATACCAGTGCATTAGCCAAAATAAAAAAAAATATATTTTTCACAACTCAAAGCGAAATTTAAACAAAATAATTTGGCTTGCGCACAGTTATGCCATAGTCAGACAATGCCGGGACCATATCCTCCATGGTAAGTGTATACTTTCGATCCTTATTTGGCTTTTGTGCCTGAAATCGAAAATAATGTCTCTTTAAATAAAACACTCTAATTGTATGCAAAAAATCTTACCTTGGGTAAACCGTGGTTAGTCGGTGGCTGATTGTTGGTTCTCACTTTGCAATGTTGAAGTGAATCATTTGCGACATCTGAAATGAATTTTTGCGCTGCCACCGATATCAGCCGTACTATGCGTGGATCTGTTGACTCAAATCCAGCAGAATTGAGGTAATGCGCTGTTACTGCATCAGGCACCGTCGGTACGTAGTCCTCGAGTTGAAGTAGAAAATCACTCAATATCTGTCCCTGTGGACGTTCCTCCTGCCCTTGGCGTGAAGACGCACGGTAAATACCAAAATTATCACCACTTATCATCGTAAAGAAAATGTTGGTTCAACACAAGCCACAAATAGTTATATACGACACTACACTGAACTGAATGACTCAAATGAAACTGAACAACGAAATGACAATGACAACTCAGGTGTTTCAGTTCTCGACATTACATTTGTTTATTTGGGGAACGAAACAAAATAGAATATACGAGAAAATACATTTCAGTTTTTCTTATCTTTAGACAAAATATTGTGGTTTTCGAACGGTAATTCCATAATCAGCCAATGCGGGAGTCAAGTCTTCCATTGCGAGAGTATATTTTCTGTCCTTAGATGGTTTCTGACCCTAGAATTTTCATTTGAATCTGATCTTCAACAAAGCTTTGGCGTGGATATTGATTTTTTACACCTACCTTTGAGGCTCCATGTCCAGACGAATGTTGAGTATTGCTGGTCCTTGTTTTACAGTGCTGCAGCGAATCATTAGCAATATCCGAGATGAATTTTTGTGCTGCGATAGACATCAATCGGATGATTCTAGGATCGGTGGACTCAAACCCAGCAGCGTTGAGATACTTGGCAGACACTGCATCAGGGACTGTTGGTATATAGTCCTCAAGTCGAACGATCAAATCACCTAACACTTCCCCTGGTGCTTGGTTATCTTCTGCTACTGATATTGCCACTTCATTCGATATGACCATTTTTTATCTTTAATTATCAACAAAACAAATCTAAATTGTTTAACAATGTTTCAGTACCTCAAGGTTTCTTCAACTTTGACAACGCGAAACGGAGAGGAAGATTTCATTCAAAATAGTCATTTATACAGGGTGGTCGAAATATATATTTTTTTAATTTAATATTCTTACACATTGACATAGCTTCACAAGAAGATCTTTGTTTTGGTATTTTAAGGCCAAAGTATAGCTATCGCCGAACAACTTCATTGGACCAAAACACATGGTAGAATTGAAATGTCACAATGGACAATTCCGTTTCAGTTCAATAGAATGACATTCATTATTTCACTAAAAAAATGTTGATCAGTGAAAAATAAGAAAACTATAATTAAAAATTTAAATATTTTTGGATAGTCATGTTCTAAAATTCATAATCTTTGTTTTGACACCAACTCGCCAATGATTGAATTTATATAAAACCCGCATGTAGTAAGAAGTAAAAGAAAATTTTCAATGATATTTATAACTGCGGGCCCTGAAATAAATCTTGCCCAACTAACAATTATACCTCTATAAGGCAGTAAAATTTAATTTCCGCAAGAAGCCTGCTTAAGACATTATTTAGGAAAATTCACAAGAATAACCGAAGTAATAATGGTATAACCTCTGTAAGCCAAAAAACAGCTTCCGGAAATGTGTGTACATGCATCACAAGTTAAGATGTATAGAGTTAACGAATGAAGGCTTAAGAAAAGCTAAGGTTAATATCATAATCTAGAGAAGGGTGAAAAGAGCAGGAAAAGGGTGAAAAGATCTGAAATCCATTGGAGAATGAGTCAGCACGACTCAAGTACATCGTTGTACTAACTGCTCTTTCATGTTCTAGAGTACAGCCTAGTGGATAGCGTGTTTGACTACCGTGTATTTGGATAATCATGTTTTAAAGTTCATAGGTTTTGTTTTGAAACAAACTCGCTAATCATTGAATTATATAAATTGCAGATTTGGTTTTCATATCTTGATATCAATTTTTCATGTTCCAATCGAATATATACTGACGTAAGAAGCTGTCAATTGTGTTGGTGTTGGTGCTAGTAGTGATGTTGGTGATTATATGGAACACGAAAACGATTCAGGCCAAAAATGGAAAAAACTTGTCTCAATCGAAAACGCTTCAGATAAGTCTTCAATTCTTTTCCTAGACAGGTTAACTTTCCAAAAAGCCATTCTAATTTGAACAAATTCGTTAGTGCATTAGGTCTATTTATACACTTTACATTGTTTTTATCTCTTTTTGACTTATATACTTATAATATTCATTGTGAATGGTCCTCGTTCACAGAATGCCGACTGTGAAATGAAACAACACATGACAAATTTGTGATTTGTGAACGAAATCCAGACTTGAAGAAATTTTGTCAACAAAGGAAATTCAGCTGCTCGACCGGCTGTTAAAAACTTATTAATTTCTAATTAAAGTACACCAAAAGGACATTCAAAATCATTACGATTCAGCATGGTGCAGTGTGAAGAACTAAAAGATGAGGACCGTCCTTCGAATACTCTAGAATTATTCTCGGAACTTGAAGAAGTTTTGCAGATGATCGATTCAATTAAGGTGTGTCATGCACCGAATTTCGAGAAGGAGTATGAACACTTTACAGAAATTCTTTCAAGGTAAGTACAGGAAATACATTTGCTTTACAGGAAATATATATGCTTACTCCAATTTGAAATTGTGTGTGAAGGTATCAAGAGCAACCCCATCTTCTTGACCACCATCTCGATGTTTTGCTTCAAAAGTTATTGAACAAAATTCGAGATCCCATTAGCGATACAAATCTGGTACATGCTTGCTTTAAGTATCTGTACACAATATGTAAGGTCAGGACATATAAGGCGCTAGTTAAATTCCTTCCGCATGAGTTGAGTGACTTGGAATTCGCACTGGATCTGTTAGAACGCCAGCCACCAAAGGAATTTGAGAACTGGGAAACGCGTTATATACTCTTACTATGGATGTCTATTCTCGTGTTGAATCCATTTCATATGTCACGCCTCGATGCTTATGTTACCGAAGGGACGGTGAACTGCACAAACCACATACAGGTGAAGACAAAGATGGAGAGAATCTTTGACATCTGCAAATTGTATTCGGAGACAAATGACACATGTGCCGATATAACTGCATATCTTTCGGCAAAGTACTTCATTCGATCCGACATAAAGAGTGTTTATTTGGAAAAGTATTTCGATTGGGTTATCGAGAACAACAATGCAGACACTCAAAATGTAAAGTTTGGTCAGTTGGCTGCAGTCGCCGCCATTCTGAAGCATGGAAAGCGAGAGGATCTATTGCCATATGCTCAGAGATTGCAGACGTGGATTTTGTCATGCAACTACAAGGAAAGCTCGGACTTCTTAAAGTACAAGTATTATATCAAGATAATTCAACGAATTGGATTGGTTTATCTAAAGCCCAGGATTGCCGCTTGGAGGTATAAACGAGGTAAGTTTCAACTAGCTTGCTGCTACAGAGAAACAGTGTTTCAATCTTCTTTTCTAGGTCTACGATCATTGGCATTAAATCTTGCTCAGGCACCGGATGGCAGTGAAACCAGTTCGCTCATGACTGAGGGCGACGGTGAATCGGAAGATGGTGAAGAAATTATTGTTCCCGACTTTGTTGAGGACGTTTTTGAAGAACTTTTGCAAGGTCTTCGAAGTGCAAGTAGTGACATCCGATGGAGTGCTGCCAAAGGTATCGGTCGAGTAACAAATCGCCTTTCACGTGCACTCGCCGATGAAGTTATTGGCTCGGTCGTGGACATTTTAAATCCACTAGAATCTCATGAAGCTTGGCATGGTGGATGTTTAGCACTAGCAGAACTTGCAAAGCGAGGTCTTCTACTTCCGTATCGATTAAAAGAACTTGTTCCACTTTTGATGCAAGCACTGTTTTATGACGAAATGAAGGGTTATATGTCAGTGGGGCAGCATATCAGAGACGCAGCTTGCTACATGTGTTGGGCATTCGCAAGGGCCTACAATCCCAGTGATTTACAACCGTTTGTACATCAGATATCTGCTGGCCTACTTATAGTAGCATCATTTGATCGTGAAATCAATTGTCGCCGAGCAGCATCGGCTGCATTCCAAGAAAGCGTTGGACGCCTTGGGAATTTCCCCTATGGAATAGAAATCTCAACAACAACAGACTTTTACACTGTTGGACTTAAGCAGAACTCATTTTTACAAGTAAGCGATTATATCGCACAGTTCGAAGAGTATCAGGTGCCACTGATTGATCATCTAGTTGAAAGGAAGGTCAACCACTGGGATACGTCAATTCGGGAATTGACGTCGAAAGCTTTGCATAAACTTACCTTCAGAGCACCCCAGTATATGTCGGGTGTTGTCCTCCAGAAGTTATTCTTAAAGACGAACTCTATCGATATTAATATGCGTCATGGGGCTGTCATAGCGATTGGGGAAATTGTTCTTGCCTTAAAGTTGGTCGAGGACGCCTCGAAAGAGACCTTGATCACAAATCAGGTCGTGAGCGAATTAAACGAACTGATTGGACGGTTTCTTACGCGTGATCAATATCGAGGTAAGATTTAAAAAAAAAAATCACCATTGGCAATTGTGAACGTTGTATGTGAAATTTTAGGAATGAGTGGAGAAATAATGAAGCAGTGCAGCGTGGAATTTATAAAAAATTGTAGTGTTGCTGCCATCAGTGTCAATCCTAAATGCTTAGGTATATTTGTTGTTCAAGTTTAGTCATCATACTTATCATATTTTTTTCAATATTCAAGACACTTGGCAAGATATAATTGACAAATGCCTTATTGGACAGACACGAGATGCTGCCACATCTGCTCTCTCTGAACTCTGTAAGGCATACTACAACTTACCCGAACGGAGTGACCAGAATGACGTTATCGTAGCTGCATATCTGAAGGGATCTGAAAACGATTTGGAAGAGCAAATTCGTATGGGCTACCTGTGTGCTCTTGGCGCTCTTCCGGATTTTATGATTCTCCCCCAACTTGATAAAGTTGTCGAATGTTTGGTGAAGCAGTCGTTACCCCCTCGTACAATTTTACAAGCTGCTGGTTCAGTTGAACAGGAATGTGAAAATGTAATCACATTCAAATGGAGTGAAGCTCGCCGGGAGAGTGTTCGATCTTTGTCAAACCTCGTGCAGACAATTGGATTCTCTGACGCAACCGATGCTTCTATGGAGAATCCCAAGTATTTCGACAAAATCTTCCAATGCTATTTGAAAGCATTGGAGGAGTATTCGGTCGATAACCGAGGTGATATTGGAGCGTGGGTTCGAGAAGCCTCAATGAATGGTAAGTGCCTTTTCAAATTCTAGTTTCGTAGCGTCATACTGTTAACTTTCTAGCCCTTTATCAATTATTGACAACATGCCCCAAGCATATTGTCAAACCTTTACATGTTCGTCGGTTGTTGCTGGGCTTAGTTCAACAGGCGGTGGAGAAAATCGATCGCACGCGAGGTCTGGCAGGTCGACTATTTTGCAGTATTATCAACGCCAAACCACCCATTCCGCATATAAGTGGACACGATCGTTTAAAGGAAATATTTCCTGAAGATACTTCGACTGTTCTTTGGCTGTTTGCCGATCATACATTCCCCATGTTCTGCTCAGTTCTAGAACTGCCTGATTATTCACCAAAAATTTTGCTAGGCCTAAGCGCAAGTATTGGGCAGCTAACAGAATCATTGGTAAGCACTCAGAATTTGCAATAAAATAACTCCTTTCGACTAAACATTTTTTTTAGATAAAATATTCCTCAGCGGCTTTGTTCAAATTCCTTCGCTCCCATCCAGATGAAATTCCACGACTTTGCCAGGAGATTGTGTTAAATTTTGAGGAACACTACCAGATTGACAGAGTCACCCATCCCATGCTGAACTTTTTGGACATTTTAATAGGATCAGGTATACATACACAAGACTCTTTATTTTTCAATTCTTCAACAACTCAAGGCTAATTCTTTCCAAAGGTACAATAAACGCAGTTTTAATGGACGAGGAATCCCCCTTTGCCGATGAAATATTTCGCCTAACAAATGCCGAAATCAAGGGTCACAAAAAGCTCTACAAACTCGTGTCAAGTATTAACGTGTTCTGCCAGCTGATTCAGGTTCCTCGCCTTTGCAAGAAGATCCTAGCCAAAATGGCAATATTTTTGGGACTTTCTCATGTGCATGTACGCAAGACAACCGCGACGAAACTCTACGAAGCGCTTGCCCTGCATGGGGACTCATGTGACATTCCCGAAGATAATATGGATGAGATATTGAACATATTGTCAGAGACTGATTGGGGATTGCCTCTGTTGGAGATCCGTCCGATTCGCAATGAGTTGTGTACATTGATGGGTGTTAAGCCACCAGTCAGTGGAGTAGCGGCAAGTGGTGCGCATTAGTTGAACCATAGTTACGTAAATATTTATGAATACGAGCACGTTTTATTTGTTTATGCATCAGCGCAATTATATAAATACAGCAGCTTTCACGTTAGGTCATAGAATCACCAGA
Organism: Rhingia rostrata; assembly: GCA_949824845.1. Classification (NCBI taxonomy): domain Eukaryota; kingdom Metazoa; phylum Arthropoda; class Insecta; order Diptera; family Syrphidae; genus Rhingia; species Rhingia rostrata. The sequence continues at coordinate 5,161,099 of OX463755.1, read as the reverse complement.
GCTGAAGAAATTAAAAATAAATTAAAAATATATATTCATAGAAGAAGGCTTTTAGCAAAATTATTGTCGAATTTATTTACATATTCTATGTATTTATGTTGAAACAGGGATTCAACCAATATGCCTCTCCAATTAGCCCGGTCCTAAGCAAAATTCGAACTACCTCCAGTTGCTTGGTATAGTTAATGTCGGTTTCTACGTGAGCGCGCCACTTATGGCGAGGTCTCCACCTGCTATGTCCGATGTCTGTCAGAGAATCGAAAACATCAAGATAAATTGGTAGTATTGGTATTTTACTAGTAATAGCCATTTTAAACGTACATTGCGGAGCGTTTGAACAGGTCTATGAAGTTGTTAATTTCTTGAATTTTCGTCTCTAACAAATAGGATTAATAGGATCGTCAACAACAAGTAGTACCAACGATTTTCTGAATAATTTTTCACTCCAAGAATTCTACATCCGCTTCTATTAGGGTCTTTCCATTTATGACTAAATCTACTGTCCAAGGAATGTTTGGAAATCCAAAATGCTGCGTAATTTCCTTCTGACTATTGCAAAGTTATCAACTACATTGAACGTTTTTGAGCTGACAACCGTGTGCTGGAGTGGTATTTTGCTCCTCACAGAAAACAATAAGTCCATGGTCAGACGTAGTGTCGTGTAGGCTGTATTTTTCGACGATACTGCTAAAAATGTCTTCTTGTGTTAAAATGATATAATTCCACTTTATTGGGCTTGTCCCATTGTCCTCGTCCGAAGACAAAGGAAGTTGATTTGAAAATGAATATAACATGCTGAAGGTACCGCCATCAGAAAAAGAGTAGATTGGATTAGAAGTTGTAGACAAGTGGTCATTAATTATCATGAGATAGATTGTCGGGGACAAAACGTAGCCTTGTCCACTTGAAACGGTCCAAAGCAATTTGATTTAAATGTTTCGAGAGGATGAAAAACGCACATTTTATTTAAAAAGAGCCATATGTCAACCACGTATTTAACCCTCCAATCATGGTGACTGATTTTCGGTGAGATTTGATATCAAATCTTTAATAGGTATATTGTTACAAAAACCATATTGTTGGTCATGGAGGAGATTTCGTCCTTCTAAACATTTCACTATCTGACGGTTTATCTGCGTTTTCATTACCTTAGAAAAAAGGTTGGTATGTGCAGTGAGAAGAAGATTCATATTTTTTGGGGACGGGCTGGAAAACCCTGTTTTCCAACTACTCGGATAGAGTTCTGATGAATAGAACTTATGGAAAAGCTTTCTCAGTGCTTTCGCCAAGGTAAAAGAACACCGCTTAATAATGGGGCAGATACCGTCTGAATTTGCAACGCTTAATTTGTGCATTACAGTCATTTCTGGATTGTTTCTCTCTCTTTCTCCCTAACAGCCTACAGCTCTAGTCATACAACCCGTGGTCCATTCCGATGTTTTTGGTTGCCTCGGAACAATTGGGTTTTCCCTGATTGATGGGAAAATTTTTAAAAGTTATTAAAACAGTTCAGTTAAATTTATGGTAACATCCTGCGCATGGTAGATTAAATGTTAAATTTTATAATAATTTTAACATTTTATTCTACCATGACCATCCCGGTCACCTTCGTTCGAGGACTGACCTAAACATTATAGTTCTGGTTCGATAAGTTTCCACCGTTGAGACCTACACCGGATGTATGCTCAGTCAAGGTTTTTGTCCACCTTACAAGCGTAGCCAATTGAAAACACCATTGAAGCAAAATTTGAGTTAAGGTTTATATTCACGAACTATCTCGTTATACTCCCTTTGGCTCCACTGTATTTAATTTGCCTACTGTAATAGATGGATGAAATCTACTACAAATTTAAAATGAATCACGTCATGGTCATACGTCATACCTTGACAAATCAGTCGTAGAAGATTTTCGTGTTCTAAACCAATCCAGATAAAAAAATTTCCCCAATTCCGCTTGTGAGGTTCGCCCACATTTCTGAGTCCAACATTACAAATTATCTCTAACCTATATTCGGTTCCAGAACACCCGAAATATTAAAGTCCCACCCATATCAAGCTTGAGATAATATAAAAATGGTAATTATAAAAATTAAATTAAAACAGACAACGCTCAAAAACGTGTAATGGCAATGTTGTGTTTGCTGATTGTCCTAAAGATAAATAGAAAGGTGATTAATCTCCTGGTAATAATTAATTTTTCTAGTCTGAGGGAAAAATATGCGATATCTCCGATGAGGTGCGTGAAGAATTGAGGAAGTTCCGATTCAAGAAAAACAACACAAATTCCGCTCTGATATGTGAGTACTAAAAATGAATAACAATTCATTGGCAAGATGCCACTTTGTGTGGCATGCTTTGCCTCCACCAAACAGATTGTTTGTTTACAAGCCATGCCCAAGACCAAACTATGGTGGCAAAAACTTTTCGAACACATGCTTAAATGTTATTTTACTTTCATCACAGTGAAAATTGACCGTGAGAGACAAGAGGTCGTTTTAAGCGAATTAATCGACGATATAAAGGTCGATCAATTACAGGACATACTGCCGGGACACCAGCCCAGATATGTGATTTACACATACAAGATGGTGCATGATGATGAAAGAATTTCATATCCAATGTGTTTCCTATTTTACACTCCAAGGGACAGTCAGGTAAGGCGACATATTTACGTGCTCTTTCACTTATTTCATCTGTGTTCTATCATATTGCCACAGATTGAACTGCAAATGATGTACGCTTGCACCAAGAGTGCCCTACAACGCGAAGTTGATCTGACAAGAGTCTACGAAGTTCGCGAGTTGGATGAGTTGACCGAAGAGTGGCTCAAAGAGAAGCTGAAGTAAGAAACCAACGCACCGGATCTGTGTTCAATTAACAATTCCAATACCAACGACAACATACCAAAATATTTTTTTATTAAAAGTATTAACCAGAACGTAACCATTCAATTCATTTTTAGGTATTGATTTTGAACCAACGAAATAACAGGTCATTATGTAGTTCTTGTGTAGTTTTGCATATAAAAGACCAAATTACATATATAATATAGGAGTATAGGGACGTCTTAAAATAATTAATACAAGTTATCTTTAGATTCGTCGTAGCACACACATACAACAAAGCCTGCGGCTTTAACCAATCATTTCAAAGAAGCTCTGCTTGCCAAATTCATTTTTTTTGTTAACCCTGTGTGTAGACGTTTAAAGGTTTTTTTCACATTTGTAGTGAATCTTAATGATTTTGAAATAAATAAAAAAGTAAGTCTACACTGTTTTTAGACGTTTAAAAAAAATTGTTGGTAGGAGGTTCAGTAATTCATTAAAGCGGATGGACAAACAAATCTTTGTTCAAATAGATGTATAAACTTGGTATCTGAAAGTAGAGAGATATGGCTTTACTTTCGAATATTTTTACTTCCTATCAAAAGTCAACGAAGAAGTTTGGACCATCGTTCAGACTCTCAAAAGTTCTTCGACAGCACTGTTAGTAGTCTTTCAATCGAACAATACAAAAAAACACGGCCGACCACCAGAAATTGCCAAATTGACCAACTGTACAACAACTTATAAAATCCCCACACAATGAAAGACTGAAAAGGTGATTGCATCCCAAATAAGGAAACCAAGATAAGCTTTTTGGATGCAGACGTAGTACATGGATCCCTCAACACAATGAAAGATCGCAAGGGTGATTGCGATGCCCCATTAAGGAAACCGAAAACCCTCATTTCGATGCTGACAACATACCTGGATCTCTACTCAAAATTTTTTTTTGAAAAGGCATACTTTTAAGAAAATAGAGACATTGTTTAACCGTCGAAGTGTTGTACCTGGGCAACCAGGAAAACAATTGATAATCCACTTTCTTACCAAGCTGCTAAGAGAGTCTGCAACAAATAAAATACAACATATGTAGTTCGGATTAATGGTAGTAGCTGAATTTGTCGGATAAATATTTGGATATTAACATCAACATACATTTTTTGTTGGTATTGATTAAAAAAAAGGATTTCAAGTGTTTCATAACTGTTTCTTTTTTTTTTAAAGCATTAACATAATTTGTTGGGGATGTGTATAGCAAAAATAATAATACATTCATAATAATATACAACAAATTAATGCGTTTTAACGGCTTAACTCTTTCGTTTCGTGAGATTGTGGTTACCGGGTGTGAAGGTTGTTGTTTCCAAACTTCGTTGTTTATCTTCTTTGGATGGTTGTGTGGTCTATCTGTAGAGGTGGATTATTGACTTGATTCAGTAACTCTAGTCGGCTTATTTGCCTGTTTCGGTTCTTCGATAACTTTTGCTCTAATCCCAGTGCCGGGGATTGGGCTTGACATTTGTTGCTTGAATTGGCTCGTTTATGTTAAATCGGCGAATCTAATTGATGTTTACTGCGGTCCCCCGACAGAATCTATAGTCTCTGCAGTGCCATGCATTGAAAATCATTATCGCATGATCGATGACCTTCTGAGAATTTGCTGATTTCAATTTATTGAAGTTCATAAATACTGGGCCTTCATTCCTTTAAGTGATTATCATTTGAAGGGGCATCTTCCACTACGTAGAACCAATACACGTTTTTGCTGTCGGCAATATCACTATTGAGCGATTGTTCGCGAGGTGTCACTAACGTCTGAGTGATAATCGTTTTCAATGTGACAAATAACCCGCCTGATTAATGATCGACTATCAGAAAATATTCATCTCCCTTAAAATTAAATATGTCGTTGACATATATAATAAATTGAAATTCGTATATATTCTGGAACAACTTGTTCCGATTCAGATTCTCTAACGTATGTTGACACACGAAGCATCTCGAAGCATGTTACAAACCTTATGTTCTTTAAATTGTGTCATTGTCAGGGCATCCTCTTTTGACAACCTGTTTCAGCAACTATAACTCGTGATCGTCGGATGTATCTTGTACCTGTTTCTTAAAGATTTTGAGTGGATTATGATCTCACTCAACGTCTATCCGTTTATCATACACCTACTCATGGATTTTCTTGCATGCACATTTTATCACCAACGCCCATTTCTCTATCTGAGGATAGTTCTGTTGAGGAGGTGTTAGTGAGCGTTCGGCCAACGCTTTTTATTTTGCAACCAAATATTCGGTATGAACATTGGGCTAAGTTCACGTGACCATTCCCAAAATACACTGAAGTTCTTAAACTTTTGTCGGTACATGCAAATTCTTAAACGCTTCGACTTTTTTGGTATCGACTTAAATTTTCGCTATTTACGTTTAATTTTTGTCCAGGCTCCTCTCAAACGATCGACTACTTAATTTGTTGTTGTTGCGCGAAGTTTATCAGTATTGTACATAGTCCAATAAAATCAGTAAATGCCAAGTAATGGTAGTGAACGTTTTGAGATGTTGGGAATGCTGGGCTCGCAAACTCACGCAGCTATCAATCTGATTTAAAATGGTAGGCCTGGACAAAAAAAAAAAACTTTATTGAACGTTTATGCTGGCTAGAATATTCATTATTACTTTGTTCTGCATTGTCCTTGATTCGCAGCAATAAGGTAAAAGAAATCACAGTGGCGTGGACAATTAGAAACGTATGTGTAGCTAAAGGGAGTTACCCAAGGATCGGGGTGATTGCAGAAGCATGTTACTTTAGGCCTAGGTTCAACCAGGGCTGTAGCGCTGTTTAAGTAGTTGAGTAAGAAAATAAGAATTCTTTAGAGAATATACAACAAATCTGAAGACGAAGATGGCTGTATTTCTTCCCAACATGGTTTACTGTTAGTAAGGCCCATATGAGGAAATGAAACCATTTAAACAAATTATTTCAAGAATGCGTATATAGGACGAAAATAGAATCCTTTACTAAATAAACACCCGAATATTACGACAAAGGGATACTCAGAACACAGGTTCCTGAGCAACTTGGCATCTGCGCCTGAATTGGTGTAGGGTGTTCCAAGGAAACTATTAAGTTCACTGTTGCAAAAATATTTAATGAAGTTAAGGTTTTTAAGTAAACTCGCTCTTTATACCAAAGAGCTGTCATCTTGCATAAGAAACCTTAGTATTTTGCAGTGTTCCTGTCGACATCAAATACGTGAAGAACTGGGGTCGCCATTCAAATGAAATGCTAATAATTAGTCATTTCAATCAATATGAAATCAATAATCATTAACAATTTTGTAGCGTAAATGGAGAGCAAGTGCTTTCTTAGACCAATATAATAACATTTCATAATCCAATGATCCAATAGTAAAATATCTCGATTTAAAACTATCTGAAACAAGCCTTCAAAACTGGTTAGACAAAATTTATTCATTGAAATATTTACATCCTCAGCCTATTTTGACAGTCTCAATAACTTGGAACAATTTAACGGAACTAGGGTTCTGTTACAGCCAACTTTATATCATCCAGATGTGTGTCAATTTGTTTTTCCAGTGATAAGATGTGTCCGGTATTGCAGTTCTCAGCACCAACAAATGTTAAAATTAAGGGCAACTTGTTCATCTGTACAACCTGCAAGAAAACAACTCAGATCTTGCTATACTTGCAACAAAACACTCACCTGGAAATTAGAGTACATTGAGATGATTGTTTTGTTCCTTCCTAGACCTAGCTTTCCAGCTTGATCACTGGCAGTAGTAAATGTCGTCATAAAGGAAGGCATCAGGGCAAAATCAACATTCCTCTCTTGACTGACTTTCAGGAGGGGAACTCCATCTCGATCTGTGATTAGGATGACGTATAATCCATTGACTCTATAAAATAAAAGATTTTACAACCGAAATACATTGGATTATATGAGAACTACTTGTTCAGAATGTTGTTGAAGTATTTTTTAATATCATCAGTCATTTTTCTTTAACAAACGAAAATTATGACTGATAAAGAAATCACAACAAAACACTTTTATTCAGATGTCATTTTACATTTGTCAAAAGAATTCAAAATCTAGTACATTTTGTGGAACAGCTTTCAAGATTTGTAAACAAACTAAAAGCTTTGGCATACATAATTTAAAAAAAAGAGGAATGTGCAGCGACCCTGCCAGGAGTCGAACCTGGAATCTTCTGATCCGTAGTCAGACGCGTTATCCATTGCGCCACAGGGCCAGTTGAGCTGACGGGTTAGGAATTCGATAATTGGGTTGACCTTACCCTTTTAGTACATATAAATAAATTTAATCGTTTGTATCAAACAGACATAACGCTAATTATTGGAGTGATAGCAAATTGCTTCAGAAAGATTTGTATGAATTTCAAAGAACAAATGACAAAAACATGTGTCAGAACAAACGAGTTGGCACTTTCGGATACCAACTGACAGTTTAACCTAATTTACCAACAATAAAGAGCCACACAGAATGCGTTCTTTAGCTGGTATCTTGTATTGCTGTCAAAAGAGAGATACATTTCTTGCATGAAGTTGCCCTCCATTCAACTTCAAGCTAACAAATTCAAGCAGTTACACAAGCGCTTAAGGGGCGACAAGAATGCGTATCTGTAGCTGAGTCAAAAGTTAAAAACAAGATAAGCCGTAAGCGCTTACACAATGTGAATCTGTCGCTTGAATGTATCTCTCTTTTGAGAGCTATACAAGATACCAGCTACAGAAACGCATTCTGCTCTGCCCTTTATTGCTGGCCTTGTTTTTAAAGGGCCGCCTAGAATGCATATCTGGAATGCATACCTGGTATCTTGTATTGCTGTCAAAAGAGCGATAAATTTCTTGCATGAAGTTGCCATTCATTCAGCGCTTGGAGCTGAGTCAGAAGTTATGGGCCACCCAGAATGCATATCTCTAGCTGATGCTTGAATCTGAGTCAGAAGTTAAAAACCAGGCAACCCGTAAGCGCTTATACAATGTGAATCTTCGTGAATCGTGAGCTTGAAGTTGAATGGAGGGCAACTTCATGCAAGATATGTATCTCTCTTTTGACAGCGAGATCAGATACAAGCTACAGATACGCATTATGGGCTTGCCTTGTTTTTTACTTTTGACTCAGCTACAAGCGTCGGTTACAGATACGCATTCTGGGCGGCCCTTAAGAGTAAGAAAATTTGGTGATTTGGTTTCCTTTCTGTTAAGCAACTGTACATAGAACAATTCAGCGTGTAACATATCTTCCACTACGTTTGGCGATGTGTCATTAAAGTACTTCGGGAAACTATCTCCCTCACAAGTGCTTTGTCTCTTTCACTAAAACGCCAAAACGATTTGGAGGAAAACAATTAGATTTTTTAAATGACGGGAGTTCTGATTTTTTGATTATTTGCATTGAAATATGAAAATATAAGTTGTTTAAAGTGAATCACAAATTTTAAATACGCAACAATACTAAGATAGTGTGCAAAATTATAAAATTAAAATATAAAATGTGAACATATTAGAGATTATTATGTTCTTGTTTGCAAACAAGAGCATGTATGAGGGATAATTAAGCGGACTTTGGCAGCTGAAAATGACAGGAAACCGGATAAGGATGGAGGGGAGTAGTGTTTTGTGCGAAAGCGGGTACGCTTGCTTTGCTCGACTCAACTCGCCGAATGGGTGAGGTTCTTGTTATCGCACAACAACTATACCTATACATGAATCGTTCCTAATTGCTAACTTATTTTTCATTTATAATTGAAAACTATAAAAGAGACTATAAATAAAATATATACTACGTAAACTATCCAAACGACTATTACTGATTTGAACTCCCTGGTTTTGAAATTACTTGAACTTCATGCCCCTTTAAGATTCTGATTTAAATTATCAGAGACGATGTTACTGACGCTCTAAACTCTTTATCTCTTCCAATTCCTACCTAACTCGAGCTCGTTTTAGGTGGATTATTTTATTACTAAGGCAGGTTTCCACGGGAAAATGAAATAAAAAACCGACTGGGGAACTTGTTTAATAATTTATCTTACGCAGGGATTACAAAAGAGAAAAGAACCATAATGTATCACACTCAAGCAGGAATATTAAATTTTAAAGACACTTAATCGACAATGAACAACTGATAATCCAGTTAGAACCGGCAGACAATTCGAGTTATTATACTGCTTCCAATAGTACGGTAACAGAGATGATCTGTACTACTAGGACGATTTGATGATTTAAATTGGATCGTGAGGGGGTATTCTTCGTCGCTTGTATGGATTTTGACCCCGAATTTACTCTCACTATTATATATGCAAGTCCCTCAAATCTGACTAAGACATTGTGATACAGTGTCCATTAATCTCACTCAATCAATCCGCAATCAACCTTCGTTGCACCTTTTAAATTTGGCGGTAATGACCTTTTTGATTTAATGATGTATTTTCGTTTGTCACGGACCGCCAGTGTTTCACGTTTTTGCTTTTAATAAAAATTTAACTACACTATCACACATTAAATAAATAAATCTAGACTAACTCACCGTTTGTTATTTTATGTTTTTTTTTTAAATTTGTTTACTTGTTGCTATTAAAACTCCCTTCTGGGATACAAAGTAGTTTGATTCAAATTATTTGCACAAATTTTCTGATGCAAAGAAACTGTTGGTACTGTGATCATGACACTTGATACGTTGAAGCTATCATCGCTTCCTTTGTTCCAACCTTTTCCATACAGTCTTCAGAATCACCACTGCTGAGTCGTGCTACCTTCTTCAGATCATCACAAAGTCCTGCTCCTTACATTTTCAGATTTCTTCCTACAAAAAATTTATTTTATAATCTGTTTTAAAGGGCCATTGTCCCTAATCACAGAAATACTACCATCCGTCAATATATGTTCGTCGGACGGATTCTTTGATGGAGTGTTTGTGTTTTTGCTTTCTCATTTTTTCTTTTGGTAAAAATGAATTATTTGTTCTTCTTATTTTAATACTACTGTTTCTAATTTAAAACTTATGTGTCTTAACTTGCAGCATCACAATAGCTAGGCGACCGACAATTTAGGTCTTGTTTCTTTTTTTACACATCACAGGACGAACCAGGAATGTGAATCAAATTCAAACAGGTAAGTTCGTCCGTGTATATTTCATATGTACATATCTTTGAATACAGTTTTTATAGTATAGTATTTTTCACAAATGTTAGAAAAACATACATGCGTTGGTAGATTACACCCTTCAACCACTTAATTTTGAATTAAAAATATTTCTATAGTCACTCTCAAACTGTGTACCCTCCACACCAATCACATCAATCTTCATGATGGTTAACCAGTTGCAGCATACTCGCTTGCGAAAGCCCAATGGTATCATCTACAAATAGCCTGAACTTAAGAATGTAAACAATTCACTGTCAAAAGTCAAAACTCAAAATACACTTGGGTGAGCATTGAGAAAATTTGGAATAGTGGTTTGTGAAACAGTTTTAAGACAAAAATATTATTGATACAAAAAAATGTGTAAAAACGAACGTTGAATAGTTTTTCCTGATGCTAGTGCTTTATTGAAGCCACAACAAGCAAAGCAAACTTATTAAAGACTCCGATACTGTTTAAGTTATAATAACGCAATCATGTCCGCTGATAGTACGAAAACCTCGATTCCAAAAAATTTAAGGTAATTACATATTTTTTAAAATGAACTTATTCTATTAACAACAAACAACTTATTCTTTGCAGCAAAGAACAACTTATCGCGGCAGCGAAAAAGAAACGAGAATGCAAAGCAGTTGCGAGTGGAATAATTGAATCACTGCTCCAGACCAGCACCAAACCTGACGATTTTCTCAAAATGGTAAACTATTATTTCCAAAATGATAAAGTGCTTATAATACTTGTTTAGATTAAATATATAAGAATTTGTCACTATGAAGACGTCGTAGAGGAGAGACACATTCTAAAGCTATGTGGTTACCCATTGTGTGGGAATGTTTTATCTGAGTAAGTAATTGAACTCTTGTGCTTTGCTAATAGTTTACATTTCATTTTTACACAATAGTGTGCCAACGAAGAAATATCAAATCTCTACAGTCGTGAACAAGGTCTATGATATCACTTATAGGAAAATGTTCTGCTGCACGAAATGCTATAAAGCTTCCGAATATATTAAGTCACAGATGCTGTCGAGCCCCCTATGGCTGCGAGATCAGGAAGAAATCCCTGAATTTGTACTAATGAGTGATGTTAAATATTAAATTATTTATTTTTAGTAATTTGATACACCCGCTTATAGTTGAAAGGGAGTTTGTCCTCAATTTTCTTATGTGGTGAAATCGTTAACACAATTTAATATCTGTTTATGAACGTTTTTGGTATTCTAGATTTGGACGGTTAAAACAACTCTGCTGGTATTTACAAAAACTGGCTTTATTGATAGTAACTTTATGTAATGTCGCATGTTGATTCAGCGTCTTAAAGGGTTTGGTATGACACACAACCGTAGCAACTACAATTAATGTTTTTAATTCACAAATATAAGGGCATTTGATTGTTATAAAAAGTTTATCTTGGCTTATAGGATTCAAAAGAAAATTGTAGGTAACGATAATCTTGCAGTACTAGTCACTCACTATAAAATGCTAGGAAGCAGTAGCATCGGAAACATAGCGTTAAGACAATGGTGCGTCTTATAACTGCCGTTGTAGTGCGCATCTTCAAGAATTTGGACTGCAGGAAAGCTTCGACCTTTACATAAAAACCAGAGGGTTGAGAACCCTACCAGGCACTTCCTTGTATGTTTGATTAAAAAATCCGCTGTTATGCAATGACAACAGAAATCGTCTCTTCTATGACCGGTGAATAAGGTTTCAGGGGCAAAAGCTGTTAAAGCCCATTGCGAACCAGCTTATAAAAATAAAATGATGCTCCCTATAGCCTTAGATAGGCCAGATTATTATAAAATTAGAGCCAGTAATATCGGTTGGTAGTTGTGCTAAAGAATGCCTCCGGGGAGATAAAGCCTGACATAAAAATACATTAAATTTATGTATCATTGGGTTAATAAGCCCCGAAAATCAGACTGTTGTCGCTAGTCTTCAAAATATATATATATATAAATTCAGCTGAGCTCCACCGTATAGGACCTTATTGCGACAATATTGTATGTACATACTCGGTTTCTGGCGTTTTGTACAATCCTAGATAGGTCGTAGACACCCTCTCTTGAAGAGTTGTATCTTTTTTATGTGGGGTGATCTTCATCGCTAGAAACGCCCACAAATATGGTGCTCGGAACACAATTGTAACGTTTTTTTTTACGAAAATTTAACGTCAGCTTTCAATAAATGCAATAATTCTTAATGCAATCGATATTACGCTGAAAAGTACTTTGATAACCTCGCTTATCGAACCTGAACTGTACACCATCCGATTATCAGCGTACGCTGTATCGTGTCTGAGAGAACAACCCTAGTATAGATGATAAACAATGTCGTGCAGTTCACGCCCCTTGCAAACTGTTTTTGATTTCAAATACCTAACTTGAAGTTACATTCCCACATTAGACAACAAACTTGTTTTGCATAAGCGTTCCATGGGTTTAAGTATACCCGGTGTGGTTAGCATATAAAAAAGTCCCTCTACCCATAAGGGGTCGAAAGCCTTCTCAAAGTAAACATATTTAATTTAATAGATTGTCGGACACCAGTTTTGACAAGCATGAATAATGTCAAGCCTCATGTGCATTGTTCAACAAGGTGACGAAAATGTCCACTGCTTCTACTAGCTGATGTCTTAATACGATGTTTGGGATCCCATCTTCCTCTACCGATTTTATATTTTAGTGATGCAAAGATTTAGAGGATTTCAAATAATTTCAGCGAACAGCATTAACTTGTTGGCAACTATGCTGTTTGAACGGTTATCTTCTTTGAATACAAAGAACCCATTATTTTCAGATCGCCAAGTTTGGAATTCCGTTCACTGATAATAGCGAACGGGAATGTTCACCGTATACACGGTCACAAAAAAGCTCCTATCCAATTTCCTTCCCCTGAGGATCTTACACGGTGCAAAATCTCTCGACCTATAGCAACAGCCGTCTGCTGTCTGTCGTTTGGAAATTTTGGCGCATGGAATGTCGTTCGGATGCTCTCTTCTAAATGTTTTATTGAGTCTTTGGACTACATCGATTGCTGACATTCGATACTTCCCCATTTGGACGCCCGAAATAGCTACCATAGGAATAGTTCGATCCACTGATCGACCTCATTGGTCTGAAGTAAATGTAGATCAAAAAAGAAATTGCAGTCCCTAGTGGGATCATCGTGTTTTATTTTTTTGCGAAATAACATTTTTTTTGTTGAATTTTTGGCAAGGGCTGTTTTGTTAAAATTTAAACTTTCTCTTACAAAGAAGGTATTGTTTTGTAAAAATGTTCGACCTTGAGACTTTGATTGGAGCTAACATAACGATGATAGCGGAATGGTCTCTCCATCCTAAACGGCTTCACCGATTTTCTTCAAACTTCGTATCCCGTGTTATTTTTGGTCTTTAATCTAACCATGTTTTGTTTCTTTAAGCCATGTTTTAACGGTACCTGACATATACAAATTACACATATCCTCAATTTAAACGAAAAAAGGTCTAACTATTTTGATTAAAATTTATATACACTATAAGTATACTAGTTCCAACAAAACTGCATAACCAGTTTTCTTTGTTCGATAAAATCCATATAACGGATTTTTGCATTTAGACCATATAAAGGAACTTATTGTTATTCTCATATGCACCGATTCCTTCAAATTCCAGAATAAACGTTCACATTTCGAAATTATTTATATGATTTACAGCATCAATAATCGAATATTGTTGTATATTTTGGCTTAACAATGCAAATCGTCTAATTCTCGCATGCTTGGCATTTGATCTAACGCCCGAGGCCCGACTCGCCGTGAAAGAGAAAGTACCGTACGTCCCAGTCGTGCAACCCCCACTCGCTTTATTTTTCTTTGAAAAATTCTCTATGAATTATGAATGTCACTGTGCCTAAAATTAGGTCTGTTCCCGTACTATAGTATTTTTTACTGATTCTTACTAAATTTTCGATACTGCCGTTCCCGTACTCAAAAAAAAATATTAAAAGAAACTACTTAATGTGTAAAACATTTCTAGTGGTAAAAATTAGTAAACTGTCAGTTGGTATCTAAACAAGTCTTTTGGCTGGTCAGTGTCAGAGATGAACTAGTACTACACGCTAAATGAATTATTTTACTCTATTTTACTAAAACGCGTTCCCGAACTTTTTCGTAAATTTACCCCTTTCTGAAAGAATTAAGTACCCATAAAAAAAATTGGAATTTACTTATTTTTACAGACAAGGTACTGGAACAGAACTATTATTATTCTGTAACAAATTTAGTTTTGGTATTGTGTTATTGCGTCTTTGTTAGGTGGATTGTTTACCTATAAGCTGTAAGAGTTTGCCTTGAAGGTCATTTAAATGTCTGTTTTTATAACTGGTACATACCTAATAATTAGAAGTTGAAATAAAATTATAACTCCACACTATTTCTTACTATGCCTTTTAATGATTAAATACGTCTAGTTTTCATTGCAAAGAAAAAAATATTTCACAACAAGGATTTTCATACATTTCATTCGGAAACGTTTAGAAATAGGTACACGTTTGTTAGAATCAATAATATCAGAAAGCACCAGGACAAAATAAAAAAAATAGCATTTATTATTGATTCGAATCGTCTGCTGGTAAAATCGATCATTTAGAAAAAAATGCGTGAAATCGTGCACATCCAGACTGGTCAGTGCGGAAACCAGATTGGAGGAAAATTCTGGGAAGTTATTTCCGACGAACATTGCATCGATTCCTCGGGAGCGTATTTTGGTGACAGCGACCTACAGTTAGAAAGGATAAACGTTTACTACAATGAAGCGACCGGAGGTAAATATGTCCCCAGGGCGATTCTCGTCGATTTAGAACCTGGAACAATGGACTCTGTTCGTTCGGGTCCGTTTGGACAAATTTTTCGACCAGACAACTTTGTATTTGGACAATCTGGTGCTGGCAATAACTGGGCTAAGGGCCATTATACAGAGGGAGCTGAACTTGTTGACTCCGTCCTAGATGTGGTGCGCAAAGAAGCTGAGGGCTGCGATTGCCTACAAGGTTTTCAAATGACGCATTCCTTGGGTGGGGGTACCGGCTCTGGAATGGGAACATTATTAATATCGAAAATTCGAGAAGAGTACCCGGATAGAATTATGACAACATTCTCTGTTGTACCATCACCCAAAGTTTCTGATACTGTTGTTGAACCATATAATGCCACATTAAGTGTCCATCAACTCGTTGAAAATACGGACGAGACATTTTGCATTGACAATGAAGCCTTGTATGATATTTGTTTCAGAACTCTAAAATTAACCACACCGACGTATGGAGACTTGAACCACTTGGTATCAGCAACAATGTCTGGTGTGACAACATGCCTTAGGTTTCCTGGTCAACTCAACGCTGATCTAAGAAAACTAGCAGTTAATATGGTTCCTTTTCCGAGGCTGCACTTTTTTATGCCTGGATTTGCTCCATTGACGTCTAGAGGATCACAACAATATCGTGCACTCACCGTACCAGAACTAACTCAACAAATGTTTGACGCCAAAAATATGATGGCCGCATGCGATCCTCGTCATGGTAGGTATCTTACCGTTGCAGCGATTTTCCGTGGCCGTATGTCAATGAAAGAGGTCGACGAGCAAATGCTTAACATCCAGAACAAGAACAGCAGCTACTTTGTTGAATGGATTCCAAATAACTGTAAGACGGCGGTCTGTGATATTCCACCTAGAGGTCTAAAAATGTCTGCAACTTTTATTGGCAACACGACAGCTATTCAAGAGCTCTTCAAGCGAATTTCTGAGCAGTTTACAGCAATGTTCAGGAGGAAAGCGTTCCTTCATTGGTACACTGGCGAAGGCATGGACGAAATGGAATTCACTGAAGCCGAGAGCAATATGAACGACTTGGTCTCTGAATATCAGCAATACCAAGAGGCGACAGCTGAGGAAGAAGGTGAATTCGATGCAGATGAGGAAGGTGGTGATGAAGAGTAACGAGTTTTATATTGTTCATTAAATTTGTAGTATTTGTTATAAATTAGTTTATTTGTATCTTGTTAAATAAAAATAAACATTCTATTTCAATATTTGTAATATTATTTTCAGGGTAGATTACGTATAGATGAATCGAAACATTCGATGATTACAGTCAATGGGTGAACCAGAGATTAACTAAGTAACTACTAACTACTTTCTTTATCTCTGGGATGAACATTGATATACATCAGGATAAACAAAGCACTTATATTTGGTTGTGAAGGCAAATATTCAAAACAAAGTTAGGCAAAGGTCAAAATGCATGCTCTTCTTTTCTAGGTTATATTCCGAAAGGGTTTTGGAATATGATATTTTTGGGTCGGCAAAGCGTGATTGTGTTTTAAGGGCCGTTTAGAATACGTATCTGTAGCTGGTATCTTGCATCGCTGTCAAAAGAGAGGTAGATATTCTTGTATGAAGTGTTGCCCTCCGTTTTAGCTATTTTGTGCAATTTTGGTTTCATAAAGAATGTCAGTAATTTAATAATAACATACTACATGTATTCTAGTTCGATATGATCCAAAGTATCGAGTCGTTACGGTCAACTTAGTTTCGTTTCTCGAATCAGATTCGTTTTCGATTTCGATACTCCTACTATCTTACGGTATTTGTGAGGATCTGTGGTGTGCATATGTTAAATTTAACTTTCATAGTATTTATATGTGTTAGTGTATCTGTAAACGAGAGCATAGCAGAGATCACGTGTTACAGGTGCACAATACTTGCAAATCGAAAACCCAAGTAAATGATATGATTTGCATTGAATGTACAAAAGTAACGATATCTCTGTAACTTATAATCAGTTAAATACGGGTATAACTTTTACAGCTAACAGCTCTATCTAAAAATATTTAGATAAATATTACACGAGCTAGTAACGAATTAGGTTTTCTATTTTTATGTTTTAAATTCCATTCGACTAGTTAGATGTCGCCACTATCCGCAATGAAATGGATGCATTCCAAATCAACTTTTTTGACGTAAACCTAAAAAATGTTAATAAAAAAACTTGGGCGCCGTCAAACAAACGTCATCCAAATATCAAACGACAGTGAACTTGTATTTTCGTCGAATTTTCATCACTCGACTACCCAAAAAGAAAAAAAAATTGACAATGGTTTTTAATTTCTCCGCCTTTACGTATATCGTGGCATTAATTGGCGATGCATTTTTGATATTCTTTGCCATTTTCCACGTCATAGCGTTCGATGAACTCAAAACAGACTACAAAAATCCCATTGATCAGTGCAATAGTCTTAACCCGGTAAGGCCCAGACAATTTTTGCTCACACACATCACATGCCTATGCCTGACCCAAAATAACTTGCTCCATTGTTGTTCATTTTAGCTGGTCCTCCCAGAGTACCTCTTGCACATCTTTCTCAACCTGTTATTTTTGTTCTCTGGCGAATGGTTTTCGCTATGCATAAATATACCCCTAATTGCGTATCATATTTGGCGGTAAGTACTTGCTCATAATACGTGAAACAAATGACTAATCAAGCGACGAGTAGATACAAAAACCGACCTGTGATGACTGGTCCAGGGTTATACGATCCCACGACAGTCCTCAGCACAGACAACCTCTCTAAAAACATGCGAGAAGGTTGGATAAAACTAGCCATATACTTGATCTCATTCTTCTACTACATATACGGGTATGTACAACTAAAGCAACTCTCTTACTAAATAAAAAAAATATGTTTTACTTTTAGTATGGTGTACTCGCTGATTTCAACGTAGAATTTGTCGAAATTCAAGCTCCGTTGAATTAAATCGCTTCCCCAAAGAAATTCGAACAAACAAGGTTAGGGAAAGACCGGTAAACACTTCTCATTAATTGGCCAATTCACATTGAAATATGGTTTAAAACTTAGGGAAATAACACACATAACAAACAACAGGAACACATCCACAAGGATGTTTGAATGCTAATCATCTAATTGCATTTTCGTAAGTCATCATTTTACGTTTGTTTCATATTATTATGTTTTTCATTTACTCGAAAATAATAAAGAAAATAAATTACATATCTAACTTTTGTTCTTTGTAGTTGGATGTAGATATTTGTGATAAGTGTCATATTTGTAGTTTATTTTAGCTAATAAATAATTAGGAGATGGCGATTAGATATGAGCAATATTGGTAGAGAATACGTAGCTTTACTCACATAGCGTAGTCGTAGTGCTTGAATACTTAGGTTAATGTGTTAAGGAGATATTTAGATAGCGCTATAATTATTCATATACTGGTCCTCATCTCAGTGAAATATATTTTTTATTTTTATGTGCGTAAGAAAGGTACAATTCGACGACGATAGGCACAATTTTTATCTTGACCTAGTTTGCTTACACTACACCTATAATGCGAAGGAGCGAAACGATATCTGGAAACCAAGTTATAATAATTCACTTCAATGCAGAACGAGAAGCCAACATAGGCGCGGCAGGAGTCATAAAAAAAATATCTAGCTGTGGAAACGTTGTAAATACTGAGAAGAAAGAACAACTTACTGATAAACAGCGAAGCGATGGCTATTTTCAAACAGGACTGACGGCGATTATTGTCTTTCGCACAAGGGAGTATGTATCCATAGCTGGGATTATCCACGAGAGTGGAGACGCAAGCGCTCAATAGGTTATGAATAGCTTAATAGTGTTTTATGTTTTAATAGGGTTTTAGGCACAACGGGAGTGTTGGATTGAAAGAGGAAGAGAGTGTTTGCAAATATGTATGTTAGGTGTATTAGGTGTGTTATATGTCACTGTTTTCTCTTTATTCATTTAACTTCACGGTAAATTTTATAAAACTTGGTGATACATTTTCAACAACAAGTTCGTCGAAACATTTCATACAAGAATGGATTAAGACAAGAAAAAATACTTTTAGCGAACGTTGGGGATATTGACATAATTGAATGAAATTAACGAGATGCCACCACTATAATACGAGCACAGAATTGTTGGTGCTATTAGTGCTACCATCATTCGAAGGGAAACGTTCTACTAAGAAGTTTATGAGCAGTAGAGTAATATAGACACAGTGAAAAAGGATGTATCCATTGCGTGTTCCAAATGGTTAGGAAATGTGTAGCAAATGCCATCATAGCTCGGGGCAAAAGTCCACGTGGTAGCGCGGACAAGTTCAACACCCGACACCCGTTTCTATAGTGATTAAAGAAGATAAAGTGATTCTGTAGTCTGAAAGAGAAAGTCATTCCAGGTTAATTCTTTGCAGAAGAAAATGATCTGGACCATAGAGGTATCTGAAAGATCCTGTAGATCTTTATAGCAGTGACTGCCAAGGGTAGTTACGCAGAAGGTGTGTGATATTCTATTATACTTCAGGGTCGATAGAGAGTGCCCCTCTGTCGTGAAGGACAGCTTACCGATTTTAGTTATTTTGGCAAAAATATTATGTTCGCAGAAGCGTACACCAATACGATAATTTACAATTACACGATATTGTACATTTGATAGCAGAGCCTTTTGCTTTTTGTGTTTAATACCAGTTTTTTTGTTTATATTTGATACCAGAGATTTTATGGGCTCTTGACTATATACGTAGATGATGATATCCTTTCATGATGTGTAATTTGCAAAAGAAAACTAGCTGCCAGGCATCCACAATTAAAAGATTTGAGTGCTCGATTTCATGAATGTGCTCGAAAACAATATGAAGTGCACAACATTTTCGATCTCTGGCCCGGGTTTCTCCGATATTTGACTCTTGTTCTCTTGTTTCCATACGAAAACGATGGCGCTGCAAAAATACATGCTGTAAAGCTTATAGGTCAGTTTTAACAGGGATTCCTTGAGCCAATATGGTCGAAAGTAGTCGTGAATAGTTAGGAACTAGCTAAGGCAGTTCGAGTAAGAGTAGGACACTATATAAGTCTCTTTTTGATCCATCGCTGAGTATTTGATATCGAACGACGGGCTTAGTGGCGCCATGGGTAAGTGCAATGAACTGCCGCGCAGAAAGTCTGGGTTCGTTTCCCAGCCTTAGCAACACGTAAATGATTTTTCACTGACCCCTCGTGATGATCTGACAAATCATCCAAGTAGTAGTCATGAAAAGCTTATCTCAACTTAGCCGTTCGGCATAAAACCGGAGGTCCCGCCATCGTGCTAAGAAGTACACACGCACACATGAATGGTTGTGAGAAAAAAGCTAGGCTCTGGGTACTAACCAGCCTGCTGCGCCATATATTTCTTTTTTATTTTTATTTGATATCGAACTTGATGATGTTGTCAGGCATTATTTCCTGATATGTCACTGATATTATGTGCTGTGAGTAAAAGGTTTAATTGGTATAAGGCTAAGGGTATCCTAACTTTTTTTTGTATTCACATACACGATTATGCCCATTGGGTGTATTCAGATTTGTCTGTAAGACTGGAGGTGATAACGACTACGTTATAAGCTTATACTATTCTTGTACGTTCAAGTAACATTAGAACTGTTTGCTCCTAGTAAACAAAGAATTGCCGATAATACAACGTTGTTAGATGATGAGTAGAATCGGTAAGAAATGATAAGATAGTTCGGTTGCTTAACTCTTAACAGCTTCAGCCTTCACACTATTCAAGGCGCCCATTGTGATAGTGAGTATCACTTCTTGGAGCACCGTTTGTACCGATTTGCCTTCAACGTAGGAATGTTTGATTTAGGTTGCTTTTAATATGTATATTTACCATCACCAATTGTTTTTCAATAAGAAAGAAGGCAGATTCAAACGCTCGCAAGTCTTTAGCCATTGTCTGGTTACTTTTTCACTCTTCATAAATAAATCATTTACTTTTCGCAAGAATATTGTAAATATGTAACTCAAACTACGACAGCTGCCAAAGGCAACATCTATTATTGCTAAAATTTAGGTGTTTATGGCCCAAAGAAGTTTTTCTTTACTAGTTATCATTTAATTCGCAGATAAACCGGTGAATAATCTGAACCGAATAGGGTAACTGGCAAAACGACGAAGAAGATCGTTAAAACGACCTTAATATGTAGTGCGCAACTCAAGGGGCAGTTACCTACGAACTAGGGTAGTAGCAATGACATGTTGGTTAAGGCCAGTTCACCCGAACTGATGTTATAGATGGATCTGTTAATATTTGTGCTATCCTCCATTCTCTATTTTAAGGATTTTTTATGTTCTTGTTTATTGTCTACTACACTCTTTGATTTAAATCAGAGAGAATCGCCTAAAAATTATAGAATACTGCTTCGTCTTAAAGGAAATAATTTGTAATGAACGAAGCACGAGCTATTCATAATATTATGTATGCGATAATGTTGTATAATGCGACTTTATCTTAGAATATTCTATTGATTGAACAACATTTATTCTGCTCAAATCTCAAGGAATGTAACCTTAATACATTTGTATATTACGATATTTACGATATTTACTAGTTTTACTTCTCTACAAATACAATCGTGTACTTATCACAACTTATCTCCTAAAATGGATGCAATCGTTGTGAATGCATCATTGACAATGTCCCCTGACTATGACTGAGCATTCCTAAACTGCCTGGTGGCGGAGGTGGTGGTGGCATTCCAATGCCAACCATACCACTAAGTGTCGGCGGTGGAGGTGCCACCGATGGACACATACTACCACCAATTGCTGTAGGTGCTATAGGCGTTGGTAGAGAAACTTGCGGCAAAGAAGATTGATGCACTAACGGCAAAGAGCCACTACTTCCATGACTCCGGAAGTGAACGCTTAAACTGCTGGATGTCGCAAATACCTTGTGACATTCGGGGCATTTGAAATTCTCCGTGTTCACTTCGTTAAGGTGGATTTTCTTTTTGTGTGCCACCATGTCTCTGTTCCGACTGAATGTCTTGCCACATATATCGCAGTGGTGATTTTTTAGACCAGTGTGGGTGATCATGTGCTTCGACAGATCTCCAGAGCTAAAGAATGACTTGTGACACACCGGACATATTTGGTCGCGAACGCCAGTGTGAATTTTTTGGTGTGCTTGGAAGTTACCTAACGCTGAAAACTGTTTACTGCAGATTTCACATTGAAATGGTCGTTCTCCAGTATGAGTTCGGACGTGGATTTGCAAGTTGTACTTCTGAGCGAATCGACGCGGACAATAGTTACAAACATAGGGTTTTTCGCCGGTGTGTGTTCGTATGTGCATTTGCAGCTGAGCTGCACATTTAAACGTTTTATTGCAATCATAACAGGTTTGTGGCATCTTTTGTATGGGTTTTGGACCACGCTTTTTGTGATCCTCCGGAGCCTTTCGCTGATATCGTGACTTTCGCCTACTAAAAAAATACTTCATTATTATTATTTAAAATCGACAACATTTTAATATTGTACCTCTTTCGATTTTTTGCATCATCCTTTTCGTCATCTTCTTCCCCATCATCATCTTTATTGTCGTCGAGGAATAGTTTTTTTGGTTCCCGTTGAGGAATAGGATCCGTCATTGTTTCCGCATCACAGAAACTATAAAATAAATAGATCACTAAATATAAGGGCTTTATACTCACAACATTACCCACCCATAGCCACGATCAAGGATTCCTAGATACTGCCTCAAACGTATGTCCGAATTTTCACACTCTTGTTTAAAGTGATATGCCACACCAAGGCGGTATATGCAATTGTTACAAATGACCGCTGGTAGTCCATCTGTTTTATAGACCTGCAATAAATAGGTATTATTAAGGACACATTTGGGATGATTTAATTGCATACTCTGATTTTGGCACACATCATCATCATTGTTGAGGGCATCATAGCAAACTCGGTGCTGTAAATGGAAGTAAGAGCACCTTCCTCCAGACACACGCGGCAGATCTTGTGAATGTTGTAGTCCATAGTTAATATTTTTATTGAGTATTTCAAAAAATAAGCCGATACTTTGGTTTGTGCATTTATTTATGTTTAATAATCGCAGCTGCTGATTTTGACAGATTTGGAATATCAAAAATCTATTGTAATAGAGGAACACATTTCAATTAATAGTAGTAGAACAAACAATATAAGGGTGGGCTGTTGCATTAAGGGCCCAACTTCTAATATTAAATAATTTTGGATAATCACGTTTTAAAATTCATAAGCTTTATTTTGGTACCAACTCGCCATTGATTGAATTTATAAAAAAAAAGTCGCAAGAAGCAACTGTAACGGCCCAGGTATAGCTGTCATTGAAAACCCTCATTGGAAATTTTCTTTTACTTCTTCCGGCTTTTTTTTTATAAATTAAATCATTTGCTAGTTGGTGTCAAAACAAAGCTTTTGAATTTTAGAATATGATTATCCAAAAGTATTTTTTTAGTTATTTTCAAATGTGCACACTTTTAAAGTTTTGGGATTTAAACTCGTTTCAAAAAAAAAAAAATAATAATATTCAACAGATACTTTAGAAACACATAGTATCGCTTCATTTAAATTGTCACATCCACAAATCAAATATCCATATAAGAGCAAACAAAAATATTTTGATAATAAGCATTACAAATTTGACATGGAATTGATAGATTTGTCACGTAATTTGTTGACGCAGTTTAAGTGATGTTTATAAAAGTCTGTCGTAAACTTACTTTTTTTTTCATGTTGTAAATTTATTAAGTTGCGTTAATACCTTTAATATAAATCTTATAAAAACAGCGGACTTATAAGCCTTATTATATTTTAATTTAGAATTTTTAATCTCAATTCCATTCCAAATGTCACTACAACTACTACACTAATTTCTTGAACGCATATAACTGCATGTGCCAGAAAGTGAAAGCATGATTTTTAGGTGACGTGACAGTTGTTTGATTAGAAAAAAGAAAAAAAAACGAGTACCTCCAGCAGAAAGTTTTTATTTGGAACTGATTTTTCACCTTTCTCGCCTATCGGGATGCCGAATTCTTTCCAATCGTAAACAAAAAAATTCTAAATTTAAACCAGAATACAGTGCTTGAACAATACTCAAGTGTTTGTGCAATGTTATGAACACAACAATTGTTTTGCTCACCTTTACAATTAGCATAATATTCATGAGGATTCTGGGTGTTTATTTCCATAACAAAGCTAGTTGAGCGACGGTTACCGCAATATTTAAGCATTGGATCAAGGATACTCGGATGATTGCTTTCCGCAGTGTATAAGACTCCAGCCTAGAGTGTGTTTGTATTATCGGAACATTTTGTCAGGTATCGTATCCCGTACGTACGAATTTTCATTCATATTTTGTGGCAATCGTAAACTCTTGTTTTCTCTTGTATAGATAGGCATTAACAAAACAAAATGTCAAGTGAAGCACTGAGAGTACCATTGCTATCCAGCAATCCTGAAGGCAAAACATCGGAAGACAAGAGTAAATGCAATGCTTCAACAACTGCCACCAATGGTCAGCAGGATAAAATAATATCAAATGGAAAGTCAGCGCCGGTGGAGGGCACCAATACAAGCAGCACCCACCATCATTCGGGAACATTTATGAAGCTAAAAACATATTTACATGCTTTGCGTCCGTGGTCACTGTCAGCGAGCTTAGTTCCTACTCTTATGGGTTCGGCCCTGGCGTATCGGTCTCAGTGGGCATCAGGTTTCAATTTCATTACATTTGTCTTGACCATCTTCACCGTTGTGACGGTCCACTGTGCGGGCAATGTGGTAAATACGTATTTTGACTTCATAAAGGGCATTGACAATTATCGCAAAGCTGACGACAGAACCCTGGTCGATCATATACTGACTAAAGACGAGGTGAGTGTGAAAAGTTAATGATGAGTTTATTTATAACGTGTGTGTGTTTAAAGTTCGTGCAGAGAAATCATTTAAGTTTATATTGGCCCGCCTGTGAGGTGTCTGTTCTAAATCACTTGTGTGTCAATAATTTCGGAATAAAAATACACAAGAGAATGGAGACCAAAGGTGAACTTTAGCCGTTTCATGAAAACTAATTAAATTCTTTTTAGATATTGCGTAAGAATCCAAATACTTTATAATTCTTCCTACAAAACATTTTTATAAATTTATCCTTTACGGAAATCCATCTCCAGTTGGATATTATTAGAATTGTCCATTTTGTTTGCTTGAATATGTTTTTTTTTTGGTTTAGAGCTGAAAGCTTTGAAATTGGGTCAGTGAAGATGTCAAATAGCTTGACGGTGTAAATGGGTCAATAAGCTTTTTCCAATCGTTAAGCTTTCTACCAGCACTTTAGTTCTGATATTTAGGTTGCCGTTTCTTTTGTTGTACTGAATGTCCAAATGTTCTGCATTATTTTCTTAGGTTACCGATGCACTTGACATGCACTCGAAACGATACAAACAAGATGTAATTTGTTGGCGAATATTAAAAAAACCAACGAGTATGAATGTAGATCGAACATGACAAGCAGGCTGAAGGCTGGTTGATATGAGTTTGTGATTGAAGAGGACGGTTGTACTTATGGAGGGTGTACCATTCTTATATAGGCAACAATAATATAGCTAGCAAAATAAATGAGGTGGGTTGGTGCAGTGGTCTAGTAGTTAGTGCATTATACTACAATGCGCGTGGTTACATGGCCTGTATGTGTCGTTAATGCCAGATATTTCTTTTTTATAACTAGTTACCTCCTGTTCTATTTATCTTCACTGTCCTTATAGTTAAGTCTGAAATATCCACCATTTTGTAGAATCGCAGAATTTTATGCGATATACTTAGCAACGGTCAAGTGCTGATTTGATGTTGATAACAGAAATGTTAAATGGAGCACAAATGCATATTGTAGAAATCAAGATTTTTAAATTTTTGGTCTTGATGTGTGAAAGGAGTTTTTTCAATCTATATCAATTAATTGCTGGGGTCGATTCCCAGCCGTAGCAACAAATAAATGATTTTTAACTGGCCCTCCTCTCGTGACGATCTGACATGGTATCAATTGTGAAAAGATAAACTCAACTCAGCATAAAACAGGAGGTCCAGCAAGCGTGTAAGAAGTCCACAGGCACACATGTTGTGAGAAAATACTAATCCTAGGTACTAACGAGTCTGTTGTATTTGTTTGTACCAAGTACTGGTATTCTTGGCTGCGTTATGCTCCACAAACCTGCCACCATTTGCAATTACATACGCCTATGTTCAAATTAAACTTTCCTGCTGACGGATGTTTCTTCCAGTTTCTTACGTCCAGTTGAATAATGGTAATCTTATGTATGGCCATCGTTACCACTGACACTGATCTCAGTGACTGGTTTTATCGTCCACTTTTCTCAGGTACAGCCCTTACTAAAATAAACTCAAAATATTTCAAAGCCTTAAAAACGTAAATAACTGCTAAAAATACAAATTGTATTTTGTTGGCATTTTAATATAAACCAACCGATTTGCTCTTGTTTTCTTCATTTCGATTTACCAAACTTCATTTCTTTTTTGCCGCTTTCTTCTCTATACAATTAGACATGGATGTTAAATCACATTGAGTCCTATCAATTGCGGGGTATACCAAAACTAGACATGGCTATGAAATCGATGAATACGTCGTAGTTATCAATTTCATAAGTTTTTTTTTCAGTATCTGGCGAAGTGTGAGCATTACTGGTTATGGGCATTACTGGTGTAAAACCACACTGAAAAGAACAGATTAGGTTTGCGTGGTGGATATCCGCTCAGAATGTTCGGGCACCCAATTTACTTGTTGCGTATTATTTGTCTATCGCAATGTAATCAATTTTGACAGGAGGCTTTTTATGGATGTCGTGGTTAGGAAACCGTGTGCTGGCTATAGTGGTACTTCAGTAGTCGGCATAAGTTTTGTCAAGGAGCTCGTTGAAGCAGTGTTTCGCTATACCATCATTTTCTTCCGAAGGAGCGTGAGCGGATATAATTGGCATTGGTACGGATTGTTATAATGGGTTCACTTCCTGAAAGCATAAAGCTTCTTGCCTAAGTCTGTCCTTTTTTTACGTGAGTGGGTAGTTAGCCCAAAGAAAAACCCGCAATATGGAGAGCCAGGCGCATGAGCTCACCTGAGGACAGTAGACCGGATATTCCGTGGCAGTCATTCTACCCCGGCTTTTTAGAATCTTGTTATCGACACTCGCACTTATATGTTTATAAAGTTAAATCCGGTTGGATGAGACCGGATAGTAACCATTTGGATGTAATTAAGCCCAATTGGTGTGTAATCAAAGTTAAAACGATTTAGAGTGTTTGCCCGATCAGTGTTCGCCCTCTTTCTACAACATCATGTGTCGCTTTAGAGTTCGTAAAGTTCTTCGTTGAATTTTTCGATGTATTTCTTCATTCGCTTTTGATGGTTCATGTTTCAGAAAACAGGGTTAAGAAGATAAGGGTCTTACATAGGATCTCCTCGGAAGTGCGAGGGCCTTATTAATTGCTTACTTAATCCGAAGTAAGATAGAACTAAAATATTTTCAAAGTTGTGTATATCTGGCATATGTTTTGGCTCAACTACAAGTTGGGTCAAGTTGTGTAACAGAAAACATTTCAGCTTGTCTTCTTTACGCCATCCGCTCTATCGAAATCAATTGACGTTGCGTAAATTTTAAAAACACCAAGGATGATGACTGCGGCGATTGATAATTAGTTTTTATGCAGTCAAACTATCGGCAGCAGTTTTATGTAAGCAACGGCTTGGCTATATCATATAGGTAGAGGGTTACATTGATTACTTCCTCAATTCTGGTAAGTCAGATATTGTACCTATATGCACATCAGCTTATCATTAAAGTGGAGACCTCTATATATTTTGAGTCTGGATACGTTTTTGATCTATCGATCTGTTCTTCTGTTAGGACGCATTTTTGCTCCTTAAACAAAAGGTCATTTTAAAAAATAATAACTAACTAAATAATAATGCCGGATATTTCTTTTTTTTGTTCTTGTTAGTGTAAGGATTTTGTTATTTTTTTCATATGATAGCCCCGCCCCCATCTCATGTGCATGAGAATCATGACTTGATTCACACGCTTATTGGGTCCAAAACGTAGTGACGCCAACTTAACTGCGCTAGTACCATATTCTGATGGTATTTTACCGATTAGCAAGGTGCAGATCACTGCTGAAGCTGGTATACATTGTCCAAATCTCGCAATAACAGATGATTTTAATAAGTTCTTTCGACTCGAAGAAAGCTTTTTAGAAACTCATCCCATCTAAAACATTTCCTTCTATAAACAAAACTCATTAACACTTTTTTTTCCATTATAACGCACTCATCATTTTTATTGGATTTTATTTTCAGGTTGTTTCCCTCGGAGCTATTCTCTACATGGCCGGATGTATTGGCTTTATTTTCCTTGCCATTCTAAGTCCAGCGAAAATGGAACACCTTGCCCTAATCTACTTTGGGGGACTTTCTTCGAGCTTCCTTTACACCGGCGGCATTGGTTTTAAATACATTGCTCTTGGTGATCTTGTCATATTAATTTTATTTGGACCTCTTTCGGTACTCTTCGCTTTTATGACGCAAACGGGACACGTTGACTGGAGAACCATTTACTACGCAATTCCATTGGCGCTCAACACTGAAGCCATCCTCCACAGCAACAATACTCGCGACTGCGAAAACGATCGCAAAGCAGGCATCGTCACTTTGGCAATCCTAATTGGTCGCACTTCATCGCATGTACTCTACGCCCTGCTTCTCTTTACTCCTTATAGCATTTTTGTGGTCTATGGCTTAAAGTACTCGCTGTGGTTCCTGCTGCCCCTAGTCACAGTACCACAGGCGTTTAAAATCGAAAAGCTTTTCCGCAACGAACAAACCATGAATTCAGTGCCCAGACAAACGGCCAAACTCAATTTTTTCTTCGGAATCCTATACGTTGTAGCATGTTGTTGTGCTAAAACACTGCCTGCATTCAGCTTTAGAAGGTATTAGATCTTCACATTCGCAAATCGATTACACTGTATGAATTGTATGCTTTGAACTAGAGAATATATTATGCTCAAACCAACCAATATGATTGTAGCGAACCTAGTGAGTAGATTTTCAATGTCACCAGGAGTGTGAAACATACTTAATTGAAACTTTTTTTTGACACAAAAACGCGTAAAATTGTGCATTTTCAAAATTTTTATACGGCAGCTGCTGTGATTGGTGCTTAACGATGACGATCTTGATAATATGATGACCAATCGATATCTGTGAGCTTTATTCTTAAACATTTCTCGTAAAAATTCTGCTTCGAAGTAATAGATAAACGCTTTAGTCACCAACTTGTTTAACATTTCTATATTGAAGTGGTCATGTTAGCAAAGTAATAATTTAGCTGTTAGAAGAAAAAAATAAAACTAAAGAGAAACTCGACAATAAGTAATTTTAATGACGCTGAGCGAAACTGATAATGAAACATACACACGATACATGATACACTTTACATTTATTGTTTGTTTGTTGTTTTGATTTTTCAAAAACTTCTTCTTCGTAAGCTATAACCCTAGCTGTAATTGTTTTCTTCCAAAGTTGTTTTTTCTTTGTTTAAACAAATTGAAATACACAAGTCTTTTCAATGTAAACGAAAGTAAATGCTCATCCTCAGTACACGATACAGAAATACATTGCTTTTTATCATTTTTACATAAACAAAAACGTAATTGTTTTTTTTTGTTTTCTCAATAGAAAGTATTGTACTGTACAATAATTGTAATAAAACTTCCCAGTGTCTATATAAGTTGTATTAATAATTGATAATAACCCATCATTTTTATTTAATTGTTATTTATTGAAAAGGATAGTAGTTGTCTTTACATCCCCTTTTTATTTTAGAAAGAGGATCAAAAATTACAAACAGAAACTAATCATAGGTGTTTTACATTTTTTTAAGAATCAAATCAAATGAAATTAAAATTATATAATAATGCATTACAGTAAATAGTGTTATACTACACAAATGAGGAATATATCAATTAAATTCTAACAAACGATTAGTTGTAAGTCTATTTACTCAAAAAAAAAAAATATTTATATTACTGTGTAAGTCTAGCAAAAGATAGATGGTAGTTGAAAATAAACGAGACTTATTGTGAAAACTTTGCTGAAGATATTTCTTTTTCTATTTTGATTGTCAATCATGAAACGATATATAGATTCGATTAAAAATGGTGGACCTTAGATCTTTACATGAAAGAAACGACAGTCTTAATTTGCTCAGAGTTCAAAATTATTCTTTGGTAATTTTCGCATTTATAATTGGCGGGTTGTATTCGTTAGCAATCCGTCACCTATACACCTATCGCTTTCAATAGAAGTGAATCGCTTTGGGCATATAGAGTAAAAAAATATGTAATGAAAAATGATTTTCCTCACACCGCATCAAGAACATTCCGAGGAGCTAACATCGACTCGGACCACTACCTTGTTGCAGCCAAGGTTAGAATGCGGATATCCACCACGCCACAACAATCCAGAAACACTGTAAAAAAAATTTAATATCGAAAGACTGCAAACGCAAGAGACCGCCAAGACCTTCGCGCAACGCGTATCCCTTAACCTCTCGATTAACACCATACCACCAGCATCGAATGTCGAAGAACAATGGCAACGATGTCAACTAGCCATTAGAACCTAGCACATCAGGTTTCTCGCAAACCAGCACCAGCAAGAAACCCCTGGTTTGATGAGGAATGCCGACCGATGCTCGCAGCCAAGAACGAGGCCTACAGGGCTAAGCTGCAGGTGAAGACGAGAGCTGCCGATGAGCTCTATAGGCAGAGAAGAAGAAACTAAAGCCTAATAAGGTTGACGGATATGACAGCCTTCCCGCCGAGATTTATAAAGCCGGCGGAGATGAATTGGTAAGTAACACCCACCAACTCATAAGCCGCATCTGGTCGGAAGAAAGTATGCCTGAAGAATGGAACCTCAGCATCGTTTGCCGGATCCACAAAAAAGGAGACCCTCTTATCTGCGCAAACTACAGAGATATAAGTCTCATCAACATCGCCTACAAGATCCTATCTGCCGGCCCTTATCAGTGTGATTTTAAGCCAGGAAAGTCCACAACCTATCATATCTTCACTCTTCGACAGATCCTGGAAAAAACCAAAGAAGTCCAAATCGATACCCACCACATATTCATCGATTTCAAAGCCGCATACGACAGCATTTATAGAGACGAACTATATAGAGCCATGCCTAGTTTTGGTATACCGCCCAAACTCGTCCGTTTGTGTAGGATGACGATGGAGAATTATCGCTGCTCCATCAGTGTCGGAAACAACTACTAGCATCCGTCGACGATATTGACATCATTGGTAGGACCCAACGTGATGTCATAGCCACGTTTGCTAGTATAGAGAAGGAAGCGGCAAAAATGGGTTTAGCAGTAAATGAGGGCAAGACAAAGTATATGCTGTCAACACGAAAGGGCACACAACATCGACGAATTGGGCAGAACGTCACCATTGACAGATATAACTTTGACGTAGTACGGGACTTTATCTATCTCGTCAGAAATTAAACGAAGATTTACTCTTGCCAACCGCTGTTTCTTCGGGCTAAGAAGGCAATTCAGTAGTAAAGCCCTCTCTCAAACTTCAAGGAGATATTATGAAGCATGTACCGTCTCAAAAGCGTATGAAGAAATCCTTGGTCGATTTGAGAGAAAAATTCTTCGGTCCCGTTTGCGTTGACGGGCTATGGAGACGAAAATTCAACCAAGAACTATACGAGCTGTACAGCGACATGAGCCTGGTCAAAAAACTCCGCATTGGACTTTTAAGATGGCTAGGACATGTAGAACGAATGGACAGCAATACTCCGGCTCGCTGAGTCCTCGATTCCCAGCAAGACGTCGGACGCACAAGAGGAAGACCTCGCCTTAAGTGGCGCGCACAAGTAGAAACCGACCTCAACCAACTTGGAGTGCGCAATTGGAGTTAGTTAGCTAAGGACCGGGCTAATTGGAGAGGCATATTGGTTGAGGCCCAGGTTCATTCCGGGCCTCAACCACTTAAGTAAGTAAGTGATGTTCTAGCGAACATAAGTCCTACATGCTGGGGTTTTTTTTGGGTTAACTACTAAACGACTAGGTGACTATACTGGTGACGACCATGGTAGACGAAAGAAGAACAACCACGTAAATGCACCTAGAATGTTAGAATAGATAAAAGAAAGATTCAGACGAACATTTACTACGGTCCGTGTTAGTTATAGTTCGCAGAAATAGCGACTATTCGTATGCGGATTTGTTATAAGCGATAGACCTAAGCAAGAAGTCTTGGGATATGAAGACATTTGTGAAAGTATTTAAATTCGTGAAATTCGCTAGCAATAAAATTAGGTAAAATACAATTTTTTGGTGCGAGCCTGCACAATGTTGGGGCCTCCTGTTTTATGCAAACTCCGAACGGCGAATTTGATAGCGTTTTGGATTGGGGTACTTACAGCACACTTTTTTGATCCGAATTGTGAATCAAAACAAAAACTCATTTTGGAGTATCTTCCACTTGGGATTATATACTAAAATTTTTATTATTTTAAAAATGGTAATACAAAAGAAAGATATTTTAGAATAAAGCCGGGCTTAGAATAATAAAACATTTTTCGCTTTTATGTTTAACAATAATTTATTTAAACACTCTCTTATTTCTACAATTATATTGTTTACAAAACCGTTTCTCGTTTAACAATTCAATCACTTTAATTCACTTATTTGAAATTCAATACCAACGATTTAATTCGCCCACTATTATCACAAAAGTATATGAGGGAGATTCCCTCGTATACTAGATGGATCGAGAAGTGGTCTTGACAGATTCATTCCAGTGGGCATTCATTCATTTCAATCGACACTTGATGGCTCTGTTCGATTTCTATACATCAGGGTAGGTTCGTACAATACAATCCGAAATTATAACATTGCCCTCCTCCTAAAGTGTATCCTCAGTTTCACCTTCATAACGATGTAACCGATCCAGATGCACTACCTTCAATTTTGCTCGAAGTCCTTTCTGTATTCGGTAGACGACGTCGCTATACGCTTCGGTTGTGGATTATACAGCCACACCATATCTCCTTCCCGAAATACAGTTCCTGTTGCTCTGATATCGTACCTGTTTTTCATACGATCGCTTGCCAGTCTTCTTCCTGTCCTGGTAATTTCGTGGATATCTCTGAGTCTTTCGCGTAGATATCAATGCAGTCATCTTCAGTGGTCGGCTCTTCCAATGGGTATCCGAACATTACTTCACTAGACAACCTTAATGGTCGGCCAACTAAGACTTCACATGGGAAGTGCCCAGTCGTGCTATAGACCGCGATTCGGAAGTCCATTAGGAACAAGGGAATGCAACGATCCCATTTTCGTTTATTGTCGTCTACTACCTTGGAGAAGTGTTCTTTCAAGGTTCGATTGAATCGTTCCACCATTCCGTCCGACTGTGGATGCAGCGGTGTCGTTCTAGTTTTCTTAATACCTCACTGCTGGCAAATATCCTGGAATACTCTGGACTCAAAGTTTGTACCTTGATCAGAATGTAGTTACATCGGTGCCCCGAATCTGCATATCCAGTTGTCCACGATCTGCTCCACTACAGTGTTCGCTTCCTGGTTAGGTATGGCGAATGCTTCTGGCCATTTGCTGAAGAAGTCAATAACAACTAGTATGTAACGGTTTCCACTGTTCGCTTCTAGAAACGTGCCAGCAATATCTATTGCTATTCTTTCGAACGGTGCCCCAACGTTGTACTGATGCATGGTTCCTTGCGTCTTTCGTTTTGGTCCCTTACAGGCGGCGCATGTAATGCATTTTCAGCACCACTTTTCGATGTCTTCTCTTGCAGACAGACAGTAGAATCGCTCCCTCACTTTGTCTAAACTCCATGCGTAGTGGCTGCAACATTCCACACTAATTGGATTCCCTGGCTTGTTCTGGTTTCACAACAGGCCGTAACTGAACCAATCTTCTTGCCTCATCACTGTTGAGCTAAGAATACCTTTAGCACGAACATCTTCTTTTGGGTCGATATATTTGGCAGGTCCGAGATCCTACAGAATGAAATGCTGCCGAACCATCTCGTGCAGATCCTTATAACAGACACAAGCTTCGTATGCACGATACACTCCATTCGCTTTACCATCTCTGACGTTAGAACCACTGACACACCATCCAAGCCTTATCTTCGTTGCCACAGGATCGTTTCAGCTTCCTACTTTCACTTGTTGTGCAAGTATCAACCTTTAAATATTTAATCCAATTAAAGTGAATACTTATTTTCTATCTTCTCCATGTTTACAGATTGCACGGGTAGAGCCAACTTCTTAGTTGCCCTTACATCTCTTAGCCAGTATTTGCCATTCGCAGGTACTTCCGACATTTCCAATGACACAACCTTAGACTCTTCTTCCAAGCGTGTTGTATCTGAGGTCCACTTAAGACACAGTGGTTTATTCACCCCGTTCACTTTGAAACTAAGTTCTCCACCAGCGTCAGCGACGAACTATTGTCCAAGAAGGCGAATGTGTTCAACGACCTTCCGTTTCCATAAAGGACAACAGGAACAATGTTGAAAAGCGTATCCGTGGCATTGACCTGCTGGTAAGCATGATAGCTTTCACTGGCAACTGGAAGTGATTATTAAGGTGCGTCCGGGATGAAATTCAGAAGAAAGTGATGATCATTTGCACTTCCGTTTACTCCGCATGCTCGTCCACTACGACATTAAAACATCTTTGTATGTTCCAAACACCTTTTACAAAATGTCAAAAAACCATTAGATCAGCGACAGTTGTCCGCACCCAAAAACGAATCCTAAAAGGCAAAGCTACAGGTGAAGACGAAAGCTGCCCTTTGAGCTGCTAAAAGAAGAAACAAGAGCAAGAAAAGTGCGCGATGAAATCTTTAGAGGAGTGCTACCCCAGAAAAAATGTTCGTTAGTCTTATCAGAGTGTAAAACGTCAAAGCCAGGGATACAACACAAACACACTCCTGTAGAGAAGAAAAAGGAAAAATCGCTGTTGAGCTACAGTCGATGCTAAGAATACAACATCTGAAGATTGTTAAACGGCGACGACGACACCATCATCTATTCATAGATTTCAAAGCCACATCATCATTTAAAATGTATCGTATTACTCGGCTACTTAGGCGTATACGCACTACTTTTTTTTTAAGTGAGCCGAAGGGATGACTAAGCTCGTCTGAACATCTGTCGTTATTGATCTTTTCCAAGTTTTTGCGGAGGTTGGAGACTTAAGGCATGTGATGAAACGTCTATAAGGCGTGTAGTCGATAGTCCCTGGCAACGCTGAAAATTATTGCAGAATCATTTTTAAATTATTGAGGTGAAACTTGTTTTGGGATGGTATGAATTGGATTTTCTTCTGATCCGACCTTAATCCAAGTACCAACCACAACCGACGTTGCTTGAGTCGGAGATCGCGTGCTGTTAGTTTAATTTGTTTGTTTGAAGTAAAACTTATTTTCGGACGGCTGTGTTGTGTTTAATCACGTGTTTTGAACGGATGGACTTGTAACTCAGGCAACACGTACGTTGTTTTGCAAAATGAGGGATGGTTTCGTGTTGGCATGTCGGTTAGAGAAATATCTTCGGTGCACCGGTATGCACAAAGAAACTGTGGTGTCTGTCAATATAGAAATTAGGGTATGAAACCCATCGATGTTTATGCGAAGTTATTATTTCTCAAAAGGACCACTTGTTTAATGTAAAATACGGCTTAATTGAAAAAAAAGGTGTTGCCACTTTGGGGATTTGAACCAGGGACCCCGCGCTTTTTTGTCCAATGCACTGATCACTAGGTTTATCGCACCCATAAACATTAGAATTTAAAATAATGTTGAACATGGTGGAACTAAAGCACCTTGTTTTTATGTGTCTTTGCATTTAATAGCCTTATACAATATTGTTGGTTCCCAACAAAATACAACAATTCACAGAAAATAAACAATTCACAAAAAAAAAACGAATGTAAACGCCGCGACACATTTGACAGACAAGGAGGTGGGTGTTTGTGCATTGGGCTGGTTGCCGGTACACATAAATCAAAGTCCTCAAATTGAGGATCTGTGTTCCCGGTAGCTAGCGACAAAGCACACAACACAAAATCGCGAAACAAAACTTTAAAATAACAAATAAAGGGTATTTAATCCTATGATGTTGCGCGCACCAACCACCGACGACAAATTTATTCGACAACTTTCAAATATGTTAACGCTTAATTGCAATCAATGTAGTCGCTCTCCTCTCACGTGCAGTGGCCACATTAATAAATTTAATGATGGCCGAATGCAATGGAGTCTCACTCTAACTAGGACCCACATAGTGGGCATTGTTATTGGTATATATATAGGTAGATAATGTAAATGTAATATGTTATGTTACCAAAACCAAGTTTAATATTTATGTGTTGGTAAAAATTTGTATGTACACATACACACACATGTTAAATTTAATACGAATTTATAAGGTCAATGGCCAAAGACAACAATCAGCTGTAAATATGAACATTGTCATCGAAAATGAGAAAAAAAACGGCAATCAGCTGTGTTAGATGCAACTGTGAGTGAAACGAGTTTTCGTGGAACGCTAAGTTGCAATTTGCAGACACTTTTGTATCATCTTTCAAAGAGCTAACATCATAAAGTGAATAAATTTATAACGTGCCTTAATTCGGCATTTTTATTTAAAAAGTAGATTTTTTGTAGAACCAGAGTGTCAGTTCGCCTAACTGAAGTTATCACTCTTCGTCTTAATCGCCTTCTTAAGACCAACAATTACAAAACAATTATTTTATACTCGCCAAGTATAAAACATGGTCCTTCGAGCCGTCAAAACGAGCTACAGTGAGTATAAAGTTTAAACAGTGAAAAGAGGCACTTCATTATATGCTCTACATTTTTATTTCAAGCTTCTATTGTATGCAAACATTAGGACGCTTTTAAGTAAATAAACTAAATTGAACATATAAATAGTTCTAAGTAAGTTAAATTACTAAAATTTAAAAACAACTAGTGGTGGGTGCACGACTGGGTCGTACGCAACTTTCTCTTTTACAGCGAATTAATTTGACGTTTCTAACAATTTTTCCAAAATACAAAATTATATATATTTTGATTAATGATCCTTAAAATGATATAAATAATGTCGAAATGTGATTATACGAACGTTTATTCCGTCATTGAAAGTAATCGGTGTCCATGTGAATAATAATGATTTTCCGTTATTGGCCAAAACTGAAAATTCCGTTTAGAGATAATTGGGTCAAAACCAATTACGCGTAAAAAACTGTAATTGTAGTATACAAATTAAATTTCATTCATTTTGGCAAAATAGTTTGCGAGAATTTGACAATTTTCTTTATATGGCTTAAATGCAAAAATCCGTTATATGGATTTTCTCGAAAAAAAAACTGGGTATGCATTTTTTTTTGGAACTAATATGCTTATAGCATATAAGAAGTTTAATCAAAATCGTTAGAGCCGTTTTTGAGAAATTGAGATTATGTATTATTTTTACATGGCAGGTACCAGTAATAACATGGCTAAAAGCAAAAAAAAAATGGCCTAGAATTCTGACCAAAAAAACGCTGGATACGAAGTTTGAAGAAAATCGGTCAAGTCGCTTAGGCTAATGTAATGTTAGAATCAATCAAAATCTCGAGGTCAAAATTTTTCACGAAAACAATATCTTTCTCTTTATAAGAGAAAGTTAAAAATACCTACAGTACGAAAATTCGTTTTTGGTTTTCTCTTGGAAATATAAAATTCTTGTATTTGAATTACCATCAAAAGGTTGTATACATTTCGTTTTGTTATAACGGGTGATTTTTAAATGTATTTTTTTTAAATCGATTAAAACACTCAAATTTGCATCAAATATTCTAAAATTTTATTGTAATCGATAAATAGGCCTTTTTCTTTTACGTTTTAAAGACAACTTCATGTAAATGTTGTCCGCTTCAAATGCTCTATTCGGAAGGTTAAATTTTGCGTCACTTTCTCCAGCATTTTGGCCTGTGTTCCACGAATTACGCGTGTTATGTTATTTTGTAAGGTTTCAATCGTGTTCGACTTGTCCACATAGACCAACGACTTTACATAACCTCACAAGAAATAATCAAATCGCATAATGTTGGCGGCCAACCAGGGCCATTTCGAGAGATAAGCTGCTCATCAAATTCATCCTTCAACATTTCCATTGTTCCAACATTTCCCACTGGGGCAGAAATGGCTCGATATCATTCCCCGTTGACGGTTATGTTTCTTTCACGGTCGTTGTTGACGCAAACCCTTTTCACGTTGGCTTTTCCAATTTGTAACATAATACAAACGCAACTCAGTTTTGCTAAATGTATTGTTCGTTTATTAATTGGTATTTTGTTTTCTCTAGTGGCGGTGGCGATGGCTTGGGTTGCGTCGACAGAATGCCAAAAAAACCTTCCAAGAAATCTACTTGTAGAAAGAAAGTGTCATATGCCTGTATACCTACGATTTTTTCGCGCGCTATTGGACTCGTTCACAAAAAAGGGGCATTGAATATCCACAAGTGTGTTCGTTTTAAAAACCCAAGCGATCGTCACGCCCTATTACAATTATTGAATTTTTAATATTTCACAACATCCCATCCCCCGTGAGGCGCTCTGGTCCTACCGAAGCCTCACTGACATCTAACACTGCTAGTTTAACTGACGGTCTTCTGAGAATTCCCGACGATGTTTTGATCTCGGCTGAGCGGACTTGATCGTCTTGCCCTGGAAACACCTTGATGACTCTTCCTCGCTTCCATTGGCTTCTTGGTAAATCAACGTCACAGACAAGTACAAGATCACCAACTGCAATGGGTGGCACCTGCTTAAACCATTTGCAGCGTCTAGTGAGCATTGGTAGGTATTCCCGCATCCACCTTCTCCAAAACCGATCTTTTATTTGTTGGCTAATGCGCCACTGCTTGCGCGCACACAGCGTTCTGTCATCAATCGGGCCCGGTGTTTGCGTCGAATTTGGTGCTCCTAGTAAGAAATGGTTTGGCGTCAATGGCTCCTCATCTTGTACTGACACTGGCAAATGGGTTAGAGGTCTGCTGTTGATGATGTTTTCAGCTTCGATTAGAGCACTCATCAGGGTTTCAAGTTTAGGCGCTAACTCGTGAAGGGTATATACCAGAACTCTTTTTACGGATCTGACTAGTCTCTCCCAACATCCACCGGCATGCGGATTGGAAGGGCAGTTGAATACCCATTCGATGCCTTTCCCAGATAGTTCAGTTTTGATGGCTTCATTATCGAAGATGTTATTGGTCAGCAGTTCATTTTTGGCACCGAGAAAGTTAGTACCATTGTCGCTCCTGATACGTATTGGCACCCCTCTCCTATTGACAAAATTGCGAAGACATAAGAGGAAGGCATCAGTTGATAGATCCGCAGCAACTTCGAGATGCAGGGCTCTAACTGTCAGGCATGTAAACAGGGCGATCCATCGTTTTTCCCTATGACGTCCGTTTGTTATCATGACTGGCCCAAAGTAGTCCAGTCCTGTGAAAGAAAAGGGCCTTACAAATGGCGTTATACGATCCTCGGGGAGCTGTCCCATTAGCGGCGGTAACGGCAAAGCAGAGCGGATTCGGCAAAACTGGCATTCATTTTTGACCCGTCGTATGATAGTACGAAGGCTTGGTACCCAAAACTTCTGTCTAATTTCTGTTGCTATAGTTTCATCATTTTGGTGATGGAGGCGGCGATGGAAGTGATCCACGATCAGCATTGTTAGGCGATGACATTTGGGCAATATTATGGGGCGCCTGGCTGCGAATGGTATGGTGGTGGCGGCATCTATGCGCCCGTAGACGCGTAAGAGACCATAATCATCCATGTAAGGAGTAAGCTTATGAATGCTACTGGTTTTTTCGACGGGTTGTTGACTTCTTATTTGGGCGATTTCATCGGAAAAGTATTCGTGCTGGGCTTCCGAACATAATACTTGTTCAGCATCGACGAGCTCGGCGGCTGACAGCTCTCCTCTCTCTCTGTGTTTGCGTTGACAAGCCTTTATGAACCTTATGACCCAGGCCATAGCTCTTTGCAGCTTTGAGTATTTTGAATACCTTGAAAAGTCAATAACTAGGCTACTCACCAAGGTGGTATGCAAAAGATACTTGGGCCGGACCTCCTCCTCGCAAACGAAACTCGTGACGTCATCCGATGGAACAGGCCAAGAGTTCTTGGGTAGTTGTAGAAATGACGGTCCAGATAACCACTTGTTGTCCTTATAATTTGGGGGATAGCGCGCACGGGTCGCATCATCTGCCGGATTAAGTTTGGTTGGTACCCAATGCCATTCGCTGCACTGGCTGCTTTCAAGCACTTCTGCAATACGAAATGCAACAAACGGCTTGTGACGACGAGGGTCTGATTTAAGCCAACTTAAAACTGTCTTGGAGTCGCTCCAAAACATTCGACTCTCCAATGACAACTTGTGGTTTTCGCATATTATGTTGCACAGTCGTATACCCAAAATGGCTGCTGACAGCTCCAGGCGTGGGATGGACATTAATTTTCTAGGAGCGGTCTTCGTCTTGCCGCATACGAACGACACGGTAATCCTTTTACCTTCCTCGATACGTAGATATCCAACCGCACTGAAGGCCTCTTCACTGGCATCGACGAAAATGTGAAGACTTGTGCGGTTGGCTGAAGTAACGAAAGGACTGTAACACCTGGGAATCTTGCAGCTAGTTATAGTTGTAAGATCGGCTTTCCACGATGTCCATTTTTGGAAAACCTCTGCGGGAATTAGCTCATCCCAGCCAATACCCTTGATCCATATTGTCCGGAGCAGCAACTTGAGGTGTATGACAAAGTTGGCAATCATCCCGAGTGGATCAAATATAGACATCGTCACACTCAGGAATTCACGTTTGGTTGGACATCTTTCCC
Source organism: Rhingia rostrata (assembly GCA_949824845.1). NCBI lineage: Eukaryota > Metazoa > Arthropoda > Insecta > Diptera > Syrphidae > Rhingia > Rhingia rostrata. Next base: position 5,120,193 of record OX463755.1, on the reverse strand, counting down.
CCATGATGATGTCTTTGCTAACTTTGGCGAACTTTATATGGAAGGTAAAGATGTCTTCAGTTGGGTTCCAGCACATGCCAAGAACTTTCTCTACTGTAGCTTCGATGTTCATGTCAACATTCTGCATTGTCTCGCCCTCCTTGTCCATATCAGAAATCTTACTTAACACCCTTTTTGAATTGGAGGTAAAATTTCGTAGCTGGAATCCCCCGCTTTTGTGAATTGCGATTACATTCTTCGTAACCTCTATGGCTTCTTCCTCACTGTCAAAACTGTCCACGTAATCATCCACGTAGTGGTGGTCAACTATCGCTTCGACGGCTCTCGGGTGCTTATTTACAAACTTCATGGCGTTGATGTTTTTTACGAAGTTTGCTGAACATGGAGAACAAGTGGCACCAAACGTCATGGACTTCATGACGTAAACATCGATTGGCTGATTTCTTTGGTCCCTCCAGAGGAAACGCTGCGAGTCCTGGTCGTCTTGGCGGATTAAGATTTGTAAAAACATTTCCTTAATGTCTCCAGTGACTGCGACGGGCCGCATCCGAAAGTTGAAAAGGATAGCCAGCAGTGGCTTAAGATCGTCCGGACCCTTAAGTAAGAAATCATTTATTGACGTGTCACTCACCTTAGCAGCCGCATCAAAGACCAGCCGAATTTTGCCTGGTTTATTCGGGTTATGGACACCGAAGTGCGGAAGATACCATGTCCTTAAAGTACTTGCACCTGCCTCTGCAGTTGTCAGCTTCCTCGCATATCCACTTTCGATGTAATTCCTGATAATTTCTTTGTAAGCTGCACTAAACTCTGGATTCTTTGACATCTTAGACTCTAGGATTCGTAATCTTTGTTTCGCCATTTCGACACTGGATGGAACTGCAAACATGTCATCTTTCCACAGAAGTCCCGTCTCATAACGAGCTCCAACTTTCTTTGTTGTTTGGGAAAGAATTCGCAACGCCCTGTTTTCAACTGCTGAGACTGGCTGCTTCGTTAGCCTTTGACTGCCAAAGCCATCTAACTCGATGAAATCACTCACCATCTGGTCTAGCTTCGTCTCCTCCCCAACGTGTTTGCTATGAAGGATGAATTCAGAACTGCTGTCTCTTACCATTTTTCCAGACGATCTGCCATAGACAACCCATCCTAATTTCGTTTCCGTGACAATTGGCTGATATTCATTGGATCTAATGACGCGTATTGGTGCTCCTAGATGGCAGTGTTCTAGTCCAATTAACACCTTTGGCTTAGCGTTGTTATATTCGGCAAGTGACATCAAATCCAAATGATGAAGGAATGGCTCAACATCAGAAGCCGTAAGAGTTTGAATTGGTAAATTCAGTCCTCTAACAGTTTGGACTCCGTTTAATGAAAACATCTCGGCGTTTTCTTTGTCGGCGCTGATTTGAAGGTCAACCGCTACTGATTCCTTGGTTGATGTCTCCTTACCGAACCACTGCAAATTAATGGACTTACTTTGACCACGTAAGCGAAGTTGTTCCGCTAAATCCGAATCCATTATTGTCACGGACGAGCCTTCGTCCAAGAGCGCAAAGGTCTTTACCATGATGTCGTCGTTGTAAAGCCTAACTGGTAGCACACGGAAGAATATTGTTGGGTTCACGTTTGTGTTGCAACTCAGTAATGTTCTGGGTGCTCGCTCGTTATCATCAATGGATGTCGATGGCATCTGCGACTGTTTGGGTTCATGAAGTGATGGGTGGTGAACTCGCGAGCAGTCATCAATTCCACAAGGTTTCCGCTGTCTACAGGTACTAACGTTGTGTCCGAACTTTAAACAGGAAAAGCATAGCCTATTCTTCTTGACGAAGTTCCATTTTGCTGCGATTTCCAAGTTTGTGAAACTTTGGCAGTTGGCTAAAGGATGTAACTTCCCTTGACAGTGGCGGCATACATCCTTCTTCGCAGCGGCTGATGAAGGCTGTTCGGCGGCTGGCTGCACCTTTGTTCCATGTTGGTGGTTCTGGTATTGGTATCGGTCCTCAGTAGTCTTTGATGTCAATAGCATATTTCTGGTTCTCGGCTTGTTCTCAATTTTGACAGATGGTTGAAGCGAGTAAGTAGTGACGAGGCATACGAGTCTTGCTATTTCGCTTAACCAATTGTCGAAATGTTTCACAGTAGGATACGGCTTGATGTTGATGCTTTGTTGGGCCCATTCCAAACGCTTGCTCATTGGAAGCTTGCTAACAAGTTCGTCGATCAATGTGGGGTTAGCTAAGTGTTGATACATACCACTAGACTCCAGAAATGTGGATAAGTTTTGCACTCTTGTGGCGAATGGAATAAGCATTTCCAATTTGCTTTCTGGAATTGGCGCGATCTCCCTCACAATCGATAGTTGGCTTTGTAACAAGCACTCTGGGCGACCAAAGCGAAACTCCAAGGCTGCCATTACGCGGTCTACATTCTCTGGGTGGATTAGAAGAGCTTCCACTACCATCTTTGCGTCCCCTCTAATGCTCTTCTGTAAGCGGAATAGATTTTCCACATTGGAATACCCAAACATTGCGGTGGACTCTAGATAGGCGGTGCAGAACATAGGCCACTCCTCAGGTCGACCAGTGAAAGCTGGTAGGTCGTGGAGTCTTCGGCCATTACCTGGAGTACTTGATTGCGATAATGGAACGCTAGATACAAACATCGGCGACGTAAATGATTGTGAGGAAGGATTCGCTTGTGAACCGCTGGGTTGGGTGGCCCCAAGAGGCGACAGAAATGTTGGCACTACTGGGATTCTAAAGCTTTGTGGTGGCTGCGATGTGGATGCGTACTTAGCTGTTCCGACACTGGTAGACATGACTGTCGTCGTGGCTGGCGGCAAATGGAATGGATATGACGGCGATAAATGTGTGTGCGATGCATACTGGGTTGTTCCAGCACCCATGCACATGGCTGTTGTTGCTGTTGAACGACTTTCCAAATCCTGGCTTGTGGAAGAAGTCGTGGCGGCTGAAAACGCTTCATTGGAGACGCGGCCAGAGCTGTCCGGCTGACGGCTAATGAGCAGTTGCTCAATACGGAGGCGTTCTGCTTTTTCGGCAGCCGCGTTAGCTGTAGCAGCTCCCAACTGTTTTCGAAGTTCTTGCATCTGCTTTTGAAGTTCTTCAATGGCTGACGAGGTCGATGGCATGCCTGGCTGGCTGCTGTGTTCCCGCATGGTGGCATTCATGTCAGGATCATCTGTGTCGGAATTTTCTCGTTCTTCTTGCATCGACATCAGCTTGATTTCTTCCTGTGCGATAGATGCGTGTTTAATAAGGCGAGAACTTCTTCTTACCTGTGAATCGTTCTGCATTGACAAAAAACTGCAACTGGGTTAATGGCAATAGACACAAGTTTCTTCTAGTCTGCGTTTTTAAAAATGTGGCGGCTGTATAAAATGGCGTTTTTGACTAATTAACCCGGTATGGCAATGAATATGTTGGCAAACAATTGGCAATTAATAAAGATGTTGACGCAAACCCTTTTCACGTTGGCTTTTCCAATTTGTAACATAATACAAACGCAACTCAGTTTTGCTAAATGTATTGTTCGTTTATTAATTGGTATTTTGTTTTCTCTAGTGGCGGTGGCGATGGCTTGGGTTGCGTCGACAGAATGCCAAAAAAACCTTCCAAGAAATCTACTTGTAGAAAGAAAGTGTCATATGCCTGTATACCTACGATTTTTTCGCGCGCTATTGGACTCGTTCACAAAAAAGGGGCATTGAATATCCACAAGTGTGTTCGTTTTAAAAACCCAAGCGATCGTCACGCCCTATTACAATTATTGAATTTTTAATATTTCACAACAGTCGTCTTTAAAGAAAAATGAACCGATGATTTTTTCGAAGCATCGGTAAGATGCGACAGTTTTGCTTATTTACGTTAAGCCAGAAATGAGCCTCATAGCTGGTCGCCATAATATGCCCGTAACAAACGGTGCAAATTTTTCACAGAGCACGAATTTTGATAATTAATTTCAATAATGTGCAATCGTTGCTCGTTTGTAAGTCTTTCCATATTAAATGACAGAGTATACTTAAACTTTTCACTTTGACAGGTGACGTTACGACTCCTTTACTAACCAGTGCTACTAACTACTACTTACTACTACTACTAACCAGTGCTGCCAAACTGAAAATAATAACTCTATATTAAATGTAAATAGTTAAGTTTGGCAAAAAGTGCTAGTTTGGTAATAGCGTCCACACATTACACATGCATGCACGCGCAATATAGTGGATGCGCATGCAGACTGAGAGTGTATGGTCTTGACTGTACGATGGCACATGCGGCAGGAGTGATTTCAGAATCATGCATGCATGCATGCATGTGTACTGTGTAATGTGTGATTGAAACTGCGCAGCTACTTCCAAAAAAACCCAGCACAGAGTAATTTTTCACATTAATAATGACGATGCGAGTCAATCAGATATAAACACAAGAATGATTACTGCGCAGTTTACATGAATAGTGCGTGGAGGAAGCGGGATTGTGCATGCTTGTGTAGTGGATTGACTCTATAATTAATAGATGAGTCAACTTTCTGAAAAAAAAAAACAAATTAATAAAATTTAACGAAGAGCTAAAAATAACAACAATCTTTCATCTGAACCGTTTTCAGCTAGATCTATGAAAATAAAGGTTTGGGTGAGCATTCATCCAATATTATGGATTGACCAACCATATTATGTGAAAGGAAATAATTGGATCATTTAAACTAGTCAATGATACATCTCAGCGTGGCGGTTAGCTCACTAGGGAGTTAAATATTAGAGGATAAAAAATATCAATTTGTCTTAACAATTTTATATTCTTAATTTCCATCATATTTAAATCGAATTCTGTGTGTCTGTCAATAAGTAAATTTACATATGTGGGATTGTGTGTGAGGAAGATCAAACTATGAAACTCATCGGTGAGTCCAGTAAAAAGCAATATCCATTGTTGTTAGGAATCAAGCGAAAGTTGCTAGATATATGGATGTGACATTTGGTAACATGTAGGTGGCTTAAATAGTTATTGCCCTCTGAATTTTGAAATTACAGCTGATGTGATTTATGTGAAATGTGTGTGTGTGACGTCTGGAGTCTGTAATTGAAGCTTAAATCCAAACAAGTAGGTTTGATTGAGCTTTCGATGGGTATAATAGTGATAATGAAGATGTAATTTTAGAATTGGAGTGTTGCCCTCAGGAAGGGCTGTGTTTTTTATGTGACGTTATTTTTAAAACGAGATATCTGGAACGCCTCTATCTGGTTGTAAAAACAAAATGCAGTACTTTGAAAGGGACAGATTGTACGAGAAAGGCTGCAAGATGAAGATGAAAATTGGTATGTGGTCTGATTCGGGTGGGATTACGTATTCCTATTCGATGATGTATATTGTATAACGGACGTTGTGAAGTGTAAAGAAAATTAGATCAAACAAAATATCGGTTGTCGTCTGATCACCGAAATCAAGCAGCATCGCGGTTAGATATGGGAACGCTTGGGATCAGCACGTGTGTTGATGAGAAAAGTTCGTTTATGTTCGTGAATGCATTTCGTCTTTAGTCTGGATTGCGACTAGAGTTGTGCATGATAGTTTTATTAGTGTTTGATATATATGAATAAAATGTTCGTAATTAGGCTTAACGCCAAATCGCTAGTTATAGGCTTAAACACAAAAGATGTATAAGTCAAATATATTTGTATAAGTCGTTTGGACTTATTTATTTTATGTTAAACTTCTGATAATCAGTAAGCATTTAATTAAATACGAATTCATTTAGATAATGCTCCGGGAACATCTAATCTTTATCTACACACATTCGAGATAATTTGTGCGTATCTTATTCGATTTTTTTTACCAAATGTATCTTTTCACGTTATTTTGACTAAGATACACTTTCTCCGAATTCGTATTACAAAAATGGTTTCATCAAATTCGTATTACGCGATTTAGTTTCCTGGGTAATGTAGCAATTTACGAAAAACTAAATTATGATTTGCATACCACACCTTCATGAGACAACTAGGAAGGAATAGTTAAAAACCCATTCCAACTATAGGTAATATGAATATCTACATCAAAATATCTACCCACCCGTTTTTAAGAGCGACAATAAAAATGCTCCGTGCATGGTGCACGCATGCGTTATAAAAGTTATAAAAAAAAATCGCCCGTAGTATATCTGTGACAGTGACAACTACTTTAATCAGTATCACAAGGAGCAATTATTTCCTGTATTCAAAGCACTCACATAATATATTAGCATCACATTCCAAAAAAAACTCCTTCACAGCTGCTTTGATCATGTACAATGCACATATACCTTCAGGCATTTTCTGGACAAGCAAGATTGAAAACTCGTGCCCTGGTCCAATGCCACCAATGTGACCATGTTACAATTGTCGGCGGTGTCAACGAACCGGCTTGGATGCTCAAATGCACGCAAAGGTGCATACACAAAATTCGCAACTCAGTATCAGACTTGTTGTTATGTCATTGCCTGCAAATGCCAATCCGGAAAAACATCTTCGCTGGGGACTTCCGGCATGGGATTTTCATTGAAATAGAAACTGAAAGCTAATTCCCCAAAATGACCACCAGATTAGTCTGTGTTCGGAGTCCAGTGTGCGTAGTTGTGGTGATTCGCGTTATGGGATTTAGGTGAATTCATTTAAAAAAAATGTTTGTATCGTTAACGTTATTGAAAAAAATATCTTTAAAAGGTTACTTCTTCTTATGGGTATGGGACTAGGAGCAATGTATATGATGCATCTTCTAGCCCAAGACTACGATAAAATTCGACGTCCAATAACAAAAGCTATCGAATCAGCACTTCGCGGAAAACGTGATGTAAACACCATCGAACTCAACGAGGTTGGTGATATTTCTGTGAACTGGAAGAGCATCTTGGACCATGACCCCTTTAGTTGTTTGCAGTCTTTAATTTGCCAGATAATGTCAGGGACACAGGCTAACGACACCGAAGCAATTATGTTTGTACATTTTCTTGAGTTGACTTATCGAGATGCCCCGCCTCCAGTGCGATCAGCATATTTGCGGGGATTGGCATATATAGGTTACACAGATAATTGCCTGGCAGAGTATCCGTGGTGTTGGTATTCGGCTAAGACCATGCTAAGACTTTTGCGTTGGTTTGCATAAAATTATTATTTGTTATGTGAGGATTTTGTTTTAAGATGGTGTTCTACTTTAAATATAAAAATATCCGTTCTATATTAGAATAATTTGTGCAATAAAATTGAGTATAATGTTTGTGAAGATTTGATTAAATAAAGTAGGTTTTCGATTGTTAATTATTTCTGTTAATTATTATAATGGAAAATAACACAATTGTGTGTTCATAATTCATATCTTTATAAGGTGATTAGTGAAACGTAAACCTTTCGAATTTCAAGTGGTCCTTAGAGATTGGATCACTTGAATCAACGCTTTCGAAATTGATAAATCAGATCAAACGTGGCAGTCAAAGATAAAGGAAGTAAAGAGATACCAAACTTCTACCTCTCTCACCCTGAATCCCCGCAAGAGTTAGTTGTTTTTGTTATAATCCACCACCAATGCACTCCTGTCTGTGAATACATGTATTTCCTATTAAAAGAATTCAGCAGACGAGAAATTTTGGGTTTGGACACTTTCATTAACAGCTGTTTAGCAATGTGGTAGATTTATTTTTGTTATGACATTTCAATCGACACTCATTTATTTTTATGCGTTTGTTGTTTTTGCATGCGTGGAAATATATTCGAACTTTGTCCTGTCGCACTTCACAAATGAAGCTTTTGGGCGCACTGTTTTGTTTTATTTTGCACAAACAAACGAAAATAGTAAAAAAAAGTAAACAAACCAAATAATTAAATGACAGCTAAAAATTTTATGTTTTGGTGAATACAAACATATGTTTTTGAATGTATTCAGTGAAGTAAATATTTGTTTTGTAAATTATATGAATTGAATGTATTAAACTCCTCGTTAAGGACAGAAACAAGCTATTTAAGTGTAACAATTCATTTTTAAACAAGATGATTTCCGGGAAGATGCATTAATTTAATAATCCACTACGAGTTTTCGTAGTCGATTCCTACTTCGGAGTGATGGGGTGTTGCGTAATTTGATAAGTATATAGTATATTTCCAACTCAGAGTTATTATAAGTAGGGTAATTTCTTATTTCTATAAATGATATAAATGGTGTTTGAAGTACCGACTTTTATTATGTCTCTGTTGATCAGAAAAAGTTGAGATTCATATTTAATAGTAACGTATTGGCCTATTTCATATTTTTGATGAACTGTTTTCTTTTGCTGATAAATTTATTTCTTTGCAAAAAAAAAATATTCCACTTAACAACAGCCGTATTAATTAAACCAAATTAAATGTGAATTATCTTTAATCAATGGATTTGAAGAGAAAACTTCTAAGGTGTGTGTCAATCGCGTTAATATGCGGGTTAAATTTTATCCACTGTTTAATTTTTGGCCTTTCTGCAGGGGCAAACAAAAAATTGACTTTTTGCTGTGTCAATTGGATTAAATGGAATTTTATTTAAATACTGTTTTTAATAATTTCCCGAAAGAAGTGGAAAAAAATTCCTTTCCTTGCAGTTTCTTGTAATAAGAATATACCAAATAGATTTCAGAAAGATTATCAAATCTTCCTTAATTATTAATTATTTTCAGCAAAAGCAATATTGTTGTACAATTTGTGCTCATAATTAAGGCCGTATGTCAATTGCGTTAAAAAGAGGTTTACATTTTATCCTCTTTTTTTGTTTAATTTTTGACTTTTCTGCACCATACTAATGTCAAAAATTATTCACTGGCTAAAATTTTAACGCAATTGACACACGGAATAAAGATATCCGCCCTACTTTGTTCATGTTAAACATATTCAACATACAGCAAAACTGATATTATTCAGAGTTTAAACGCAATATTTGAAACCTTAAATAATTAAAACACGTGTTTCCTGGTTGGTAGGTACAAAACAAATAACAATTTATTTCAATTGTCAACCGTACATGCCATACAAAACAGTGATATGCTACTTTCAATATAAATTACATTTTGATGTTATTTTCAACAGAAGCAAATCTAATCATAACATATTTGAACCCTTTTTTTAAATATCCAATTTTATTACATTTTTGATATAAAATACTTGCTCTTTGGTTTTTATTTGATATTTTGAATGATTTACTGTTTTCCCTATTTTTCCGGATATACGTAATAAAACTCATATCCTTTTCCACACATTGTTTTAATTGCATGTAGGTGAATAAAATAAAACTCTTATCCTTTTTTTTTTTCAATATTCCTTACAAAAATAAACACAATAACACAACACAAATAATATCGGATAAATAAATAGGAAAATTGGAACGATTTATCGCAAAAATGTGGACTTACATATGCAGTAACAATACAAATACAATATTAATGGAAGCATTAATAAATTGAACGCACACGAAAAATCAGAATTCTATTTCATTGTTCTCAGTAGTTTTTTTTGGTACTATTTTTTCAATCATAAAAAATAAATAAATATATTTTCAAAATTTGATTAAATTGATTAATCAATACTGAACGCGGTGCTTATTTCTTTTTCTTTTTTTTTGGATGCGCTCATTGGTGGTGGCAATGCTACAGCTGTTTTAACTCCGATGTAAATTTTAACCCTTTCTGTGATGGTTCTCGGTGAGGTCGGTGAGGTGGCGGGGGAAAATCGGAAAATTTTGATCAAAAAATGTGGGGAATAACTTATCTCACGCATACTTGTTTATAAATGTGATAGTATGTGTAAGATACGTAATTATGGGTGAATTTAGCTTGTAGGCAAACCCCGAAGATTGGTACATTTCCAAATATATCGAATATGTACCTACCTATAATTATTTTGGTTGTGAGAAACTAGTTTTACTCATTAAACTGCAGCAGTGAATCTAGTCGAAGTTTTGATCAAATCAAAAACAAACAATCTGTGTGACTGGAAAAAAATTGAATTTTAGTAAGAGCGTGAGGAAAAAAACTCTCCGTAGCTAAATTGAAAACAAGAGTAGAAGGATAAGAAGTTTGGGTGTTGTAAATCGAGGGTAGACTCTGATTGGCCTTAACTTGGCAATGCCCAGTGCTTGTAACTCTCACTACACATCAAGTGCTCATTTTTAACCTTCAAGTGGGAACCATGGAGTACTGGTCTCATCCAACCGGATTTGGCTTGCTAAACGATAAGCGCGAGTGTTGATAGCACGACGAAAAACAGCAACACTATAAACAGCCAGGTCAGAATGGCACGGAATGAATACCCCGGAAAAACAGTGACATCTACCACGGGCCGTGATATAGTGAGTAGAAACAGCGGCTATTCGGAAGCGGATTTGTTATAAGTCTCAGACTTAGGCAATAAGTCTTATATTTTCAAGACATTAGCGAACGCATTGTAAGTATCCGCATCAAGGCCAAATTCGCCAACATAAGCCTTTTATGCGCTCACTCACCAACGGAGGAAAAAGATATATAGCTAAGGATTGCTTCTATGAGCGACTATCGAAGTACGATGTTGAAATTCTGCTGTGAGATTTTAACGCAAAGGTAGAAAGAGAAAACATCTTAAGCAGTATGGTCGGAAAACATAGCCTACACGACAACACGTCTAGTAACGGACTTAGGCTAATTGACTTCGCTGCGGACTGAAACGTCACTATAGCCAGCACAAGGTTTCCTCTTCTCAATATCCGTAAGGGGGCATGGTGGTCTCCAGATCAACGAACGGTCAACCAAATCGATCACATTGCGATAGACAAGAGACACGCATCCAGTATTTTGGATGTCCCAACATTCCGAGGCGCTAACATCGACTCGGACTACCTTATTGCAGCCAAGGTAAGAATGCGGATATCCACCACGCCACAAAAATCCAGAAATACTGTGAAAAACTTTAATGTCGAAAGACTGCTTTCGCAAGAGATCACCAAGACCTTCGCGCAACGCGTATCCCTTAACCTCTCGATTAACACCATACCACCAGCATCAAATGTCGAAGAAGAATGGCAAAGATGCCAACAAGCCATTAGATCAGCCGCTAGGTTTCTCGCGCCCACCAGCAAGAAACCCCTGGTTTGATGAGGAATGCCGACAGATGCTCGCAGCCAAGAACGACTCCTACAAGGCTAAGTTGCCGTTGAAATCTATAGGCAGAGAAGAAGGGAAGAACACCGCCTTTTCAGAAAGAAGATCGAGGATATAGGCAGGTGCCACTCCAGAAACGATGTTCGCAAGTTTTACAAAAGTTTAAAACGTCAAAGTCAAGGATATAAGGCTCGAACAGAATCATGTCGAGATGAACAAGGAAATATCGTAGTTGAGACACAGTCCACTTCTGCGGACTGTTAAAGGGCGATGACGAACAACATTCCGCTGTCAGGCAGAACGAACCATTCAATATTGACAACGACAGCGAAAACTGCAATATATAAACTCAAGCTTTATAAGGATGCCGGAAATTACGGCTTTCCCGCCGAGCTTTATAAAGCCGGCGGAGATGACTTGGTAAGAAACATCCACTTACTCAAAAGCCAAATCTGGTCGAAAGAAAGTATGACGGAAGAATGGAACCTGAGCATCGTTTGCCAGATCCACAAAAATGGATACCCTCTACACTGCGCCAAATTCAGAGGCATAAGTCTCACCAACATCGCCTACAAGATCCTTTTTAACTTTCAAATGCATTTTTTATTTACTTAAAATATTCACTAACTACTAGACAAAATTGCTTAAATCTAACTTACCAAAAACTGGTTTACTTAATCCGACTTATCAGCCCTTAGTGGGCGCTGTTAGCTTATATTTAGCTGTTTTATTTTGCCTTTGGGCTTAAATTTGTCGGTTTTTTTTTTATATTTAATTTTAATTAACAAAGAAAACATAAAAAAATTTGTATAGTGACTTTTTTTTTAAATAAATAAGCTTATTCTAGATTATAACTAACTTAAGACTACTTAAGCCTAACTTAAGACTACTTAACTACTTAAACCTAACTTAATTATAATCGGGGTGGCGAGCCCTCTTTGCATATGCCTTGAGGGGTCGCCATCCTGATTGCGTCTTTCGGTCCCACGGCAGCCTGCGTTCAACCATATTGTACGCCAATATGGTACACAAGCCCCGCCCTAGACCTCGTTCCTAATTTTAAAATCTTATCTATGGAGTTGGACTAAAAGTCCTATTTTATTTTTTCCCAATGGACAGCATGATAGTATACGCGATTAATTCTGCGTACACTATCAATTTTGCTATTGGGGGTTATTTGAACAATGAAAAACGGTAACCTTCGGTTACCACCTCTACCATTGACCGCGGTAAACGGCTTCACGCCGACGAACTTTACATCGTCGCTCTCAAAATACTTGAGCTCGATTCCTTTAAGGATGAGCGTTTTTAGTTTTTCTGCTTTCGGCGTATACGTGAAGTATTCTGCCTTTAGCCCCTCTAGTTCTTTGTGGACTTTTTTATAGTCCTCGATATTGTAGCATATAATTTTATGCTGTTTGGCCGAAATATGTTTGATCACGAAGTCCTTAATAAATATTAGCTTACATAACTTAATACTATCGCTTGTGGGCAAGTCACTTACGTTAATCGGGGGTACATCTTCCCTCTTTTCCTGTGGTCGTTGCTGCTGCTGCCTTTGTTGTTGTTGGTGCTGCAGTTGTTGTTGATGCTGCTGCTGTTGTTGCGGCAGCTTATATCGCTGCTGCTGTTGCTGATGCGGCTGTTGTCGCCTCCTCTGCTTCTGTTGCATATTAGCAAACTGTTGCTGCATTGATGGCAGTTTTTGTTTTTGTTGTCTCTGCTGTTCTCGCCTTCTTTTCTTTTCGAGGTCTTCTTGTACCCTTACCTCTCGAATGTTTTCTAACTTCGCAGTTAATTCTGCGATGAGGAGCCTTAACTTCGTCTCGTCATCGTTCAAAGCCGGCTGAACTTCCTCAACCTCCGCTAGTTCTTTGAATGGGTTTTTCTCACCAACGTAGTGGGGTTCCTTGTCATCAAACTCGGATTCCTTGAGGTCAGAGTTGCACTCCTCCTCTTCTTCCATTGTTGTTGGCAGCGGCGTATTTTCCGCTACCATACCTCTGCTTGCATTGAGATTAGGCATCGGATTTAGCTTCCTCCGCCTCATCTCACCCCTTTGGGTTGTTGCCGTTGCACTTGCTGCTGCTGTTGTTATTGGTGCAGCCTCTTTTGTTGTCGCTTGTACCATTTTTGTTGACATACCTGCCGTCGCAGATGCCGATGTTGTTGTTGGTTTTTTTGGCGGCGATGCAGGAATCGCCAGCTTCTGCCGTTTGTTTGTCGGCGAACTACTTCCACCCTCTTGCGGGACTTCATTCACCACATCGGTTTCCGTAGCCGATAATTCGGCCGAGACACTCTTCTTCGTGTGTTTTCTTCTACGTATTAATTGAAAATCACTTAAAAGTACTGGGGTCTGGTTGGACTCGAACCTACGACTCCCACTCCTAACTCAGGTGGTTTAACTAATACATTACACTAGTATGTAGTTTTACATCAAACACTGGCCATACTCTTACTCAATCACTCTGTGTCACTTCTTTATTCTTTTGTATATTCTTGCTTCCTCTATCTCTCTCATTCCTCTAGGTTAAGTTATCAGTATAACTTAGTCTCTATTGAGTGGGCATATCGTCAGAGATAAGGTCACACAGCCCGACGATATGGTTTTCCTTTTTTAGTTCAATAATATTTGTTTTCGAGCGAAGCCCATTTAGTTGTATGTCATTTTCATCTGACAATTCTTCATCGGAAAACAGTGGTACGTCATCTTCAGCAACGCATGTCTGTTCTGCTTCTAATGACAGTGGTAAGTCATCTTCAGCAACGCGAGCCTTAATCACTGCATTCGCCACCAATGAAGCAATCGTCTTTTCAAGAAATTGAAATCGTCATCATAATTTTGTAAAAATCTTTCGATGTCAGCTTCTGTTAGTATTTTCTGAGAGCTCATATTCTATTCCAAAAAAAAAGCACAAATACTTAATATAAACAATAATAAAATATTTAAAATAAAAACACAAGTAACAACAAAATAAAGCAACAATTTTCTTACCTTATAAACTCAAAAATCACGCTACATTTACTCATTATCGTTGCGACGTGTACACACCTGCGAACCTCTAATTAAAAAATGTAATCTAGTGTACATCAAGCCCACTGCAATCTTTTGTCATCAATTACTAACCAGTGATATGGGAAGTAAAGAGATACCAATCTTCGCGGTTTGCCTACAAGCTAAATTCACCCATAATTACGTATCTTACACATTCTATCACATTTTTAAACAAGTATGCACGACCTCACAAAGAACCATCACAGAAAGGGTGAAAATTTACATCGGAAAACAGCTGTAGCATTGCCACCACCAATGAGCGCATCCAAGAAATTTTAAAGAAATAAGCATCGCGTTCAGTTTTGAATAATCAATATAATCAAATCTTGAAAATATATTTATTTATTTCTTATGTTATGGTTGAAAAAATATTAGTAAAAAAAAACCTACTGAGAACAATAAAATTTAATTCTAATTTTCCCTTACTTCCCTTATCATTGATATCGTTGACACTATTCAGATTTCCTTCTGTCAAAAACTATTCTGTAATAATTATATAAAGAATATATTCCTAAATTTAAAGTGTAGTAACGACAATAATTGTTCGAAAAAAACTAAGATTATATCTGGAAAAACCATAACGTGTAAAATAAATAAATCTCAATAAAGTTACTGCTACTACTATTAAATATTTCCCTACTGATATCAAAAAGAAATGTCATCTGTCAAATGCATCAGTCAGAATTCTTATTTTTTACCACCACTGCAGAGGGCAGTAAAATTTCAGTGTTTTATTAACAAAAAAGGACTTAATTCCAAAAATTTTTTTTTGAAAATGGGTTCTCCCGAATTACCTGGTGATTCTGGTGAAGATGACCTTCGTCATGACCTGATGGTGCCGTTCCGGACTGGGCACAAGGCATCCCCGAAGAAAGGATACGACAACGCAAAGACATTTCGCCAAATACAAACACAACGTCTCGCAGAACCTCATAAATATTTTATTCACTTAATTTGTCCATCTCACAGGAGAAAACTGTTCCGAACTAACAAAGAAAAGTGTAAATATGTTCCATAAGTGTGTTACAATTAAATTAAATAGAACAAGAAAAACCCGAGTAAGTCTGTGGTGCTCGTTTAAAAAGCAGCCAAAAGCTGCTTGGCAGCGGAGTTAAGCTTTTCAAATCCTACCGCTTGTGGAGTGTTGGCGAACTCACGAATCCTATCAGTAACGTGGTCGGCGGATATCACTTGAGCGCTTGTCATCTGACCAAATGGTGTTGACGCCAGGTTGCCGATCGCCTGGACTGAACGGTAGCTTGCTTCCAAGTCGACTGACCACTTCAGAAGCTCTATGACACCCTCGGTAATGAGACGACACATATCGCCGTTGGCGGCGGACAGATTCTGGGAAATAGTCGCGTTAAGGTAGAATGTTGCTATTGCTATTTGAAGGTTGGGACTGCCAGATTTTATGTCTTTAACAACCTCAATGGTTGGCTCTAGATGAGACTCGACTGCTTGTCGACCGCTGGAATGGTTCATCATGTTCGCAAGGCAACGAATGATCATTAGCTGATTGGGTGCAGAAGTGTTAAGATTGGGCAGAATGATGTCGAGGAATCTGAACGAGTTGAGGCAATTGAAGATTTGTTCGTTTCTGATGGCCAAGCGGGTAATATCCAACACAGGAAAGAGAACATCGCAGGGCCATCGCAAAAGATGACGCAATGCTTCAATCGCAGTCTTGTCTATTTCAGGATCTTCTGCGGCTAATCGAACAACTGTTTCCAGTAGGTTATCGGACACGGCTGTGCCCTCTGGTTGCTTTCGATTGAATTCCCTGTATTGATGTAAAATATATTAAGGAGACAAATCACTTTTTAGCACGTTGACTAATTACCTGAGCTTCTCCAAGACTTTCTGTGGATCACATTTGTCAAAGTTTAGGAACACCCCAAGAGGAAAATGCTTTCCCCTGGTAAAGTCCACATCGACTTTGGGTTGGGCAGTGGTTGAGTAGCTTGACGCACCAGTAAACGGGTCAACATTCCCCTCAGATGGACGTGTAATTGCAGCCGATCCTGACAGATAGCGTGATTCTCCAGTAAATGGATCTTGATAGCCACTGGACAACAAAAATTGGCTAATCGAAGCAGACTTATAAACGTGTTATTGCATACCTTGCTGGGGCTTGTGTCGCAATAGGAACATTATTGTTTGCGTTCTTTACAATAAAATTTGCAACTTGATCCAGATACGCTTGAGGTAGACCGTTTTTCTGAATGAACTTCTGTGCGACTACCCATGGATCCTCTCCACTATTGTATGGCAATTTCAGGGGAGGAGCGTCGTCGGAAATATCAACGGTGAACACGAAATCATATTCCTGAGCCATAAAAAAGAGGCCAAGATTTTAATCTTCCAAAGTTACACAAACAAACCTTTCCTTCGTAGAGAGATTTCTTAGAAGCGCCAGTGACATCCCCAATCAGGTTCCATTTGCCACCTTCCCAAACGTAGAACTTTACAGAACCATCAGGATGGTGAATCATCTTCTTCTGACCATCAGCTGTTCCATCAGTTAGAAGCGCATGGGGTCCAGGTAAGCTGCGAACACATAAATTAGATTGATTGCAAAGCCAAGTGGATTTAGGAAGCCTACTCATTTTTCTTCACTCCTGCCAGTTCTGCGTTCATATTGTTTACTCGAACATCTACAGCTGTGTTATAGGCAGTGATAACCTCTTTACTGGCATATCTGGAAGCGTCTTTGGTGAAAACTCTTACAATACCATCACTGCTACCGGTGACAATGTCTCCATTGCTTAGACAAGTGACAGACCACACAGACTGAGCCGGATGAATGATGGGAGAACCCAATTCACCAGATGATAGACTCCACATACGCAATGTGCTATCTTCTCCACAGGAAACAATTACATCACTTCCAAGAAGGGGGTTTTGCGCCAGGGAATAGATATAATTCGAGTGACCACTCAATTCATTAATGCATTCGCCTTCATCGTTCCAATGCCGAATCACCGCATCATTAGCACAGCTAACTAAACCTCCATTACTGAGGCCAATTAGTCCACGTACGCAGTCCGTGTGACCTGAAAGGTAGAGAATAAAATCTATGGCCAGATTGCTATCACCAAACACTTACCTTTTAAGATTCTTAAACGCTCCCCCTTTGAATTCCAATAAGCGATTGTCTTGTCTGCGGATCCAGTTACGAATTGCTGGTTGGGCAACGATGAAACTGCCCATACAGCAGCCTCATGACCCTTCAAGACAACTACACATGTCGATCCAGATTCAGAAATTGTCCAAACTCGAGCGGTCTTATCCCAACTTCCCGAAATTAAGCTCCTCGGCTCGATTCCTTTGCTAATCGAGCACACAGTTGACTCATGTCCTTTCAGGACCAGCGCCGGCACATATCCATCCGCCTTATAAATGCAGATAGTTGCATCATTGCTGCCAGTACAGATTAAACGATCCGCCTCAAGGAAGTAAACACAAGATACAAAGTTCGTATGATCGCGAAGGGTTACGCCCTCAAGGTATTCATCTCTAGGAGAACAACATATTTTATTATAAATTCAAATACATTTTTCATGCAACTCATTGACCTACCCAGATTTTTTCCATATTTTCACAGATTTATCCCGTGATCCTGAAATAATATTTTCACCAGTACCCGGCGAAACAGCACGAATGTCCAAGCTATGACCATATAGTTCACAGCTTAATTTGTAATCATCTAGTGTGTTTAGCTTGTCCATTGTACGAAATGAATGTAAAATTATAGTTATTAAAACTTGTATCTTTTTTTTAAATACACATATAAAAAGGAATTTGCAATAAATTTGCCGATGCGGTCGCGTCTTTGAATGTAAAATGCAATTCTTGGCAAAATTTTGACGTTTCTTTGTACATAAGAACGCAGCATTGCCAACCAAAAATTTGTTTTAGTCTTTGCAATTGGTACAGATTGGTATAATTATAGTGACTGGCAAGAAAATCGCTTTGTCCGGCAGGAGTGTGTTGGTTTAGTTGTTTGTCACTTACAAAGAGAAAGAAATTGTTTGTTTTAATAATTTTCGGCCTAGAGTTTTTTATTGATTCTAATATTACGATGAAAGTGGAACCCAAAAAAGTGGGTTTTAGTATTCCATCCTTCGGTTCTTCTTTCCGTGCACGTTCATTTTTTGTTTGCTTTTAGCCATGTTATTACCGGTACCTGTCATATAAAAATCATACATAAACTCTCTAATGATTTTGATTAAACTTCATATATACTATAAGCATATTAGTTCCAACAAAAGTGCACACCCAGTTTTTTTTTCTAGAAAATCCGTATAATGGATTTTTGCATTTAGCCCGTATAAAGAAAATTGTCTATTTCGCGAAAATTTTTTTTGCCAAATTGAATGAAATATATGTTCCAAATAATTGGTTTTGGCCCAATTATCCCCAGACGAAATTTTCAGTTTTGCCTAATAATGGAAAATTGTTATTATTCACATGCAGATCGATTACTTTCAATTACGGAATAAATGTTCGTATAATCACATTTCGACATTATATATATAATTTTTAGTTTCATTAAGCAAAATAAATATTATTGTGTATTTTGGCCAATTTAATAAAAACGTCTAACTAACTCGCTGTAAAAGAGAAATTTGCGTATGACCCAGTCGTGCACCCACCACTCGTTTTTTTTGTAATAGGGTTATCCATACAACGTCAGAAAGCCATCGTAAACGTTGTAATCGTGGTTTACTTAGGGATTGTCAGAGTTGAAGTCGTTTTGAAAAAAAAATCGTTATTTATGAACTTACAAACCTGTTGAAGTGAACTGTAAAATTTTTGTATGAAAGAACAAAATAAAGAGAAAGGGCGAATGAATTCGCTTTTTCGCAAGTGAGAAAAAGTGAACGAAAACAAAGCGAAAAGCTATTATGGTCGTACAATACAAATTGCAGGTGTTCGCACAGTTACGGAAGTGGTCGTCCGCAATCATCTTCAATTAGAGTGCAGCTTTTACACGATGAACTACCTTGCAAAAATTTCAAGTTCGATCCCCAGTCGTTTATTTTGAAAAATGTTTAATTCCAAAAATGTTTAATGATTCGATTTTCAATAAATTTGAATTTAAGTCTTGGCATTACTATAACTGATTTATATGTCGAATATGTTGATAACTATAGAGAGTATCCAACAACAGCTGTGTTTACTTATTGCGTTTATTATGTTTGCGATGTGACCCTATTTTCTGAGAATTAGTATTTCTTTTTTGGGTTCATTTCTTATCGACTATCGTGCTAACTTAGGTAAGATAAAGGTATGTCATTCCAAAATTAAGATCTGGTGTAGTTAGGTCTATTTGCAGGAAATGCCAATGGTGTAAAGTTTACAAAGCAAAACCAAATGGTTACCAGAAATGGCACCTTTACCAAATGCGAGAATGTCACCATACTGTGATCCGTTTACCTTCACCGGGGTTGATTACTTTGGCCCACTAATGGCTGCAGTAGGACGACGACAAGAAAAGAGATGGGGAATGCTATTTACGTGCCTCACCACAAGAGCCGTTCATATCGAGATAGTACACAAACTTAATGTGGACTCATTTATACATTGTTTTCAAAATTTTGTCCAAAGACGTGGACATTGAAAGGAAATATATTGCGATCGAGGTACTAACTTCGTTGCAACAGAACGAATATAACGTAAAGAATTGAAATCACCTAACAGATAGGAGTTACCTGCATCAGCAATATGACTACATTTTTAAAATAACTTGCAACTGGTATAAAAAATTTCCCTACTGATATCAAAAGGAAATGTCATCTGTCAAATGCATCGGTCAGAAGTCTTATTGTTTACCACCACTGCAAAGGGCAGTAAAATTTCAGTGTTTTATTAACAAAAAAGGATTTACTTCCAAAAAATTGAAAAAAATGGGTTCTCCCGAATTACCTGGTGATTCTGGTGAAGATGACCTTCGTCCACACCCTTCACACATCATAAACCACGGAGGAAACAACAGTGACGATAGTGATGGCGATGATGGAAATGAATACGATGGATACCAACCTCTTCCCATCGCCGATCAAGGTGACGAAGCCATGGAAATAGACAACACCCTATCCGAGACTGTAATTCATGGTGATCCTAATTTCCCAAATGTTGAAAGTATCGACGCCGAAGTGGAGAGAGAAGTGTGGAATCAACCGCGACCACGGGAGCTAGAAATCGAATTAGATAGCTCGAGAACAGAGCAGGTATGATAGTACTTGCACAAAAACCAATATTCTATGACTAATCAATGAATAAATAATTTAAAGATCATGTCTGCAATGGCTGGAATAAGCTTGCCTGATGTTGCCATTCCGGACTGGGCACAAGGCATTCCCGAAGAACGCTGGAAAGAAGACCTGCTAGAAAGGATACGACAACGCAAGGAAATTTCTCCAAATACAAACACAACATCTCGCAGAACCTCATAAATATTTTATTCACTTAATTTGTCCATCTCACAGGAGAAAACTGTTCCGAACTAACAAAGAAAAGTGTATATATGTTCCATAAGTGTGTTACAATTAAATTAAATAGAACAAGAAAAACCCGAGTAAGTCTGTGGTGCTCGTTTAAAAAGCAGCCAAAAGCTGCTTGGCAGCGGCGTTAAGCTTTTCAAATCCTACCGCTTGTGGAGTGTTGGCGAACTCACGAATCCTATCCGTAACGTGGTCGGCGGATATCACTTGAGCGCTTGTCATCTGACCAAATGGTGTTGACGTCAGGTTGCCGATCGCCTGGACTGAACGGTAGCTTGCTTCCAAGTCGACTGACCACTTCAGAAGCTCTATGACACCCTCGGTAATGAGACGACACATATCGCCGTTGGCGGCGGACAGATTCTGGGAAATAGTCGCGTTAAGGTAGAATGTTGCTATTGCTATTTGAAGGTTGGGACTGCCAGATTTTATGTCTTTAACAACCTCAATGGTTGGCTCTAGATGAGACTCGACTGCTTGTCGACCGCTGGAATGGTTCATCATGTTCGCAAGGCAACGAATGATCATTAGCTGATTGGGTGCAGAAGTGTTAAGATTGGGCAGAATGATGTCGAGGAATCTGAACGAGTTGAGGCAATTGAAGATTTGTTCGTTTCTGATGGCCAAGCGGGTAATATCCAACACAGGAAAGAGAACATCGCAGGGCCATCGCAAAAGATGACGCAATGCTTCAATCGCAGTCTTGTCTATTTCAGGATCTTCTGCGGCTAATCGAACAACTGTTTCCAGTAGGTTATCGGACACGGCTGTGCCCTCTGGTTGCTTTCGATTGAATTCCCTGTATTGATGTAAAATATATTCAGGAGACAAATCAATTTTTTAGCACGTTGACTAATTACCTGAGCTTCTCCAAGACTTTTTGTGGATCACACTTGTCAAAGTTTAGGAACATCTCAAGAGGAAAATGCTTTCCCCTAGTAAAGTCCACATCGACTTTGGGTTGGGCAGTGGTTGAGTAGCTTGACGCACCAGTAAACGGGTCAACATTTCCCTCAGATGGACGTGTAATTGCAGCCGATCCTGACAGATAGCGTGATTCTCCAGTAAATGGATCTTGATAGACACTGGACAACAAAAGTTGGCTAATCGAAGCAGACTTATAAACGTGTTTTTGCATACCTTGCTGGGGCTTGTGTCGCAATAGGAACATTATTGTTTGCGTTCTTTACAATAAAATTTGCAACTTGATCCAGATACGCTTGAGGTAGACCGTTTTTCTGAATGAACTTCTGTGCGACTACCCATGGATCCTCTCCACTATTGTATGGCAATTTCAGGGGAGGAGCGTCGTCGGAAATATCAACGGTGAACACGAAATCATATTCCTGAGCCATAAAAAAGAGGCCAAGATTTTAATCTTCCAAAGTTACACAAACAAACCTTTCCTTC
Source organism: Rhingia rostrata (assembly GCA_949824845.1). Classification (NCBI taxonomy): domain Eukaryota; kingdom Metazoa; phylum Arthropoda; class Insecta; order Diptera; family Syrphidae; genus Rhingia; species Rhingia rostrata. The sequence goes on along the minus strand of OX463755.1, from coordinate 5,098,071 downwards.
GTAGAGAGATTTCTTAGAAGCGCCAGTGACATCCCCAATCAGGTTCCATTTGCCACCTTCCCAAACGTAGAACTTTACAGAACCATCAGGATGGTGAATCATCTTCTTCTGACCATCAGCTGTTCCATCAGTTAAAAGCGCATGGGGTCCAGGTAAGCTGCGAACACATAAATTAGATTGATTGCAAAACCAAGTGGATTTAGGAAGCCTACTCATTTTTCTTTACTCCTGCCAGTTCTGCGTTCATATTGTTTACTCGAACATCTACAGCTGTGTTATAGGCAGTGATAACCTCTTCACTGGCATATCTGGAAGCGTCTTTGGTGAAAACTCGTACAATACCATCACTGCTACCGGTGACAATGTCTCCATTGCTTAGACAAGTGACAGACCACACAGACTGAGCCGGATGAATGATGGGAGAACCCAATTCACCAGATGATAGACTCCACATACGCAATGTGCTATCTTCTCCACAGGAAACAATTACATCACTTCCAAGAAGGGGGTTTTGCGCCAGGGAATAGATATAATTCGAGTGACCACTCAATTCATTAATGCATTCGCCTTCATCGTTCCAATGCCGAATCACCGCATCGTTAGCACAGCTAACTAAACCTCCATTACTGAGGCCAATTAGTCCACGTACGCAGTCCGTGTGACCTGAAAGGTAGAGAATAAAATCTATGGCCAGATTGCTATCACCAAACACTTACCTTTTAAGATTCTTAAACGCTCCCCCTTTGAATTCCAATAAGCGATTGTCTTGTCTGCGGATCCAGTTACGAATTGCTGGTTGGGCAACGATGAAACTGCCCATACAGCAGCCTCATGACCCTTCAAGACAACTACACATGTCGATCCAGATTCAGAAATTGTCCAAACTCGAGCGGTCTTATCCCAACTTCCCGAAATTAAGCTCCTCGGCTCGATTCCTTTGCTAATCGAGCACACAGTTGACTCATGTCCTTTCAGGACCAGCGCCGGCACATATCCATCCGCCTTATAAATGCAGATAGTTGCATCATTGCTGCCAGTACAGATTAAACGATCCGCCTCAAGGAAGTAAACACAAGATACAAAGTTCGTATGATCGCGAAGGGTTACGCCCTCAAGGTATTCATCTCTAGCAGAACAACATATTTTATTATAAATTCAAATACATTTTTCATGCAACTCATTGACCTACCCAGATTTTTTCCATATTTTCACAGATTTATCCCGTGATCCTGAAATAATATTTTCACCAGTACCCGGGGAAACAGCACGAATATCCAAGCTATGCCCATATAGTTCACAGCTTAATTTGTAATCATCTAGTGTGTTTAGCTTGTCCATTATACGAAATGAATGTAGAATTATATTTTTTTAAACCTGTATGTAGAGCAGTTTTACTAAAAAAAAAGCAAATATAAAAAGGAATTTGCAACAATTTTGCCGGTGCAATCGCGTCTTTGAATGTAAAATGCAATTCTTGGCAAAATTTTGACGTTTCTTTGTACATATGAACGCAGCATTACCAACCGAACATTTTTTTAGTGTTTGCAATTGGTACAGATTGGTATAATTACAGTGACAGTCAAGAAAATCGCCTTTTCCGGCAGGAGTATGTTGGCTTGGTCTCTTTTTTTTGTAATAGGGTTATTCACACAACGTTAGAAAGTTATCGTAAACGTTGTAAACATGCCATACTTACAACGGGATACGGGACGTGGTAAACTAATTGTCATCATTAATTCATGGGAAATCTTTTACATCAATGTCGGAAATTTCACATACTGAGAAAATGAGATGAAAATAAAATGGGATTACATTCAATTTCAATGGGTAATAGCATTATATATGGTCCAGTTATAGCTATCATTAAAAACCATCAAGTGAAATGTTCCTTTACTCATTTTTTTTCCCGTGGGATGGTGGAAAATCTCGAAAGACACGATGAGCACGTGTCCAAAGTAGTGTGAGACTTTTACCCACTAAAACCACCACCCTTGTTGTATTTGTTTTGCAACAAAGTATGCGACTAATCTAGCAATTTTTTTATCACGAGTAATGAATGTTTGGGACGTAACTTTCTTGTGAGTGTCCCTGCTTTTTCCACAATTCATAGTGCGGTTTGTTATTATCGGGCCAAATCTAAGGGCTTAGTTCTTTGGAATTTTTGGAAGAAGCGAAATAGGTCTGTAAGATTTTATTTCATTCGGTGATTTTCCTGGTTTGAAAACCATAATTACTTCTGCGACTTTCCACAGCCTTGGTATGCATTCTAATCTAATTGCTGCATTTACAATGTAAAGGAGTTTAGTTTATGCTTTTACGGAGCTTTTTTAGACTGTAATATCTGTATTTCCCGCTTAAGCTCGGCAATACTTGCATATCTAACTAGATTACTATCGGTTGTAGTCTGGAATAAATTAATGTTTTCTGGGCCATCAAATGGTTTAAATGTTTCCTCAAGATGTGCGGCAAAATCGTCAGCTTTTTCTTTATCGCTTTTTGCCCAAACGTCTTGAATCCCGAATTAGTGGCACAGCGTTTTTTGGCCGTTTTATGACTTTAATTGTTTTCCAAAGTGAATAATTCGATTCTTTTCCAGCAGTTAGGCCTTGCAGATAAGTTTCTTCTGCATGGTTTTTAAAGTTTTTAATCGAAACTCAACCTTTTTTTGTGTTGTTGAGGAGTATTATTCCATGCCGCTTTTTGGACGGTATCGATAAAGGAGTCAACTACGACTTCAAGTTTCAATGGGGATCTAAGCAATACACCCAGTCGAATACTATTTTTAATATCGTTTTTGAAGCCTTCCCAGTTGGTTTTCCCGTTTGTTAGTCTGGGTGTGTTTTCATTTCTAATGATTGACTCGTTCGTTGTTAGAAAGACCGAAGAACTATAGAGAAAAGATCAAAGCACACCTTTTACTAAGAAAAAATGACCAAAAGTTGAGACAACAAATTCTACAATGTCTCAGAGGTAGAAAAACTTTTGGTCATTTGTCAAAAAATCATCAGTTCCGACGCTCATTCACAATGACAATATAGCTGTCAGCCAGGTCTACATTGCCTGATTGTGCCATGTCATTCTATAGGACAAGTTCACTTTCGTATTCGTACAGTAGCAAGAGTCTTATTTGATCTTGACATTCACAAGTCTGCTGGTCCAGATGGTATTTCCCCCATTATTATGAAGAGGAGTTCTTCTACGCTAGCAAAACCACTGCGTAAGCTTTTTCATCTATCCTACTCATCAGGTCTCTTTCCGAGTAGATGGAAGACTGCATTTATCCAGCCTGTACAAAAAAGGGAAATCTTCTTCTCTCTCCAACTACCGACCAATTGCACTTACGTCCCTTCTTTCCCAGGTCATGGAAACGCTGATAAATCGTCAGCTTATGAAATATCTCGAAACACGAAAATCAATCCACCTAGGTGGAGAAAGTAAGATTGTTGCACTTGATATTTCAAAGGCATTTGACAGGGTTTGGCATCAAGCCCTTTTATCGAAATGCGTGCATTTGGAATCGATGTAAAACTTCTTCTATGGATTAGAAATTATCTTTCGAAACTTTCAATTCAAGTTATTTTGGACGGATTCAAGTCTGCAACTCACCAAACAAATGCTGGTGTTCCTCAAGGCTCAGTTTTGTCTCCGACTATTTTTCTCATTTTCATCAATGACAGCCTGTCTGCAACTTCTAGTCCGATTCATTCCTACGCTGATGACAGGACTTTAAGATCCTCATATTCGTTTTCAGGTCCACGTCCCTCATCTTCGAACGTTGAATCTAAACGATAACATATGCTAAGCTCATTGAATTCCGACTTGATAGCATCATCAAATGGGGTAAACTAACAGAGTAGAATTCAATTCTTCCAAAACACAATGCTGTCTTCTGTCGTTAAAGCGAAACCAAAACCTAAAGCCATTATCCATGAATGTCACTTACGTCGAAGAAACCGAAAAACTTTCCATGTTAGGTATGTGCGTTAGTAACGACTTATGTTGGAACGACCTCATATTCCAAGTCGCCAAAACTGCAGCGAAATGTCTAGGTTTCCTTAATCGACGTAAAAAATAGTTCGCCACTTCTGATCTGGCCACAATATATAAAGCGTTGATACGACCCAAACTTGAGTTTAACGCCCACATCTGGTCGGGTGCACCAAAAACAACATTGCACCTCCTAGATAGGGGTCAAACGCGTGCGAAAAAACTTATAGGAGACATTAGAATATCAAACTCTATAGTTTCGCTTGAACACCGTCGAAATATCTCCTGCCGTACATTGATTTATCGCTATTTTAACAAGCAATGCTCAAATGAAATAGCCAGCTGCATTCCTCCCATTCAACAATTCAGCCGCAATACTCGTCACACTAAGAATGCAAATCAGTTTCCCCTCAAGCCTATCTTCGGACGAACGCTGAAATATTGAGATTCGTACATTAACCGAGCAACACGAATGTGGAATGCTCTACCAAACTCTGTTTTTCCTTTCCATTATAACTTACAGTCATTTAAAACAAATGTGCATCGGTATCTCCCCTCTTCTTATCCCGAATTTCCATAACGTCCGCACTGTGCTATTACATATAAAGGGTATTCATAACCCCTTGAGTGCGCGCAAATTATAAAAAAAAATCCAATCGAATGTTCGATACACTCTTTTATTAATAGTGAGGCTCCACCTCTAGCCTTATTCGATGGATGTAGAGCATGATATCCTTTACTCATTGTGACTTTTTTATAAATACAACCATAGGCACGAGTTGGTTTCAAAATTAAAATTAAAATTACATATCAACAAATATTTTAATTTTGTTTGTCGTTCCACCAAAATGAAACAGAATTTTCCAGTGATTCCTAAAATTTCGTTTCGTATCGTTGGAATGACAAACATTACTTCACAAAACTAAATCTCGATTATTGAAAAATAAAAGTGATTTTATGCGAAGACTTATATTAAAAAAATTTATATATATTTTCGGATAATCGTGTTTTAAAATTCATAAGCATTGTCTTGACACCACCAATTCTTCTATAAGGCAATAACATTTAATTTCCACAAGCAATTATTTCTGATGGCTGTATATATACTTGTGCCAATGAACTCTTAAAATGATGACTATTCTGTATCTCTTTACTGTTATAACAGATCCATTTAGTGTTAGTTTGTGGTACTGGATGCGCCCAGTAGATTGTATGACTGGAATAGTGGTGTCTGTCAATATTACTTCTCGAACAATATTAGTAAAAATAGAGATGAAGTGACAACCAGCGAGTTAGTCTAAGTTGTGACCTGAACATGATTTGAATAGTGTTGACTGAGTGAATTACCCAAATGAATTTTTGAAAGTGATAATAGTGCGCGAATTTAATCGGTGGTATTTGATTTCAAATAAGTGTAATCGAATTGTTAAACGAGATACCGTTTTGTAAATAATATAAATCTAGAAATAAGAGTGTGTTTAAATAAATTATTGTTAAACATAAAATAGAAAAGTGTTTTACCATTCGAAGCCCGGCTTCATTGTACAATAGTTTCGTAAGCAAAAATTAAGAATACATTCCAAATCCAAAATCGGTAACAAAAATAAAATCAAACAACCTGTCAATTGACAAAATAACACAAGTGTAAAATAATGTAAAAACTAGTGCTTTGCCTTGTTTTATTCAACAGACGAAGGAAGCCTAAGAAAATTATTATCCTTATCAATGATTAATTTTTATTTATTGAAGTAAAAATTCCTTTGGAACGGTGTGAATTGGATTTTATGAAACGAAAAGCGAAATTGAATGAAATTTTATATCAATGTTACTTTTACCGCTTGTAACAATTCCATGTACCTAATCATTTCTAGCCCAAATGGTCCTTAGCGGATTTTTCAGTTTGAACGATAACGAAAAATCATTTCTTATTCACATAGACACCCATTCCTTCAAATTCCGGAATAAACGTTATGGCTTAGATCAAACGCATAACTGGCTGTGAAAGAGAAAGTTGCGTAAGACCCAGTCGAGTTTATAATTGACTACGCTTACACTGGGTATTATAATTGGACTAGCAATAAATATTTTAGTTAGCATTCGATTCGAGATAGTAATGAGTTAATGTATATTTGTAGTTTTATGTTTAGTTTGCGGTAATAAAGATTAAGTATCATAAGGCTATGGAGACGAAGATTCAACTACGAACAGGCTCGTTAGTACCCAGAGCCGAGCTTTCTCACAACCATTCATGTGTGCCTGTGTACTTCTTGGACGATGGTGGGACCTCCGGTTTTATGCCGACTCCAAACGGCGAATTTAGGATAAGCTTTTCTTGGCAATTGATACTACTCGGATGATTTTTCAGATCATCACGAGAGGAGGGCCAGTGAAAATTCATTTAGTTGATGCTACGGCTGGGAATCGAACACAGACCTAGACTAAAAATCGCGCCACTGAGACCGTCGGAGGTAAAACCACATAAATTTCTCTATTTTACAAAACTAACTAAAACACACCTATGGGATCTCTCTTGAGGCAAGATTTTTACGAGCAAATTGGTAGTCATTGACAGGAAGAGAGCTTGGTGCCAGGCTCGTTCTATATTACAAATAGTCCACTTGTGGACTGTACAATTCCGAATTAAGAGTTTTGCTGAGCAGCAATTCTTCCAAACACACAACAAAACCTTCCTGGCTAGGCCGACGTTTGCCACGACTCACCGCGATGCGAACACGATCATTCCTGCTTGAGTTTGTCGTAAGTGAGCCAATTTTTATAACAGGACCATAAATTTATCGATGTTGTTGCGATTCACCATAGATACGTAGAATGGAATTTTGTCTGTTAAGTTATTTTGTGTTAGCTCGTGTGGCACCCATTTTCCACAGTCGAAAAAGCCGAAAAATAAATGAAAGATGGATATCTTGCCCGCATTGCTTGTGTAATTAACATGTTTTGCTATCTGTCCATCTATAGCTACTTTGTTTTCATGATCGAATACAGTTAAGTAATAGTTTACATACACATGCATTTGACTTTCGAGGGCTCGGACGCTTTTGACAAGCTTGCGATATCTTGATTTGAATACAATCTAAGAACCAAACGAAAAAAATTCTTTTTATATAAACTGTCCATATTTTAAAAAGTGAAACAAGTTACGTTACTAATTAACTTTTTATTTATTTATTTAAACAACTTTTTTTTGTATGATAGTTAAACTAATTTCCTATAGAATAGCGCAAATTTCATTACGAAGTTCTAATTTTATTTGTTTATTAAGTTCTTTTTATATATTGTTATATATATATGTTAATATTTTTCTATAACTACTTTTATTGTAAATGTTGAATTTATTTATTTTTTTTTAAAATTGCATTTCTTTATTGATAAACAATTTTGGATTGAAATTGGTTAAGATTTCTGAATATGTCAGAGCATTTAGCAATAGTGTCTTGAATGATTGACATTAATTTATTTGGAAACAAAATTGGGCTCTTTTTTTATTTTTTTCTGATTTTGTACAATTCTTCTGTTTGCAATAATTGTGTATAGTAAATTTATTTTTAATCGTACCTTGTATTTATTTTATGTGTATTGACTAAAATTACTCCTTTGACTTATGTTTCAACATGTACAGTTGTATTGTTTTTCTCTCTTTTAATTGGCATCCATTTTAAGTATAACAATAAATCGTTTATGAATATATTGTATGGTGTAAATGATGATTTAATTTATATATTTAATTATAGAATGCATTTATTTTGAAAAGGAGCATAATGTATTACAAACAAATGTTACAGAAATTCAGACAAGATTAAGAGGAACATGGGTTTGTTAAGGCTTTGTATTTGTGACTGATAAATTGAAATATAAATATGTTTTAAACATTTATTGACAAATTGAACAGAAGCCTTTAAATGAGAGTCATTAACTTTTTATTGTACAAATTATCGAAAAAAGTGATTGGCTGTTTTATTTTAACGGTTGGAAATGTGTTTTCGGTTTTACAAGGAAAATAGGGGTTGTTTAGTAAATTGATTGAAAGCCAAGTATAAACCTTTGACAATTAAATATCCAAAACAACATATGCCACCATTGTCATAAAAAATCGGGGTAATCTTTATTTTTTTAACTTTCTCTTTTCGTGAAAATTTTCGGCTTCGATATTTTGATCGATTCTAACATTACAATTAAAGCGTAACCCAAAAAAGTGTTTTTTGGAATTCCGTCCGTCGGTCGGTTCGTCGGTTCTTCGGTCCGTCTGTCCGTACAGGTCTCTCCAGCCTAAACGACGTATTCCGCGTTTTTTGATCATAATTCTTGGTAATTTTTTTTGTTTTCCTTTATTTGTTATTACCGGTACCTGCCATATAAAAATCATACATAACCACGATTTTCTCGAAGACGGCTTTTACGATTTTGATTAAACTTAATATATACTATAAGCATATTAGTTCCAACAAAACTGTATATCCAGTTTTCTCTCGAGAAAATCCATATAACGGATTTTTGCATTTAGGCCAAGTCAATTTCTCGCAAATTATTTTGCCAAATTGAATGAAACTCAATTTGTATACTACTATTACTGTTTTCATGAGTTGCACATAATTGTTTTTAGCCCAATTATCCCTAAACGGAATTACATGTTTTGACCAATAACGGAAAATCATTATTATTCACATGGACACCGGAATAAAGGTTTGTATAATCATATTTCGACATTATTTTTATCATTTTTAACATCAATAATCAAAGTATAAATTATTGTGTATTTTAGCCAAATTAATAAAAACGTCAAACTAGCTGGCTGTGAACGAGAAAGTTGCGTACGACCCAGTCGTGCACCCACCAGCCCACCACTCTCAAGCTCAGTTTATGACAAATATACAATTTATCGTTAATTTCTGCCTTTTGGAAGAAATGAAATTATTGATCCCAAAATTTATCGCCATCATTTAGCTATTAGCATTAAAACCCTGGATGGTTATTGTACTGTTCTGTTCGTCGAATCGGCTATTTCTAGTTTCTCAAATAACTTTTTTGTGTTGTGGTGTGGGTGTTCAAATTATGCTCTTGTTCTCAACAACGTTAGTTGATGACAAAAGCTTGCAGTGGACTGACGTACGCTGGATACACACATTAATTAGAGGTTCGCAGGAGTGTACACGTGCGTCGGTCGCAACGATAATGAGTAAATGTAGCGCGATTTTTGAGTTTATAAGGTAAGAAAATTGTTGCTTTATTTTGTTGTTACTTGTGTTTTTATTTTAAATAATTTATTATTGTTTATATTAAGTATTTGTGTTTTTTTTGGAATAGAATATGAGCTCTCAGAAAATGCTAACAGAAGCTGACATCGAAAGATTTTTACAAAATTATGATGACGATTTCAATTTCTTGAAAAAGACTACATTGATGCCGAATACAGTGATTAAGGCTCGCGTTGCTGAAGATGACTTACCACTGTCATTAGAAGCAGAACAGACATGCATTGCTGAAGATGACGTACCACTGTCGTCAGAGTTTTCCGATGAAGAATTTTCGGATGAAAATGACATACAACTAAATGTGCTTCGCTCGAAAACAAATATTATTGACCTAAAAAAGGAAAACCATATCGTCGGGCTGTGTGACCTATGTCCACAAGGCTAGGGGCCCGTCTCGAGAATGCAAAGGAGTGGACGACCCTCTTGAATGTTTTAAATTGTTAATCAAATCAGAAATTATTGGTGAGATTGTGCAGTGGAGAAACGTCGAGATACAGAGCCGCTCGGAAAGTGATTCGCAAATGGGAACCACTGATGCGTATGAGATATATGCCCTTCTAGGAAGGACTCCTAGTTCTTACAGCCATTAAGAAAGATAACCAAATTTCAACAGGCGAATTTTTTGATCCTATGTATTGCGGCTGGCGTGGCATGTGCAGCACCATGGGTAAAATGCGCTTCAAACTTTTTGTGTCGTGCGTTCGCTTTGACGACAATGATTAATGCTAAATTTCCTATCGAAAATGCCGCCAAAACTACGAGCCCGGCTTGTATTTAACAATTGATGAGCAGCTACTGGCTTTTAGAGGACATTGCTCATATCGAATGTATATCCAAAATAAGCCAGCTATGTATGGGTTAAAGTTGGTAATGGTGTGCGGTAATGGTACTAAATATATGTTAGATTCTTCCCCATATCTGGGAACTATTTATTTAACCCTATAAATTGACTATGGTTGGCACATTACGGTCAATGGGCAATGTAAAAGTCCGGAGAGCTGGAACATTTATGTTTTGTTACGACAATGGCCATGTTGCGCATTTCAGTTTACAACTGAAACCTTACTAAGTTAAAATGTAAATGTCAAACTATTCCAACCCTTATTTTTTAATTAAATTTTTTCATATACATAGATTTCAATTTACTTTTATCTATTCAAAATAATTGTTCCTTATCATAAAAGTAAAAAAATAACTTAAATAAACCTTTATTATCGGGTAAGTTTACTGCAATGACAGGTCGAAGAAAAATCAGCTGTTTCACTCATATCCGAAGTCCCATTTGTAAATTTTTGCCAGTCATTTCCCCTCAAATGTCAGGTGACTAAAATTATCGATTGACCAATGAGAGCAGTGCACCGGCAAAGTTAACTTAGTACAACTGAAATCCGGAACGCACCTAATGAACTGACTTAATTATACTACAAGCCAAAACCAAATAATCTTGTATATATTTTATCAAGTTGCGATGAAGAAGGAACCATAAATCCGAAAACAAGAAAACCCCACATAGTGGAGTTTTATAATCAGACAAAAGGCGGTGTCGACACTTTGGATCAAATGTGCAAATGTTCTCGAAAAATCAACAAACGGCTTTTGTGTTTGTTTTTTTTTGGAATTGTAAATATTACTTTTGTAAACAGTAACGTCATTTACACTTACAATATGTTTAGTAAAGGCCAAAAACCCAAAAACCAACAAATATACCTGAAATCTTCATGAATCTCTCTTGCGACCTCAGTTTAAAAAAAAAATCAAAATGTAATACCTAATCCAAAAGAAGATGCCGAAAATGTTAATAAAGGAGTAAAAAAGCGTAAAATTTCTGAAAAATGCCCGTATACCAAACGTACGAATGCTACATGTAATATGTGCAAGAGAAACATCTGTGGCGAAGAAAGAGTTGAACTTTGTGTCTCATGAATAAAAAAAGGCTAAAAACTAAACGTTTTTTTTCATTTATATTATTTGACTGATTATCATTAAAGGCTGTGTATAAAAAAAATATACAAATTTTTGGCGCAACAGGCTGTTTGGTACCCAGGGCCGAGCTTTCTCATAACCAGTCATGTGTGCGTGTTTACTTCTTGCACGGTGGTGGAACCACTTTTTTTTATGCCGGCTCTAAACGCCGAATGTTAGATAAGCTTTTCTTGCCAACTGATACTACTCAGATGATTTGCCAGATCATCACGAGAGGAGCGCCAGTGAAAAATCATTTACAGACCTGCTGCGTGGCAGTTCATCGCACTTACCATCGCGCCACTGAGCCCGTCGTGTATGAAATAAGTAAATTTTATTTCGATCTTTCAGGTATTTGTAATTTGAAAAACTTAATTAATTAAAAAAAAAAAACTAAAAAAAGGTGTTAAAATTCGTATCGAGTTTTAAAAGAGAACACATTTTTTTTTTATTTTTTACTTTAAAGATCTTTCCGCTAAAATTGTTTTTTAAAAAAATGGTCGTTAATTCGACGAAGAGTAACTTTAAATGAAGAGTAACCTTCCAGGGTTAAACAAGAAATTGTAAAAGGAAATTTAAAGTTTGCGCGTCCAATTGCATGCCGCATTCAATTTAAAAAAAAAGTTCTTAGAAGCGTGTGTGAATACCGTAAAAACGTGCATTCATAAAATTATCAGATGGGAATTTTCATTCTGGACTTCATTTCAGCATTAAAATACCATAACATTTGTATGCATAGGATATCTTATTTTTTGTAAATGTTTAAAGCTCTTCTTTGAATTAAAACAAAGGAAAATGCTTAGCAATAATTTTTCTATCACTGACTGGTTTCTTGGTACAATCGAAAAGCATCTAATGATTAACTATATTCAGAATATAAATGTTCTTCTAAAATATATTTCAGAATCCACTTAAGAAGCATTAACACTAAAAAAAAACCCTTTATTCTGGACATCTATCATCTATCAGAGGATGACATCCAATATACTTTCAGAAGAGCGCAAAAGTGGTTTGACTGTTACATTGGTAAGCGAGATGCGTGGATTATTTATTAATACATACGAATGGAAAACATCAGTACATCAGTGTACTGACAGTTCCGATGGTGTTTTCGATTGGTAAAAAAATGAGTCATCGAAACGTACAATTCTCAGAAGGAGTCAAAAATCTTCCGATAATTTGCAGAACTCTTTCGAAAACATAATGTTTACCAATCGAAAACGGGTAAATTACTTTCATTGCAAATAACATTAAGCTAGTGATAACTTCAGAAATACTGAAACTAGGGACTCATTTTCGGAATAGGCTTATGATTAAAGTAAACATTGGCATTCCTTGTTATTTGCATACGCATATATCGGGTTCTTGAGAATTTGAAAAAATAAATCTATGTATATAATGATCTACATAAATACAAGGCCTAAGACCTAGCCTCTGCAGTCATTTGTGTGTGCGAAGTTATATTTTGAGCACTAATGCGTTGTGCAAAGCCGATTCGTATAGGCAAATTTGAGAAGCTTTTACTGACAGTATCCACTTATTAGTCTCATGCAGTAATCTATGTGAGACTGTACCCATATCTTGAGCGGTAAAGTTTGACTTATGCTTGAGTTGAATTTTGATGAGGCTAAGGTCTGTTCGGATAATTTTATGTGAAGAATATTCTAATCTCTAATACTGAGAGAAAATTCGCTCATTTGACGATAAAACTATACACTTTATAACAAAAACAATTAAACATTTCAAACGAACATTATGACTATATTTTGGTTGCGTGTTTCGGCATAATTGTTAGAATTTACTTAGTTTGTTCTTTTATCTTTCATTTCGTAAAAGAATACATTCAACAGTGCAGCTTCCATCTTTATGTAAAACAACGTTAATCAAACTAAATTTTTAAAAATAAAAACAACTATACAAACAAATTCACTGAATTATTTGTTTGATTAAAAATTAACTTTGGCTTAGAAGGAAGAAATGTTTGTGTAGTATTATAAAAATACAAAATCTTATACACCTTATTATTACACTTAATTTTTTTTTTATTTTGTTGCTTATCAATTTTTGTTTACTTAAAACGAGATGTGACTCCATGGGAGACATACGTGTGCACTACAATATTAACGATTAGCTAAAATTACGCTTGACATTTACCCACTTCATCGACTTTGCTCAATCAAACTTAAATATTAAACAAATGTCTAACTTACATATACAGCACAAATATTTTTTTTTAAATTTTTTTGGTACAGCAAATTCCAACAATTTGTAATAAATATTTAGCCCTTAAGACAATTGTCACTTTCAACAGAGATCAACGTTTCACATAGCCATCGGATCGGTGTGTGATCATATCAACATTTAAAGAATCGTACATGATCGATTTTGTTTGGAAATCTTTGGCTGCTCCTGTAGGGCTATCTCGACATGACGTTTCGCCAGCCATGATTGCTTTTGCAGACGATTTATAACAATTCTATATGCACCGATAATATCACTTCTTGGACCACTTTCACTTGCATTACGTAGCATTTCTGATGTTAAGCCAAGCTCGTCGAGTATATGTCGAGCTTCTGCTTCGAGCGGCGTTACGAGTGTCAGATCATCTGTTGGTGTTGGCAACATTATAAAAGCACCCTTCTCTTCGTCGTAGTTCTTGAATAACGGCGATTCCGATGCAGCCTCGGCATTCCAACGTCGATTATCACAACACCTCAAACCGTTGCCATTCATTATTGTCTTTTCCTTAGTAGTGTCTAATGGGCTGATCTTTTTTTTCAAATTACTGCCAAAGAATGATTTGCGCGGGAGGCTCGTCTGTGAACACTCCGCCAATGATGTGTCATAATTGACCTCAATGGGATGCAAAAAGTTATCTACAAAAATGCCATCGGTCTTTTTCGTATTCAAATTCAGTGGAGGCTTGTTGGAGATTTCCATGTAACGCTCCCGCAAGGAGTAGCTCTTTCGTATTCGTCGAGACTTTGTACGGAACCAAAATCCAGAGCGTTTGGTTGGCTTGGTTCGTAGGTTGACTTCGTGTTGCATTAGATCGACGCTTAAAGTTGGACTTGTCACCCATTGACTTGCGAGAATATCGTCTATCGATGGTCTGCGTACTGGCAGGTGGACTAGAATTCGTTCTGTAAAAAAGGAATACGTGAAGTAGTTTAAGAGTATGAATTGGTGTACATGAAACTTACGAATAAGTCGTATGCATGGTAGACTAATGTGTCCGGGAAGAATGTAGTCACCCTTCAGTACAGCGGTTCGGAGAGCTGGGACGGTTGGGGCACGAAATGGCATATTTCCAACAACCATAAAATAAAGCAATACTCCGAGTGCCCAAACATCTACTGGACCTCCAATGTAGTGATCGTCTGAGAATAATTCTGGCGCCGCATATGGTGGAGACCCGCAGAATGTATCAAGTTTATGATTGGCACCTAAAATGTACATAATATGGTTTTATTAACATGCCTTTAATTTATGATTATTTTTTTTCCATATCATCAGTACTATCAATCAGAAAAATCAACACCCAACACGGGGAAGATGACGTTTAGAATGCGCATTTGATGTGAATCTCTGATAATAGTGGAAGTTCAAATGAGCCCATAGGTAAAATCATCATAATTTGCGCATTAGTGCTATCATTCGTAATACTCTTACCCCGATTTTTAATACTAAGCTAACCCTGAATTAAGTCAGAGTTTATTAACTCTAGATTCAAACTATTCTAGAATTGACTCATTAAACCGTATTTTAGTGTGATCTTAAATATTATGTACAATATGATATTTAATTATTTTTACTTATTGCCCATCAAAAACGCAAAAAAAGAGTAAAAGAGAAAACTTGGGAGAGAGAAAAAATGATCTGATCTATCATGCCGTATATATTTTAAACTAAAACTGACTGCAAAACATGTTTCGCGATGTCACTCGAGGTATATCCAAAATCTAGGACGATCTTTGAACTGAAAATCGGGCCTTTAGAGTTGACATTTATGGTTGATGACGTGAAACGTGATTTGTCAAGTACCCTTTGTTTTGCCATATTTTAAAATAATTATGAAATTTTCACACGAGGTTCACATTGCGGCCTAACTTATTTTCTGTTCACTTAGTTTTCACAAATTTCAAATTCAACAATTTCTCAGCTATCAAAACTCATTATTAGATTTTATTAATGTTTTTGTTAATTTTATAGCTCAGACAATTTAGAGCTTATAGTGCGTGTTTTCTGTTTCGATCAGAGCACGAACAAAGCGCCTATATTCTCAGAATAAATCGACCACCAATCCTCAACATAAACTGGGTGGGGCAAATTTGATTCTGTTCTGAGCTCTACTGTTAATTAAAAAAAGTGAAAAGGTAAGGCCACCAGGAAATTTGATATAACGGGCAAGTACAAACAAGATAAAAAAAACTATGATAGTCTGAATTGCAATGAAACAATTATAATTCGCAGCTGTATTGCAGAATTGTTAGCAGCGACACACATAGGCGAGAAGTCTTAAGCTTCGAAGATATCAGCGAACAGATTTTAGCAATCCGCATCAAAGCAAAAATCGCCAACATAAGTCATAATGCGCACAAATTTCGACGACGCAAAATTATGACATTGCTAAGGATTATTTCTCCGAGCTCCTGGGCAAAACTGGGCTACCAATGTACGCTATTCAAACCGTGCTGGGAGATTTTAATAAAATAGCAAGAAAAAAGATTTTTAGCACTATACCACACCTCGTCCTGCATTTAACTTAGGCTAGTTGACTTCGCTGAAGAACGAAATGCCACTAAAGCCAGCACAACAGATGCTCGCATCCAAAATTGAGACACAACGTCAAGTTCTGGCAATGAGCTTTGTAGGCAGGGAAGGATGGAAGACAACTGTTTTTTTTAGAAAAAAATGAAAAAGGGCAGGAAAAGCGGGCGATCGAAAATGTTAGGAGGTGTCTCTGCAGAGGTAACGCCAAAGCCAGGGACACAATGCGCGAATAGAATCCCGTTGCTTAAAAAAACAAACACGATCATGAAAAAAATGGGAAGATCATTGTTAAATTACGATGGCGAATAAGCTCAACAGGCCCATTCGAAATAAAGGCCTTCCTGCCAAGCAATACAAAGACGTTCGATGTGATTTGATTTGGGAACATAAACGAACTCATTAGACAAATTTGGGTCAAGTTTGAGTGTATGCCTGAAGAATGGAACCTCAGCTTTATTTGCCCGATCCACAAAAAAGAAGACTGCATTATCCGCAGTAATATATTAAGAACAGCTTGCTCAGCCCTTATCAGTTGTTAATTTATACCCATATATGGCTGCATTATAGAGCGGAGTTTTCAGTACCAGGTCTAGTCTTGTCAAACCGCCCAAGCAAAAGTTGTACCTAAAACTCAATCTTACAGAACAATGACGGGCAACTGTTTTAGGCCAATGGTGTTCTAACAATATGGAATGACTGTGTATACTTCTAAACGAAATATGGACCTGCTGTGTAAAATTTTAGGAGAAAGCTTAATTTCCGAAAATGAGACTTTACTTGGCCCCCTTGGCCTTTTTACCAGATTTAATGCATGTCAATAAGCAAGAGACTATTAGAAAGTAGAATATTAAAAACGAAATATGTAATGGAAAACGCACTAAATAAAGCCAATGCCTATGCCATACTTAATTTCCATAAAATGCATTGCAAAAAATCAATTTAACCAAATGATATTACAAGAGTTATGCGAGTTGTTTAACATTGGTAGGTCTTATTTGGCTTACCCTGTAGAAACTGATCTCAACCTAATTTGAGATTACAAGAAAATTAACCTTGTCAATTATGTTATAAAATTGTGTATACGCAACGTCAAATGGAAGTTAATTTTTCACATAAGATTTTAATGTAACCCGCAATTCACTTGCAATTGAAAAACAAATCGCATCATTCAACATCAAAAACATTGACAGTGATTCTCAGAGATTCGAAGCTTTTGTCTGATTTTATCTGAATTTTCATTAAGATTTATTGCTTTCAAATTGCTTTGGTCATCATGTAAGCTAGATACACAAATCAGAAACATCATCGTACCTTAATTGGTATGGCAATTAGCACCAACGCAACGCGGGCAAATTACTTTCATAGTGTGTACACTTTAATCACTTCCACTTGCAATTAAAGTGAATCGACTTTGACAAAAATATTTTGTCTATTTATATTATTTATTATATTATTTATAATAAAGCTAAAGCCTGTCTGTCAGAGGTTTTTTTTTTTTTGATTTTGTTAAGCTATCAATTTTTTCAGTGCTATGTTGTTGTATACCAAAGGCCACTGACCTGTCATACTTTGATCGATTGATCGGATATACCTACTTGAATGTTTGTATTATATTGTCAACAAAGTTGTTAAGGGGAATTATTAACGCTTTAACACTCACCATTTATCAGTTCCGTGCTGAATCCGAAATCGGCCAATTTGAGTCGATTTTCAGAGACCAGCAGTACATTCTCAGCCTTGATATCGCGATGAACAAAACCCAAACTGTGCTGGAATTTAGAAAAAGAAAAATGAAAACAAATTTAATAAAAAAATAAATACAGGCGAGGGTGGAAGTAATTTAATTCCTATTCAAATGTTAAACAATGAAGGCACAAAAAACATACATACTACACGATATCGTCTTAGAATAAGCCCAACAAAGATATAGTGTGGAGTGTTGTCATTGTCATGACAAGGAAAGCTCTACTTCTCAAAATACTTACCATATGCTTAACAGCTAAAAGCAATTGCTTGTATAATGGCGACGCATGAATCTCTCTAAGTGGTCCATTCTGTGTGATGTGATTGTACATCTCACCGCCCCGCACCCATTCAGTGACCAGATAGACACGGCCAAGGGTTTCAACAACTTCAAATAGCCTAAGATTAAGTTTGCATGTAGTTGTGTGAAAGTACTTATGCATATAATAGGTATGTGATATATTTACCTCAGAATATTGGGATGATGAACACACTCAAGGGTGGCGACTTCCCTGGACAGCATCCGAAGGGCTCTGGCATCCAGTCCTCCCCTGTCAACTACTTTGATGGCAACTTTGTCTGCAAAATAGCAAAACAATAAACTTTTGTAGAGAATCGGATAAATTATGACGGATCATGGTTTGGGCTAAGGTCCAGGTTCATTGGAATTCATCGTTGAGACTCATTCATATTGTTGGGCGGATACAATGGGAGCATAGTGGCGTACATGATAAAATGGTTAAGTGCATTTTGCAATTTGATACCTACTTCTCTGAAAATTAAGTTAAGGAGATAGGAAACTTCATACATGCCACGTAAAGTTGGGTGTGAATGCAAGGCTGTAATCGGCTAAGGTGATTTATGAAAAGTGACATTTGAAGTCGGTTTGTAGCTTATCTTATCACTTATAAGATTAGCCAATTTCCAAGAATTACGCGACAAGACATGTTAGGATTTATCTAAGTACGAACTTTAAATCGTTTTAGGCAATTTTAAGTGGGAAGAGGAAAGGAGATACATTTTGGTAGGATAAGCTCGGTCGATATGACAGTTTGGGGACAGATTTATGCTTTTTCACTTCGTCGCGATGTAAAGGTTGCTAATATTTTTTTTTCTAAAGATCATTCAAGGATTAAAATTACTTTATGTATTTCATTATTAAATGTATTTTGAGATTTCTGTCATCCTAAATTAAATCTTTCGGGCTAAAACCCGTTCGTTACAACTTGAAGCGTAATATGCAAAAACTTTAGGTAAAGATATCGTGCAACAATTAAACCGAAAAACTTTGCGAACATTATTTAGATTGTGTGGTAGATTGACACCTTGACATCCAAATTCGAAGCAGCTAACTAACATAAAGCGGAAGAGCACTCAGGTGAGAGTAGGTAATCTAAGGCCACCACGTCCAGAGCTTAAAAATGGCAAATAACGGGTGTTTAAATTTTAAGGGCCGATGTTGATAGTGAACCACACCTAAACGTCAAGTTTTTTTCTGCATTTTATTTGACATTTCTCAGTTTTACACTAATTCAATTTAAATCATGGAAAAATATCAATCGAGCAACGCGTTGAAGTTATGAAGTTATTATGAAATCACTTCACTATCACTTCGTGATTTTTTCGGTCAATTGAATCGTCCAAATGTGCGTACAATCGGAAAAATCATGAAAAAATTTGAGCAAAGCGGGTCTGTAGGAGATGTAAAAACACCAGAACATGCTCGTACAGTACGTACTGCAGAAAATATTGCGGCTGTTCGCGATAGTGTGGCTGAACAGCCATCCACCTCAACTCGTCATCGTGCCCAACAATTGCACCTCTCAAGATAGTCGTTGATGAAAATTACGCATAAAGACTTGCATTAACACGCTTACAAGGTGCAATCCACTCAAGAACTTAAGCCTCTGGACCATTTCAAGCGTCGTAAATGGTCAGAAATGGCAACAGTGGATGATAAATTTTCGAAGAAGTTCATCTTCAGTGATGAGGCATATTTTCACCTCAGTGGATTCGTCTATAAACTGAATTGCCGCATTTGGAGTGATTGTCGAAAAAGCAATGCACCCACAAAGACTGACTGCTTGGTGCGGTTTTTGGGCTGGCGGCATCATCGGGCCGTATTTTTTCCAAAATGAGGCCGGTCAGGCAGTTACTGTGAATGGTGTTCGCTATCGTGAGATGATAACGAACTTTTTACTGTCCGAATTGGAAGATATGAATGTGGACGATATGTGGTTTCAACAGGACGGTACGCTTAGACTTCTTTCATTTTCAGGTTATTTAAAAGAAAAGGTCTACGTTGATAAGCCAGCAACAATGCAAGAGCTAAAGGATGAGACAATTCGGCACATTAACAGCATTAATCAATTAATCAATTATGTCTCAGCGTCATCGAAAATTTGGACCATCGGATGGATGTGTGCTACCAAGGTCGTGTCGGCCATTTGGCCGATATATTATTCTATACATCATTGAACCAAACCAATATTATCATAATAAAAAGAAATGACAGCAATTTTCTATATAATTTGTGTTTTATTCAAGATTTACATTGGCCCTTAAAATTTAGCCACCATCAACAAATTTTGTTGAAATTTGTTCATATATACTGGAGAAATTTAAAACATACTTTAAACTGCAGGAGTTCGAGTTGTATCACTACAAACATCCCCTAAATTCAGCAAAAGCTAAAGTTGCAGTTTTAATAAAGACGACTATTGATCAACATATAGAAGCTATATTCCAATCATGTGAGATTCAATGAATATTCTATAAATATAAAATCGAAAAGTGGCCAAATATAAATCGCAACAATTTATTGCTATAATTCTAAACATAATTAAAAAGCCTTTGCAGCATATTTCGAAATTGACTTATCATAGGCGGAGATTTTAATGCCAAAAACAAGTATGTGTAAGAAAACTATTGACAAATTCCAGAGTAAAAGAATTTCATAAAATTTCAACTGGAAAATTTGCTTATCGGCCGTCGGATAGTTGTAAAACCCCAGATCTTTTCGACTTTTTTGTAACAAATATATTTCTTCAAATACTATAGAAGTAGAAGAATTGCCTGTTCTTGACTTTGATCACTCTAAAGTACTTTTGATCCTAGGCGATAAAACCAATACAGAAGATAAAAGTCCAGGCAAAAAGCAGCCCAGAAAGGCGAACCTTTGAAGACATCGAGTGCCAAGAAACTAAATAATTTTGTGAATTGCAAAATACATAACAGAATGGATTGAAATGAAAAAAGAACCTTCAGGATTTGATCCTGAAATAATTTCAAAAAAGGGTTTAAAAAGCATTTGGAAAAGGTGGATAAATTCACTTTTTACTGCCTTAGGTACTTACTATGTTTGGTAAGTAGGCCCAACAGAGCATAAAGATTTTGCTGAGGTAGCACACGTAAAAAGACTTTAACCGACTTGGAGTGATCAACTACAGGC
The DNA here is from genome assembly GCA_949824845.1 of Rhingia rostrata. Lineage (NCBI taxonomy): Eukaryota > Metazoa > Arthropoda > Insecta > Diptera > Syrphidae > Rhingia > Rhingia rostrata. The sequence continues at coordinate 5,076,888 of OX463755.1, read as the reverse complement.
AAATAGCCCAACTGAAGAGTCTACACTATTTTCATTGACATTTAATTTCAACTTTAAGCTAAACGATTCTGTAATTTTAGAAAGATTCTTGTGCTTGAAAATATCGTTTTCTTTTTTACATTCACTATTCTACTGGTATTTTAAAGCATTTCTCCCACTCACAGATTATTCATTTAAACATATTTTATTAAATTTAAATAGAACCATTGTTGTATGTTTTTTTTACCGTCAGTCCAACACGCTAATATTCCAATCTGCAAAACAAAAAGGTACCCACAAAGGGTTTATCGATTTCGATTAATTAAAATTGCCTCACATAGCCGTAAAACATACACAAAGCAATTCAATTATTTCATCTATAACAATCCTGAAGCAATTTGTAGTCGAATCCGAATTATAAAGTGGACATCATTGTTTGCTTGCCATGTTGTGTGGATACCATGTTTCGATAACTGTCTATTGATAGATATCTACAGCTACTGCGAGTATATCAGATGGTTATATTATATTTATTTATTTGATATCGCTCCTGGAATATTTCAATTCAGTTATTGTATTTACACAGGACAAAGAACACATCCTATCGCGTGACAATCCAGACGAACCATGATCTATTTTAGAAAGCATTTGTTATATTTGACATTTGGACAATAACAAAGAAACCATTATAAAATATTCAGAATGCATTAATTATATAGATGGTGATTATAGTGATGATGAATATTATGCAATGCTTTTAATGGACTTTTAAGAGTATTACTAGTTTCCGTGTTTAAGTATAACAGCTATATAGAATCTATACATATATGTATAGGTACATTAACAAGTATATTAATAATTTTACAAATCGGAGGTGGAAGGCCATTATCTTAAAACAGAATCCACATACTGTAAATTAAAACATAAGGCGAGTTCTATCCGATATGTACGTAAGTCTCACACAATTTATTACATTCGCCTTGTCACCCATTCTGCTAAAAGAGCACAGCCGGTTATTTTGTATATATTATGTATGATATTCATCATTATTGTATACTGCAAAGTAAGGAAACCAATTTTTTAAGACAAAAATTGTACTCTGCTGAAAATTTTTTTCCACTGAATAAAATATCTCATCTAAGGAAGCGGAAACAATCTCTGAAGAATCCGTAGATGGAACACGCCTTCTGTAGTGGTGATTTAGAAAAATACAGCATGACCACAACGTCTTCGATCTTATAATTTCATTCTGGTTACTTCCATTTCATATTACTGGCAGTTTTCTCGTGATGTTGATTTATTGGGAGCAACAAAAAGTTCTTAGACCAAATTCTCGGTCTACCTTCAAATTTAACGGCAAAAAATTCGAAGACTTGCGCACAGGTATGGATTGACAAACATTGCTAGATCGACTCAGATTTGGATATACTCTACAATATGTTTATAACTATTAATTCTCAAGTGACAAAACGAATAGAACCCTTATGGTAGTGTATCCATTAACCACAATCGAAAAAAGAGGACATCAATATTGTTCAAAACTGCAAAGATCACTAACTTGCGATGAACGCTATAAGTGTGATTGAAAGGCTCATCGAAATGCCTACTGTAATGCTGGTGATATCAAAAAAATTAGAGAAATTACACAAGAAGGGGACAACTCTAAAAAAAGAACATAATAAGATTAGACAGATAAAAGAAAGAGTAAATTATATTTTATGAGTATAATGTCAAAAAGTGGTAACATTGACTACCCCTCACGATCTCTTTATTCTTCTTCTGGGTTAACTTAAAGAAAAAGGTGAACATCAACAAACCAACCACAACATCCATGCTTAAGGACATCATTAGAAACGAAATTTCTGAAAATTCAACAGAAGTCAGCGAAAATGTTATGCAAAATGTATTTAAAAGAGATCGACTTCATCACGGCTAGAAGTGCCCACTTGACCGACTTCGTATTTTATACACAATTTATAAGACCATATAATCAAACAGTACGATATAAATTATAAAATTGTATTTCATTTAAAAGTGATTGTCGTTACCTGAACTCAATAAGCGATCTAATATAAAATCCTAATCAATCAAGCCCTGTCTTACGGCCCTGTAACCAAAAGCCACAATACTTAGTCGTTTCTAGCGAATAATTCTTCGGAAAACTTTCGGTCCCGATTTTATTGAAGTGCTATGGAGATTGAACCACAAACCAACACTACGACCCTCCGACGCGACGATCCAAACCACATTCTACGACTCCCAGCCAGATGAACGCATTGGAAAAGACCTCGCCTTAAGTAAAAGGCTTATTCTGCCTTGACCTGACCTGAACTAACTTGAATGCAGTTAATTAGGGATTAGCCAATATAGAGAGGCATGTTTGCTTAGGCACAATTTAACTAAGAACTGTTGTAGAAGGTGAATAAGTGCATTATAAAGTCATTAACAGATGGCGAATGTCATCATTAAATAAATTAAAATAGTTCAACGAACTTGATATTTACTAATAAATATGCAGATAGCTGACAATCAATAAGTCTTTATAAAAAAATAACTTTACAACTGTTTTGTAGAGTCTACATTGTTTATTTTCATGTAATATTTTAAAGAAACACCTTTTATCAGTGTAGTTGATAATGTTAGACATTGATATTAAAATTTTTAAATGCATTTTCCTCATTAATTTCTTCAGTCTTGCAAACATTTAAAATTCCTGTAATGCGAGCCATTTGCAAGCATTTGCAAAGTGCTCCATTTTAATTAAATTCCTTTCTGTGTTCGGCACAATTGTTCATCCGCCCGGACTCCGGCAGATTATAACAAATATTTAAAATGCTTTAAAAACACATAAATATGTAACGATGCACGGAAGTAATTTCCATTTCATACTAATCCAATAAATAAATTAAAGCTTTAAGCATTTCTTCAACACAAATAGAGATAAATTAGTTTGGAAAAGTTAAAGCTTTATATAGCCCTTTCAAGTCGCAAAGTAGTAAGTAATACAATTCCTTAATCGTATTACTTATGTCCGTCCGTCCGTCTGTAGGAAACAGTTTTTGGGCCTTAGCTAGGATAATGAAATTCGGTACATGTGATCCTTGTGCGTGCTGTTCGAACAAGTTTAAACATTTTTGAGATCCTCCCACTCCCACTGCCACGCCCCCTTTTTAGTAAAACCTAATTTTAGGCCAAACCGTTCAAAATTTTGAAAAGTGTCTGAACAAGATATCTAGACAATTCTAATGTCTATATTTTATCTGTACAAATTTGTTTGCCCCGCCCACTTTTTGGGAGCATTTTTAGTAAAAAAAGTTTTTCGGTAAAGTTCTAAAAATGTCAAAAAATTTGATGCAAAATAGTTTGTTTTGGTAATGTTAAAATTTCTTCCATATATGATTTTTACCCACGCCCACTTTTTTTGGAGTCGTTTTCATACAAAAACCATTTGTATACCCTACGCCATACCATATGCAGGAGAAAAACGTTGTTTTTGGTCGAACCATACATGTTTTTGATAAACTGTCTGAACAATATGTCGCTAAAATTTCAATTTTAATATTTTTTTGCCATAAAATCCACATTTAAGGGATATTAATATAAAGGATGGGATGGGATAGGTTATAAAACGACCCTCACAGTGGATTGTAGCCTTCTCATATGTTTTTAAATTGTTTTATTTTCAAATATGAACAACATAAAAAAGATTTTCAATATATCCGCAGGTGCGGCAACATTATTTGCCCCAAGCCAAACTCATTCCAAAGGAATAACTTTTAAGTTGTGTTTACTTTGCCCACCCGATTCAACGTAATCCTATTGGATATTATCCCGGACAAGAGGAAGAACTCAAGTCGCTGTACTCGTCATCGCCCTCAATATAGGGGCACTTAGAGCATCAATTTTAAAACAAAATTCTGCGCGCAATCTTATAACGTCTTATAACCTTAAAAAATCGAAAGTCCAACATCCGGGCAGAAATTGTCAACATACTCGCTGCTATACTGCTAAGGGTCAAGCTCATATTATTAAGTATTATATAGGGTAATAGGGAACGAGGGTTTTGCCTATGTGATACAGGATGCTCTGCCATCGTGCAAGAATTACACACGCACACTTGAATGGTTGTGAGAAAACTCGTCCCTGGGTACTAAAGAGCCAGTTGCGCCAAAAAATGTGCTTTATTTTAGTTTTTTAGCTGCAACAGGTAATAGTTGGTTTTGATCATGGTTCTATGTAGCTTAACAGTCACAGCTACTGTGTTACTAACGGGATCGTCGAAAAAAAAAAATAAGAGAAAGGATTAATTTCCATCCAGCAGCCAACCAGACAATAGAAGCTACAATGCGAAAGTAGTTAATACAAAAGTTTTGCTACTCTTCCTCACTTACACACAAAAAGTCCGTACACAGCATTTGCAAGACGGAGCAAGCCTAAAGATCTGCAAATCGAAACGGAGAATGTTCAGAGATCCCCTGAATAAATAATTTGTACGATTTTATTATTTTCAATTCCATGACAAACTGTTTGTCACACTCTATTTTTGAATAATTTCTTTGTAATTAGCGTGTCAAAGAAATTCAAATTCCTACCGACGCTATTCTGTTCTCGTGCTACTTGCGTCTCAAATTGGTTAATTTAAGTTACCTATAGTCTTAAAAATATTTTCCACGATATGCTAACGTCTATTGATACAAATTTCATGTTCGGGGTAACCTCTAACCATTAGTCAAAAAGATACGACTACGGAATCCGTTTACGCTACGTTTGCATTTCAATTTTGAATTCTTTTGCACGCAAACTGTTGCCGGATAGTGGCAATAAAAGAGGGGCGCTAGGCTGAAGGGCGAGCTAAATTATGGGTCTGTTTCGTGGATTATTTTGGAAGTCTTGTACCAAAGTATTGTGGTAACAAATAACGATTAAATAATTCTGTTAATTATTCCGTGGCTTAATCGATTTTATCGAGAGACGGGTAGAACACTGGCGGCAGTCAATTCGCCTGTAATGGTATACAGATGTGAAGTGAGATATTTATGGACTACTGTGGGTAGGCTCAACCTATGGTGGATCTGAGGCTACCCATTGATGTTTACTTGTAACTTTGTGAATAAATGAGAATTAATGTTCTTCAATTTGTACAAGCTGCCGGCTTTTGTTGAAATTGCAAATTGTGTTTTTACAAAATGGATTTTTGATATTTTACATGTTCAATTTTAGCATGTTCATTAACATTCAATGGGATTGGTTTTAAACTCTTAATGGAGTAAGGGTTTGGTTCTTATTATGGCATCGATTGGTATGTTGGGAATTGATTAAAGCGAAAAGCTAAGAGCTCTCAAGCGTTAACCTTGAGAATTAGAAGAAGGAAATTAAGTTTATTAAATGTGTACCCTATGAAAAGTTTAGTAAATAAAAAGGCCATGACACATAACGGGTGGTTAACTTTTAAGGGCCGATGTTGAATGTGAACCACACCTAAACGTAAAGTTTTTTTCTGCATTTCATTTGAAATTTCTCCATTTTATAATAAAGTTATTCAGGCTTTTTATGAAAATGGGCGTTCCAATCAAAATATCGTGCATTTCGTGTTTTTTTCGGTCAATTTAATCGTCCAAATATGCGTACAATCGGAAAAATTGTGCAAAATTTTTGAGCAAACAGGGTCGGAAATGTGTAAACACCAGTGCATGCTTGTACAGCTCGTACTGCAGAAAATATTGCTGGTGTTCGCATTAGAGTGGCTGAAGAGCCGTCCACCTCAACTCGTCGTCGTGCCCAACAATTGCACCTCTCACGATCGTCGTTGATGAACATTATGCATAAAGACTTGCATTTACACGCTTACAAGGTGCAATTGACTTAAAAACAGAAGCCTCTTGACCATTTCAAGCGTCGTCAATGGTCAGAATCGTGGCAAGAAATGGCAACAATGGATGATCAGTTTTTACCTCAGTGGATTCGTCATTAAGCAGAACTGCCGCATTTAGGCGAATGGTAATCCAAGAGTGATTATCGAAAAACCATTGCATCCACAAGGAGTGACTGTTTGGTGGCGGCATCATCGGGCCGTATTTTTTTTCCAAAATGAGGTCGGTCATGCAGTTCGCTCTCGTGAGATGATAACGAAATTTTTATGGCCCGAATTGGAAGATATGGATGTGGACGATATGTGGTTTAAACAGGACGATGCCACTTGCCACACAGCTAACGAAACAACGGATCTTTTGGCCGACAAATTCAATGGCCGTGTTATCTCACGTGGGGGCGATGTCAATTGGCCGCCAAGATCATGCGATTTGCCACCTTTGGACTTCTTTCTTTGGGGTTATTGGAAAGAAAATGTGTACGTCGATAAGCCAGCAAGAATTCAAGAGCTTGAGGATGAGATAATTCAGCACATTAACGGCATAGAACCTCAATTATGCCTCAGCGTGATCGAAAATTTGGACCATCGGATGGACGGGTGCCGCCGAGGTCGCGGCGCCCATTTGGCCGATATTTTATTTTATGCATAATTAAACCAAACCAATGTTATCATAATAAAAAGAAATGACAATAATTTCTTAAATAATTAATGTTTTGTTCAAAATCAACATCAGCCCTTAAAATTTAACCACCCTATCTATATAAGCAAATGGATTGTTACATTTTTATTCTGCAGGTTGTAGAAAACAGTGTGGGACTTTATCACACTAAAATCATGTATGAAAGATCGATCATCGCTCAATCCCGAAATAGGAACTGATGGCCCCGTTTCCTTTTAGCATCTTATCAATTGAAATAAATAAGGCCTTCAAGTCAAAGGTGCAGATTAAGATGAGAGCATTTTTTTGCAGAGAAGATGGAAAGTTTTTCAGAAAAAAAGAAAAGAAAAGAACCACCCCTGTTTATATATGTAGCTTTTATTTGAATGTAAAATGTAAAAAAAAAAACAGGGATACATGGCCTGAATAGAATCTTGTCGAGAAGATGAAATAATATCTAAATCTACCGTTCACTGTAGAACTATTTAATATTGGAAAATTATCGGCCATCTGATATAAAATAATTAAAATAGCAATATCTAATTTTAAGCTTGATAAAACTACTGGAAATGATGGCCTTCATGCCGAACTATATAAAGCTGGGGGGGATGATTTCTCAAGAAACGAACACCAACTCCCTAGGAACTTTTGGTCAATTTTAAATTAGGCCTGAAGAATGCCTCAGTATCATTTGCACGATCTTAGCTGCGCCTACTACAGAAGCATATTACTCCATAACATAGCATAAGAAAACCTACCCTCCATAATATTCGTGTGTGCGAAGCTATTATATTTGCCACAAAGAAGACGACCTCCTGTTTAACGTTGAATCCGAAAGGCAAATTTTAGAAGCTTCCCATGACAACATTGTGTTTGGATGTTTTTAAAAATTTTACAAGGGGTGAATCTGTAAAACGGTCTCAGTTTCGCGATGGTTAGTACGATAAACTGCCGAGCAGGTAGTCTGAGTTCGGTTCCCAGTCACAGCAACACCTAACTGATTTTTCACTGACCCTCTTCTCGTGATGATCTGACAAATCATCCGAGTAGTATCAATTGTCAAGAAAAGCTTCTCTCAAATTCACTGTTCGGAGTCGGCATAAATAAGAAAGAAGTATACACGCACACATGAATGGATGTGAGAAAGAGCCTGTTTGTTTTTTTTTGAATCAGTAAAACAACTTAGGTGTTGTCACTGTCGAGATTTCAATCAGGGACCTCGCGCTTATAAGCTTAACGCACTAACTACTAGGCCCCTGCACTTGTGGTATAGAGAAGTATGCGGTTTTAGTGGGCATTGGTACACGAGAACAAGCAGAGACGAATTGAACAGAACGAAACATTCAATAGATACGACTTCGAGGTAGTAAGGGACACAGCAACATATCGTCAGAAATCAAATGAAGAATAACTTATACAAACCGATGTTTATTTGGAGTATCAGGTAAATATAAAAGACATAACTTGAACAGCTAGGGAGATCCAATTAAAGACCTTCATCTTCCCGTCCTGATCTACGGCACCGAAGTATGGACCGTAGTAAAAACAGGTAATGAAATGCTTGGTTTTTCGGAAAATACGGCCCCGTTCGTGCTGAAGAGCTTGACAGGAACATAAACATAGTTAAAAAGCTACGTAAATGGCTACGTAAAATGGAAATAAACACCTATAAGGCTGGCTACCGAGTCTTCAATTTCCTTAAGTAGCACGTGAAGTTAGAACCAATTCGAACTGGATTAATTGGAGAGAAATTTTGAGACCAAGGTTCAATTTGAGTTATGCATGTCGACACTTCTGATTAAATATATACATACATCCTTCCCAGATTGTAAATGTTTTTGAGATGAGATTTTACGCCTCAAGAAAGGAACGTAAGGTTATATTTTCGACTTATTGCGTTTCCAATTCTTCTCTAACACCATTAATGACTAAAGTAACCCGTTTATAAATATTTAAAGCAAATACTTACCTCTTGTCAACTGGTGAACGGCCAATTTGACTTTCGAAAAGTTTCCACGTCCGATATCGCCGCAGAATCTGTATAGACCGACACGCCTCCCCAGAGCCACCTGTAAAAGTAAATAAACAAAATTCAATAACTGTATAAAACCCAATCAATTAGTCTGCTGCGAAACACCAAACCTCAACGATCAGATCTGAAACTTTATATGGACTTGTTAGAACTTTCCCCCATCGCACACAAATGCTCATCCTTTTTGGCAACAGCGGAACTAATGACCCGGAAGCGACATGCTGCCAACGTAAATTAGACTCCACAGCCGTGACCAATTACAGTGGGCCAGACAGAGGGAGGGACATTGAGCAGAATTTATCGTGGTCACCACCTGCACGTTGCATTTCGTTCGGAATAAAAAAAATCCATGGACCCCCTTAAGGAACATAAACATCCCAATATTCGAAATGTTATTCAGGGAAACTTGGTCGTGCTACGCGTACCGCTCTGCTATACACAAAGTTTTGTTATCAACGGGTTTACGGTATTTTAGAAAACAGAACGTTCCCCAATGTTTTCTGTGTACTTTGTGTGTGTGTGTGTTTGGTCGTGGGCGGAAAAGTCGTTAATTACAAAAACCTATAATACACCCTTGCTTCGTAAATTTTGCATAATTGAAAACAGTTGCCAAAGAGTCTTTGTCGATTTAGAACCCAGCCTCGCTGCCTACACCACCGCGTGACTGCCATGCCATGTTGAATAGATTGGCTGCGGCGGGGTTTATTGTTAAAATTACGTCCATGGCCAAGGTTAAGGATTCAAGTGAGAAGGCCGGGCTGTAGGTTTAGGGGTTTTCGAGCACAGAGTGGATTGGATTGTTTCATTATAACATTGGGGATTCCTAGTCTGTGGGTTTTCCATATTAGGATTAGTTTCGAATATTTAAGGTCTCCCAGCAAACTCGAAAGGAAGTGCGCGGGTATGCTATTCGATTGACATGAATGTTTGCTTGGTAATTAATACCATCAGATGGGGAGAATTTTCGGTAAATAGATATAAAATCACTATGTATATTTACTTGCGCTTTAATAAAATCGGAGCATCAGGCAAAAACATTTCAGATAACATTTCAGGGTGTTGATACTCTGATACCCACCTGTTCTTGTTCTTGACGTCTATCGCTTTGCTGCTGTGCAATTTTGGCAATCGACACTAGAGAAGGAGGAAGATGAATTTGTGTCAAACTAGATGCCGAACATATAGCGAGGAATAAGTATTCATGCAGATATATTGTTCGAAATTGATGAAAATACATATTTACATATGAATCATGAAGATGTTATTTAAGTATTAGAATTTAAAGATCTTTTTTTGGGATTAAAAAGAGATACTTTCTAAATTTTCTATTATATCGAGAAGACATTATTTAGACATAATTTATTTATTTTAAAAAAATAAGTTGTAAGAGACATTAATTTGGTACTCATGAATCAAACATCATTTTTATGAAAAATCTCCTATACTCAGACAGCAAATAAGCTTTTATTTACGAAATGCTACCCAAATTGTGTAGAAATATCTAATTGGATCTCCAATATTAGTTTTTATATAATTTATACATTCTTTATCGATTTGATGGATGTATACTATTTTGCTGCATACAAATGGGCGCATATCCATATTGAATGCATTTAAATTTCAAACAACAATACTAAACTGATGCACATATATGTACAGAAACGTTAAGATGGACTTGAACAAGAATTATTTCACAAAACGCTGCGATCTCTGGAGATGATCAACTTAGCAAAACATAGTCGATTTTTCTTAATATTCCAAATTTATATATTGGAGATTTCTTATATTTTGATAATTTATGCTAAAAATTATAAAAAGAATGCCAAATTCTTAGTATACAAACGATTATTCCGGAATTTAAAGGAATCGGTGCTTTAGTGTATACCAATATTGTGGAAATGCCACGCGCATGTTTTTCTTACTTATTTAAGTGGCGCTTCAGTCCGTAATGAACCTGGGCCTCTACCAACATGCCTCTCCAACGAGTCCGGTCCTGCCTTGCGAGCGCCACTTAAGGCGAGGCCATCCCCTACTGCGTCCGACGTCTGGCTGAGAATCGAAGACTCTGCGAGCCGAAGTATTGGCGTCCATTCGTTCAACATGTCCTACCCATCTTAAACGTCAAATGCGGAGTTTTTTGACTTGTGGCATGTCGCTGTAGAGCTCGTATAGTTCTTGGTTGAATCTTTGTTTCCACAGCCTGTCAACGCAAACAGGTAAGAGGATTTTTCGAAGAAATTTCCTCTCGATTCGAACAAGGATTTCTTCATCCGCTTTTGATTCGGTCCATGTTTCAGCGCCATAGAACAGGACTGGGAGATCCTGTATAAGACCCTAATTAGTCTTTTATCGGATCTCCTTAGTAGTTCGAGTAGTTGGTACTACCTCAATTATATCTGTCAATGGTGAATTTCTGTCCAATTCATCGATGTTGTATGTCCTTTCGTGTTGACAGCATATACTAAGTCTTACCCTCATTTACCGCTAAACCCATTTTTGCCGCTTCCTTCTCTATACTAGCAAACGTGGCTGTGCCTATGACATCATGTTGAGTCCTGCCAATGATATCAATATCATCGTCGTATGCTAGTATCGGGTTTTTCAACAAGGACGCTACAAAAGTTGAACGACAGGGACAGCAAACGACGCCATTTTTTATGCCGCTCTTTTGACATTTCTCTTCAGTGAGGTTTGCCATTTCATGATGGAAAGATATACGATCTAACAACGATTCGAAAAATTTACAAGCGAAATTCGGAGTGAGTGGCCTCAACGTTAAGAGCGCTACGTCCAATTTATGGTCGTCATAATCGTCCTAGCAGATCAAAAATTGAGCGTCTAGTGGAAAAATTTGAATCCATAGGCATAGTACAAAATGTGTCCGTGCCAGTGAGATAAAGAAGTGCCCCTAGTGTCGAGAATATTGCTGCCGCTGAGGCTTCAGTTAAAGAAAGCCCAAATGTGTCTCTCACACGCCGTTCTCAAGCGTTGGGCATCTCTGTGACGTCGTTCTGGCGAATTTTGAAATCGATGAATAGGTGGTGGGTATCGATTTGGACTCCTTGGGTTTTTTCCAGGATCCATCGAAGTATGAAAATTTGATCGGGTTTGGACTTTCCTGGCATAAAACCACACAGATAAAGACCGATCATGTTGTTGGTAACGGTTTCAGGCGTTCACATATTACGACAGATATGATGTTGTAGCCGATTTTAAGGAGATATATACCTCTGTAGTTGGCGCAGTTCAGAGGGAATCCTTTTTTGTGAATTTGGAATCGATCCTGGAGGTTCCATTCTTACGAGTTGGTGAATGTTAATTATCGAGTCATCTCCGCCGGCTTTATAAAGCTCAGCGGGAAGGCCTTCATTACCGGCAGCCTTATTAAGCTTGCTATCCTCACTTCACTCAGGTCGGGTGATTGACAGTTTTCGCTGTAGTTGCTAATATTGAATGATTCGTTCTGCCTGACAGCGAACTTTGTTCGTCATTTCCTTGTTCTTCTCGACAGGATTCCGTTTGAGCCTTTTGTCCTTGGCTTTGACGTTTGATTCGGACTAACTGCATTTCGGCGACTGATTTTACAAATTTCTTTAAAAATAAAAAAAAGTTATTAATATCGAAACTAAATTATATGGTTATTTAACTACCGATTTGCATCAAAATAATTCGCGGAACCCTACATTCGTAAAAACTATTTATGAGATGTCTGACCGACGACGGACGAATTTCAAAAACAACTTTTTTTGCTTTCCGCTATCATCGTAATGTTAGAATCAATCAAAATCGACCGCGAGATTTGGATTGATTCTAACATTTTGATGTAAGCGGAAGACAAAGTAGGGGTTTTTGGAATTCCGTCCGTCTGTCCGTAGCGGTTGGTCCGTCTGTCCATAAAGGTTTCTCCATGACCGATTTTTTTCAAACTTCGTATCCTTCGTTTTGGTCATAATTCTAGGCCATTTTATTGCGTTTATTCATGTAATTAACGGTGCCTGACGTATAAAAATTGTACATAAGCTCCATTGTCTCGAACAAAATACCCTTTTTTTTTAGAAAATCCGTTTAACGGATCTTTGCATTTAGGCCACATAAAGCAAGTTGTCAATTTCTCGCAAACTGTTTTGCCAAATTCAATGAAAATTAATTTATATGGGTACTACTTTGACTGTTTGCAACAATTCCACATTATTAGTTTTGGCCCAACTATCCCTAAATTGAATTATTAGTTTTAGCCAATGACGGAAAATCATTTTTATTCATATATTCATCGATTCCTTCAAATTCACGAATAAACGTTTACATTTCAAGATTGTTTATATGGTTTTAAGTATGAACAAACAAACTGAATATTATTGTGTATTTTGGCCAAAATTTAATAAAAATCGTTAGAACCATTTTCGCCATAACCGCATTCAAAGAAAAGCGTTATATGGGAGGCACTGTTAATTTTAGCGCTACAAATCCAATTACAAAAGCCATTCTGAAGCACAACCAACAACATACCGAAGTTTCGGTCAAATCGACCAAGTATTCCAGTCACACATTTTTAAAAACTCCTCTTTTGGACTTGGCGTATAGCAGAACACAAGACTTTGTTAAAATCTCAGATTCAAATGTTGGCGCCATAACTGGATGGACTCGTGCGGGTCAAATTTGGACTAAATTTGAACATAAAATATGAAAAGATGCTCAACAAAATTATAATTGAAGCAACAAGACGCCATCTAGTTACCATACCATTAACGTATATAAAACGTTCCACGTCTAGACGTTACGTTAGCCATCGCAGGGAACCCTATCACGTTGGGTGAGAATATACAAATAAAATTAATATACCCCTATAGAATAGAGGGTATAAATATTCAATGACACAAGCCACCCCCATGTCGGTATACGCGCATATCAAATCGGTTATTTATTGAGTAATCGCTAATATCTAATTTTAGCGTTTAAGTAGTATTACGAGGTGTTATGCCGAATGCTACCCCTCAAAGCAATCAAAATCTACTCAATACGTACTATGCGTATAAGCAATGCACCTTCCAGTTGAAACCCTTTAACCCACTTGCAGATAGAAAAGAAAGAAACAATTTGCTGGTTGAGTAAATTCACATTATTCAAAATGAGGTGACAAATGAGGAATCGTCGGGGAATCTTCTCTGTCATTCATAATAATTTATTGACGACTTTACGCAAGGACTCGTTCAAATAAATATAGATGCGAATCCTGAAAGAGCTCGTCGCGGAAAATAATTTAAATGGCACACAAAATACAGACCAAATAAATTGATACAAGATGAGAGAGAAGTTTACTAAATTCTTTCCCAGAAGGGGTAAATTGATGCACTTCATTCTTTCGTGTTGAAAATCGTATTATCTAAACCCAATAAATTTTTAGATTCTCCACAGTCTTCTCATTTATTACGCCACTAATATTTTCTTTGACAGACAATTCTAGATTCAATACTTTGGTTAAAAAATGGCGGGTTCAGTGGCGCGATGGTTATTGTGTGATGAACTGAGGCGCAAAAGGTCTGCTTTCGTTTCCCATCTGTAGCATCATATAAATGTTCATGTTGATCTGAAAATTATCTGAGTATCATCTCAACGGATTCAGCCTAAAACATGAGGTCCCTTCATTGTGCAAGGAATACAAGACACATGAACGGTTGTGAGAAAAAGCCAAAAAAAAAAACGAGTGGTGGGTGCACGAGTGGGTAGCAACTTTCTCTTTCACAGTGAGTTAGGCGTCAATTCCCAAGCATGAAGAATTTGACGATACACATTACCACATATAATTTGGCCAAAATACAAAATTGGTAATAGAATTTTCGATTATTGATGCTTAAAATGATATTAATAATGTTGAAATGTGATTAAGCGAACGTTTATTCAATTTTTTTCCGTTATTGGCCAAAACGGAAAACTACGTTTACAAAAATTTGGGTCAAAACTAATTATGCTGTGTAGTTGCAAACAGTTAACTGGATATGCAGTTTCGTTGGAACTATAATGCCCTACAGTATATCAAAGTTTAAAAATTTTCAAGAAAATTGATGTTATGTATAATTTTTATATGGCAGGTACCGTCAATAATATGGGTAAGCAAAAAAAAATACGGAAAGACGAACAGATGGACAGATGAACATTCCAAAAATGTAAGAATCAATTAAAATCTCGAGATCGATGTTTTCACGAAAACAATATCTTTCTCTTTGTATGTAAAAGTTATAAATGCAATTTGTAAAAATATGAAGTACAATTGTTAACGAAAGTTGTCTCTCTTCATAAACGTCAAAAATCTAAAAAAGTATAATCGAATTTCTCTTCTTATGCGTTTTTGAACGCAAAACTTCGCAGAATATAAGACAAGAATTGCAAATTTCAAGAATTTCTCCATGCTTGCAAAGTTCAAGTAATACGAGAAATGAAGCCAAATAACTATACATGATCATTAAGCTTTAAATGTTTTTTATTAAAAACGAGTTTCGGAAATCTTTTTTTTCCTCTCTGGGGGGAACGGAGGGAAATCTCTGAGGAATCCATATATAAAACACGTATATTTATGTAAAATCCTGTAAAAGTACGTTCGATGCCATTATGTATGGAACTCGATTTCCTTTGCATGGCCATCACGGGCACGCTTGCAGAAGTGCAGACGCTGAACCCAATTTTCGACGGTTTTAAAGCATAAATCGGCCGATACTGCTGCAATTTCACGTTCGATGTTCGTACGAAGTTCATCAATCGTCGCTGGCTTGTTGGCATAGACCATAGACTTGACGTAGCCCCACAGGAAATAGTATAACGGCGTTAAATCGCACGACCGAGGCGGCCAAGCGACTGGACCATTTCGTGAGATAACACATTCTCCAAACTTGGTTTCCAATAAGCTGATTGTGGCATTCGCTGTTTGGCTTGTGGCGCCGTCCTGTTGGAACCACATGTCCTCCAAGTCCATATCATCCAATTGGGGCCAAAAATATTCGGTTTTCATTGAACGGAAGTGATTCCCATTCACAGTAACGTGCCGGTCTTGATCATTACGGAAGATGTACGGCCCAACGACGCCGCCGGCCCATAAACCACACCAAACCGCAATTTTTTCGGGATACAATGATTGCTGCCTGACCAACACCGCATATTTTGTTTATTGACGAAGCTATTCAGCCAGAAATTAGCCTCATCGCTGAAGATGATTTTTCGATGAAAATCCGAATCATTTTCAAGTTGTTGCTCAGCCCAATTCACGAACATACGACGCTTCTGGTGGTCAAGCGGC
Source organism: Rhingia rostrata (assembly GCA_949824845.1). Lineage (NCBI taxonomy): Eukaryota > Metazoa > Arthropoda > Insecta > Diptera > Syrphidae > Rhingia > Rhingia rostrata. The sequence goes on along the minus strand of OX463755.1, from coordinate 5,061,065 downwards.
TTCAGTTCTTGCGTCAATTTAATCTTGTAAGGATGAAGGCCAAGATCTTTTCGCAAAATTCGCCACAACGACCTCACAGAGATGCCCAACGCTTGAGAACGACGTGTGAGAGACACATTTGGGCTTTCTTCAACTGAAGTCTCAGCGGCAGCAATATTCCCGACACTACGGGAACTTCTTTGTCTCACTGGCACTCAATTGTTGATCTGCTAGGACGATTATGACGACCATAAATTGGACGTAGCGTTCTTAACGTTGAGGCCACTGACTTCGAATTTCGGTTGTAAATTTTAATAATTTCGACTCGTTTTTGAATCGTATATCTTTCCATCATGAAATGGCAAACCTTACTGAAGAGAAATGTCAAAAGAGCGGCAAGAAATATGGCGTTGTTTGCTGTCCCTGTCGCTCAACTTTTGTAGCGTCCCTCTTGAAAAACCCGATAGTAATACAGCTAAGAACTTAGAATTTGGTTCAACAATACGCTTAGTTAAGACTGCCATATTCAATTGGCAATACGTAAAATATATGGCTGCCTACGCAATCGATCTATTTCTAATAATTTTACACCCCTACAAATTAGGCTAAGATTGACCAAATCACTCACAATGCCGATCTTAACCTATGGGTGCGAAATTTTCTGTGGCCATATTGCTGTTACCAAACAAAATCTTACGGTAGCCTTTTACAACGTTATCCGCTATATATAAAACCTGAGACGATTTGACCATATGCCAAGCTACGCTAAAAATATGTTTGGTTGTAACTTATACAAATTTCAAATTTTAAATTTCGTGAATTAAACACATTAAACAGCACATTCATCAATAAAGAACCTTCGTATTTATATGAAAAAATAAATAGCTTTTGCATTTTCTACGCTTTCCATGGCATTAATTCAGCCTAAATTCACATACTCCAATTCTGAACGACAATTTTTTGTTCATGTTATCAGTAAGTGGAATTCTTGACCAACAGAAATCAAGAGACTTCGTGGCTCCAAACATTTTGATGGGGTTTTACTCAGGCATTTGGTTGAAACATCTTAAATGTAAATAGCATTGTATAATCATTTTTTGTTTTTTAATTATAAATGTCTAAAAATTGTATATTATTAATTATTAACATTATTGACATTTTTGCTTTTTTATCCGTTTTTGGTTCCATTGTACCTCAACCTCACAATTTCTATTGTTTAATTTTGTTTTTTTTTTAATGTACAAATATAACGTTTGCTTATAAAGGCTGTAATTGTTAAAGATATTTTCAAATAAATAAACTAAACTAAACTAACCTGTCGCGGGACGTTCTGGGTTTGATTCCCTTAAAACATTTTTTTTTAAATAGAGATAAAACTGACATTTTTTGGTCAAATGGGGTAACTCTAATGTCATTAACGTTCAGTTTGTTTTGCCATTTCATTATGAACAAGTTGACAAATGAACAACGCTTGCAAATCGTGCAAATTCATTTCGAAAATAATGGTTCGCGAAGTTTACCGCAAGCTCCGTCCATTTTATGGACGACATAAACGTCCATCAGAACAATCAATTTGGTTAATCATGAATCGTTTTCGCACTATGTTTACTCTTTGTGATAATACGCATCCGCAGAGACGTCGAACAGTGCACACCGAAGAAACAATTGAAGAGTACCTGAAAGAATCTATTCGCCAACTCTATAGAAGATTTTGCGCAAAGATCTTGGCTTACGACCTTACAAGATCCTTGTGCTTGTGTAAGAATAAAAGCCGCGAGACCATGCAATGCGTCGTGATTTTGGGGTATGGGCAGAAAGTGAGATTAATCTCGATGCTAATTTTCATCGAAAAATTTTGTTCCGTGATGAGGCTCATTTTTGGTTGAATTTCTATGTTAACAAGAAATATGCGAACCTTGAGACGCAAAAACTGGAAATGGATTGGAATGGACCTGGCCACCAAGATCGTGTGATTTTATTTTCTTTGGGGATATGTGAAGTCGCCCATCTACGCCAATAAACCAGAAACGTTAGGGGACTTGTAAGCCAACAATCGTAGCGTTATTGCCAACAAAACGATTTTCTTGTGTTTTATGTCAATTCGAAGTTCTATTCCTCTTAAAAAAAAACGATTTACATACTTTGACGTTCAGAAAATAATACAGCTGCGATTTTTGTTTAATTCAAATCTGGTATACATTTGCGGACACCCTTAAGTTCTTCTCCAAATTGAGAATATATATACATGAACTTCATCAATCTAAAACTTTGACCGGTACAATATATTTTCATTTGAAGAAAATCTTTTAAAACTTTTACTGGAGTTTAACTTTCGAAGTAAGTAACATTGTTATGCTTAAGTGAAGCCTTGAGCACAAAAGCACTTTGGCATAAAAGTCCTTAAATATTCAAACTGAGCCGGAACAGGGTTTTAGTGTATGAGATACTCCCGATTAAATCAACAAGTAACATCAAGGACGTTTATCACACACAAAACCAATAAAACATTATCCATGCCTGTTTGTGTATAATAATTCCCTATTCGACAACTATATCATCGCATTGCATGTTATATTCAATTAAATACCTTCCACTCATATACATATAACATCACGTCATGTGTAAGATATTAATCCTGGGGATGTATCCTCACAGATGTGTCAAAATCACGACATCATGTTCCCTTAGAATGCCAGCTTGCCGCTACAAAAGTGACGTTAAATTGATTCTACTAAGAATTTTATGTAACTGCTATTTTCTGGATAAACCCAACCCAAAAATACCTCTATAAATGAGAGCATTAACCCTACCAATGTCATCCGTCAAAATCATCAGTTGAACTTTTGCGAAAGGCATGCCTGCCGATTCCACACATGATTTTATGCCACCATCTCAAAGGAGCGATTGTAAACAATATCCTTGCAAATTGAATACAAATATGTTGGTAGGATACCAAAGCTTGTGAACATATATTTCACACTTTATTGGTGTGGAAATATTTTGTCTTGGAATGGGTAGCTACACCCAAAAAAGCATAAACATTCAGAGTCGTTAGGTAATCGAGTGAATGAGCTGCGGTGTTCAATAACCGCGTTGTTATGGGGTCGTTTTTGTTCATTTATTTTAATTTTGTGGCATTTCAAAACTGTTAATTGTCTGTAAAACAAAATATGACATTTATCATCGTAAATTTCTACACCCAGTATAAGTTGTATAAAAAGTATTGTGATAGTTTTAAAAAAAAGTAATTTTTAAAACTGTATGTCTGCCGTCCGGAGTTTGGAGTCAGTAGTTTATACTGTATACCGGCTTCCTTGAAACATAATTATTTCAATAACCGCTCTAACTCTGTTGATAAAAATTTATAAATAAAATTCTATAAGTATCTAGATCGAGATGACATAGTATGCAGCTTATTGGGACTTAAAAAATGGGTTTCTCTTGAAAATGAATTAATGAATTTATTTGAAAATGTGTTTTCGAATATATTTATTTTTCCAAGATCAAAAACCAAGAATGCGATAATTTGACGACTATGAGAAGACTACAATCCACTGTGAGGATCGTTTTATACCCTATCTCATCCCATCCTTATAACAAATATTTTCAAAATGTCGCTTTTTTGGCGATGAAATAGAGAAAATGTCATTGTCAGAACAACATGCTATGATAATGTTGGTTAAGCATCGATAGTCTATCGATAGTAAGAAACTATCGCGTACGTAGATAGTATTAAAAAACTATCAAACCAACTATCGGTAGTTCCAATACTTCTTAAATCCAATTTTTTTTTACCACAAACCATCCAACAAACAATTCTGGGTCATAACCGAAGCAAATGCGACTGTCGTAACCGACTCCATGCCCTTCCTTCATATTTAGTGAAAGAAAGTGAGAAAGTGTGCGTACAACTGGAACGGCTCAAGATGTAGATAATTCCATCCGGGTGCCATCATAATGGGTACATTGCATTTATTTCGTCAAATGCCACGCAAAATATAACTATTAAAGATTCTAATGTGACTCTACAGCAACCATCCATGTCTAGTTATAGGCCTGGGCAATCAACAAAATTACTATTGTAAGCTTTATATTAATTGTTATTTTTTATTCTATTATTTATTTAGATTCAGTTTAGACTCCCAACAATAGGCCAATTTATATTAATGTTGGCAAAATCATATACATGACTACAAGTCCCAGATAAACAACCAAATTAAGTTATAATCACTTCACATCGTCTATTCCGTTCTAGTTTTCTATTATTTCAAATTAAGGAATCTTCTCAAAGGACTTGCCATCAAAACGGAACAAAGTTAATTGAAAATGCGGCACAAAACCTCTCCAGAGCCACATCTATACTGCATTAATTAAAAGAAAATATTTTCCCACTGCCATTTTGTTCTCCTATATAACAGCCAATCTCGAGTTTGGATCTTTTGAGAACCGAAAGTAGCACCCATGCACAAAGCATCAACTTGGACAAATTTAATTCCCATCAGCACACTCAAAGAAACTGCTATTCAAACTTAAAAACTATTATAAGCTCAATAGGAAATTATGTCTTGAATAATACCAAGGGGGTATTCAATTTTACAGAAAATAAATAAAAGATCGACTCGGCGGTTTTTCAGAACACCCCTGTTGCGACGAAATAGAACTTTTAATTAAATTTAGCAAAGTAACTTGACTGCGAGTTGCGAATCACATGATGCCTGGATAAATTGATTGTACTTCGTTTGGCATAGACGAGCTATGTTCGCCTGCTGGGACTCAACAGTTTCGAGATGAAGTGGAAACATTGTCTCCCGCCCTCTTCGCAATTTATCAAGAATATAAATGATTCTCTATCGGATTAGGCCAGCTATGACGACGTATGTATGCTTTATGAGTGTCCTACTTTGTTCCATATAATCTTCTTATTAGAGGATATGGTATAGAAAAGGAATAGAAAAATCGAGAGCAGGCTCCTCTTGCCTCAAACAATTGATGCCCTTACATACCTCGTGTCCACATCTTGGATCAGTCTGTAGAGCTTTCGTTAGCCGCTGATATGGTGGTGTTGTAGGCGATGGTGGTACGGGCGACTCCTGGAATTCACTGACGGTATCCACGACTGCAGATTTTATGCAAAACTTTTTCTATTTATAGATATCGTGAGGAGAGGAGAGCAGCGCAACAGGAGCGTTTCTATCTCTCGTCTGCCCTTCGTTTTGTATGTTCGTATTTTTCTGCTCGCCGGGTTGAAATTTGCCACAAAATTGTTTCTATGTGTGTGTGTTTTTCCAGATGTGTCGTCTTCTCGTTGGGTGACTGAGTCTGATCCGAGTTTGAACTTTTTCCTGTCGTTCAATAACTTTTTAGGTTCGGCCCGTTGGCGATTTTTACGCGAAACGGAATTGAAAATTTATAGCCACCGTTAATGTTTTCACCTGGAACATAGCTAGCTTTACGGGTATTAGTGTTAGATATCCTGGAAGAAGTGTGAGGAGTTTGATGTTTAGAGCTAGTTTGCGAAGACAGTTTTTTTTTAAATTTATAACGACATCATGATTAATACCACCACTTATGGGGGCGATTCACATGAGTTGTTCTGTCAAGTATCTGAAATTAAATAAGAAAGATGTGTTTTATTAGTACGGTGGGTAAATTTGGTATCAGATGTTCTTGTACTATTTTAAAGTGGCTGAATAAGAAAAGAATCCTTATTGTTTGGTTGAGAAAAAGGAAAATAATTCAAAATTATGTTACAAAGCAGCCATACTATTTTTATTTTTAAGAAATTAAAAACAAAGTTTATGCTTGATTTCATAAATATATTATTAAAAAAACATATGAGAAGGCTATAATCCGCAATGCGAATAGTCTAATGAGGTGCCAATTTCATCTATGAAATTAATATACCCAAAAAGTGACGTGACTAAAAACGTTATTGCGATGAAAAATTACACATTCAGAAGTGTTCGAATTGCCTTTATTAATCAATACAAAAAGTATTGAAAGTTTTCGAATTTTGTTAAAATGTTACCAAAAACAGTAGTCGTGGAAACAACTTTATACGAACGCTATATGGATTTTAAGATTGCCTACATTTCTTGTTCAGGCATTTTTTTTTAAATTCGTTACCGTTTGACCAAAAACAACGGTTTCTTATAAAGTGGGCGGATGTCGAACCCCTTACTTAAAAATCTGCACACTTTTTGAGGAGGTTTTCCTAAAACTAAACGATTTGTGTACCCCACCTCATAGCATAATTAATTTAGAAACGCTGTTGCTTATCGAACCATAAATGATTTCGATAAACTGTCTGAGCAGTATAATGTCAAACGACACTTTTTGAAGACATTTATTTGAAGGATGGGATGGGATACAGCCTCTCATATATTTTTATCGGTTAACTTTGGTCGCCATGATTTTTTTTTTGATGAGATTTGTCAATTGACGCTGACAGTTGTTATTGTGATCGTTGGTTAGTAGTATATCCGCACGCATGCCTACTCATGTGGAATGCAAATTTGAATAAACTTGGATGTGATAGCAAAATCGACTGCGTACAAAGGAAATTGCCCAGCAATTTAACAGGAACCTACAAAATAATTCTTTCTTTTAATAAAAGTGTACGTGAAAATGCAGATATTTCCTAAATTCTTAAAAATAATTTTCGAAAGTTTTAAATGAATGAAGTGGACTGATTATTTGCGTTTATCGTCTTCTTCTCTACATTACATAATATATAACATAAAGTCCCACAACGTGGATGAATGCGCTAATCTCGAGAGCTGCTGAACGGATTCCGACTTGGTTTTCATTATTATAATCTACAATTCCCTGGGAATGTTGTAGTGTATTCAAAATTGCTCTGTCTCTTACAAAAGCAAAGCATTCGAGGGGCGTATGAGATGTAAGTTGTACCCGGGCGAAGTCGAACCGGATCGCTAGTTTTCATATATTGCAAACGTTTCTTTGCAAAACATACATTTTGGTTACGTGAATTTTTAAGTCGATCAACTCAATCATGCAGCATGTAATACATATTTTTGAAAAACTGCATGCACTGGAAAATAATGTAAAGACTGGTTGGCAATCTAGTTTACGTACATCAGAATTTTGCATGCTTCTACCATGTTGGCACTGCGTCGATATTGGAGCGCACAAGTTTTTCAGCTGAGTATAGACTGCTACCTACAAATCATTTTGATTGTCGAAACACATTTTGATTTGTTAAACCCAAATTTGGGGAACCGATACCGAAAATTGATATAATAGGTTTTCAATAGGGTCTTCCCAACAATTTTGACAGTTAATAGCGGCCATATTGTTGAAACTACTTTTGTGAAATTCACCATGGACGCACATAGCGTCCAATAACACGTGAACCATCTGGATCAGTTAGAATATTTAGCGATCTGAATAAATTGGTACGTCAACAAAAAAAATGGTAGAATTTTGCACTATATCAATGCACTAATTGACATACCTTCAGTCCAAAGGTCTCGAAAAGCACACCGAGATGGCTGACAGAATGTCGATTCCCACCTTTCCAGACATCTCTATTAGGCCTAATTAACATCAAGAGTTCGATTTTTGTATGAAAACCATTTTTATTTGTTCTGATTGGGCAAGAACTAGTTAAAAAAAAATTTACATAACATCTAACATATTATTTATTAAAATTAAGCAATATGAATAAGTAGTAGCAGTGAAAATTAGAGCATTCAGATGATGGCGCAATTATCTCTAAAAAAAATCTGAAAAAATACCTTACCAAAATAAAGAAGTCATAATGAATGTTCAACTAACAAACTTCTCTCATGCACGGAACCCTAAAGGGCGCTTTGGTTAGTGGCAAAAGTTACTCACTTGTATGCTAGTGTACAGTCCTGGGTGAACCTGGACTATCAGGTCTCTCCAATTAAAGAGTTCTTTAAATACCTGCCTTCAGTGGAGTTTTTTTGACCATGTAAAGCTAGAAAGTTTTTGAATGATACGGTTTACACTTCAAAGCTGCAGAGCAGGATTGAGATGATATTGCACTTATACAGAATGGCCGTAGCTAAAAACCCTTCTAAGCCCCAAGAAACAGCCGTTTGCTATCATACTTAATAGCGGAGGCAGAGACCTCTAAAACATTAGGCCAGTAGTTCCAAAGATATATGGAAGATTCCGTCATGTGTTGAGCCATTTGTTGTTATGAGAATCCTCTTAAGAATGATTTCAAGAAATTCCTGTGGCAAAGTATAGTATATTGACTGTTTGGGTAAGGGGTTTGACGACTTCAATGGAGCAGTGATTATTCTCCATAGTCATGCTGAACACTCTTATGAGTTTAGGCGGTATAAGTAGACATGATTTTGTGTCTCGTATGCGGCTTTGAAATCGATGATAGTTGGTGAATATCGATTAGGACTTCATGGATCAGTTGTGGACTTTAATGGCATAAATCATACTGATAAGAACTGATTAGGTTGTTGATAAATTTCCATATGATTTGTTTTAAAATTAAAAAAATAGCTATTCTTATTTCATTTAGGTCGAGTGGCTGGTAGTTTTCGCTGTCGAATTATTCATTCAATCTCACAGCGGGAGATTGTTCGTCATTTAACAGTTCTTCCATTTTCAAAGCATCGACAGTGGCTTAGTTACGGATTTTTTTGTTTCAAGTCGACAAGATTCTGTTTGGACCTTGACTTTGGAGTTTTACACTTTGGTCATGACTTATGTTGTAGACAGTTGGAGAATCAAACTGCCAAAAAACAATAAAGCGATGCACACTTGAAGAATGAGCAAATGTTGCTACTAATAATTTTACCAATTTCTGGTCTATTGTCTTAATACAGCGTTAATTTTGACTTGTTTTTGCCTTTTTCAAGTCCAGCAAATCAAAGTACAAACCTTGCATGTCTTGAGAGCCAATATTCAAGTACAACTCACCAATTTAGAGGCAGATGTCTTGCGAAAAATGATTTCTTCCTTTTGACATGCAACGAACTACAGACACGTAACAGCACTGGCGACTGAGGCCATCGGCTGGGAAAGATCAAGACATTAATACAACAGAGAGAGACACATAGATACATAGAAGGAAAAACATATAACATAAACCTACGTGGCACAGAGGAGGAGACATAGATTTATATTATCTCATATTATCGCACAGGTAGCCTCAGATAAGCTGGCCATTTTCGTAACAAATGCTGCCGAGCTGGGGATTGAACCCGCAGCGTCAGTTAACTACGCATTCCTCTGAGCCATGGCCACCTGCTGAAAATTCCTTTAAAAGATATAAGTATGCATCAACTTCGGAGTTCTTCATTAGACGAAAATCTCATTTTCAACATTGTTTAATGCTGAGATAAATATTAGCAAAAATAGAATATTTAATGTAGAGTCTTTTCATTGAAAATCATGTTTACAAACTGACTAAAAAAAACATGTTCCTTGAGTTTACTCCAACTTAATTCTTTATCTAAGATGATCATCTTTCAATGAAAGACGGCAACTTACTGTCATCAATTTTACAAATTTAGATAACATTTGGCAATTTCTTTGATTTCTAACAAAATGGCAGCCAATAAAACTTATGACATAAGTTTTTTTCTTAACTTGTATCACTCAGACTGAATGGTACAAAGTATTAAGTATCCAGAAGTTGCTGACCTAATTCTAAGGGTCTCTCAAGCTAATTAAGCTGAAAAGATCAGACCATCAAGCCTGAGCTATGTCTCTAGGAATTGTTACGATAATAATTGTATTATAGGACGATTACAAATACAAAAATACAATTTTTGAGCGCAACAGGCTCGTTAGTACCACTCATGTGTGTGTGTGTACTTCTTCCTAGATGGTCAGATCATCACGAGAGGAGAGCCAGTGAAAAATCATTTAGGTGTTGCAATGGCTGGGAATCAAACCCAGATCTTCTGCGCGCCAATTCATCGCACTAACCATCGCGCCACTGAGCCCGTCAAAAAATAGGACAATCACGGCATTATTTAAAATGGATTTTGATGAAACATGAACAAACGTTAAGGCGAAGTTCTATAGAAGCTAAGAAAAGTTTTGTTTTTCTTAAGTTGTAACCATTCCGTTGAATGCCGTTTGGAGCTGTGTTTTCTATGTTGTAAATATTTATTTAAAAGGATTTTATTTTTAATTGCAAATTATAAAAAAACATTTGTTCATCCTTTAAACATCATCCACCGGACTAGAATAAAAAAATTCCAACGTTCATTTAAAGAACGGAAAGTACAGAAAATGTCATAATTATCTAGGAGTGCACATCGTAATTGTCAATCATCACAAACACAACCAGTCCATCACAGAAATATGTCCCACATACGCCCGAGTAGCTCGATATAAAACCCTTCTCTTCTTCCGTTTTATTATCCCTCCACCTGGACCAGCCGTTTTACATATCGATCCAACCTAGTTGCTGCATCTGACCGGATTATCCGGACATGTTCTTAAAAAGCCATTGAATGCTTCAAATAGAGTAGATTCCTCATAACTTCATATCGCAACATTTCAGGATGTGCAAAGCCCAGTGAGGGGGACTAGCATGTCGTCGCAATAATGTAAGTCATCATTTTTGCATCTGCACCTTTCATGTACTGGTTAACATAATAGTGTACCTCTCATTGTGACCCGATCCGGGATGGCACTTGTCATTACAAGTCTCCTGTAAAAGTGTATCCTTGCTTTTATCCTTTTTGCCTGATTTGCATAAATAAACAGATTTAATGTGTGGCATTCATAGTGATTGAAAGTAACGTGTTCCTAAGCGAATTTTACTTTTTTTTAAATTTATAAAAAGAGAGTCCATTTTATGTTAGCAAGGTCAAGCTCGTCGAAATAATTTCAATATGGAAGGGAGTTAAACGCAATTTCATTAATAATTGCCTTTAAAGTGAATGTGAATTTTTACTTTTAAGCGCAATGTGCGTAATTATTTACATCCTTTTGGGGTGAAATAAAATATTCCTACACGTACACACAATGAAAATCTTTTTCGAATTGATACAATTATATTTATATTGCGTATTGATTCATATTAACCAGGAGTGTACTCTTTGTTTAATTCCACTGAAAAATTAAGTGACTTTTTGAACTGCGTAGGTTTGTTAAATATTTCCTGGTAGGATTTTACAATTTGCATTATTTTTTCGTTTGCATGTGTGTCTTTTATTTTAATGCATACAATGGATGTATAAATAGTAACTCATTCTAGATTCAAACACCTCGTGCAAAAATTGTATCTATCATCGGTGAAACCCAAAGAAATTGCATATGGCTGACCAATTCCTGACAAATGTGGAAGTCGTCATCAGTTGTTATTAAAATTTCCGTTTTAATACAGTCAACCTGTCGCTCTTATTTTTTGCATTGAATGACAGCCAGGACTATTGTGCAGTAGTGTTTTATTTTAATGAAATGACAGATTGTCGGATTGGATGGGTGAATATACGGCAAATTGGCATGATTTTATGGAGAATTGTATACTCGCGTGCAATCAGTTTCATTGATCGGTCAAGCTTATTGCAGTTACGTGATTATTGGCATTTTGGCATTCATATTTAGGAGTGCGGATAGTAGTTAACTATGTACACGTGCTTGGTTAAGGTAGTTTTGGCTTAGAGAAGAGAGGAAGGAAACTGTGGAAATTTAATTTCTGAAAAACACGAAATACCGAATGGAATGCTAGACTGTTAATACAAGTTAAACTTTAAAATAGAAACCATTTTTAGGTTAGAATTTTGAAGGAATGAGTCCTATAAAATGAGCATGGCATCCAGGATACATGTAGACATTAACCTTGGATACCAGGATACATCTTGATAACACGAGGAAAAACAGCAATACCAAAAACAGCCAGGCTAGAGTGGCACGGAATGAATACCCGGCCTGCTGTCCCAGGCGAACCTAGACAAGCTGCTTCGACTTATTCAGACAACAGGTTGTCTAGGAATTTCAAGGGTTAGTCAGGTCAGGTCCCTTGAACAGAGATGGTGGCGGATGAACCAAAAGGCCAACGGCAGCGCTGAATCCCGTAGTGGGTACTGATGGCCCCGTGTCCTAGTGGTATCTAATAAATTGCAACTGGCCCTCCAGGTTGGTTGCTGTGCCTTGGGGTAACTACCCAACCATGGAACAAATAAATTGTTACGAAGCAACCAATAGCCTCGGAAAGGACTGATTTTATTGTTGAAGACCCGGCTAAACAAAAAAATGACGACGAATTTCGAATCTGCACCTGGAATGTGAGAACATTAAACAGGAGAGGTGCAAGCGAATACATAGCGGAAGCCCTAAACTGCTACAAGGCAGATATTACTGCCAGGAAATACGATGGGTCGGGCAAAAAGAGGATGAAAAACTGTAACATGTGTGCAGAAACAGCGATTATTCGGATGCCGGTTTGTTATAAGTGCCAGACTTAGGCAAGAAGTCTTATGTTTCCAAGACATAAGCGAACGCATTGTAACTATCAACGGAGGAAAGAGATGATAAAGCGAAGGACTGCTTCTATGAGCTCCTTGGCAAAACCTATGAGCGACTACCGAAGTACGATGATAAAATCGTGCTGAGATATTTTAACGCAAAGGTAGAAAGAGAAGACACCTTTAGCAGTGTTGTCGGAAAACATAGCCTACACGACAACACGTCTGGTAACGGACTTCGGCTAATTGACTTCGCTACGGAACGAAATGCCACTATAGCCAGCACACGAGACGGCAGCTCTCGTCTTCACCTGCAGCTTAGCCTTGTAGGCCTCGTTCTTTGCTGCAAGCATCTGTCGGAATTCCTCATCAAACCAGGGCGCGAGAAACCCAACACATCAGTTGCGACTGTTCTAATAGCTTGTTGGCATCGTTGCCATTGTTCTTCGACATTAGATGCTGGCGGTATGGTGTTAATCGAGACGTTATGGTGCTTTACCTAAGCGAAACAATTGGGAACAAAATGCCTAAATCGCAAACTTCAAATGCATGCCATACTAGACTGTAATCCGAACAGTGCTTCTTTGCAGCCCATATGCTGGATAAAGGAAATTATGATTCGACTACATTGGCTTAGCGCTATTCCATATCGAGTGATTGAACATTAATGTTCCACTAAAGAGATTGATCGAATTTCATCCTTCGGGTTCAATACGACGCTGAAGTAATGTATTCTGTGTAAATAGTTATAGTCGGTTTTTCAGGTAAACCTTTTCTGTTGAGAGTCTGAAAATTACAATTGCAGATACGGACTTCGCTTTCTATTTGCCATTTTATGTATAAATTTTAACAAGCTCAGCTTATTCTTCTGTATAAAGACCAAGTACGACCAGATCTTGAATAGTCTTCAAATGTTTGGAGTTCGGCCCGAAACAGAGGAGCTTAGAAAAAACACCGCTGGATTCTGTGCATCTAAAAAAGACACAAACAACACAATATCAAAATTCTTTTTGTTACATAAGAAGCAAACAATAGGACGAACTTCCAGAAGTCGTGTTTCCACCAGTATACAATCTACAGGAGTTCAAGAACAGAGTCAATAAACATCTGCATTCATCATTTCAGGGCCCTCCGAAAGTCTTATAGGTTTACCTCAACTGAGAAAAGTAAATAACAAAGTATCTTCTTCCATGGGCTTTTACAGTGTTTCGTAACAAAAAAATAAATACTTGAAAGTTCAGTTCCAATAGAATGCTGGACGGTCGGTAACCATTATCATCCGCCACCATCTAATTTCGTTGATTACAAACATTTTATAGTTTCGAATGTTGAACTTCCTGTTTATTTCAATTAAGACCTCATATTTACTCAAATTAATCCACAAAAGAATTCTTTATAAACCTATCCTCGATACTTGTATTAAATTCGCCTGAGACTTTTTCTCAAGTTTCTTCTTTCGCAAAACGACACTTGTAAATTTAGGTGTCAGTAAAGAATTCCTTGCCGGATGCATAGGGTGTTTTCCCTTTACCCGGCTGGCGGTAATCCAACAATTGTGCTATTCTCGCCTGTGGCCGGCGCCGGGCTCTTCGGTTGTGAACTATATACACACACATACCAACAAATGCTCCCCTGACTGTAATCAAATGCTAATGAGCATTTTTTGCTGTCACTGTTTGTTTGCTGTTTAAATTCAAAGAAACATTATTTTCACACGATGTAAACGGTGATTAGGATTTCAATTGCAAAAGAGGGGGTGGAATCTAGCCATTTGTGAATACGGTCGCTGGCACTTGATGTGCATCACCCGCCCATTAAGTTGGAAAAGGTTTTTTTTTCTTTCGTTTTAAAAGACGAACTCTTCGTTGTAGATGGCCGGTGAATAAAATTGAAATTAAAATTCCTGCAGTAAGTTTGTGGTCGCTTGTGATGTACATTGTTGTTGAAAATAGGTTAATGGCTGTGAATGACTAAGGGCGAGGAATATTGTTGATTTTTTGCCCCCCTAACAGTTTTTTTTTTTAAGTTGGTTAAAAAATGTTACAGGTAGGCAAATTGTGATGTGAGTTTTTTTGAAAAAAGGTCACACTTGAACAAAGTGGAGTGCGGGTATTATTGAGGCAGTCAAAAGTTACGTCAATCTACCTAGAATCTCCAATCATTGACCAGCTATATGATTCTTAGATTTCTCACATGCTAACATATTTTTTCATGTTACTTAAAACGCTGGCATATTAAGGGGACTGCCGAGTCTATAACTTCCATATATAGTTTTGCTTGACGAAAATTCATTTTACTGCAAGAATATTCCGAGAATTATAATCGTCATCCTACTTTATCTTTTCCACTTTTATTATCATTATATTGAAAGTCTTAATTTTATTTTTGTGGAACAGATCAGAGATGGTGATTCCTAGTCGATGCATATACTTTAAGATATATCTTACTATGTATGAAAACGAATATACCCCTATGGAGTACGGTATACAAATATATGAGAAGGTAACAATCCGTCTTGCGGATCGTTTTGTACCCTATCCCTTCTTATCCTTAAAATTGATATCCCCAAAATAAAAACGTTCTTTTGTAGGAAAACGCCGCCGAAAAGTGTACGAAATGTTTATGTTTTTGCATCGAAAGTTCTTTTTCAAATTTCTTGATATTTTTTTTTATTTAGTTATTTAGTATATTACAAAGTATTTTGTATACCAAAAAATATCTGCGAAGTCTTTATAGACTTTTTTGCGGAAGGCTAGTTACAAAAATATTTTAAGTATTCTTAAAATATTGTTAATTTTTTTTGTTTTAATAACATACGTTAATTTTTTTTCTTCTGTTTTTTCTGTATTTTTAATTAAGGGCAGTTTAGAAGGTGATTTTTTAAAAGTTCTTCCTCTCTCCATCGGAAGGCATGTTGAGTAGATCTCTCGGCATCTTGTTGAAGACCTGCGGGATAATAACGAATAGTTGTTGTTTTACATTTATGCATTTTTAAACCGATTTGTTTGCAGGAATCCTTATGCTCTCCTCCTCGTGTTGAAATGATGGTCTATTTGCTGCTTATATTGC
Source organism: Rhingia rostrata (assembly GCA_949824845.1). NCBI lineage: Eukaryota > Metazoa > Arthropoda > Insecta > Diptera > Syrphidae > Rhingia > Rhingia rostrata. The sequence continues at coordinate 5,045,580 of OX463755.1, read as the reverse complement.
TGGTCGTTGTATTATTCTTCAGGGATGTTCAATTCGTACAACTGTTTTATGTTCAAAATTCCATGTGTTTTGTATGTGTTTTCTTGATTTGTATTAGTTCTCTATTTAATCCGGTTTTTGTTTGTATTGTTATTTTTGTAATGCGGTTTGAATTTTTTTAACAGAAAATATTTTCAAATCTCCTTACTGTTTGACCAAAAAGAATGTTTTTCTTAAAAGTCCATGTCACTTTTAAGAAAAACATTCTTTTTTGATTTTGAAAATTGTACACTTGTTCTGTAGGCACGGACAAGGATTCCTTGTACCATATTTCATTATCCAAGCTCAACATTTATTTAAGGCCAAGAAATCGGTGACGCACGGAAGAACGGGCGGACAGATATGGATTAAGCAACTAAGATTATGAGTCGATCCATATAATTTGAGGTATACCTGGGTAAATTAATTCTGTATGCTAAGAACTGTGTATCAAAAATTATATACCCCTTGAATTTTCATCTCTATATCCTTAAAGATGAAAATTCAAGGATGTTTTTGTTTTAAATACTACCAGGTCTACTTATTTTATAATCCTTAAATATGCATTTGATAAAAATTTGTTTGATATACATATATCTTACACAATTTAAGAGAGTGGTGTTGAGTCCTCGCAATTTGCGTGTCCGAGCCCATCTTTAATCATCGACCGACGACATCGACATCACAGTAATTCGCACATGAATGCATCGAACTACAGACACATAACAGCACTGGCGACTGAGGCCATCGGCTGGGACAGATCAAGACATTAATACAACAGAGAGAGACAGGTAGACACATAGAAGGAAAGACATATAACATAAACATAAACATAGATGTATATTGTCTCATATTATCGCACAGGTGGCCTCAGATAAGCTGGCAATTTCCGTAGAAAACAAATGCTGCCGAAGCTGGGGCTTGAACCCGCAGCGTTTGGCTTAGCAGTCAACTACGCATTCCTCTGAGCCATGGCCACCTGCCATAATTAAACCAATATGAGAATTTTCGGGCAGTTTTTCTCTTTATAAGTGATATGCGCACATATTCAACAATGCATTTGTGTGCTCTTGAGTGTCATTGGGTTGGAAAGCATTCAAGTATTCAAGCATTTTTTTGAATGAAAAATTAGTTTTATGCTCTTTTAATTTTGTTTTAAGTTTAGCTATTTGAACGTGACAGATTATATGTAAAATGTTTGTGATATTTACTACCTCGATTTGTGCAAGAAATTCATGGGTTAAGCTTCATGGACTTTTCAAGCTTACAACGAGTTTTCGATAGTGAATTAATAACTTTATTCAAACAGAGTGACTGGGTACTCTTTCTAATATCTGAAAAAGTTATTCCGAGCCTACATTTTTGTAATAAGTTGTTGTTGCAATTTTCAAGTGACCTCCCAATCTGCGTTAAAGTAATTTCCAATAAATTAAAATTAAGTATAATATAGAATGAATATTTATAAAAATGTGAGATGTTGTAGGGGTATACGATCTAGGCCTGTCTGAGCCTAGAGTGTTGAGCTCAACTGTTGAAATTTGGTATAAAGAGTCTCTGACCGACGAAGCAGAAAAAATGTTAACATTTTTTAATCGCCCACTGCCACGTACACTTTTTTGATAAACGTCTTTTCTGATCAAATGATAAGAAAATTAAAAAAAGGGGTTTGTTATTGTCTATATTTCATCCATATGAAGTTTTTAGCCAAGCCCACTTTTTGTGGGCGTTTTATTAAGAAAACCATTTGTATACTTCTCCATAGCATATGCAATACAAAAAACGTTGTTTTGAGGAACCAAAGCATATTTAGATAAACAGTCTGAGCAGAACTTTATGAAAATGCCATTTCCATGATTTGGTGATGTTATATTTAAGGATGTAATGAAATGGAAATTCGTCCATCTCAGCAAATTATTCGGAACACAATGAATTATTTCGCAACACTTGAAAACATGTTCATCTGACCTCCATGATTCTGTGATCTCACTCTTGCTTTCTTTGTGGTTATGTGAAGTCACTAGTCTATGCCGATAAGCCAGAAACGTTGGACGATTTGGAATTCAACATTCGCCTTGTTATCAAATTGAATGTCGATATCAGTTTTTTCACTAACTTATTCTAAAACAGTGTCATTACCTTCGTAAGTGAACATAAACGTAAGTGAAGGTATGTTATTCGTTAACCAAATAAAAAAAAGACCCGAGTGACTTCTCTGAGGTGCACCACTGTTTACACTGAAAGGTAGAGTTGTTAAATTACCCAGTATGACTATTATTTTTCGATATATCCCAAATACCAGGACAACCACTTATTGAGCTTTGAGTGAACATCTAAAGCAATCAATTTTTTCCCAAGTTTGTTTTGATCCAACTTAAGGAATCCTTTATAGAAATCAGTAGAAATTAAGACTCTCAAGAGTATATTTAGGAAACAGTGTTAGATTGATGCTCGTGGATCTATCAGTAACGAACCCGTGTTGAAGATGACTAATACCATTTTGCGCGTGAATGTAAGTATTGTTTTTTTCCAGAAATGTTAGCATAAATGAAATAGGTCTGTAACTTGTTACTTTGTTTCTTGATCCAGATTTCAAAACTTGGAGCGATATAATTAATATTCCACTTGTCGAGAAATATACTTAACCCATACTTAACTATCTTAACCGATGTTTACTACCATTTGAAGGCTTTTGTTGCAATTTCGACAGTTTTTCCTATAGAGAAGGTAGCAGTTTTATGTACAGAGTTAGTGAGAGTGATTTCACCACTTTCTGTTAGATCGTTAGTAAATAAGAGATATAGTACTAGACCTGGGACACTACGTTGAGGTAAACCAGTCTTAATTTATTTTCGGTACGTTTTTTTCTTTTTCAATTCTTAACGAGTGGTGGGTGCACGACTGGGTGGTACGCAACTTTCTTTTTCAAAGCGAGTTGGATTGCTTCACAGCCCAACTCGTATGAGACAATTCGATAATTTATCCAAACTGCACAAAACTATTGATTTTAATTATCGATGATCAAAGTGATATAAAAATTGTCGAAATGTTATTATACAAACCTTTATTCCGGAACTTGAAGTAATCGACAATATTTATCGCATTTTTATCAGTGATTATCTATGTTTCTCAAACCAGGAAAATCACCGAATGGAATAAAATCTTACAGACGTATTTCACTTCTTCCAATAATTTCAAACGTGTTTGAAAGGATATTTCTGGGTCGCTTACACCCCATTATTGATCAGAAACGCTTTTTACCTGACCATCAATTTTGATTTAGAAGTAAACAATCGACTGTGGACCAAGTTCATCGAATTACTGATAGAATTGAAAAAGCTTTCGAAGAAAAGAAAATTTGCTCAGCCGGTTTTTTTGACGTGTCGCAAGCTTTTGACAAAGTTTGTCATAGAGGCCTTCAATGCAAGCTAAGACAAGTTCTGCCTGAAAAATTTTTACACGTGATATCCAACAAACAAACGATACAATAGTTGCATTGTTTGCTGACGATACAGTACAGCTGTTGGCACAGCAATAGAGGAAATAAATATGAAATTACAAAACGCTATTAACAAGGTTAATGAATGGACAAAATCCTGGGGGATTGCACTTAACGAGAGCAATTCGATTCACGTAGACTTTTCGTATAAACGGACAAACAATTTGCCAGTATTTCTCAATACGGTCCGAGTCCCTTTTGCATATGAAGCGAAATATCTCGGAATGACAATCGTTGCAAAATTAAAATCGAAGTCGCATATAAAAAAGAAATGCGAATAACTTAAGGATAAATACGGAGAATTGTACTGGTTACTTGGAAAATATTCGAAGCTTAACCTTGATAACAAGCCGCTATTATACAAGCAAGTGCTAAAGCCGGTCTGGACACATGGTATACAGCTATGGGGTTGTACCAGTGAAACGAATCTAAATGTTTTACAAATTTTTAAAAATAAAATGTTAAGATCATTTGTCAATGCGCCGTGGTAAATAAGGAATGAAGATCTCCGCAGAGATCTGGGTATTCCCGCGGTTAAAACTGAAACGAAACATTTTGCACGCAAACATAAAAAACGTTTATTGAGATACGTAAACACAACGGTCTTCCAAATTCTTGACGAAACAAATTTATTGTTGTGTCTTCAAAGAACTAAGCCCTTAGATTTGGCCCGATAATAACAAACCGCGCTATAAATTGCGAGGAACTCTCAAAGGAAAGTTACCTGCCAAACATTCATTACTCGTGAAAAAAAATTGCTAGATAATTCGCATACTTAGTAGCAATACAAAAAGGGTGGTGGTTTTAGTGGGTTAAAGTCCCACACTACTATGGGCGCGTCTTTTGAGATATCCAACAGCCCACGAAAAAAAAATTTTGATCATTGATAATTTTTTTTTTAATTTTATCAAATTCTCTCATGCTAGTGGTGAAAGAGGAAGTTGCGTACGACCCAGTCGGGCACCTACCACTCGTTTCTCTTGAAATCCTATCTGATTAATTGTAGGGTGTTTACTACTTAAGCCAAATTAATGGTTTGGGACTAGCGAATTTTCTTCAATAATACTTTGCAGGCGTTTCACAGGCATCTTAGTATAGATTACTGTTACCAGAATTTGGTATCACTATAAGCTCTGTGACTTTTCACATGCTTGGCATATACCAAGTACTAGGTATTTCAGTATTTTTTGAGAATTTAATATAAATCTTAATATTTATGCCTTTTTTTAGTTCTGTAGTTATAACTGGTCGAATTGGTATGTCTTCTTCGCACATTGCATCCATCCCTTGTTGGTCTGTTGGACTATCATTTTTTTGGTTGCGTTCCAGAGTGAGTAGTCGGGGCTAGCATCATTTGTTAGATATGTAAGGTATGTTTTAGTTATTCATTTTTAAATTTATTATATATTTTTTGAGTTTATTATTTAAGTAGTTCTGATTGGTTTTGTCAATTGGCATACTTGTCTTTTGCTAACGATTTCGAGCTATTCTAAAAGGCTTTGGGATATGTTCTTTCAGTGTTAATTGATCGCCATGTATTAAAGAATGATCTGATTGTAAATCTGGCCATTCTTCCACAATTATATTATTTGATTTTTTTTTCAAGATGTAGACTAGAATTTTATTCATTTCTGTTGGCCAGTAGGTAATTTTCCCCGCTGAATGATATTCATCGTTACATTCTTTAATTGTTTAAAATAATTCTCCTCCTCTAGTTAGTCTAAATCCCTATATCAGGTTTACAAATGGAGCACAAAAAAAAACATAACTGAAACTTTTAAAAATATATAAACATAAAAGTTATTTGGGCTTCAATCCCCTGCGGAATTTACTATATGAAGTTAAGATTTTACTCAAAACCAACAGTAGCCAAAAAAAAAATGTTTCTCGACTGTAATCCCATTATTGAGTAGATTTCGCACTGAAAAACTAACTACTGACGTATTCGTATGCCCCTTTGATAATACACCGTCGCACTCATAACACTCTTCCAACGTCGGTCGACACGTAAACAACAATTTCTCAACTGACATAGGCTACGCCATAGGAAAGGAATTTACCAAAATAACAATTAAACCCCACCATCACACTTGACATCAAATTTAAGGCGGTGATAAGAGTGTCAAGACATTCGCATAATTGTACTACACGAAGGTCGAGAATCGTCAAGAAATTGCTTAACTCGAACGGAAGTAGGTTAAGCCAACCACCCTAAGATCATGCACACAACCATCACCGTAACCACCGCCTTCGTTGTCGTTATTCACCTTTAGAACCAGAATGCAATGGCAAAGGCTGTTGTCTCGCCAACAACTCATCAGTTGTGTGCAGGGTTAAGGGTGCGCTGCACCCTCCACTCAACACACCCCTGTGTACGTTTACCTTTTTGCAGACAAAGGAAATAAGCGTCGCGCTCCTCCAGTTGATTCTATTGTCATGAGTAGTAAAGAAATGCTATACTTCGTCATGTTGTATTTACTGTCTTGGTCGCCGTCTTCTTGTGGGTGGGTGTGGGTCCTGAATAGGTCTGCACAAAAGGTTGGAGGACAAATGTGCCATGAATTTTGAATTTCTATAAATGTTGGTACGTGCATGGGTGCACCACTATAGGAAGTCTTTATGTGACCGCAAAATCAGGACGAATGTATTCCGGATTACCATGTGGAAAGTAATGAAACCTAGACGTTACCAGCAGAGTCCTGTAATATTATTTCAAATACAGTTTGAAGTTCTTAGCTTTTTGTTTTTTAGAGAAATATACTTTTGTGTTCAGGTCTTGTGGTAAGGGTTTATACAGATGCACAAGTGCATGGGAACGGGCATGGTTTGTGTTTTGTTATGTATTTGCATTTGAAAAAGTCGTTCTATATTTGCAATTTTTTGTGACCACATATTCGTTTTGCTGAAATGCATATAAACTTGTCAACGTGGTGATGAGTTAAATTATTTGATTGAATCCTTTTTCGTTGATATTAAGTAGGCTTTTTGTAAGAATCGTCCAACGTACCCCTAGGGCTACCAAAGAAGTAGCAAGAAAGTGAACACTATGAGAAAAACTTGGCGTATTATTTCAGAAAATAAAGCGATGGCCGAAAATAAAAATAAAATGTTGGTACAATTAAGGCGAAACTGCTTAAAATGGAGAATTTGGCGCAAAGATCATATCCAACAAACTAACTTTACTTTACTGAACCCCCTGCCTAATTTGCCTAATACAAGGCTGCGTACAGTTCAAGACAAAAGTTTCGGTTTTTCTTCCCACCCGCCATCCATTAAATACGATTAATTAGTCAATTAAGAATAATTCTATATGCTGCTTGAAAAACGTGTAATTAACTGCTGAATTACTTACTTACTTACTTAAGTGTTGCTACAGTCCGAAATGAACATGGGCCTCAACCGAAAGGCCTCTCAAATTAGCCCGGTCTTTAGCTTACTGCATCCACTTGCGCACTCCAAGTTGGTTGAGGTCGGTTTCTACTTGTGCGCGCTACTTAAGGCGAGGTATTCCTCTACTGCGTCCGAGCTCTGGCTGGGAATCGAAGCCTGAGATTTGGTGTCCATTCATTCTACATATCCCTGCCATCTTAAACAATCTGTACAGAGACGAGCTAGTAAGAGCAATGTCTAGTTTTAGAATACTCCTCGCTCCAGCATAAAGGTCAAAAACGACCCTTACTAAAACATTCTATATTGCATGTGACTTCTTCAACATAATCCTTAGAGGTACAAAATTCCATAAATCTTTGACGATATTGATATCATTAGTCCAGAATCAACGTCATGTTTGTGAGCTAAGAGAAGAAGTTGGGTAAAATGACAAGGCACATTTTGTCAAAATTAAGGGACAAACAACATAGATGGAATGTCCAGACTGTCGCAATAGAGAGTTACACCTTTGAGTTAGTAAGAGGATTGTTTTTTAAAGATTTATAGACTTATAATTCTGATAACAACTCTTCGCCAAAAAATAAAAGAAAACTAATCTTAAATAACTTATTCGAAATTTTAAGAGATTCTGAAAAAATTTACCATATAGGTAATAAATGCTTGTTTTGGGCTAACTTTTCAGGTTCATTGATCACGGACAAAAATTCGGATATAAACATTTTGTTGTGAAATGAACTGGTCATAAAGATTCCCATTGGACGTTTAATATGGAAGACAATGGCATTTAGCTAATGCCAAACATTTAAAAGGTACAAAGTGTCCGCCGGGAAGGTACTACTACTTTATTTTGCCGCCATTTGTTAAACATTAGTTTTGAAAGCTCATTGACATTGCCATTACTGTACTTCGCGCATGAATGCAATGAAATAAAGACACATAACAGCACTGGCTACTGAGGCCATCGACAGGGACAGACAAGACAAGACATTAACAAAACAGAGAGAGAGAGAGAGAGAGAGAGATAGACGCATAGAAGAAGGAAAGCCATATAACATAAATCTACGTGACACAGAGGAGAAGACATAGATTTATATTGTCACATATCATCGCACATGTGGCCTCAGATAAGCTGGCGATTTTTGTAGAAAAAGAATGCTGCTGAAGCTGGGGCTTAAGCCCACAGCGATCAGCTTAGCAGTCAACTACGCATTCCTCTGAGCCATGGCCACCTGCTTGACAGTTCATATTTGGCAGTCGTGAGGTAGACACGTGGAAAATTTATTATGGAAAAATATTCGATACACCAACGTGTTTTAATCGTTAAACCATTTTATCAAAATCAATCATCGATTACTGTGATGGTGAGAAAGTGACGTGAAATTTTTGGGAGAAACAACGTGCCAACAAAAAGCACCATTTACAGTGTAGTGAATGATTTCGAAGAAAAAGTGGCTGTAGGTGATAGGCCCAAGCATGGACCACAACGTATTGCAAGATCGGCTGAAAACATTACTGCTGCTCAAGGAAGTGTTCAAAACAATCCATCAACCTCAGTTCGACGCCGTGTTCAGGAGCTTGGTCTTCAAAAAACAAGGATTTGAATTTGTTTCGGTTCTGGGCAATGGAAAACCCTCAAATTGTCCATCAGTCACCTTTACATCCGTTAAAAGTTACAGGCTGGTGTGCAATTTGGTCAAGAGGAATCATTGGACCTTACATATTTGAAAATGAAAACGGAGTAACCGTAACTGTAAATGAGGAGCAATATCGTGATAAGATTGAAAACTTTGTAACGCCACAAATGCATGCTTTGGGCTTGAACATGTGGAATCAACAAGACGGTGCCACATTGCATGCAGGCAGGACTACAATGGAATTACTGCGAGACCTCTTTCCACAACAAGTTATTTCTAGAAATGGTGATGTTGATTGGCCTCCACGTCGCCTGATTTGACTGCTCCGGACTTCTTTTTGTGAGGATATCTGAAAATCAAGGCTTATGCAAACAAACCAGAAACAGAAAAGTAATGAAAAATGTGCTCTAAAGGGCTCGCTTTTGTGAGACTAACAGAGGCGGACATTTACCTGATATTGTATTCCATACATAATTTCCGACATTAAATAAAACATTTATCAATATAAGATCCATTCTCTTTCATTTAATCTAAAATTATAAACAAACAAAGTAGTATACCTTTCCCGGCGGACACCCTATATGTTGGTTGAAGCCCAGGTTCGCCCCAGAATGTAGCTATATTTTAGTAAGTAAGGAGAGAATGAATATCAGTATTTTGGATGAATAATGATTAACAATAAAAATATATCAGGAAGCTGAATTGAATCCTCACTTGCATATTGCCCTGGCCTCTTGGTCTAAAATAAAATGCAAGGTTACGATCTCCAATAACTAAACGCGGACTCTCTTCTATACATCAATTCGTAGTTGTGGGCTTTTATTTATTCCTGACCATTTTCATTGTCTATAAATAGAAAGCAATTAGGATATTGGCTGAACCATTCCAAGAGCGTATAAAAATAACCCCATACTCGAAATGAAGCTACAGAAGTATAAGTATGAGTATGCTACAAAATTTAACTACTCCGATGTGACCCAATTCATCTGCAAAAACAAACTCATATATTATCCATGTTTCTCCATTAACAACTTCTCTTATTGACTTGATGAACACATCCTGTGTGTGCAGTTGAAAATCAAAATTAATTACTTCCGTATTCAAAGTATATTCCCTCCCTGTAGTCCCTGCATGGACTACTATTGCATACACTTCTCAGCTGATTGCCATTCATTAGGTAAAACCACTTGCGTTCTTTTCCCGCAACAAATGTGTCACTGAATGTATACTTTAACGTATCCCTGAGCTGATTTCAAATCGATACACATAACTGCGATAAACATTGCCTACCTCCAATGGACTTATAATTGCGCCTGTAATTTGCACACACACATGTAGCAAAAGCACGTCCCTTAATTTATGGTAAATGTAAAAACACTTTCATAAAAAGATGTCGAATTTATGTGCATGACTTGTGGTGTAAGTAAATAAATTCATCATACCGTTGACACAGAGTCGCCTCTGTAGACGAATTAATCATTCGCGTAAATGACGCAGATCGTATTCCGAAAGAACACGATTCATAGATCTCGCCTTGTGTCCATTTAGTCACAACTTGAATGAATTGAAGTGGGCGTCCATCTTAGACATTTACGAGTAATTTGCAAAAGCAAAACGCTTAAAATAAAATAAAGTGTGATTCGCGGAATGGGATGGGACAGCGTGCGAGCGCCAAATATTTCAGGTGAAAATTTTGAATACGAAATGAGGCACATTGCGTGCATCAGGTTTAGTGTGTCTCGAATCAGTCGTCTGTCTGGGATTTGTATTTATTTTGGAAAGAAATGCGCAACCTTGAGAATAATTATTTCTATGAGTTATCATCAGACAACCATCTTTATGGTTAGCTCAAGGGTAGCGAAGATGATTGTACTCTTTCGTCTGTGAATTATGAGGATTATATCCATGAGTTTATGGTGGGGGTAAAAATTATCATTCCTATCCGGATATAAGATTGCGTATAACACAATAAAAGAATCCACTCTGCGAATCGTTTAATACCCTATCACAACCCATCCTATCTTTAAAAACAGTTGTCGGATCTTAAAAATGTTTACACTTGTTCTGAAACAACGCATAAGGATCCCATATACCAAATTTTATTCACCTGACTCAAAATTTAAGGCCTAAAAATCGGTAGTCGTGGCAGTGGGTGGATTTTTTACGCCTTTTCTGCTTCATCGGTCAGAGAGTCTATGTATCAAATTTCACCACTCTTCCTCAAAATTAAAGCTAAACAAGTAGGCATGGCTTGAAACTATATATAAACGAAATATGTATATATTGAGATTGTCTTAATATCTACGTTGTTCAGACACTTTTCCAAGCTTCCTTACGGTTTGACCAAAAACTACGTTTTTCTAAATAGTGAGCTTGGCAATTCGCTTTTTCTGCTTAATCGGATTTCAATCGACTAAATCGATTGATTGGGCTAAATTTGGTCTATTGGACCATAATGGTAGATCCAATGGTCTCGTTAGTGTTGGGTTTGAGTAAAATGCTGAATTCGATTTCGTACAGCTCTACAAGAGGCATCAAAAGCAAGTAGCCCAAGGCGCACAATGTTTTCGCACAGTTAAAATGGTTAGTAAAATGATTGCCCGTCCTACTGATTGGGTAACAAAAAATAAAGAGCACACGTTTTTTTTTACAATAAACTAAGTCTCACACTGATTACTCCCCACAAACATGTCCTTTTTTGTTCAATTATAGCGCTGTTCATGAAAGGTTCCATTTAAAAATAGATCCACACTCAGGTGGTTAACTAAAAAACATTTTCAGCTACCATAAGTGCTATTATGCTTTGGCATTTTTTACGTGACTAACAAGTTAAACGTGGGGTTTGGTGTGCCGTAGATCCAATCAGCCATTACCTTTCATGAACTACGAAAAATAAAGTTTTCTACTTAATTTTTGGATTTCATAATTTTTAATTGTGACTCTACGGAATTTGGAATTTATTTATTTATCAAAGCAATCTTATTAACGTTATTAATTTTCAAAAAAATAGTGCTAGCTTCTAGGGTTTTTGGCTAGAATATCATAAGGCAGGCCTTATCCTACTATTAAAGGCATAATTAGTTTAATACTTAAGTAACGATCCAGTCCAGCATGAACCTGTGCCTCAACCAACATCCCTCTCCAATTAGCCCGGATCCTAGTTTACTGCCAAGCAGTTTCAAACTTTAACCAACTTGAAGAATTCTGGCAACAAATATTCTGTCGAATTTTTATCAACTTTATTGTGGCATCTTAGACCATAGTAGTAAACACCAATGGTCCATTAAAGAGCATCAAATAAAATACCATGCTCCTGCTTTAAGGAATATAAATGTTGAATCAGGATTTAAAACCTTAGTTTCAGAGTTTTGCATCACTATGATTGATGAACAGAATGAACCCCTTGATTCTTGGAAAGTTTCCAGAATATATTCGTTAACTTTTGATGTTAACCTCGGTTGATGTTTCACATAATGAATTCATTTAAGTGCCGAACAAGTAAAATGTAATTCCGTCGTCCATAATATAATGCTTAAAATTGACTGGTATTTTAAAAGTACATACTCAACATAGCCGCACCTAAATAGATGGATGGTGCTCCCATCCCAACCAAACCTATTTAATAAAGTCAGGACAAGATTGCTTACTACAACAGTTAATTTAAAGAAAATAAAAAGAATTCATCAAAGTTTGATTCTTAAACTATGCTCTATTTTACAAACACCACACGACAAAAAATTCCCAAAATGAAGTCAAGGCTAAAATGAAGCATCAAACAGAAAATGCAACAACCTTATATCCAACATCATTTACTGCTGATGTGACAGCTGTTCATGAGGTCGTTTAATACTTGAAAAACACTTCTCGGAACAACTTTACCATCATCAAGAGAATACCCAGTCTGAAAGTTCTCTAATATTCACAAACTACAAATCCTTCTCTATACTGGCAAATAAATAAAGTCCTTTTCATCATACGTTCTTTCCAAAAAAGTCACAAACACAAGCCAACGTCCAGATTATCTAATGAACATGTCAACATCGTGTGCCAGCAGGCCATGTTGCATGGATAAAGTTTCTTTCACATCGTGCCTGTGTGATGTGTCGTAAAATTTCATTGGAATTTCCCAGTCTATATGGGCCGGGAGAACTCATGAAAACGGTCACGTCAACATCATTTCTGTTTGAATCCATGTTAAGCAGCTGCTTTCAGTGACAGCTAACCATCATCTGGATACCATACCGAACTTGAAGCACTTACAGTGACTAAATGAATTCGGCTTCCTTGTGGAAACACTTGCTCTGTAAATGTATCCCTATTAAAATTAACTTCCTTATTTTATGCATCCTGGTTAAGAGCCCCGCAAACATTTCGACAGGATATGCAATTTTATATGTGTGAGCGCTCTTTTAACATCAACCAGTTGCACTCGACAACAAAATTAAAAAAATGGGGAGTCCTCCCATAGCGCGAGGTTATTCGAGGACATGAATGGTAACCACAATAAAAACAACTCCAGAGAGACGGGTGGATAACCTCACTCGAATTATATATTCGCTAGGATTTTCTTCATTCGTAGGTTAAACGACGCAGACACATAGTCCCTGGAGTGGCAGATCTCGCTTGGAAAAATTTATCCGCATAGCACAGAACCTAATAATAATCGCAACCAGCCAGAGAGTGAATTGTTTCATTGACCCGGCACAATAAATTGACTCCTATCCAGCTGGGATTCCACCAATGGGGCATGTTAAGCAGATACAATAGTCTGAGGTGGCAAATCGTCCTTATGACATGAATATACGCATGACTTGCCACCGCTGCGCTGTTTGACTAGAGGTTTGGCGTATGTCCTTCGGGGGAATTGTTGATTGTTATCTTAGATACCAGAATTTCCTGAATATAATAGGTTCACGAAATCCTGAGTCCTTTTGTGTACACGAGAGGCATTTTGATTTCCCTTCGCATACCTTGGTGGCCACCCACCCTCTCTTATCGTTGTGTATCTATCTTGTGTCTTATATCAATTATGACTTTTGTTCCCAGATTATGGCTGTCAGCTTTTTCAATTACTTTCATACTTTGTGACTTTCCGGTGTTTGGGATGTCCAACAGTGGGTACTAACGTATTATGGTGGGTAAGGGAGAAGGTATATGTGTCATTAAAGAGCACTCAACGGTGCGGTGTGATGTGGAAATATGTTTTTGCGAAATATTTTGCAGGAGGAGATAAAGGAAAGGCATAATATCGATTTAAGGAAAAATCGGCCAAAAGAGGATAAGGGACGCTTTTAGTGGTAAGACGAATTGCGGCGCAAAGGTCTGGGTTTCCAACCGTAGCAACAACTTATTGTTTATCACTCGCCCTCCTCTCTGTATGATCTGACAAACTATCCGATATCCAAACTATCTCAACTCAGCCGTTCAATCAATCAATCTGCTCCCGGTTCGTTGTGAAAATATAATTGTTCAGTATATTCTTCGGTATAGCTTCCTTCATTAGACCCATAGGAAATAAAATTAACACAACCACCCAATGCGTTTATTAATCCACGATCAAACTTCGTTTGAGTTCCAGATTATTACAAAAATCCTGTAACATTTGAGTATCGCAATAGTTTTGTTCTGATTATTGCGCGTCCGTTATAATTTTTGCTGCATCTCGCTGCAACACAATGTGCGTTGTCATAAAAACAAAGAACCCACCCAGCGAAAAATAAAACAAACTGCAACATCAGGAAATTTGTACCCTGGGCCATGGCATAGTTTGAGTAAGTTTTTGCGCAAAAAAAACAAAAAAATAGCGAGCTCGCGCGAAAGCGTCAACACAATGGCAAACAAAACTGCAGAGTTCCTCTCCGGGGTAAACTTTCTACGCAAAATCATGTCCCCTTCCAAGAGGGAACATTTCTGTTTTTCTTAATGAGACTGACGACCTCGTTATTATTCAGCATCTCGATCGCGATTCTTTGTCATCGCCATCGGTTGGCTAAATCCGATGGCACCATTTGTCCGTTCAACAGAAAGTATTACGAGTATTAATTTGTTGCGCTAAAAACAAGCGTCCGTGCTAATGATAAATTCATCATAAAATAAGGTCCTCCTCACTTACCCCCTGTAGCTTAGCTTTTTTTTCACCATATGACTTTGAATGCTGCATGCATTCCTCGACAAGTCCGCTGACAATGCACTCGTTTTTTTTTCTGTCTAAAAATAATCACCACCGGTGGATGTAGTGCAAACTTGACGAAGCGTCATCATGTAAACAAGTGGAAATGATTCGATACAACTACCCTGGCTGATAGTGGTGATGGTATGGCGAGGGGACACCACGCCACCCGTTCTTTGGAAGCGCAAATAATGAAATTAGATTGAACGCGCCCCGGCGACGACGCGACGGACCGACCAGATTGACCAGAGCGGAGAAGAGCGATTTCTCGACCGAATGACCAAACAATCAGCGCAAAGTGGCTCCCGTCTCGTCGGACTACACAAGTAGTAAAGTAGGAGACCGTTCATCGTCAGAGCAGAGCTCTCAATTGAGTGCGATATGAGTGTGGGCGTACAATTGACGGATAATGCACACTGCTGCGTCAATGGTCGTTCAAAGCAATTTAACAATTTAAAGTCCTCACGCAAGTGAAACAACAGATTCCGGACAGATAATAATCCCATGCTCCGTGTTGGTGTTTTATGAGCGCCAACGTAAGGAGTACCTACCCACACGTTACTTGTTCGGTTCGGTGGTTTTTCTGCCACGAGCCGCTAGCTGTAACATGATATGTCACAGAAAAACAGAAAGTGGATGTCAACGTGTGCTGATTTTGGGTCATGATCTCAGGGTAGGTTAGTTCGTGTTGTGGGTTTTCGGCTAGGAGTGACAAGTTTATTATAAAGCATACGCATGTCAACTTTCTCGCGTACTATTGTTCTAGTGTAACGAGAACGCGTGTGAAGCCTTTAATAACAAGGTGGTGATAGAAATGCTTTTCATGCTGTCGATTTGAAAAAAAAAACGACTGGTACTCGTATGTAGGTATGATAAGAATGGTGCTTACGAATTTGTTGGCAAACATCTAAAAGTGTTTGGACCATTTGTCAAGGACAATTGTGTACATTGACTTTGGGTAGAGTGTATCTTTGCCAGTCGTTGTTGCAAAAAATATGTTTATTACATAAAATAATGTATCTACAAAGAAGCAAGGTTCACCGTTGTTATGTACTTTAGGAACACTTCCGGTTGCTCATGTTCTCTTGTGATGACAGCTTTGAAGCTCATTTTTTGATTTGGTTATCAAAATAGGTATATTCATCGAAAAAGGAAGTTGGAAATCGGCGTGTTAGAAAATATCATTGCTTCATATCGCACTAACAGACAAACAAACGAAAAGTAACGCTTTTCTCGAAGTATGTACATACTAATAAAACTTTTAAAACGACAATGATTTCAAACCTTCCACCTATTATGTATTTTAGTCCGAAAGTGATTCTTGTTGCCAGGTAACAAACTTCGGATTTGTATAGGTGTTCGACAGCATTAGATTTTATACCGCTGTCGAATTATATAAAATAATTTCATTTAAAAATAAAAAAAAGAATATATTTTTTGTGTTATATTTTGTCGATATTTTTAATGTTTGTTTTTTCGTTTAAGCCAAAATGTAATTCCTCTTAACGGGGGGATATACAACCTCATCATATCAAAACAAAAATTAATTTTACGGCTTTGAAGTTATCGTTCTCTGAATACTCGACGCGAATAGAGCTCCGAGTATATTGCTGTATTCTGTATGATCACAGGGAAGTATTTATAGTCGCTTCAATAGAATGATTCTTCGTTAAATTTTCTGAGGAGTTTGAGCTTATTTGTGGTTCAGTTGATGACTGCAAATATTTGAGAGTGGCTCATAAGCTAATTATCCATCTTATCAATTGAGGAAGGAAAATCACCATAACGATAAGCCCGGGTTACAGCCGTTTTTTTTTTTCATTACCAGTATGAGCACATGGCGGTCTAGAATATGTTAATTCAAACATAAGATTATCATCGACGCAACAAAAGGTGCATTTGATAACGTTGATCAGTTGGTTTGGATAAATATCTATTTTAAAGACGAGAAATTAATTTGTTTTCCTCAGACTATTAGCAAATGGTTATCATTAATGTTTTGAAAATCATATATTTTCATATATTCAATGGAATCCAGAAAAATTGTTTGATAGATGTACTTTGATAATATTGCTACAAATATTTTGTCAACAGGTCATTTTAACATTGGCCTACGTTTTGGGGACGTTTTTCAATAAAAACATTTGATAAAAAAAGCATAGAAACATATTTATTATTTTTTAATTAAATAATATTTAATTGTAGAGCACGTTGTTCATATATTTCGAAATCTGTAGATTGAATAAATAAATTGAAATTGAAATTGAAGAATGAGATGTCTACAATCCGCTTAGCGAAACGTTAACACCCTATCCAATCCTATCGTTCGAATAATCATTCCCATATATGAACAAAATATATTTGGTTTAAAATTATTTTTAAAATTCTTTTCTGTTTGATTAAAAACAACGATACAAATTCATCGTTATAGCTCTACATTTAATAAAAAATATCAGCTGAGGCAGCGCAGGAAAATCTGTGAAAACACGCATTATGTCTCTTCAACATAACTTACAATATCTTGATGTAATTTTTAAGCACCCCATAAGGCCACTTCAAAGTCATTTCAGGCTAGGTAAGTCCACTTGATCAAATCACGCTTGGAAGAAACTCAAAATGTTTAAAGGTTTAGCCTCCATTTTAACGGCAGATATTGCTTACTTACTGAAGTGGCGCTACAGTCCGGAATGAACCTGGGCCTCAACCAACATGCCTCTCCAGTTGCGCCCTTGGTTGGTTGAGGTCGGATTCAACTTGTGAGCGCCACTTAAGGCGAGGTCTTCCTCTAATGCGTCCGACGTGTGGCTGGGAATCGAAGCCGGAATATTGGTGTCCATTCGTTTTACATGTCCTAGCCATTTTAAACGTCCAAAGCGGAGTTTTTTTTGACCAAGAGCATGTCGCTGTACAGCTCGTATAGTTCTGTGTTGAATCTTCGTCTCCATAGCCCGTCAACGCAAACGAGACCGAAGAATTTTCCTCTCAAATCAACCAAGGATTTCTTCATCCGCTTTTGAGACGTTCCATGTTTCAGCGCCGTAGAGCAGGACTGGGATGATCAGGGTCTTCTAAAGGATCTCCATAGCAGTTCGAGTGAGGGCTTTACTACTGAATTGCCTTCTTAGCCCAAAGAAACAGCGGTTGGCAAGAGTAATTCTTCGTTTAATTTCTGACGAGATGTTGTTGTCAGAGTTAATAGCGGAGTCGAGATAGACAAAGTCCCGTACTACCTCAAAGTTATATCTGTCATTGGTGACGTTCTGTCCAATTCGTCAATGTTGTGTGTCCTTTCGTGTTGACAGCATATACTTCATCTTGCCCTCATTTACTTCTAAACCCATTTTTGCCGCTTCCTTCTCTATACTAGCAAAAGTGTCTATGACAACACGTTGGGTTCAATGATGTCAATATCGTCGGCGTATGCTAGTTGTTGTACCAATTTTTAAGAAACTGTCCCTCTGGTGTTGGCTTGTGAGTTTTGCACAATTTTCTCAAGAATCAAATTGAAGAAGTCACATGATAGCGCATCGCCTTGCCTAATTCCTTTTTTGGTATTGAATGTGTCGGTGAGGTCGTTTCCGACCCTGACGGAGCAGCGACAGTTATCCATCGTCATCCTACACAAACGGACGAGTTTGGGCGGTATAGCAAAACTAGACATGGCTCTGTATAGTTCGTCTCTATAAATGCTGTCATATGCGGCTTTGAAATCGGTGAACAGGTGGTGGGTATCGATTTGGACTTTTTGGGTTTTTTTCCAGGATCTGTCGTAGGGTGACAATTCGAACGGGAGATATTAGTGAAATCATTCCTAAACTAATTTCATTTGCACGACCGGCAAAATATGAAGTTTCAGATCACAGATATACTGTCAATCGAACAACGACACAAACAACACAGTAGCAATATACTTTTTGTTTCAGAACAAGCAAACAATGTAGGAATGTTTGGTTTGACAAATAAATGTGGACCAACTTTATACACTTTTATTGAACAACTGAAGGAACACAACTGGTGACATTTAATAAAATAGACATTGCTGAACAGGCCATAATGTATGACCCCATCAACACATATACGGTACATGGGAAGAGGTATATAAAATGAAATGCTACCGGCTCAGCAGGCTTTTTCGTTGTGAGATACATTCTCAGTCGAATGTATATTATTAATAGAGTTTCCATATTCGCTGATGATAAGCGCCGCTAAAAATTTGATATATGGTAACGCAAGTGCAAAAACACAACCCTCTGATTGCTTCCCCAGTACGCATTCAGGTGACATGCATGAAGAAGATGTAGAGTCGTACGATAGATGCTTCGTATTAACTATCAAAAATTCAAATCGGTGCACTAAAAGCAAGCCGAATCAAATACAGTAGAACCTAGGAAAAAGACGGTTATAACAACAATGTCCCGAAAAACAGTTTTCAATATTTTTGAATTAGACCATTTTCAAAGACGATCTATTGCTACTCAAATCAAATCCCTAATACAAATATATCAAAGTAACCTTTCAGCCATTACAGAAAAGATACATTAGACTAGTAGCAATCTAAATTTAGATGTCTCAAAACTATATTTGAAAACGACGATACCCACTGTGCGAATTCCATTCACAGTGTTGTGCTCCAATGAGCATTCAAAAATTGTATCAGTAATAAAGTTCCGTTTACCCATGAGCATTACGTTTTTCAAAAGTGCTACAATGTTAAGTTGAAAGGTCTAATGGGTATTCAGCAGACTGGAAAAAACAGTTCGCACATCAGAAAGGCGTTTCTCTAATATTATCTGTCTGTTTCGAATGTGTGCTAGGTCTTTGAAAAGTAATGTCACATGAGATTGCATTTTAAAAATAGAAATAATGAATATACTCGTCAAGAGATCCTTCAAAGTTGGAAATACTCTTTCAAGATGTTAAATACAGTAAGCTATTGTACTTAACGACATTTTAATAAAAGCGCTTCAACCCGAACCTTACTCCATGAGGTTGAATTGAAACGCCATAAATCCATAAAATGTCTATCCGCAGTTCACCGAGATATCCTATTTTATGGTTAAGACAACCCAGAAAACACATAATGTACACTTTGAGAATTTACTTGAAAGCTTTAAATTTTTGCACTCTCAGTTGCAACGGTAACTGACATCACCACGACGCCCAACAAAACACCCCCCTTTGGGGTAGTATTGCATATTTCATTTTACACCAGAGATATAGATATCCGGCGGATTTTTGGACAAGAAACATGAAGTTAATATCTTTTATGTGAGTTGAACCAAAAGTGCATCGAGGATACTGGGTTTCGTTTTTTTTTTTTTGCGAATGTAATAGAAGTCATGTGCTTGGTCTCTGTGTACATTTGGGATGCAAAAAAGGTACATAAAATTCGAAACCAAACAGGAAAGCGTGTGGAGATGGTGTATGCTTTTGATGCTTCTTAATGCAATCAATTCAAAATATCCTGCTGGTTGGTTTTTCCGGCCAGTGCTCAAAATTTAATAATTTATCCTCACAAAGAGGGAAGAAGCTATGGTAATGAATTTTGATATTCGGCTGGAATTGTTCGTAACCACAATTCTGAATTTCCGGTGTTAATAAGATTGCAATTGTTACAATCAATTGTTTGTTTATACTCAAAGCCCAGTGTGATTAGAATGATTTCTTGGAACTAGGCTTACATTCTTAAATTGGGATTATTGAAGTATTGCTAGGATTGCAAAACCGAATTATTCCAGCCTGAATTTAATTGTAGACAGTTAAAGTTATTAAGCCAACACTGTCACTATACATGCTTGACTAAATTAGGATATCATGAATATATGCGAATTTTTCGTCAGAAAAGGGATTTAAACAATATGGATGTGCAGAATATGCCGCACGTTTATTTAACAGGCAGAACAGCGGAATACATATAAAAATTTCGTCGGAACGTTAATGGATCCAACATTCCGCCAGAATTCGTTAACATGTTTGATAGAACTAGAACAAGTAGCAGTAGCAGCACCCGACCAGATGTGATAGTTACATTCCATTCTTGGATGTTAGCATCTCCGTTCTTAGCAAATAAATATGCTGAGCATAGCCAAGCTATGGGATTCATCAATTTTAAGTTTAGTTACATTTGTATCTAGCTTGTAGAAAGTGCCTTACTTTTTTCGCTTGGTAAGAGAGTTCATCTACATCGGAGTTAACACAAACCCCACGAATGGTAACTTTGTTGAGATAAGACGATGACTGAGAATACGATATTGTTGCACTTCCGGTTAAGCAAAAAAAAAAAAACCAATCCTACTAGGAACTTTCGACCAAAAAATGCATGATGGATGATAAGATACATTCGAGAAGTTATAAGCTATACCAAGATGTGGATGTAGTACAGGAGGATAAAAATACGTCGAATGTTAAGCCCACATTGATAGAATGAACAGAAATGCTCCAGTCAGTACAGTTTACTGATGACAGCCTTCAGGTTCGAGACAATTAAGGAAGACCATGACATACCACGACATTTTAGCTGAATGACTTAAGCAAAGGAGGGTGGAATTGAGCCTGTTAGAAAAGGGAAAAGAGAGAGTATCTTTTACATATGACGGTAATAACCTGTCCCTGTACTCAATTGCCAAAATATTGAAGGCAATTGTTGCTAGTAGCCGAGCGGATGTGGCTTTAACCTTTTCTTTATTTTGAATCTTCTTAATTTGGAAGTTTCGAGACGACAAGGAAGACCAAAACTTCGGTTAAAGAATTAAATGATAGTGGATGCCAGGGTACATTCTCTAAACAACTAAAAGCAACGTACCCAGGATCGAAAAGGCTGCTTTAGTCTCACGTAGGAACACTTAACGGGTCGGGAATCCTGGAGAAAATTGAAAAAGTCTTTGTAAACCAGTCGTCGGTTAAGCGGTCGGTGGAAAGTGTCCATGAAACCAGCACATGGTACTGATTAGAAGGTGCTTAGGGCGGTTAGATGTGAATTGACTTCCCCCTTTTTAGCGAAGTTTATTTCGCCCAACTTTTCCATACTGTTTGACAAGACTGTAGATTACCAACAATTTCTGCTAGATGTATTTGAAAGATTTTATTATTCGTTGCAAAAAGTAACCGAATGTTTAATTTGTTCAAGAATCAGATTTTTTATGACGTCGACAGTATTAATGTTTGAATTGATTCATTTGATTTCGACCTTTAACAGATAATAATAGGACAAATTTATGATTATTCACAGGTAATACATTTTCATCCAATGAACACAAATTATTTTACCCACACCCGTATAAGCATACATCCATTCAAAACTAATTCGATTTCAAAAATAATATACATTCACTCAGCAGGAATAGATTCATCTCATAATCAACTACTGGTGTCGGATTAGTTTCCCACCTCCCCTGAAAAGCATAACCGAACGCATGCATGCAGCACTCATGTTTACTACTAATTCCCTGATAATTTTGAAAATTTAATTCAGTGCAAATTAGTCATACGTCCTCGGGGTGTCATAAATGAACTATTATGTAAAGTACCTCAGTGCTGTGTTTAACTGATAGCTGATTATCACTATACGATGAAAGGTGGGTACAAACACACCTTCGTAATGTATGCACCATAACCAACCATACAGAGCTTGTGCTTGTGGGCTGGTTTTGGCTTTGACACTGACATTTAAATAACCCCTTTTCCTTTACTCCTGCTAATACCAGATACATCCGTAGGATTATAAAATGATATTGCGGCGCTCACCAGACTGGGAGCTTTTTATTAATCAGAATGTGTTAGCAGAATGTGCCTTGGGTTAAGTAGGACAATGGTCATGTGAACATGAATGCCGGTTTCTCCCAACTTTGATAATAATGCAGAAGAAGAGAAAAATATGAAAATTGGAAAATTACCGATCGAACGTCTGTAACTGATAATAATTAACCTGATGTACCTGATGACTTGGTAATTTTTGAATTGTTACATCAATTTTGTAGCTAAAAACTCTATTGCATGTGATATTTTAGGTCAACTGGAACGCTTTTATTGATGGATTTGTATTTTTCTATTACCAATAATACTATTAAAGGCAATATGTGTATATTTAACGGATGGCGGGTGGATACAGTGCGATAAAATTTAATGTTCAAAATCGTCCTAAATTTAGTGCAGGCCTAAAGCGATCTGATTTAAAAATAGTTGAAACTCCTGTCATGTCAGTTTTAACTACACAATCATATAAGTATTTCGCAAAAAATGTATAATATGAGGAAAGACATTTTTTACAATAACTTTTCATTCATTTCAAGTTTGAAAAACTCCCCACACTACAGACATTTTTCTTCGGCGCCGCATTATTAGCTTCTTATTGTTGTATTTTTTGGCCACAGGAGCCAAACAGACAATAAATTATAAATTGGGGGAGAAAGAAACAAACAAAAAAAAAGCTTTTTAAAAATGATGGTTCCCGAAAGGGTTTGATTTTTATCACGACTCTTAGTTGCTGTTAAGCGGAATTCCGAATAGGCCCGGTCGTTGTTCGATCAGCTCTTTTATAGAAACTTGCTTTTCC
This sequence comes from Rhingia rostrata, assembly GCA_949824845.1. NCBI lineage: Eukaryota > Metazoa > Arthropoda > Insecta > Diptera > Syrphidae > Rhingia > Rhingia rostrata. Next base: position 5,022,322 of record OX463755.1, on the reverse strand, counting down.
AAAAGTCTTCCAGTCTCCGTTGACATCTCTGGAACGGTTTTGACGTATTTTCCAAATGTCATCTCATTTGCTAGCTGGTATCTTCAAACCGGCTCCAATTTCGGCAAATTAAGCATCCTAGTGAAATTCCCTATTCAACGGTGTGCCATACGTCTATATTTGGTGTAAGAAATGTCCCCACCTTAGATTTGTAAGCACACCTGAATTCCGTTTACGTAATTCCACCAACAAAACGTCTGCGTAACTCCTGTTTTTACTGGATGCGTCCGCTCAAAATGCAGCTACTCCTTAAGTGTTGCAGAAATCAGCTGGTCATTTGACGTTTTCCTGTCTACCTGTGGCGAGTACTTTTGTTGTTTGTTCTTCACCAGCTCTGCTGTTGTGCGATCGGGCGAATTTTTGAGGTTATGTGTTCTGCTGTGGTGTTGTTATACCCTATCCTATAGGGGTATATTAGTTTTGATACACAGTTTGTAACATAGTGAAATAATTTAGCTATCTCAAAGTATATGGATCGACTTCGAATCGATAGCTAAGTCGATTCAGCCATGTCTGTCCTTCCGTCCGTCCGTCCGTATGTCAGCAGCTTTTGGGCCTTAATTTTTGAGCTAGAATGATGAAAGTTTGTACACGTGTTTGTTGTTGCTCCCAGCAGAACAAGTGTAAACATTTTCGAGATCTGCCCACTATCACGCCCCCTTTTTAGAAAAACGTAGTTTTAGGCCGAACCGTTAGAGAGTTTGAAAAGTCTCTGAACACGATATCAAGACAATTCTAATGTCTATATTTCGTCTGTACAGAATTTTTTGCCACGAACAATTTTTCGGGGCGTTTTCAGCAAAAAAAACTTTTTTTCGGTAAAATTATAAACATTTCCGAAAAAAATGTTGATGCAAAATCATTGGTTCTGTTAATATTAACATTTCTTCCATATATCATTTTAACCTACCTTTTAGAGGCGTTTTCATACAAAAACAATTTCTATTCACTACCTCATAGCATAACCAGGCGAAAAACGATGTGCTTTCTATCCCTCTCAATTCACAAAAGGAATACCAACACTTTTTCAACAATTATTCACTGGATACATTTTAGCGAACTCATGAGCAGGTTCCAAATTTTAAGTCTATATTCACCACACTAATGTCAAAAATTTTCCAATGGCTGGTTTTTAGTTGTGTCAGTTGCTTTAAAATGCGGATTAAATTTTATGCACTTGCTAATTATTGACATTTCTGCGGGGGTGAACAAATTGGCTTTTTGCTGTGTCAATTGGATTAAATGAGATTTTATTTCAATAATTTCCCAATAGAATTGAAACAAAATTCCTTTATTTATATTTTCTTGCTTTAAAATAATATGGAGTAGATTTCAGAAAAATAATTAAGTTAATTATATTTCGCATATGAAATATAGCGAAACTATTGAAATCGTATCATTTTTGGTTTATTTTAACGTTAACTACATAAAAAATAAATGTTTTTAGCTTTTTCTTTTATAGTCTGAATGATGTGCTATTTTCCCGACAAGTGTGAACTCTGGTAATGACGTGCTTTCCATCTGTCTCACTCCTCAGTAGCTAAAACAAATGTCAAAAATTATCCACTGGATAAATTTAAGCGAGCTGTTGACCATGCTCAAATTTTTAAATCACCACACTAATGTCAAAAATTATCCACTGACTAACATTTTAACGCAATTGACACATGGCTTTAGTACTCTGTCGTTTTTGCTGCAGACTAGCGCTCTATAAACGAAAACTTGCAAAAGATTGTACAATGGGTAAAGGAAAAACTTTTTCAATTTAACTCAAAGTTAAAAGCATTTAACATCATCTAAATGAAAGGAAAAGTCCACAGGACAAGATCACAAAATCTTAATAGAGAACACAGTAACTAAATCAGAAGAATACATGCATCTGCTAGTCATTACAATTGGGTTAGATGTATCATAGCAGCAACATGTAACCTCTTTTACCAAATCAACGTGTCCCAATTGAGTATCATTTTCAGAGCTAAGAGGTATTTTACACTAACCCAGCGTCTTCTACTCTATACAGCCCATATACAACCATTTTTCAAATTACGTCTTTTATTATTATTTTTTTTAATTCACTGCAAACTTTTTTTGTTTTTAATTTATACTCTTTCGTTTTTGTATCTAAATACATATAATATGCAACTTTGCATCACTTTAAAGTAAGTCCGATTCTTCACTGAATGCTTCTCCGTTTACGTACGACATGAAGTAGTGTATGTTTTTGTGAATTCGGCCGTGTGTCAATTACGTTAAAATGGGGCTTAAACTTTATCCATTAGTTAATTTTTGACATATCTGCAGGGGCAAAAAAAGTTACCTTTTTGCTGTGTCAATTGTATTAATTGGGTTATTATTTTAATACTATTTTCAATAATTTATCAAAATTCATTTCTTTATAATTTTTTTTAATAAAAAAAACCGAATAGATTTCCAGAAAGATCATCAAAAATCCCTTAATTATTATTTATTGTCTGTAATAGAATTATTGTTGTACAATTTGTGCTGATGAGGAAAGATATCCGCCCCACTTTGTTCATGTTAATCATATTTCACATATAGCGAAACAAATGTAATCATAACATTTTTGAAACCATCTTCTTTAAAAATTCAATTGTACTTTATTTTATGATTTGCATTTTAATTTCTGATCACAATATGCTCCTTACTTCTTATTTAATAATCTAAATATTGTACTGTTTTGCGGCCACATGTGAACACTGATAACGAGGAATAATCCATGAGCGTGCTTGTCATGTCATGTCAAAAATTAGCCACTATACTCGTTTTAACGAGCTGTTGAGCAGGTTTAAATTATGAAATCTCTATTCACCATACTAATGTCAAAATTTATCCACTGGTTAAAATTTTAACGCAATTATATTTTTGCATTTTTTTTGCTATGTTTATTTAAATGAAACACAAAAACTTCAGTACTACATTTTATTTGCAAATTATACATTATACATTATACATCGGATTTCAGATTATAACTGAAAAATGAGGTAAAGTGACGTGAAACGCAAAATCTGACTGAATGGTATTGTAAATGTCAAACTATTCCAATACTTATTTTATAATTTCATTTTTTTTATATTTATAGATTTGTATTAACTTTTATCTTTTCAGAATAATTATTCTTTATCAGAAAAGTAACAAATAACCCTAGGAAACCTATAATATCGGATAATTTTACTGAAATCGAAAACATCTTCATGACAGGTCGAATAAAAATCAACTGTTTCACTCATATCTGAGTGCCGATGAGTAAATTTTCAACTTGTTTCGTCAGTCATTTCCCCTTTAATGTCCGTGACTAAGATGGTCGACTGAGCAATGAGAACAGTGCATCGGTAATGTTAGCTTGGTAACCCGAAAACCCGAAACATAGCAATTTATGTTTCAAAAAATGTAAATATTTCAATATTTATATTCTATTCCATAGGGTTATAATAGTTTTGATACATAGTTTGTAACGTAGAGAAATAATTTTGCTAGTTATACCTTAAAGTATATGGATTGACCCAGAATCGTCAGCTGATTCGATTTAGTCATTTCTGTCCGTCCGTTCGTCTGTAGGTCACAGGTTTTTATGCCCTAAATTTTGAGCTAGGATAAAGAAATTTACTATACGCGATCCTTGTATGTGCTGTTTGAACAAGTATATATAAAAGTCACGCCTACTTTTAAGAAAATCGTTATTTTTAATCAAACGGTTAAGAATTTTGAAAAATTGTCCGAACGAGATACTTAGACATTCTCAATATCTATATTTTGTTCAAAAAAAGTTGTTTAATGTTTTTGTGCGAAGTATTTTACTTACGATATTTAAAGGATAGATGAATCTGAAAATGGTCCAGTTTGTCTGAGGTGATTTGACGTTTATAAGCAATCTTTACATTAAAATTGTACTAAACTCGCTCCTCATGTTGACTGCACAAATTCTAAGTAGTGAGGGGTTATTCAAAAGCACGTAAGCAATTAACTACGATTGTCGCTTTTGACAATTATGAACACACCCTGTGTTTATAAATTAATAAAGTACGTGACATTTAAGATTTAACAACCCTAATGCGACAAACGCTCTTTGTTTGACTAAGAACACTGATTATTATCGATGCATACAAATTAAGAGCGGGTGATGCTTTAACCCTCCATTGGGTAGCAGTTAACATTTTAAAATTAAAATAAATTTTAAAACAGCACCTACCTTTTCATCGGATAAAAATGTCTTGCGATGGCTTGGAAGAGTACCTGATAAAAAAGAAAACAACATAAATAATTCTAAGTGCAAAAGCCGAATGAAAGTCTCAATAAATATAAGTACAACCTCAATTTTTTCAAAACCTCATTCAACTGTTACCAAATCCATTACTTCTCCACCTCGATTGGTGTCACTTGTCTCTGCTTAAAATATGTAACACAAATGGAAAACCATTAAAAATAAATGTATTATATGCTGTTTTATGTTTTATTCAAGTTAAAAATCGGAGAGCGTATCTCTATAATTCACAAAAGTAATGGAGTTTTATTTCGCAAACCATACACGTTAACACCGTATATGGGAAGGTGGATGCAGTTCATAAAATACGTATACCTGAAAGGATTTCTTTTCGGACGAACTTTTTGTTGTTGGATCTTTGTTTACCTTACACAGTTGGGATGATGGAGTTATTCGCTGATGGCGAGTTTTGTGTAAGCATTTTCGTCGCTTAATGGACTTGTTATAGTTATTTTTTATGAATAATGCCATGAAGGAAATTAAATTGAAAAAGTGTATAAATTTAACATGAATAAGGCACATTGGTGTGGTGATAGGGCTGCACTTGATCAGAAAAATCAAACAAGTCGGGTTTAATTGATTTTCGTTATAAAATGGGAAAGATTAATGAGGATAAATAATGGTGTAGATCTTTTGACAAACGTGAAGTTATAAAGCCGATAAGATCATGTAAGCAGTCGCGGTATTAATTTAATTAATTGTCTGCCTTTTCGTTAGTGCTCCATCAGAGGAAGCAATGAACTTATTTTTTCGAGGTTGTTTGTCACATAGATCGCGCGTAGTGTAATCTCGAACAAATTCGCATGTGGGGCTATAATGAATTTAGCGTCTTTTGTGGAATTTTTTTGTTGTTCATAAATTGATCGATTGCTCTGTACACATTAGCAAAATGTAGGTTAGAGGGTCTCAAACTCCATAAAAAAGTGAAATATCTGCCACTAACAGCCCATATAAGACCGTAATTGACCGTATTAAAGGTTTTTTTTTAGAGGCATAGAACTTTGAATAAAACACAAGAAAATCGTTTTAATGTTCATCAATTTAGCTTTATTGGAAGAATAATTTATGCCATTATTGTTTAAATATGATTTTGGGCACGCCTCGGCTGGCTCGAATAAATCCAAGTCTAAAGGTCAAATTTTCAACCACTTGGGGCATTTGGGGCCGTATGTCGACAATAACACCACGAATGTTGGCTTCCAAGTCCCCTAACGTTTCTCGTTTGTTGACGTAGACGAGCGACTTCACATATCCCTAATGAAAATAATCCAATGGTGTCAGAACACACGATCTTGGTGGCCAATTGCCAGGTCCATTCCGCGAAGAAATGCGCTCGTCGAATGTTTCCTTCAATAAATCGATTGTGACGTGCGTGTAGCGCCGTCTTCTCATCCATTCATGCCATCCAATCATGGCTCTATACCGGTCTCCATCAATAGTAACTGACCCTCCACCATCATTTCGGAAGAAGTATGGCCCAATGCGGCATTCAACCAAAAATAAGCCTCATCACTGAAAAAAAATTGCGATGGAAATAAGCATCGACATCAATCTCATTTTCATTCCATACACCAAATTCACGACGCATTGCATGGTCTCTCAGGTCGTAAGCCAAGATCTTTGCGCAAAATCTTCCATAAAGTTGATGGACAAAGCTCCAATTGCTATGCACGGTGGCGAATTGATTCATTCGGGTCCTCTTCAATACTATGCTCTACAGCGGCGATTGTTTCTTCGGTGCGCACTGTTCCACGTCTCTGCGGATGCATATTATCACATAGAGAAAACGCAGTGCGAAAACGACCCATGGTTAACTGAATTAATTGCTGTGATGGACAATTATGTCGACCATAAAATGGACGGAGCTTGCGGTTAACTTCGCGAACTGAACCATTATTTTCGAAATAAATTTGCACGATATGCAAGCGTTGTTCATTTGTCAACCTGTTCATGATAAAATGGCAAACCAAACTGAATATTAATGACATTAGAGTTGCCCGATTTGTCCACAAAATGTCAGTTTTATCTCTATTCGAAAAACCAACCTGTAAAAAAAACACCCGCTAATTGCGAATGAGAAGCATCTCAAGCCAGTTATATACTCTTGAAAGTTTGTCTTTCTTTCGCAGGAGGTAAGGTTTTTCCTGGCCACCAGCAAGAACTTCTATACCGAAAATGTTGATGAGTCCTGTTAACCAACAATAAGTACTGTTGGGCAATAATGTAGGTGAACACGAGAGCTTCTAAACTGTTGGTAAACACCAATTCTTTAGGTGAATATGGAGAACGAAAAAGCCTACGATTGACGATATATAGAGGTGTCAATCAAGAAAAGATATTCCTAAGTTCTACCAAAGTGTAAAACTCCAAAGCCAGGAATACAAGGTCCGAACTGAATCCAGTCGGTGTTGCTATTTTCTGGCTTTGCACCACGGATCCCGCTTAATAGGCCGAAGAACTGACTAACCACTAGGCCCCTGCACTGTTTCCTCATGGGTAAATGCTTAGAAAGGTCGGGACAGTACGGACAAAAATTACCGCATTCACACAATGTCTTGGTTTAATGGCAACAAACAAATGCAAAAAAATAAAAAATTTTTGCGCTGACCCGTTTTTACCCAGGACCTAGCTTTTTCTCACAGCCATTCATGAATGGACGTTGGTGGCGCCTCCTGTTTTATGCAAAATACATGCGGCTGAGTTGCGACGAACTTTTTTTTGATTATTGTTCAGATCATCAAGAGAGGAGGGTCAATGCAAATACCAACCCAGACCTTCTGAGCAGCAGTTTTAGGGATTCAAAACATGAACCCTAATTTTAACTACATTCGTACGAAACAAATTACTAAGATTGTACTTCGCATATCATAAATAACATTAAATGTCACATAGTAGTTGAGTATATGTATATCCTTAATAAATAAAGTGCAGCAAATTGCACTCAGCGACTTTTAATTGATTCTCCGTTTGTGCGTGCACATATTGTACAATTATCTATGTTATATCCTTCTGGAAAGAAAGTGGATGTGCAGGGATGTAATTTTACAGTAAACCGCTTTACTTAACCCTATTCGCACAAAATCTCTTTAGGTTGCACCCACATATGTATATGTTCATGGATTGCTATGTGTGCAGCGGAAATTAGATGGTAATTGGTATCTTGGAATCGTAAGACTTCAGCGAATAAATAAAACGCTTGTGGTTGTCTGTACTCGTTGGGTGTAAATTAGTTTCCCCGGATTGATTAGATTTTAGTAATTGCTCAATCTGAGAAATTAATTAGTTTTTCTTTCGATTCGAATAACATCACATAGTATGTGAGAGCTGGGATTGTTTTCGATTGATGTGGATGATGATGACTTATGTCAATTAAATGTGTATACAGACGATTGATGGTGGTATATCTTGCAAGAGTGATTGCGCTTAAAGGATATGTTTTCCACGTAAGGTTATAATTAGTTTGAAAGCGTTAGATGTGCTTAAATGGTCAGATTTGTTTGAATGGAAAGAAATTTTTTTTAATAAATAAAATTAAAGACGAACTATCTACAAAGCATTTTTTTATACATAAAAGCGAAGGGCAAATAAGAGAGTATTAAGAGAAATTGTTGATCTTAAATATCAAATATTTTATATGCAAGTGCAAAAACTACTTACGCGTACAAGCTACTGCTTTTGCATAAATTCTGATTTGTTCTTGGCTGAATCTTCCTCCCTTTATGTTGCCAATTGACCATCGTATATAAATTTAATTCAATTAATTATTTGATGAAATCTCATTTAAGCAGCATTTTACCAATTTCAGAATGTTTGAAAAGATTTACATATATGCAAATATTATAATTTATTTCAATTTGGATTCAGAATAATTCCAATACTGAAAACATTTTAAAAAACGTCTAACAAAACCATTTTTTATAAAATATGAATTTCATTAATGACCCTGTCGGCAATAAGTGCGGTCAATTCATCCAACCGCAATTCGGTACTCTACTGAATTTATGAATTTCCAAGTATCTATGTGCCCCGGTTTCGTATTACTACCCCGAATCATAAATTAAACTTGACTCATCATTTTTTGCAATATTCAACCACAACTGACTGCCTATCTAAGTCGAAATATGTCCCCCACCAGTTCTATCTGCAATCTGGAAACAGAAAACAAAGATTGTCATAAATCTCAAAATAACCTTATCAATTTAGTGGTTAACACTATTGTCGAATAATCGCGTAATGTGACAAACAGAATTCGGTCGAATGACCTCTGAGCCACCGCTGCGCGAGTAACAATTTATGTTTCGAAATTCAACCCTCAAGCTACATGGTCCGTAAATACACGCCACGGCAGATGGGCCACACTCTCGGAGCAGATAATTGAATAAATTTGTAAATATTTTCCATCAAGTGTTTATTTAATATTCATATCTTTTTTCCGTTTTCACGTCGACTACGACGATCCTACGATTACGATGACGACGACGACAATACCGACAACAATGCGATATATGGAGATGGGAGATGGTGTCCTATTCCGAGAGGCAGAATAATTGAAGGCTAGCAGCTAGCTTGCCTATTTAATTCGTTGGCATTTTTACACACAATTTGTTTACTAGACATATAAACTTCATGTTTGCGATAAGTCGGAATCGTGTGCCTTGTAAGCCTCCTCCGAGTATTTGAATTGACGACACAACTAACGACGTCATTTGCTACTTCAATTACAGGCACGCGGGGAACCTAATGACCCAGGGAATCAAGTTGAACAGCTTGAGGAGGCTCCATCCGCATTGTATGTGAGTTTTCGCCTTGTCGAAAATTAATTGACAGTTAACAAATATTTATAACGAACTGGAAATTGTGATGCAAATGAAGTGTTCAGCTGCGGGGGTTAATCAAATTCGGGGATGATTTCGAGGTGTCAGTAGTCAATGTCATATCCGGATGACTGAGGACGATTGTGGGTGTAATTGAGGTTGTTTTCGTAAATTGTGCTGTTAACACTGACTATAAGGGGTGGGAGGGCAGTTAAATAGGGTTGTAGTTGTCAGCGGTTGGTGGGTAATTTTCGTTAAATGACACTTTTCATATTACAGTTAATGGCGTCCAAATGGAAACTCTACTTTTTGTGCAGCTATTAACAGAAAGTTTCATTAGCTGTTTGTGTATTTGTTTAACTTTTAACTTTAACTTTTTGGAGTCCATCATAAAGTTTATACAATAAGTAATCCCACTAAAATTAGCACGATGTGCGAATTCAATATTTTTGCATTTTAAATTAGGGTGGGTTTTCAAAGATGGTTGGATGTTGTAGAACGAGGTCGAACTCTGACCGCTGCACCTTGCTTAACTTATAAGTGCGAGTGTTGTTAACAAGACGAAAAACACTATAAAAAGCCTGGTCAGAATGACTGAAAGGGAATATCCGGCGTGTGGTCTTCTCACCCTTCAGATTGTGGGTTATGCTTTGGATTAACTACCCGCTCACATACAAATCAGCTTGTTACGAATCAACAAACAGCCGCAGAAAAGACTAGGTTTATTGTTGATGACCATGCCAATCCAAAAATGGACATCGGCATGGCGCATCCGAACAACTATCGGAAGCCCTAAGCTGCTACAAAGCAGACATTACTGCCATCTAGGAAATTAATGGGATGGACAGTGTTATAGTGAGCTGAAACAGCTATTATTATGATGTGGATTTGTTATAAGAGCCACCTTAGGCAAGAATTCTTATGGTTTGAAGACATTAACGGGTGCATTGTAACAGCACTCACACTCTCACCGAGGAAAAATATTATGAAAAATATGATGTAGCGAATGACGAAAGACCGACGATGGATAATCCTGTGAAAAAAAGGATTTAGATAAGGCATGCAGGTGGCCACGGCTCAGAGGAATGCGTAGTTGACTGCTAAGCCAAACGCTGCGGGTTCAAGCCATAGCTTCGGCAGCATATGTTTTCTACGAAAATTGCCAGCTTATCTAAGACCACCTTTGCGATAATATGAGACAATATAAATCTATGTCTCCTCCTCTGTGCCACGTAAGCTTATGTTATATGTCTTTCGTTCTATGTGTCTGTCTGTCTCTCTCTCTGTTGTCTTAATGTTTTGATATGTCCCAGCCGATGGCCTCAGTCGCCAGTGCTGTTACGTGTCTGTAGTTCGTTGCATTCATGTGCGAAGTACTGTGAAGTCAATGTCAGTGTCAATGCCAATGTCAATAGATAAGGCAATGCACTGTCATGTGACACTTCACATCATTCTTGAGAGGTTTGTGCTAAATTATAACACCAAATGCAAAATTTTCAATAAGTCGGTGCATACGTGGGGAGGCATGTTGGTGGACGCCCAGGTAGATTGCGAACTGTAGTACCACTTAAGTGAGTAAGTAATTACACGCCAAACAATTCCTCCCTCTGATAAATGATACCTCTTTAGAAAATCGATAACAGACAACTATCTACTTACTTACTACAGTCCAGAATGAACCGGAATGAACCTCAACCAACATCCTTTCCAATTAGCCCGCTTCTTAGCTAACTGCCTCCAGTTGCGCACTCCAAGTTGGTTGAGGTCGGTTTCTACTTGTGCGCGCCACTTAGGGCGAGTTTTTCCTCTACTGCGTCCGACATCTGCCTGCGAATCGATGACTCTGCGAGCCGAAGTATTGCTTATGAGTTGGTGGATATTTCTTACCAAGTCATCTCCGCCGGATTTATAAAGCTCGGCGGAGAGGCTATCATTTCCAGCAGCCTTATTAAGCTTAAGTTTGGATATTGCTATCCTCACTTCACTCAGGTCGGGTGGTTGACAGTTTTCGCTATCGTTGCCAATATTGAATGGTTTGTTCTGCCTGACAGCGGAATGTTGTTCGTCATCGCCGTTTAACAGCAGAAGTGGTTCTTCCATACTTTCAGCATTGACTGTGTCTCAACTACGATATTTCCTTGTTCATCTCGATAGGATACTGTTAGAGCCTTGTATCCTTGGCTTTGACGTTTTACACTTTGGTAAAACTTGCGAACATCGTTCCTGGAGTGGCACCTGTCTATATCCTCTATCGCGCTTTTCTTGCTCTTTTTTCTTCTTTCTGAAAACCCGGTGTTCTTCGGTTCTTCTCTGAATATATAGCTCAACGGCAGCTCTTGTCTTCAACTATTTAAGGTTTAAGGTAAATTTATCCCAGTCGCTAAATTTTTTGTGTTTGGAAAAAGGTCACACTGATCTTAGTATGAAGGCAGCATATCCCTAACTATAGTGTGATTGGTATCAAAATAAAGGTCTTTTGTCTCATACGAACACAAACATCAGTTGCCTAATACATTATTCGTTACACAGTCTCTTCGTAAATGTGCCTCATTCTACAGACACAGACATATTCTGATACGACAATGAGGGGTTTGAAAATCTAAGGATTGTCGAGTCCGACTTTTACTTAGTTGTAGGATGTGCCTCAATCTAGATCATCAATCATTTTTTTTCGGTTGTTGATTAGCTTTGAGATCTCGACGTGCGTTTTTATCATTCAATTGATGTAAATTTTTAATTCTGATTTTGTAAGCCGCAAAATAATCTTGAAGGATAAGTGAATCATTTGCAAGATAATTAATTAGCTTTTACATTGCTTTTAAATAAGCTGTGTACTAAGAGTTTTTGGTTGGAAGGTAAGTCAAAAAGTTCCCTTATATTAACTTTTTAAAAGATAACAGGTATAATAAAATTATCTGGATAGCAAGACATAAAATATTTTATAATTGATTGCCTTATATGTCGTTTCTGGTAAATGAATACGCAATCAACAGACCCCTTTGTTTACATATTGCACTATCTATGGCATGCAATTAGTGAATGACTACAACAAACCTTAGCACTTGTGATAGTAACCAGATAGCATTGGCATCCCAACAAAGATAGGGGTACCTACAATGCTAGTGTGGAATAGGGTAAACAAATTCACTCCACCTGACACCCCACTTAACTTGCTCGTGAAAAGTTCACAAGCCAAATTGCGCTTCACAATAACTGAAAACGCCATATATACGTATATATAAACATTCGAAGCCGCTTACATATTTCACTATCAGCATTCCCGAATGTCTATTTGTCAGTTTGTCTGTTCCTATGAGCTTTTGAATCAGATAGACAACAACTTGCAAAAATGTCGAAAAATGTATACATCCCGGAATGACAGGAGACATTCTAGTGGCAGTCCCTTCTCAAATAACATTGAAAAACGGAATGACAATAAAAATGTCATGAATTTACGTACCTAATGCAGTTGCGGAGTTTTTACTTTTTTTAACGTTTGGGTTGACTCTTCCAACTTCTATTTGGGAATTTTGTGTTCTTTTGTGTTTCTTCGAAGAGTTTGAGATCGCATCTTAATTAAGAACACCCGAATGTCTCGTTTAAATGAATACAATTCCAATTAGTAGGTTCCTCGTGTCATTGTTCACACCAGCTGTTGGTAAAATAAAAAGATAACACCGACATGAAGTTGTAGATATTCTGTAAAGGTTGAGGAAACACGTTTAATTAAAAGGTGATACAATGGTTTTGCTTTTGCTTTTTTTTTGTTCCTTCAAATGTTGTAGTAAAGTTGTCGCATTTTTAGAACTAGAATAATATTTTTGAAGCCAACATTTTGGTTTAAATTTCTTTCTTACATTATTGTATCTTTGAATGTTGATAAGTATTTTGATTTAGCGTTTTCTTCATCCTGGGATTAAAGCTCAGGTTTTTGTTTGCATTTTTTTGGAAATAATAAACAAATCTGGTACGTTACTGAAGTTATGGTCCTTATCAACCGTTGAAGAAAATTCGATAAAATTGTTGTGCGAAGTATCTTTACAATGCCGTCCTATTAATGTCATCTTAAGAAAATATTACATCATGTACCCTTAAAAAGTGTTTTTCCTAAATAAAACTAGTGGTGCACGACTTGCTTTTTGCTTAACTGAAATATGATTGCTTTGGTGAACATATATTCAAAGTTTCATAAGCTTTATATATCTTGAATGTTGATATTCAGCACAAAAGTAAAAAAAAAACGCAACCTATTTGCAACTGAGCGAAATTATAAGAACGCTCATAGCTAATTTGTTAGTTACTACAACAAAGATAACAATTTTTTATCACGAATTTAAAGTTACTTTCCAGTTGTGAATTGCTACCTTTCATAATGTGTGGACTGTATTGTTGATATGTTAGGTTAGTATATTTCTATGCTTTCGAGCAAAACATCGTCCTTTCTACTAAACCATGATAACTGTTAGCACTTCATTTTGAATTTTTTTTTAAATATTGGTATTTTATTTCGTGGTAGAGCCCCAAAGTTATATACCGTAGATGCACACCGTTTTAGCACTTGCTTCATGCTCCTATAGAAGCAGTATGTTTTCGTTAATGAACCATTGACCAAAACTTAAATATTTGTGTCACAAACGTAATAAGTATCTTCAATTTTATTAACCTAGACCAAATACTTACTACTTACTTAAGTTGCGCTAAAGTCCGGAATGAACCTGGATCTCAACCAATATGTCTCTCCAATCAGCCCGGTCCTTAGCTAACTGCAACCAGTTGCGCACTCCAAGTTGGTTGAGGTCGATTTCTACTTATGCGTGGTCTTCCTCTAATTTGCGAGCCGGAGTATTGGCATCCTGCAGGTGGCCATGGCCCAACACCAAGTTGGTTGAGGTCGATTTCTACTTATGCGTGGTCTTCCTCTAATTTGCGAGCCGGAGTATTGGCATCCTGCAGGTGGTCATGGCTCAGAGGAATGAGTAGTTAATGCTAAGCCAAACGCTGCGGGTTCAAGCCCCAGCTTCGGCTGCATTTGTTTTCTACGAAAACTGCCAGCTTATCTGAGGCCACCTGTGCGATAATATGAGACAATATAAATATATGTCTCCTCCTCTGGATCGCGTAGGTTTATGTTACATGTCTCTCCCTTTATGTGTCTGTCTGTCTCTTTCTGTTGTATTAATGTCTTGATCTGTCCCAGCCGATGGCCTCAGTTTCCAGTGCTGTTACGTGTCTGTTGTTCGTTGCATTTATGTGCGAAGTACTGTGATGTCAAGGTCAAGTATTTGTATCCATTCTTTCTACATGTCCTAGCTATCTTAAGCGTCCAATGCGGAGTTTTTTGACCAGGGCTTGTCGCTGCATAGTATAGTTTTTGGTTAAATCATCTTCTCCATAGCTCGTCAACGCAAACGGGACCGAAGATTTTTCGAATAATTTTCCTCTCGAATCGACCGAGAATTTTTTTAATCCGCTTTTGAGACGGTCCATGTTGGGATGATCAGGGTATTATACAGGATCTCCTCAGTAGTTCGAGTCATGGCTTTACTACTAAATCGCCTTCTCAGCTAGAAACAGCGGTTGTCAAGAGTATTCTTCATTTAATTTCTGACACACTTCCTCAAAGTTATTTATGTCTATGGTGAGGTTCTGCCCGATTCGTCTATGTTGTGTGTCCTTTCGTGTTGATAGCATATACAAAGTCTTACCCTCACTTAATGCTAAATCCATTTTTTCCGCTTCCTTCTCTTTACTAGCAAACGTGACTATGATATCGTCGGCGTATGCTAGTAGTTGCACCGATTTTTTGAAAAGTATGCGCCTTGTGTTGACTCGTGAGTTTTTTTCAATCCCCCAAAAATCAAATTGAAGAAGTCAAATGACAGCGCATCGCCTTGCTAAATCCTTTTTTGGTATTAAATGTGTCGGTTACGTCGTTCCGACCCTGAGGGAGCAGCGGGAATTCTCCACCGTCATCCTACACAAACGGACGAGTTTGGTCGCTATACCAACACTAGACATGGGTCTGTATAGTTTGTCTCTTTAAGTGCTGTTGTATGCGGCTTTGAAATCGATGAATATGTGGTGGGTATCGATTTGGACTTCTTGAGTTTTTCCAGGATCTCCCGAAGTGTCAAAATTTAATCGGTTGTGGACTTTCCTGGCCTAAAACCACACTGATAATTGCCGATCAGGTTGTTAGTAAACTTTTTCAGTCGTTTACATATTACAGCTCGGATCTCGTAGGCGATGCTGGGGAGACATATACCTCTGTAGTTGGCGCAGTGTAGACGGTCTCCTTTTTAGAGGATCGGAAAAACGATGCTGAGGTTCCATTCTTCAGGCATACTTTCATCCGACCAGATTTGGTTTATGAATTGGTGAATATCTATCCTCACTACTCAAGTCGGGTGGTTTGTAATTTTTGCCGTCGTTGCCAATATTGAATTGTTCGTTCTACCTGACAGCGGAATGGTGTTCGTCATCACCGTTTAACTGTGCAGAAGTGGTTCTATTACGATTTTTCCTTGTTCATCTGGACAGGATTCTGTTCGAGCCTTGTATCCTTGGCTTTGACGTCTTACACTTTGGTAAAACTTGCGAACATCTTTCCTGGAGTGGCACCTCTCTATAATCTCGACTGCGCGCTTTTCTTGTTTTTTTTTCTTTCTGAAAGTCGGTGTTCTTCACAATGGCAGCTTTCGTCTTCACCTGCAGCTTTGCCTAGTAGTCTATTTATTTCTGGGTTGTTGTGGTGTGGTGGATATCCGCATTCTTACCTTGGCTGCAACAAGGTAGTGGTCCGAGTCGATGTTAACTTCTCGGAACGTTTCGACATACAAAATACTATTGCAATGTGATGACATTGGTTCTTGTGGATATCAAGGTGAGGAAACCGTGTGCTATCTATAGTGGCATTTCGTTCCGTTGTGAAGTCAACTAGACCAAGTCCGTTACTAGCCGTGTTGTCTCATAGGCTATGTTATCTGGAAATACGGCCAAAGATGTCTTATTTTCCTACCATTGCGTTTAACCGTCGCGTCGGGGCGCGAATTTGGCATTGATGCGGATGTTATGTTACAATGCGTTCGCAAGGGTCTCGGAAACATAAGACTTCTTGCCTTAGTCTGGCACTTCCGCATCCGAATAGTCGCTATTTCTGCTCACTATAACACGGTCAGTAGTAGATGTATAGGGTCGCCTGGGACAGCAGGCCGCGTTTTCATTCCGTGCATTTCTGACGTGGGTGTTTATAGTGTTGCTGTTTTTCGTCTTGTTATCAACACTCGCACTTAACGTTTAGCAAGTCAAATCCGGTTGGATGAGAGCAGTACACGATGGTTACCACTTGGATGTAAAAATAAGCACATTTGATGTGTAGGCAGAGTTACAACCAAGTAAAAGCCAATCAGAGTCTGGCCTCATTCTGCAACATCCCACCATCCAATTTAGACCATATGCAAGATTTTAATTAAGTAGAGAAGAGAATTTTGCTAAAATTTAATTTTCCTTATTGGAAAATAGAGTAAAGGGTGTGGCGAATTAGACCATCCAACGTTAAACACGAATAACTTTTTTTATTTTCCAATATAATTGTGTTTATACGCTATCCTAAAGGGGTATATTGGTTTTGATAGATAGTTTCTATTACAGAAAAAGCATTTAGGTAGGCATACTTTAAAGTATATGGATCGGCTATGAGCTGAGTCGATTTAGCCATCCTCCGCCCTTCAATCCGTCTGCATGTCACCGGTTTTTACGCCTTACATTTTGAGCTAAGTTAATGAAATATATGCTATACGCGATCCTTGTACCCGCTTACTACATTTTTGAAGAATTTTGAAAAAGTGTCTGAACAAAACATTTAGATAATATTAATATCTACATTTGGTTCATATACATTTTTTTATATATACATTTTGTGACGCATAAACGGCATATGCAAAGAAAATTCTTACAATGTCATTTTGTATATTTCATCCCTTTAACGTTTTATGCCACGCCAACTTTTTGGGGATCTTTAATTTAAAAATAAAATGGGATAGGGTATGCTACATTTCACACAGTCAATTTAAAAATTTCATGTTTTTTTGAAGGTCAAAATTGAGCTATTGGAAATTTAAAATGGATACGGTCAATGCATCAGTGCTATAGAACAGGGCTGGGATGATCAAAGTCTCATAGGACTTTATTACAAAATTATTTTTGCCAACACTGGCCGGTTTGATTTCTGAGATGTCGTTTTCAAAAGGTAGAGTGTCCTTTACTATCTCAAAGCTGTATTTGTCAATGGTAAAGTTTTGTACAACTTGTCAATGTTGTATGTCCTTTCTTGTTGACAAAAAAGAATAAGTCTCATGACAATTTGTGACCACTTCTTCATTCTTTTTTGGAATGAATGTTTAGGCGAAGTCGCGCTAGTTTGGACGGTAGTTTAAAATCGGGAAATAGATGGTAGTTATAAATTTGATCACCTTGTGTTTTTATAGGCTTTGCTGAAATGGAAAATTAATGAATTTCCTGGTCTAAGATTCCTGATTCCTTAATATACACCAAGGTAACAAACCATGTTCTGGTTGTACTCGTTACAGTCGTTTACAATGAATTTGTTTGTTACTAAAAACTATATATGGAAGGAACCTTTAGTTTTTGACCTATAATGCCAATTTTAAATATTAAATCAGTTAATCAGGACAGCTTTTTAGCCCACACAGATAAACAGGTGAATAGGCGGAAACAAATTCGAGCATCACTTTGTCGGACATTTTCATTATGGTCATGTTAGGTTTGATTAAAATTTCGAGCTCAGTTTTTTTTTCATTAAATCTAGACTGACTCTAAATAGGAGCAATTCAAAAATAATCCTTGCCCCACTTATCAAATATTTTTAAATTTTAAAATTTACAAAAAACAAGGTACAATACTAAACAGGGTACAGTATCTTTAAACGTTCCGAAACAATTTGTAGATGAGTCTTGATACTTTTTTTTTAATTTTGCACTAACCTTCATAACAGTTTTCCCTCACTGGAATTATATCAATTTCCGTGCAATTTGACTTTTACATATTTAAATCAAGGATTTATTTGTGTATCAACATTCAACAAGAGTATTACACCCATCTTCTATCAGTTCAATTGGAAACGTGTGTCGATTAGATACATAAACTCAAAAACAAACAAAACATTCAATACTCCAAAAATATGATTGACATTCCAGGAAATTAATTCACTCCTTTGTTGATTTCATCATCAAGAAGAAAGTTCAATATCAACGCGAATTTCCCCATCAAATAAACAATGAGCACAAGTCCTTTTGTTTTATTTTTGCTCGTTTGTTGAGCCAAATACAATTGAACACCTACAGCACGTGTGTCAATATGTCAAAGCGAAATGGCAAGAGTTAAACAAAAACTTAATCCTTTAAGATGTTCCTCGGGCTACACTTTTGAAGGACAGTTTGAAAATACAAATACCTACGCGTACGATGGTACCATTGCCAGATGAATCTTTGATTCGTTTTCAATTTGGCTTACTCGGAGGAGTACTCGTATCTGTGCGAATTTATCAAACTCTCTGTGTTGAATATTACTCGTTACACTCGCCAACTCCCCAATCCATGGCCTTTCCCTATGGAATAAGCCCGGCATAGATTTGTGTACATGCCTATGCGCTGTCAAAGGCAGAATATTCTATCCCGGCACACGCGGCTTTCATCCGTTTATTTATTTATAGGTCCTTCTTGTTTTCAAGGTTTGTTCATTATATCGCAGACAATAGAACCCCGAAGGAACCTCAAATATGCTATAGATACACGTTTATTCTGGAAAGAAGGATCACTAAATTTCGTTGGTCTGTTGGATATGTGCACTTTGGTGCCAAGAGAAAAACAGTAAATCTATCTTTAGGGAGTGCTATTTTTTTTCAAGACTCAGCGAAAAGAAAGAAAGAATCGTTTATGACGGAAAGGTACGATAATATATCAAACATGTTGTGGAAAAAAACAACAACAACATAAAGTTGCCACGCCATTTTTTTGTAGTTCCTTGATAGAATCGTAAAAAAAGAATCTAAGGATTCGTTATAGATATGATTTGTTTGAGACTGGGACTTAGTTTTATGGAGAATAAAGTGGTCACTTAGGATACACCAACCCGTAGCTGAGGAAGGATTTTATGACAGGCAATTCAGTTTTTATTATATTCGTTTGACTGGCGAAACCAATTAAAACGGGAAGATTATTATATCAGACAATAAGTATTTCCTTATATGGACTGAATACATCAATCATTTGGAAAGCTTGATGACACTTCAAAAAAATATTATACCAAACCAGAATAGAAATATTATGCAGCAGTTGTTCATTTCATATTCATTATTGACGAAACTTTTTGTTTATTTATCAAACTCAAACAAACAACGTATTTAATCATTCTGTCAAACATGGCAATATGAGTTAGATTAGGCGGATTATTGACGCGTACATCAAACGGATATAGGCTAACATGTTGTAGCGATTTGCTTATTAAAATTTGACTCTCCCCCTCTTTAGGCGCTACATTCCGACTCGTCCCTCGAGTGATAAGTGACAGCGATAATCATCGATTATTATGTAAAGTAAGGCGATTGTTAGATTGGTAATGACTTCTGTGACTTTTTCTTATAACAACTAATAATCTATCGCAAGAAAAAGTCACAAAAATTTGACCTTGGTTATCACAGATAACCATAACTTATTTCACCATGGCTCTTTGCTACCAACTCTGCACTTGATGTTTTTATCGAGCATGACATTCTGCACAAGGTTATGTATGGGTCGACAGTACTTTCCTGCTTTCCTTTTTTCTTGATTCCAGATACATTGTCTTGTCCTAGTTAAAACGCATTTCGTTCATTTATAGCGACATATTGGGACAACAGGTCATATAGGAATCTATAAAGCCGAAATGCCAATGGTAGTGCTCAATACCGGAGTAGATACTGATGACTTTGTGATCTAAACGTTTTGCAACTTTAACTCTAGATTGGGCGTTATGATTTGGGACTGAAAAAATCTTATTGTTATGAAGCAACTAAGAGCTTTGGAATGGAATTATTAAACGATCAATGACCATGCAGAGCGAAAAAGAACAAAGTTTATCGTATGTGGACTAGCGGAAGCTTTATCAGATGGTCCGGGAAAAAGGAGAATGAAAAACACTAACATCTACTATGGCCTGTGCTACAGTTAATAGATAGATCTACTACCCATATTCGTATTTGTAATAAGCGACAGACATTGAAAAAAAGTCGTAAGCTTCGAAGACTTTACTAATCCAATTGTAAGGACTGCTTCTAAGAGCTCCTGGACAAACTTTAGGAACTAGAGAGGTAGGAAGGGAGAACGCATTTACGTTGGTAGCAGTGTTGTCGGAAAATAGAGCCCTCATCACTTTTAGCAACAGAATTAGGCTAATTGACTTCTCTGCAGAAAGAAATGCTACTATGGCATGCGCCGAATGGAGATATAAATCTCCAAGACAATCGAAGGGATTATGTGAAACCTAACAGGTTGTACGAAATGGATAATGAAGGAAATAATAGCATACACATGTATTGGACCTGATTTTTTCGTAAACTCACTTTAGCCAAGAAAGGATACACAACGTCAGCAAACTGCACTAATTTTTACAATCAACAGCTGCAACCTTGAGGTCGGCCCTAAAACGAGGAATTATTTTTACCAACCGTTGCTTTGTAATACAGCACTCACTCTAACTTAGCAGATATTATATAAGCCTGGTGGTCCTAGTTCTGGTCTATTGCGCTGAATCAAAAGTGGATGAAGTAATAATTTTTTTGTCTTGAGAAAACAATTCGTCGGGAATTCTAGCTATGAAGACAAAGATTCAACCAATGACTTTATGTTCGTCATAGACAACGTCAGAAATAATGTTCTTGCATTCGAAGTTTGTGCTTAAGACACGTGGAGCAAATGCATACTAACACTTAGATCCGCAGAATCTTCAATTACCAGCCACTTATTAAAAAAACGAAGACCTCGCTATAAGTGGCACAATTATAGACCCATATTTATTGAGAATCTATGTTAGACTAAACTTTCGTTAAAATGATCAAATTATTGACGCTGCAAAAGGTAGTGCTAAATGATTCAAATAATTGTCCATTCTTACGGATTACGCTTATATATGTATATGTATAAATAAATTATTCGGCCAAGTATGGAACTCTTACATCCTGGGGTGATTCTACAATATAATAGTGCCTATGATCGAGCCCTCCGCCATGATTCCAAATTTATTGCCAACCAATTAATTTGTTGCCAAAACCGTCTTTTAGGTCGAATGACTTGTTTAGCGGTATATCCGTATTGTTTAGTCAGTTTTTTGACAGACAGTAAAATTGTGCTTATCAACCACACAATACGAATATGGAATAAATTGCGCTTTTCGGCATGACTAAAACTGCCAAAATTAACGCGGACCGACACATCAGTTTTTTCCAAATACTACCAACTTCAGATTTTTCTGCACGCCATTTTGCTGTCTTCCATCACTGGGTTTTATAATCATCTGCGTTCGAGAATATTTAAAACGAGTGGTGGGTCCAGGACTGGGTCGTACGCAACTTTCTCTTCCACAGCGAATTAATTCGACGTTTTTAATAATCTAAAAAGCAAAAAAATTACAAAAAACACTGGATGCGAAGTTAAAAAACCCTTAAAGTTAAAAAACCTTCCCCACAAACTATATTCCTTCTATACTTCTATTGTATAAGAGTCATAAGTAATTTTGATTTTTTTAAATTCATTTTTATTTTAGTTTATCTTTAAACTACATTACATGCTAGAGAAAAAATCATGAGAAACTAGCCTACCTATCGACAATTTAACTAACTTACTGACCCTATGCGGGCGCACTAAATTAAACGATAACAAATTAATTGTAATGCCTTTCGGCCTATTACCTAATAGGTAATTTGAAATAAGTTTCTTTATTTTTTAATTTATTTAACCTACTCCGACGGGCCCAACCGGACACACTCCTGCTGAACCGCAGGCGCTCTCCTCCGCCTTAGCGACGACGTCTCTGTCGTGTAGGAGCCGCCTATCCACAGTTCGACGTGGTAGATAAACGGAACCGCCGATCTATCCTGTATCAGCCCTCGACTATCCAAATACAGGAAAGCTTCGGGCGGAATTAAGCCGCTTAAAAGCGCACTGTTAAAATATTCATCATTGGGGTAGAAGGCTGCAAAGATGAGACAATTGTTCGAAGCCATCGCTCTTGCAGCGTGAAACCGAATGAGTTTCACCAGAAAATTGTCTATTCTGGTTGGAATAGACAATTTTGTGTTCTGTGAAGTCCAAGACAGCATCTTAAACACTGCCTCTCAAACACCCGTATCTTTTCCATTTGAGATGGGGCAACGTTTAACCACACCGGGCACCCATAGGTAATCATCGGCCTAATGAGGGCCATAAAGCAAATTACCTTCACCCTGCTGTCAAAACGACTGCTATAAAACAATCGTTTTGTCAGGCAAATGCTCTCCTAGTTCTCGCCAGAGCAGCATCTACATGTCTTCCGAAATATTGATACTGATTTAACCAGATGCCAAGGTACTTTACTACACTTTTACTCGCAAGTGGATGTCTGTTTGGTCCAACGATCACCAGCTTTCG
The DNA here is from genome assembly GCA_949824845.1 of Rhingia rostrata. Lineage (NCBI taxonomy): Eukaryota > Metazoa > Arthropoda > Insecta > Diptera > Syrphidae > Rhingia > Rhingia rostrata. Next base: position 4,999,511 of record OX463755.1, on the reverse strand, counting down.
GTGGTTCTTTCTCGTATCCCTAAACAGGACAGTTTCCGCTTTTTGAAAGTTGGTTTTAAACTTCCAGTCATCGTAATGTCTGTGGATCTTGTCGAAGTCCAGCTGCAAAAGAGTTCGAATGACTTCGACAGTAGGGGCTGTTCTGTACGCGATAAGATCGTCCGCATTCGCAATTGCCTGAGTAAGACTACCTATCATATCACTGGTGTAAATTCTGGAGAGAAACAGCGAGTTTACCCCTCCCTGTTGCAGACCATTTTTAATGAAAAATTTTGGTGATGGAAGTTACATTGGCACTTTTCACAACAAACGTTATACATACCAGTCAGCATGTCATGAGGCATATGTAACAGTACTTTACTTATGCCAAGTCTGGTCAGCTTTAGATAGATGCCCTTTAACCATACGGTGTCGAAAGCCTTCTCTAAATCAACCATACATGCACCCGTGCACTGTTTTTTGGCTTTGTTCCATTGTATATCAGAGACAAGTTTGGAGGCAGCATGAATAAAGTCATGTCTTGCCTTGAAACCAAACTGGTTATCTGGTATAATATTATTGACCTCAGACCAATTGAACAGGACTTGATTGAGAATCTTTTCGAAAACCGTGCTGATACTCGGAAGGAGACTTATCGACGGAAATTCGCCGGATTGGAGTTGTCCTTTCCCTTTTTCGTACTGGATAATATGCATTATTCAGCGCGTTGTTGAACAGCTTGGCGCAAATGTCCACAGCTTCGAGGGTTAAGTGTCGCAGTACAATGTTGAATATACCACCGACTCTCGCTGACTTCTTTTTCTTTATGAGGATTTCCTTCAGGATTTACAGGGGACTAGACTCACTTCGCTCGGCGACTATTGCGTTTGCCAAGTTTTCGTCATCAAACCGGGTGAAACCACTGTTCTTAGATCGCCATTGCTTTGTGTCGGTTCGGAGATAGAAATGATGGAGCAGGGCATTGTTTTCCAGTATACACATCCTGAAAGACAGCCCCCACTGTCTCCACTTCTTCCTGAGGATCTTCAATAACATGGAAATCGTCTTCGAAGACGGCTTCCCCCGGATCAATTCTTGCTGTCAGTTGTTCGTTGGAGCTAAATACACGGACCTTTCCTTCTAAATTGGTTGATGTTTTTGATCGACGCCTTCAGTGTATTAATCTCCGGGTCGTGTGGGTTTGTCAGTCGTCTGTACAAGAGTTAAAGTCTTGTCAGAAGTCCGCTTTTTTGTCTGTGTAGTGCGTCAATGGTCGCATTTCTGTACGTAGACGTTATGTCATATTCTTTGTATTTCGGTATCGTCCAGTTCATTGTTCATTGAATCGTTTCGTCCATAGTGATAAAGGATATTTAAAAAACTGGTTTTAATATGAAGCGAGTAACTCATTCCGAACATATACAGTGACTATTATTTTGAGGTCTACGTGATGCCCGCGCATTTGAATATAGTGCGGTCCAACGATAAGACGTTTTTTTTTTTCAAAACTTCAAACTATTACTATAAAAAAATCGCTAATAGTTATTTCAAAATGTAACTTCCACAGAAAATAATTTATAAACTGAAATTTAACATAAGAGCAAGATAATTTGAAAAGAGGAAAATGTGTTATTTTATTTAAAATAATTCTATGCAAGCTTTAAATTGATTAAATAAATCTGATTTAATGACAATCAATCAATATGATAAACTGTTACCACATATTCCCTTATGTCATTAAAAAATAAGTGTACCGAAACGTTGGCTCAAAAAAATTGTCTATAAATGTACAATTGTACATATTTTTGAATGTCAATCTGTTTATTCCCTAAAACGTAATCTAACCATATTTTAAAAAAAAAAAACTCTTGTGATAACACTTCTGTAAAGTATTTCAAGGTCAATTCTTATTTTAACACAACTTAGTATTAAACAATTTCTGACGGACCAACTTTCTGAACTAAATGTATTCTTTAATTGAATCAATGGAATCTAGAGGAGGAGTTGCATTTCAAATTCAAACGCAACGTGCGCCCACTTTATGTATATTACGTTTAGATAAACATCTTCTTAAGTCAACACACCGGTGGTTACTCAAGCCATTGTTACTCTTCGTTTTTCTTCTTCATAAATATAAACTTAAAATATATAACGGTATAGAAATCTGCTCCCAAAATGTGTACATACATTACACACATGATTGGCAATGCTTTACGCATATTTGAGCATATTCCTAGGAATTCTTCTTCAAACTTGCAAATCTTCAACGGCACCCATCCCCGTTTCAAAAATATTTGATGGATTTTCAAAACCATAATATATACAGATGAGAATTTATGACTTCGGAAAAGTGCCCTCTGAGATAGTTTCAAAGCATCACTCTACCTATTGTAAAGTTATTCTGTCCAATGAAAATCAGAAAACTTCATTCCAACTATCTGATCCCAGAGATACCCTTCCTTTTACTGAACACAAAATAAAAGGAATCCCAGCATAACTTTATGTAACAGATAACCCACCCCAAAAAATACCTCCACTCCATTCGGATACTTACGTCAGGATAAGACAATGAAATTATCCAATTATAGCATTTCCTGCCAGGAGCCTAGATGTAGCTATACCACCGCCTTTTAGTTGGGCAGGGTTCTATTGTAATCCAATCTCAAGAAGTGACACGAAAATGTTATTCTCGTCTCAACCCGCAACAATAACCCAAGACTCACACGATGCACTTTGCCGATGCACACACCCGGCGGATGATGATGCGGATCAAACTGATTAAGCCACTCGAATGGAAATGCACAATTATCTACACTACACGACTATATTCATCGCAATTATCTGTAGTCGTTATCGGGACGTTTCTTAAAAAAAAACAGCACAAATTCGCACTCCTGTTGCGGTTGGGGTTGCGCGCAATAAACTCACACACTACTTCGTGAGTAATAATATGTCGTAGTCTCAGGGACAGGCACACTTTAACCGAGAGATTCAGCCCGATTTATATCCTCCTTAGAGATTGCATCCGGAAATGCACACTCAAGTAATAGGATGACAATTTATCTATTCAATTGCAGCGGATTAGCGTGGTCGGATCGTATTCGCGTTTTATGTTTGGATGCCGAAAACAACCTACTGACACTGTTCTAGAACGACTGGCACTCCGTATGCCATGTGCATCCCTCGGTTCGATAATGCGACGGACGAGATAATGGTGCAGCACCGCGCCAGAGAGAATGCAACTGCAGTGATAATCTTGAGGTGGTTATCTATATCTGTGGTGTATATGCGCGTGGGAGGTCACCCAGAAACGAAGCAGTCTTACCAGACACAGTGGCACGCTAAAATGAACTGAGCCAATAGCCGGAGAGTGAAGTCGGCCAAAGCGAAAGCAGAAAACCAAAGCACCCGGCGCACGATACTGTACAAGTACAACAATGTATAAGTGGTCTGAGAACCGAAAAAAAGTTCTCAATTCTTAAATAACTGAGTAAAGTATCTGACAGTGATAGAACACAAATGCACTGAGTTGAGTACTGACTACTGACCCAAGCAAAAGCCTAGAGAGGCGCTCGAGTCGTGTTATTGGGGAGACTTTTTTGTAGAGTGGGAATTCCCATTCGAATTGAGTGAATTGTGAGTGTTCTATGCTACAGTGCGACGCTCTTTATTACTCAGGTGTTTTCCTGCACCCAATGTTTTGATGTTGAGCTTTTTGAGAGCATTTCCATACGCGCATGCCAATGTGTCAGAGTTGCCAACAGCAACATGCTGGATATGTAATGTCTCAACTTTGGGTGGCTGTAAGTTATGAGCCATTTCAATGGCAAAATAATGTCAATAGATGGATGTTCACATGGATTTCCTTTTCAAGTTCATAAGCAAATGAACTGAAAAATGGTGTTGGTATGGAAGAGTGTTGTTCTTGTGATACGTCAAGAGATGAGGGATGTAGAAACCCTACGCACTTGTAGGAAGTACACACACGGTTTTGTTTAGCTAAGTGACTTGGGATTTGTGACTTTAAATATGCGGAATTTCACTGAGTTCATCTTTTGGAGTGGGGCTGGGACTCTTGAGTATGGGGATGTAATGAATGATGTGCTCATACAAGCATATCTCATCGGTTTCTTTTGATGTCCTTATGGTTGCTTTACAACTAAATTCATAAGTTATGCATGATGGGTAATGTTGAACATGCTTTATTGCCACCAAGGCAGTAAAATGAGTTTATTCATCGGAAACATTAAATATGGGAAATTTGTCAGTAAATGTGGTTAAGTGTAAGAAGGTATTCTTTATATCCTATCCCTTAGGGGTATATTTGTTCCGATATTAAGTTTGTAACATATAAATAATTTCGCTAAATTTATCTCAAAGTATATGGATCGACTAAGAATTGCTAGCAGTGTCTATCTGTCCACCCGTCCGTGCGTCCGTGGGTCCGTGCGTCCGTCCGTCTGTATATAACCGATTTGTGGGCCATAAATTTCGAGCTATATTGATAAAATTTAGTACATAGACTCTCTATCCGAAGTAGAAAAACGAATGTAAAAATTTTCAAAATCAAATTTTCACTGCCATGCTCATTTTTCAGTAAAATGTTATTTTTGGCCACTTAGTAACGAATTTTCTAAAACTGTATGAACAGGATATTAATTCAATCGTAATATCAATATTTCATCGATATAAAGTTTTTAGCCATGCCTACTTTTTGTGGGCGTTTTTCCACAAACACGTTTTTTAATAAAAGTTGAAATAAAATCGAAAAAGTTTTGAAGCAAAAACTTCGTAAATAATGTAAGATGCATTTCGTCTATATATCATTTTAGCCCACTCTCACTTTTTGGGGGCCATCTGCTCATATAATTCTTTAAAAAAGAAAAAAAAATTAGTACTTCCGTGAGTAAAAAAACCCTAGTCGCTGTAGCTAAATTGAAAACAAGAAGCAACACGTACAAATTCACTGTGTCAAACGTGAATCTGTTTTGCAAAGTTAAGCAGTAGTCTACTTTTCGCATCAAATTCATTTATCTAAACACACATTGTGTTAGCGGTAGGTTTGCTTGCTCTTAACTCAGCTAAAAGGTACAAGCTAAAGCTACAGATACGCATTATGGCAGCCCTTTAAAGGCGCTTTTTATTCTAGGAGAAGTGTGTGTGGGTAAACTGAATCAATGACTTTTGTGATATGTCCAATATTTTGGCACTAGTGAGTGAAATTATGATTGCTTGTGACATGAGTATTTTTAAGTAGGAAAACATCATTGGCGATGGAAGGGTCGATTTTTAATTTTAACACCCCAAATCTCATAGAGTTTGTGCTAGCTTAAACTTAGGTTTTATCACGACGCACTGTCTGATTAGCGATGACATGTGACATGACTTGGTGTTTCTGGAGTTCTATAAAAATAAAATTAAACTAAAGGCAATATTTCAACTTCTCTGTACCCGACGAAACTGATAGATATTTTAAATCGCTGACTCTGTGAGGATCACTTTAATTTGAAAATTTTCATAAGCGACTGGGAACAACACTTCAGATTAACACCATTATTGCATGCCAATATTAGGAGAAAAGGCGAAATTTTAATTTTGCCACCCAAATCGACCCTACTTTGTTTGTTGGTATCCCTTTATGTTGTGTGCGCAGGTGCACAATCAACCATAACGTAAATTACATAATTAAAACTACATATTATGCAAATGTAATACATATGTTGTTTTTTTTCATTTTGGAATGTCCATTTTTTTTTTAACTTTTGGGCTATTTTTAATTTTTGTTGATGTGATATTTTGATTTTGAAATTGGTGTCATTTTTAATTTTCAGTTTGGAGACATTTTTTATGGTGCAAAATTTCATGTGACTAAAAATATTCCGAACAAAATTCTCCCAAAATGACAATGATTTCCGCTTTATATATCGTTCATCCTTTAGTGCCCTAGAGTAGTTCGGGTGATAATAGTATTATTTTTGCAGTTCGATTGACGGCTTTATTCAATTACCTTCTAAGTCCGAAGAAACGCAATGTCATCGTGCCCAGTTTATAACCGGAGTCAGTCCTTCAATTATTATTCCTGCCTCAAACTGGAGAGCCTATGTTATTATGCCTTAGAAATTCCTTCAACTAATTCATGTTTGGACGCATCCTTTCCTGCTGGGATTGACGGTAACGTAGATTTAGATGAAGCCTTGTAGAAGTGCACATTGTTTGATTTTTCAACGTTTAGAAATCCCTGATATAATTCAAAATAATATTTTCTTTCCTTTCACCTTTTAATGCGTCATTTTTGAAGCCAAATTTTAAAGGATATCGAACCAATCTGACAAAATGCTTTGGATTGCTATGGAGAGTAATGGCCGTAAAGTTACCTATTGTCTTACAGGCTTCTGGCGATCTTCAGCTTGACTGACTCTCTTTGCCTGATGATTTTGTGTCCATAATAGGCTTAGCGAAATCGAACACGATTTCCTGGTCCGTCGGATACGAGAGATTATTTTCCAAATAAATTGACAGACGTCTTTTGTTTTGAAAATAAGATTTGTATCTACGTGCTTTTCTTTCTGAGTCTGAAAGGATTGACTTTACTTGTGGGCATTTGCCCACAGTGAGTGATTCCAGCAGCTTCCGTATCTGCCCCAGAGAAGTACAAACGTGCATCAAATTTACTCCGGGGTATTATACGGGGGACTTTTTGTCTTTATTCATATCTTCAACATTTTCAGATTCCGAGGGCATCATACCATGTAAGCCTGGGTTGTCCTACCAGTTTCTCCATTACCAAGGCCGCTACAAACGAGCGGCTAAGTCTCCATCAATATCCGATTTTGTATAACAATAGTTTGGGCTTTTCGAAGTTAAAAATTGTTTGTTTTCCTAATATTTTTATCGTCACCTAAGTAGTTGAAGAGGTAAGAAATTGTATCATCTTTAGGGACAAGTATTGCTCCATTTGGGTGTCAATTACTAATTCGTTTCTCCCAGCCGAATAAATTATCCCGGATCATTTTTGGCACTTTTCTTTTAGAATCAGGGTACAAAGAGGTCATGTCTCTTTTTTTATTGCTTAGGATTTCTGTTTTAGACCCAAGAGAAGGAGTTGTCGGGCTGTATTTATCTCCTGTGTAATAGAAAGGGGAATTTCGGTAAGAACTTGAGGTACTCTTGTTTTTCATTCCTTAACATTAGATCTTTCCACTATTGGTAGCCCTGACGATTTGTGCATAATTTAGGACCCCCGGACAAAGATCACCGGTGTCGATCACCAGTTTTATTGTAAAATTATATTTAGGAGATTTCGAGACGTAGCTGAATCGGACTGGAGTTAAGATGTGATCCAAACTTGGATATATCGTCCAAAATTTAAAAAAAATGTCTATTGGCAGTACATTAAACACCGAGGGCGAGGTTATTCTCGGTGCTCTGTCAATAATGTCAATCCATCATTTTAAATCACAGCTGATTTCAGAGTCATTAAATTTATCCTTTTTTAAGATATGGCAAAACAAATTAAAATACAATTGCAATTTTAGCGTTTTATTTCTACCGTCAGGCATTAAAATTTGATATCACATTAGATAAGCCTTCACATACCCAGATGCTATTATCTTTTTGATATAAATCACCCACAACATTTACTTTCGGCTTTTGGTCTTTAAAGTCTTAGATTGCTGAGCATATTTGAGATAGCTCAGCAATCTAAGATATATTTTAGTAAAAACATAGAATGCATGATAAATTTTAGTATCTGTACAAATTTAATAATTTATTATAAATTATTTTCAAAGCTTATAGCAAAAGCCTTTTATCAAAAGTTATTCAATAGGCAAATTCAATAAAAATAAAATTATTTACAACTGAAAAAATTAACAATCACTTTCATATCCTATCGATATTGGTATTTAGGGCTTCATGCTATTCTTCCAATCACTTCAAAATCCTATCGATATTGGTAATCCATTGAGGGCTCCATGTAGGCCCCTGTACTGTGAAGCATTTGATGTTGTTGTTGCTGCTGGTAAAGATGATAATTGTTCCACATTTGTTGCTGTTCGTGCATCGCTGTCTGCTGGATAGCCATCATCTCCTCGGGAGTTGGGAAATACATGGCGTACGGTGTACTCGGGATTTGTGGAACTTGAGGTTGTGAATGATAGTGATGGTGGTGGTGTTGATATCTTGGATCACCTCGTCGGAGACGACCTGTGGTTGCTCCAATAGTGATATCTTCGGCAGATGCGTCCAAAGCCCAGTAGTGTCCCCTGCCTGGATCGTCCAATGGGCGTGGCACTTTCACAAAACACTGATTTATGCTCAAGTTGTGCCGGATAGAGTTCTGCCAAGTGCTTTTGTTCTTCTGATAGAAGGGAAATTTCTCCGCAATCCATGCACAAATCTCGTTCAAGGTAAGGAGTCTTTTGGGACTGTTGCGAATGGCCATCACAATTAGGGCGCTATATGTGTATGGTGGTCTTTGGTCGGGATCTCCTTCGCTACTGCTGCTGCTGCTACTGGAACTGCGTTCTTCGCTTTGGTGACTGTGGGTGAAATGCTGTTGGTTTTCTTCGTCGCTGTTGCTGCCACTGCTGGAGCTATCTGATAGAATGGATCTAATCGAAAAGTTAGATTCGAATACTGGAGCCATTTTTGTATGTTTGGGTTGGTAATGTTTTCGATGAATATGGTAATTATATCGCTGTTTATTTTGATATAAGATGTATTCTCCTTAAAGTCAGGCTGAGACTGATACTACTCTTGAAACTGTCCGTTGGTTATATACTGTAACGTTAATCCACTTAAGTATTTGCTCCTAAAAGGTGGTTAAAGTAGTTTAATCCGCCGGATTAAGTTGTCACTAGTTTAGGCGGATATCCATGGTTAATCCGGTGGATTAAGTAGATTAAATAGAGGAGCACTAAATAGAGCAGGTAGAAAAAATGGTTTTTGGGGACTTTCAATGTAGCTTGAGGGTACATTTCCGAACAGGTAGTATTTATTTGACCAGATTTCATAAATTCATGAATGAACTTAAGATTTCTGGTAAATTCATTAATGGAAGCACGGGCATTACTCTGTATGTATCGAATATCACATACATTTATTTTGTACCCATGTCAAACATTTAGCTTCTGAGAATGCCCTTATTTTAAAATCAGAGTTTATTTTGATATTTCTTGTAAGATGAATAAACATGATTTTAGTGTAAATTACTCGCGAGGCATCGAAAACTCGTAGATTGGCAATAAAAGCGAATTAAATATTTTGCGATACGAAACCGTTTTTTGAAAAAGAATGATTATATGTACTTTAATTATTGAAATGGATTGGATAAGTGAATTGCTTCGCAATATCAGAATATTTTTAACACACACTCAGATAACTTTAACGAGTACTGACTCAAGTCTGCAAACTTCATCAGACGTGACATTGATGAAGCCCTCAAGTGCAAAACTCTTCATACATACTTCAGTTACAATATATTCCGAGGTGGGGTCAGTGGAATAGGGTGAATAAAAGCATTCGAATTAAACATTGCGCTGCTTCTTAATTTCTATTTCCGAAACGACATAATGCAAAGGCGATATTAGAACCACGTCTTCACTAGGTTCTACGATGAAATCTTGACAAACGCCAGCATCCTCGAGCATATTGGGTCTAGTCCCCTGTTAATCTCGAAGGTGAAACTCCAGATCATCTTTCATTCAATAAACATAAGTCAATGTTACATATATCCAACATTATACGGCGACATTTACCGCTTGAAACGGTGGACATTAACGCCACAACAACGAGCTAAATAATGCATATCATCCAGTGCGCTGGAAGATAATGATGGTGAATCCTCTCCCGAAAAAAAGGTAGGTAACAACTATAAGCCGGCGAATTTCCGGTCGATAAGTTTTCTATCGTGTCCGTGTGTCGTCTGCTAAGTATTCCAAAAAAAAACTCTCAATTGGCCTCTTTTCAAGTATAATGAGGATATGTACCCAGTTTTGTTTCAAGGCTGACCATGACATTATTCATGCCGTCTACAAACTGGCCTCTGATATGCAATGGAAAAAAAATATTGAAACCATAAGAAGAAGTGTGTCTTCACTTCTCCCGTTCCATTGTAGAGTTGCCGGTGTCCAGGTTATTGTAAAAGTCGAATGCTGGATAAAGTAGGGCTTTAATACGGTCAATAACAAAGAAACTATCTAGCAGCAGTTGTTATTTTAGCAGACTTAAGCCTTCCAGTAGTTATTCTGGTGTACTTGTTGTACCCTGTCGCATGTTGGTAAATTAGTTTTGTAGCATTTGTAGCACAGAGAACAAATTTCGACAGATATACTTCAAAGTATATGGATCGACTCAGAATCTCTAGCTGAGTCGACATAGCTATGCCTGTAGTCCATCCGCCCTTCCTTCTGTACGTCACCTTACGGCCTTAAATTTTTAGCAAAAATAATATAATTTGGTATATAGGCGCTCTTTGTCCATGTTTACAGAACAAGTGCAAACATTTTCAAAATTCGCCCACTGCCACAACCAATTTTCAGAAAAACGTTGTTTCTATCGATTTAGCCACTCCCTCTTTTTGGGATATTGTCTTTTTATGATGGGATGAGTTGCGATAGGGTATTAAAAAATTCGCACACCGGGTTGTAGCCTTCTCTTATGTGTCCTTTAAGCATTCAAGTACTCCGGGTCGTTTTCCTTTTGTTTGGCTTGGTCGGGTTCTCACATACGTGTCACCCTCACCAGTCAAAACTGCTAGAATAATTTAAAATTAAAGCGCCCTTATTGACGCTCTTGGGTGTTCACATTATATCTACACGTGCTCATAACATGAGTGTTACTGTCCGCTAAAACCGCTACATTACATTACCCATATCTTTAAATGAACGAGCTGCTTCTTTGACAGTCCTTTAAAAATTAATGAAAATGTTTCCATCTTATCTTAATATTGATACTGTCATTAATTTCCGTAGTATCTGTAAGCCTTGTAGCAACTTCCCATAGCCGTCAAAATCGTCTAGCAAATCCTAAGCCAGTGAGTTGTTTTTATAAACGAATCCTTCCTAACCTGATTGAATCGTCCCTTCAACACGAAGGAGTGAAGAAAATTGTTTCGCTTTTTGTTAAAGTCCATTTTCCAAACAACTGTTTCAAAAAGTGCCACATTGACCTACTTCCTCAACTCTTCACATATGATGTTGTATGCTAGATACACGTTTTCTACGATCTTGTAGTGCATGGTTCCACTTCACACATAATCCGCTGACAATTTGTGTTTTTTTTTTCTTACTAAGAACTCGAAACCCTACGTTTCGATGATTAATAACCACGTAGAGTTTTGTCTCACCACCCATGTATGTGTGTTCATCACGTAAAATGTTGCAAACACGAAAAAATATGGTGCACGATTACACGAACACTTAAAGACATGAAAACTTGGATTTCCTTGTAGCAAACTAAAATAGGAATCGCAGGTGTTTGCGAAATAGCTAAACTATTTTATGAGCCGTCTCCTTCGAACCATCTACGGGAGTGTTGCTCCAGTCAATAAATTCTACTTAAACAAGACATTAAATTCGGACGTTTTTTCGTACTTTAATGCGAACGTAGATATCAGTTTTTAAGGAGGGGAGACTTGTTTACGTAGCTTCTTGAATTGAAGTAAATATTTAAGAACATTTGAGGATTTTACTATCTCAGCCAATTTTCATTTCCGTGAATGTGTATATACAATATACACACAGCATTTTAAAAATAAGCAAAGCCATTACTCTTCCCAATAAGTAGCCAAGCTGTCTGGGCGATTGGTGTCGGACAGTGGTTTCTAGGAAACCATTGACCGTATAATGCTTTGGAAAGAGTTCTGAAAACCGACGAATTGTGGACGAAGGAGATTATTATTTTTCAGAGTAGTGGTCAGAAAGTATTTGAAAGTTGTTGAACCATGAATTTGAATTTAGTTTATAAAGCTTAAATGAGTGTGCCAGAATGGGTACGAATAAAAAAAAGTAAGATAATTTATATCAAACTTCTGGATGGTGTTTCAGGACTCATGTGGACATTAAAAACCACTAGCATTAGCTAAGGAAATTTAATCACCAAATTTTTATTTATTTATGTTAGTAAAAGTGTAAGGTAAGTTTTGTTACTGTTTGTTATATATTTTGTTGCGGTAACATGTACTGAAGTCGGTGCATCATTGTTTGAAACAATTCATAATGAAACAATTGAAAGGTTAGACTTTTACTTCGGTTAGACTTTTACTTCGGTAGCAAATCAATGTTCTCCAAGTTGTTGGCCAACTAATAAATTACGTCACGACAAAGAGACACGTAGACTTTAAAAATTAGGCATTCGTACACACATTTATTTAGAGAGGCTGATGAGTTTTGCTACTCTAAGAGTAATGCCACAGTTTTGATTTAGTTAGTTTCTTTGTTTTTAGAATGTCATAAATTAACAGTACATTATGAGGACAATTTTACATTACGATGAACAACGTTCACCGATACGAAGCTTTTGTGCTCCCATCAAGGAGGTTAGTTAGGAGGTGGACGTGGAATATAAATTTATTGATGTGATTAAAAGAAATAATCTTGACGCAGCAATTTCAAAGGTTGATCCTTTAAGCACCGGTGTTGCAGCATAATAGACTAACATTAACTGATATTGGTCCGAGGATAAAGTGGACCGGAGTAGAGTGATAAACGAATCGCGTGTTGAGTGTTCAGCATTATTTCAAAATGACAAAGTAGCCATCATATGGCTATACTCTTTGCACACAGTCATCCAATTTCCGACATGGAGACCAATGAGAAAAAAAAATCATAGTAGTGTACGAAGTACTAGAAAAGAATCTTGAAACCATGAAAAATCCATTCATATGTGCAGTTCAGTCATATGACAATAATTGCCGACATTTCGCTATGACAACTGAAAGCACAGTGGATCATCTTCTTATTTAAGTAACATCCGTGGACACATTTGTTCGATTAGTTTCTCATGATGAAGGAAGAGTTGATCGATGTCTATACAATGTCTTTGTATCGCATATACCACGGGGTTAGTGGCGTGATAGCTAGTGCGATGAACTGCAGCGCAGAAGGTTCTGGGTTTGATTTCGAGCCATCCTCTTGTGAATAGTGAATTCGTTTCTTTTAGCAGTCTGTCACGACATCCAGCCATGCTGGATAGCAATTTTATTGTTGATAGTACACATTTTAGCTTGCCGTCGTTAAGTACAAGACTAACGTGTTTCGCCTGATCATCAATACAGTAAATGCTTCTACAACGGCACGATGGAAGCGACAAGCTATGGCGATATCGTCTGCATATCCCAATACCTGAACAGATTTATTAAAGATTCCGTGCTAACACCTGCCTACGGATAGTGATCTGTGATGAAATCGCTTGATAGCGCATCTCATTGTCGAAATCCGGTCCATGTTTAAAAAAAATTTACAAGTGTAAACTTGTATACTTACAAAATTAAGGTTGTAAGTTGATGATTAGCAAACTACCGAAACTACGTTGCAGAACGACACATATCAAAGCGCTACAACTCTGAACTCTGGACTTCCTGTAAGATTATCTAGTCAGAAGTAAGGAAAAGAAGAAATTCCTCAGCGAAATCGAAGAATCTCGCAAGAAGTGCAACTAGCTTCTAAGTAGGAATGCAGGCTTTATAACAGTGGCAACCTAGTTACAGGCGCACAGTGAAATGAAGATCCATTTATGGAGCATTTTCAGCAATTGTTTAATGGATAGTATGTCTAGATAGTGATAGGGCATAATAGGTCATAGAGCGATGAGAGAATTCGGGGTATCATCTAAATACAGATGTGTTGCAGTATATATGTTTAGCATCCATCTGCGCACATAAACCCACAGATATGGATAGGCTGGATCGCAGGACCAAATAAATTCTCCATCATAGTGATATGGGTTTGATAAAAATTTCGAGTTAAAATCGTGAAACTAAACCCCTATAAGAGCAAGTAAAAATATTAGTCATTTGAAATCCCTTTAGTTGAGGTCCAAACTTCAAGTTTTTTTCTGCATTTTATTTGACATTTCTCAATTTCAGACTATTTCAATTTGCACCAAAGAAAGATACACAATCGAGCAACGCGATAAAGTTATTCAGGCTTATTATGAAAATGGGCGGTCAAATCAAAATGCATATCTTGCACTTCGTGATTTTGTTGGTCAATTTAATCCTCCAAATGTGCGTACAATCGGTAAAATCGTCCAAAAATTTTAGCAAACTGGATCTGTAGGATATGTGAAAATACCAGTGCGTTCTGCTCGTACTGCAGAAAATATTGCTGCTGTTTGCGATAGTGTGGCTGAAGAGCCATCCACCTCAACTCGTCGTCGTGCCCAACAATCGTACCTCTCCCGCTCTTGACCATTTCAAGCATCGTGAATGGTCAGAATGGTGGCAAGAAATGGCAACAGTTAATGATCAATTTTCGAAGAAAATCATCTTCAGTGTTGAGGCACATTTTCACCTCAGTGGATTCATCAATAAGCCGAATTGCCGCATTTTTGCGAATGATAATCCAAGAGTGATTGTCCAAAAACCAATACACCCACAAAGAGTGACTGTTTGGTCAGTCAGTTACTGTGAATTGTGTTCGCTATCATGAGATGATAACGAACTTTTTATGGCCCGAATTGGAAGATATGGATGTGGACTAAATGTGGTTTCAACAGGACGGTGCCACTTGCCAAACAGCTATTGCAAACAATGGCTCTTTTGCACCACAAATTCATTGAACGTGTTATCTCACGTGGTGGCGATGTCAATTGGCCGACAAGATCATGTGATTTGACACCGTCGGTCTTCTTTCTTTGGGGGTTATTTGAAGGAAACGGTGTACTCCGAGCTAAAGGATGGTATAATTCGGCACATTAACTGCATAGAACCTCATCGAAAATCTGTACCATCGGATGGAGGTGTGCCGCCGAGGTCGCGACTTCCATTTGGCCGATATTTTATTCCATGCGTAATTGAACCGTACCAATATTATCAAAATAAAAAGAAATGTCAATAATTTCCTGAATAATTTGTGTTTTATTCAAAATCAACATCGGCCCTTAAAATTTAACCACCCTGTATTTGCGGAGTAAAAAAAATTAACCGAGTTTTATAAAAATACTTTTTTGATCCTTTAATCTGCTATGCAAATTTAGTGCTAATATTTAATTTTGTATGCAGCTATTTTTGAACTAAGGGTTGTGCAAAATTTTAGGTAAAACTCGTGGAACTACTTGGTTGAGGTTTTACGTGAATGAATATTTTTCAATGTAAGTTAAATCAATTTGTTTTAAGCCATGTGTAATGCTTTGAGCTGTAAATCTAAGAAGATTCTTTTTTTGTTAATAACGATTTTATGGGAGTCAATGATAATATTAAGAAAAGCGTTCAGCTGTGTTCTCAGAATTACATACCGACAGAAGGTCAGAGTGACGGGCTCAGTGGCGCGATGGTTAGTGCGATGAACTGCCGTGCAGAAGGTCTGGGTTCGATTCCCAGCCTCAGCAACACCTAAATGAATTTTCACTGGCCCTCCTCTCGTGATGATCTGACCGAGTAGTATCAATTGTCATCTCAACTTAGCCGTTCGGATTCGGCATAAAACGCCATCGTGCTAAAAAGTACACACGCACACGTGAATGGTTGTGAGAAAAAAAGCTAGGCCCTGGGTACTAACGAGCCTGTTGCGCCATAATTTTTTTTTTTGTATTTAGAAGGTCAGAGTTACTCTACCTATTTTTGAAACTTCTTAAAACATCATCGTAATGTTAGGATTTGAAACTAATGATCACCCTACTGGAGGAAGTAAACATGTGTTTACCTACTATGAAGTCTGTAGTCCAAATCAAATCACTAAAGAGTAAGATATATAACACCAACTAAAAAAAGTCGAAGTGACCCAAAAAGTGTGAATCGACAAATTTGTTGCTATGCACCATACGTGCATATGCAGGATCTAAGGCTGCCGCTTTGTTCCAGTTGATTTAGTCATAAGCGAACCAAACAGTTTGTGCGATGATCAGCCGCGCGAAGATCTGGGTTCGATTCCGTAGCAACACCTAAATGATTTTTCACTGGCCATCCTCTGGTGATGATTTCACAAATCATCCAAGAAGTACCAACCACTCGCCGTTTGGAGTCGGCATAAAACAGGAGGTCCTGCCATCGTGCAAGAAGTAGACACTCACACATGAATATTTGTATTTTTGAAGCGAGACTCGCTCAGGGATTGCAACGGTCGATCAGACAGCTCAACTTGCACTTTATTTCTGCTGTGGATAGTTTTATTTATTTTTATTGTCAGCCGATAATGCTGTTTAAAATTAGCGAAACACTATGTTTTAAATAACTACTTTTTTGAATATTGATTGATGACTTTTATTAAGACAATAAATTTTAAATTGCTATAGTTGCCCCTTACGAGTTACTTGTAACTGATTTTAACAAAAAAAATGTATGTCCTTGTCGAGTCCGTATGTTACCAAATACTGCCAACCACATACAGAAGCAGCGTTTTATGACAAGGCTCGAAAATAACGCAGTACACTGCCTTCTGAAAGACCAAGTCCACAGCCCATAAAGAAATACTCGCACATTCTTTGAGTCACGATATGTACAGATGTGATTTAAAGCTTAAAACAAGCTCAGATCATTCTTGCATTTAAAACTACAAGTAGAAGGCTTTGAATACTATTTGCCTGTTTGCAACTCAGATATTGAGACACGAAATTCCTAAGGACTTATCGCCTATAAATATATAATAAATATTTATTAATTTATTTAAATTATTTATTTATATAAATATGGTTGCCGGAAACTGCATACCGACATTTCGGACAGACATCAAACATGCAAGCATGCAAAATAAAATATATGTCGTGCGAAGTTTTATTTTCCACAATGAGTGGGGCTTGTAGTCTAACGCACTTACCTCTAGGCCACCGCGCTCACATTCATGCATACACAAACAATAATATAGTACAGTGTGTCCGCGGGGAAGATGTACTACTATGTTTGATTATAATTTTTGATTAAATGAAAGAGAATGGATCGTATATTGATAAATGTTTTATATATATGTCGGAAATTATGTATGGAATACAATATCAGGTAAAGGTCCGCCTCTGTTAGTCTCACAAACGCGAGCCCTTTTGAGCGCATTTTTCATTACATGCTCACACATTTCACGCGGTATTTCGTTACCTAATTTCGTGACGAATATTTTGTATGAGTTGGTAAAGTGTTTCTGGTTTGTTTGCATAAACCTTGCTTTTCAGATATCCCCGCAAAAAGAAGTCCGGAGCAGTCAAATTAGGCGACGTGGAGGCCGATCAACATCGCCATTTCTTGAAATAACTTGTTGCGGAAAGAGGTCCTGCAGTTATTCTATTGTAATCCTGGCTGCATGCGATATGGCCCCGTCTTGTTGATACCATATGTTAATCAAGCCCAAAGCATGCAGTTGTGGTGTTAAAAAGTTTTCAATCATATCACGATATCGCTTCCCATTCACAGTTACCGTTACGCCGTTTTCATTTTTATAGAAGTAAGGTTCAATGATTTTTCCTGAACACACTGGACACCAGCCTGTAACTTTTAATGGATGCAAAGGTGACTGATGAATAATTTGAGGGTTTTCCATTGCCCGGAACCGACTATTCTGTTTATTCACATATCCATTCAAATGAAAATGTGCCTTGTCACTCATTATGATTTTTTCATGAAAATCGGGGTTGACATGTGCTAGCTGTAACATCCTATTAGCATATTTACGGCTGCGCAAATGGTCTTGTGGAAGAAGCTCTTGTGTCAACTGAATCTTAAATGGAAACAAATGCATATCCTTGTTCTTTGAAGACCAAGCTCCTGAGCACAGCGTCGAACTGAGGTTGATGGATTTGTTTTGAATACTTCCTTGAGCAACTATGGCAACGATACCAACAAGCCATTAGATTAGCCGCAGCTGATGTGCTAGGTTTCTCGCGCCCACCAGCAAGAAACCCCTGGTTTGATGAGGAATGCCGACCGATGCTCGCAGCCAGGAACGAGGCCTAGAAGGCTAAGCTGTAGGTGAAGACGAGAGCTGCCGTTGAGCTCTATAGGCAGAGAAGAAGGGAAAAACACCGGCTTTTTAGAAAGAAGAAAAAAGAGGAAGAAAAGCGCGCTATTGAGGATATAGAGGTGCCACCCCAGGAAAGACGTTCGCAAGTTTTACAAAGTGTAAAACGTCAAAGCCTAGGATACAAGGCTCGACCAGAATCCTGTCGCGATGAACAAAGAAATATCGTAGTTGAAACACAGTCTATGCTGAGGATATGGAAGAACCACTTCTGCAGACTGTTAAACGGCGATGACGAACAACGAATCGTTCCATATTGGCAACGACAGCGAAAGCTGCCAACCACCCGACCTGAGTGAAGGGAGGATAGCAATATCTAAACTGAAGCTTAATAAGGCTGCCGGAAATGACGGCCTTTCCGCCGAGCTTTATTTATAAGTAACATCCACCAACTCATAAGCCGAATCTGGTCTGAAGAAAGTATGCCTGAAGAATGGAACCTCAGCATCGTTTGCCCGATCCACAAAAAAGGAGTCCCTCTAAGCTACGCCAACTACAGAGGCATAAGTCTCCTCAGCATCGTATACAAAATGCTATCTGCCGTAATATGTGAACGCCTGAAACCGTTTATCAACAACCTGATCGGACCTTATCAGTGTGGTTTTAGCCCAGGAAAAACCCAAGAAGTCCAAAGCGATACCCACCACCTATTCATCGATTTCAAAGCCACATACGACAGCATTTATAGAGACGAACTATACAGAGCCATGTCTAGTTTTGGTATACCGCCCAAACTCGTCCGTTTGTGTAGGATGACGATGGAGAATTCTTGCTGCTCCATCAGGGTTGGAAACGACCTCACTGTCACATTTGATACCAAAAAATGATTTAGGCAAGGCGATGCGCTCTCATGTGACTTCTTCAATCTGATTCTTGAGAGGATTGTGCAAAACTCACGAGTCAACACCAGAGACACAATTTTCCAAAAATCTGTACAACTACTAGCATACGTCGACGATATTGACATCATTGGTAGGACCCAACGTGATGTTATAGCCACGTTTGCTAGTATAGAGAAGGAAGCATCAAAAATGGGTTTAGCAGTAAGTGAGTGCAAGACGAAGTATATGCTGTCAACACGAAAGGACACACAACATCGACGAATTGGACAGAACGTCAACATTGACAGATATAACTTTGAGGTAGTACGGGACTTTATCTATCTCGGTTCCGCTATTAACTCTGACAACAACATCTCGTCAGAAATTAAACGAAGAATTACTCTTGCCAACCGCTGTTTCTTCGGGCTGAGGAGGCGATTCAGTAGTAAAGCCCTCACTCGAACTACTAAGGAGATCTTATATAAGACCCTGATCATCCCAGTCCTGATCTACGGCGCTGAAGCAATGACCGTCTCAAAAGCGGATGAAGAAATCCTTGGTCGATTTGAGAGGAAAATTCTTCGAAAAATCTTCGGTCCCGTTTGCGTTGACGGGCAATGGAGACGAATATTCAACCAAAAACCATACTAGCTGTACAGCGACATGCCCCTGGTCAAAAAACTCCGCATTGGACGTTTAAGATGGCTAGGACATGTAGAACGAATGGACACCAATACTTCGGCTCGCAGAGTCTTCGATTCCCAGCCAGACGTCAGACGCAGTAGGGGAAGACCTCGACTTAAGTGGCGCGCACAAGTGGAAACCGACCTCAACCAACTTGGTGTGCGCAGTTAGCTAAGGCAGTTAGCTAAGGACCGGGCTAATTGGAGAGGCATGTTGGTTGAGGCCCAGGTTCATTCCGGACAGTAGCGCCACTTAAGTAAGTAAGTAGTACTTCCTTGAGCTACAGTAATGTTTTCAGCGGATCTTTTAATACGTAGTGGTCCATGCTTGGGCCCATAACCTACTGACCGTCTTTCTTCGAAATCATTCACTACACGATAAGTAGTGCGTTTTGTTGGCACGTTGTTTCTCACAAAAATTTCACGTAACTTTCTCAACGTCACAGTAATCGATTGATTTTGATAAAATGTTTTAACGATTAAAAAACGTTGGTTTCTCAAATATTTTTCCATAATAAATTTGCCACGTGTCTACTTCACGACTGATAAATATTAACTGCCATGACTAATGTTTACCAATATCGCGGCAGTAAAACTTCCCGGCGGACACCGGGGTAACCACACAGTCAACACCATACATTAGTTTCACGCGCGATCACTATATTGCGCATGTATGGATTTGTGATTCATGGGCCCTATTAGTCTCTAAATTGAAGGCAGGATGGACGAAATATAAACTTTTAAATTGAAAAGTTTAATATGCCAAATATGCCAAATATGAAAGGATTTTGCAAAACTCGATATGAAATAGGGGGATTGCTTTACACCAATCTTCCATTGTTTTAAGTAATAAGAATTTGAGCTATTTTGGCTCATATCTTATTATTCATTATTATTACTTTATTGTCAAACGCGAAAATGTATAGCGGATTTCCACTAATAAAGGAGTTTAACAACCCGCTACTGTAACATAAATGCATTAAAATTCATTGACCAAAAAATAATTTGAGTGTTATTCCATTTACCTAGAAATGTAAAACAAATATCTCATCAGTAATACAATTGCACATAGTCCTTAAACAAACATACAAAACGTACTCCCTAATCCTTTCCATGAAATGCTATCACACATTGTTACCCTAATTCCATGTGTAGTTGTAGTATTGTGTGGTGATAAGTCGTTCTAGAAACATAAAACTTTTATAGCATGGATTAAGATGGATACATTCAAGTATCGAATAGGTAATTACAACTAATTGCAAATATTGCATTTCATCATTTAACTGTATTATGATGGTTGCTTTGAGCATTAATTCATTCATTTAAGTTTGTCAGTATTCATTCAGATTCATTAAAGCAAGCTACTTACAGTCCTGGTTAAGCGGTCATAACGTTTGTAGGATATATTTATAATTGTGAATGTAATCCAGTTCACATTAAATATTATTGTGGTGACAGGTAAGCCGTCAGAACTTTTTATAATGTATGAATCGTAGATTTGGTGGTTATTCCATTCAGGGATGGGCTCAGAATATCCTTGCAACATTCATCAACAAATGTTTAAATAAAATATGTTTTTAATAAAATGTTTATTTGGAAAAACGTCATAATCTGAAGTAATTATTTTTATAGACACCGAGTGTTCTTTTTATTTGCATAGTTATTTTTAAAACATACTGTTACGGATACAGGGTGTCCGCCGGGAAGGTATACTAGTTTGTTTGTTTAAAAATTTTGATTAAATGAAAGAGAATGGATCCTGTATTAAATGTTTTATTTAATGTCGGCAATTATGAGTGGAATACAATATCAGGTAAATTTCCGCCTCTTTTGAGCACATTTTTCATTACATTCTCACACACTTCACGCGGTATTTCATTAATTTCATCACGAATATTTTGTTTGAGTTGCTCAAGCGCTTCTGGTTTGTTTGCATAAACCTTGCTTTTCAGATATCCCCAGAAAAAGAAGTCCGTAGCAGTCAAATCAGGCGACCGGGGAAGCCAATCAACATCACCATTTCTTGAAATAACTTGTTTGTTGTGGAAAGTGATTCCATTGTAATCATGGATGTATGCGATTTGGCACCGTCTTGTTGATACCACAAGTTAATCAAGCCCAAAGCATGCAGTTTTATCGTTAAAAAGTTTTCATATTCCATTCCCCATTAAAAGTTACAGTTTGGTGTGCAATTTTGTCAGGAGGAATCATTGGACCTAACTTCTTTGAAAATGAAAACGGGGTAACGGTAACTGTAAATGGGGAGCGATATCGTGTTAAGATTAAAAACTTCTTAGCGCCACAGCTGCATGATTTGGCCTTGATTAAGATGTGGTATCAAAAAGACGGTGCCACACCGCATACAGACAGGATTACAATGGAATCACTGCGAGACCTCTTTCCACAACAAAAAATGTTCTGCTGACAGCTACAACGAGCACGTGTACCAAATTTGATTATTCTATCTCAAAATTAAAGGCACAAAAACTGGTGACGTATCAATTATGAGTTGATCCATATACTTTAAGGTATAACTAGATAAATTATTTCTCTTGACATCGTGTAAGAAGTACGCACGCACACATGACTGGTTGCGAGAAATCCTGTTGCGCTAAAATTTTGTATTCGCATTTTGTATCTTAGCGAGATATTTTTAGTTCTTAGCCACGCCTTTTCGTAGGGAGTTTTATTTAAAATTAACGATTTTCGGCAAAAGTTTAGTAAAGGTCGAAAAATTCATTGTGTTCATATACCATTTTGACTCAAGCCCACTTTTTTGGGGCGTTTAAAATATTTTGATACACTGTTTTTGCAGTATTGTATAAAAATGATACCCCCATGTTCTTGGGAAGTTTAATTTAAGGATATAAGGAATGGGATATGGTATTCAACGATTCGTACAGCGAATTTTAGCCTGATGAAATGTTTTTTTATTCATGAAAACTTATGAAGCACTGACCATTCCAGAGTCGAATTGCTATATCAAATGTTTAGTGTTCACCCATTTTATTTGCAGATATTTCAGACAGAGATGACTAAAACGGCCTTTTAAGGCTATCCCTTAAAGCATACATTGTGCATCCACTTCAAAGATACTTTTCATTTCGTTTCATTCATTTCAGAAATTTGCTTAAAAAAATCAAATTGTATACAAGCTAATAGTATACAATACATACTTGTATAGAATTTATTAAAATGCAAATCACAAGCTGATCCCTAATCCTTTTTGCCTTATATAAGCGAAAAAAAACCCCACTCCTACTGTCCCTTATCCATTTTACAGGGCAGATATCCACTCAAGAAATCATTTTTAAAGGATTCGTACCCAATATTTCAGATGAAATGGACCGTCCCTTTACCTTTTTTTTTGGTTTTTCAATAAGCCCAAGCCAAAGGCACTTACGGAACCATGTACCTTTAGGATTTTCATGACATTCAGCACATGACAAAAAAAGAACTGAAAACATTACTAGCACAGCTTATGTGGTCCAGCACTTCCTCTTGGGAAATGGGAATTGTGGGTAATTACCTAATACCCCCGTTGTAACCATTTATCCGTACCGCATACCGTGTCGACCAGGGTATTTATTTAATGGGAATGAATTGCGAAAATGGATTGGTCTGGGCAGGTTTTTTTTTCGCAAACGGTATGTTTGTGTGGGTATTGATGCGAAATTGCAAAGAAAATGTTTCCCATGTTCAACTATGGGCTCGATCCTTGCGCTTGGTTTCACCTCTGTGCCAGAAATCGTTGTGTGCCTCCACGGTGGAATTCAATAACTGAGTATAATGCGAACCTAGGACAGATCCAGAGTTGATGTTCCCAATGGGGTGCTGAAATTGATCCAATTCCGATTGGTGGAGGTTGCGGGTTCAGGGATAAACATGGTCGTGCTTTTGTTCGATGTCATTAATCTCGCATGGCAATGAGGTGGATGTAATCCGCATAAGACTTGCTAGCTTTTCACTAGGTGAAATAATGAACGAGGTTAATAGTCGAGAACTATTAATTATCAGCAGAGAGAGTACATTTTGGAGAATTTAATTAAGGCCCAATGAATGATGAATCAAGGTAGGTAATGAGGGTTCGGATTAAACTGTAAGCCAAATCCTGACTTTCCCCGGCAAATGAGTGTGTTTAAATTGACGGCTGATAAAAATGGAATGAAGGGCAGAACTCTGATAATTTATGAGGGACTAATAGTGTCAAATTTTAAAAATAACCGCCGTCCTTCACAATCTATCTTTTCCATACATTGAATTCAACCCCTTTAGGTTTTTTAAAAGCATGAGATGGTCGATAAGAGCAAAAAAAAGGCAGGTTCTGAATATTTCAGAATTTTTGAGTACCACCGATATAAATAGAAACTGTTCAATATCTTTAGTATGAGTTACCATGGCAAACTAATCGGATGTAGGAAAAGGGGTCCTACGATGATGAAGACGGGCACGCGAAACTTATTACTGCCACCTATTTTTCTCCTTCTTCATCTCTCTGCTTTGCTAATTCTTGATTTAATGGATTTTTTTATAAGACTTTGTATCAAACAATTGTTTGTATAAGCCAAACCTCATTTTAAGGTTTCAAACTTTGAGTTTACAGCTTACAGCTCTACGTCTAGCATTAAAAATTGCGATTATGACGTTTTGTCAGCTTCCTTCGTTTATATATCTTCTAAAATGTTGTTTTCTTAAAAATCTGTATTGAGTTAATTTTTTTTTTATTGTCTGCAACATAGTTTGGCATAGTGAAGCTGGCAATCTCGCTTAGTTCTCGACTGCACTCAAAGTAGTATCGAATTATTCATCAACCTTAACAATAGCATGACCGGAGCATGTTAAACTCTGCGGTGGTAAGGCAGATTAAAGGAGTGCCTAAATTCAAGCGCTTGCTCGTTCTTCTGATGTAGATCTGCCTTTGAAGACTGAATAGTATTTATGTATTAAATTCAATTTAAAATCATTTTCATAATAGAAGATCGGATTTCGTTACAGTGTTAGAATTCTGTAAAGTAACATATTATTATTATTTCTATTTGAGAATATACTGAACTCCACGCCGTAAATATCGATA
This sequence comes from Rhingia rostrata, assembly GCA_949824845.1. Taxonomy (NCBI): domain Eukaryota; kingdom Metazoa; phylum Arthropoda; class Insecta; order Diptera; family Syrphidae; genus Rhingia; species Rhingia rostrata. The sequence goes on along the minus strand of OX463755.1, from coordinate 4,974,793 downwards.
GAAAGATTTGCTACTGTACCTGAATTGAACCGCTGCCATAGCGATGTTGTCAGCGCACCTAACATGCAAAAGCATATAACTGGCTGAATTTTCTTAATTGTCTTAATTCTGGTATTCTTTTACAAAGCCACAATACAGCAATGCAGTAGTAAATATTGGTATGTTAAACACCAAAAAGATCTACTGCTAGAATTGCAATATTGTTTCAGTTATTCATAAGAAAATTTTTAGGAATAAATCAAGCACTATAGCACTAGACAATAAATTCACTAGACAATAATAATTCTTTGATAAGCCAGCTGATTTTTAGTTTCGTTTATATGCCGAGTTTGGTCTCTGACAATTAGAGACTTTATACACGAGCTAACTTTTTGTCAGAAACCCTTTAAAGGTATCTTAAGAAAAAAACTACATATGTAAGCATAATGGGAACTGAAACTTTCGTAATATCAAGATACACATGCAGCTTGGTTTTTGAACTGCATAAATTCAAAATTTTAAACCCTTATCAATTTTGCTTATTATGCAAATTTAACTTACATCTTGCTGGTCAAGTTCGTAGCACCATATTCATATAGAATAATAAAACTCTAATTTACTCTGACATTTGAAATATTCATTAAGGAATTTTCTAGCAGCATTAATTTCATTCATACATCCTCCATATTGTATATTGTGGGCACCCACATCAAATGTACCCTAAATGGTTTTTCTACCTGCTCTGCATTTCGTAGTGATCCACATAATCTACTTAATCCAGCGGATTAATTCTATGTGGATATCAGAATAAGTATCTTAATCCGGCGGATTAAGCCTATGGTTTTCAAGCGCTTTTCAGGAAAAGATACTTAAGTGGATTTGTGCTAATGTATAAAATCACTTAACTTTTCCACAAGAATCATCAGTCTAAACCTGACATCACAGAGAATACTTCCAAGTTGACACTTGACATTGATACTAGTTAATAAATTTCTCAAGCCAATTACAAACCTATACCTACATACAAAAATGGCCCCAGTATTTGAATCCAACTTTTCGATTAGATCCATTCTTTCGGATAGCTCCAGTAGTGGTAGCAACAGCGACGAAGAGACCCACCAGCAATTCACCCACAGTCACCAAAATGAAGAACGCAGCTCCAACAGCAGCAATAACAGCAGCAGCAGCAGTGAAGGGGATCCGGACCAGAGACCACCATACACATATAGCGCCCTAATTGTGATGGCCATTCGAAACAGCTCCAAGCGCCTTCTAACACTCAACGAGATCTGTGCATGGATTGCAGAAAAGTTCCCCTTCTATCAGAAGAACAAAAGCACTTGGCAGAACTCAATCCGACACAATTTGAGCATTAATCAGTGTTTTGTGAAAGTGCCACGCCCATTGGACGATCCAGGCAGGGGACACTACTGGACATTGGATGCATCTGCCGAAGATATCACAATAGGAGCAACAACCGGTCGTCTACGACGGGGTGATCCAAGATACCAACACCACCATCTTCATTATCATTCACAACAACAAGTTCCACAAGTCCCGAACACACCATACGCCATGTATTTCCCAACTCCCGAGGAAATGATGGCTATACAGCAGTCAGCAATCCATGAACAACAACAATTGTGGAACAACTATCATCTATACCAGCAGCAACAACAACAGCAAATGCTTCACAGCGCAGGGAACTACATGGAGGCATCAATGGATTACCAATATCGGTAGGGCGAGCAAGTTATTGTAATAATTGTTAAACATTGTAAATAACATTTTATTAAATTACCAGAGAGGTAATTGTTTTTAAGAGGCGATTGCTATAAGCTTTGAGTACAAATTAAAATAAATTATTAATTTTTACAAATACCTAACTTTTAATGTTTTTATTTTTAAGTTAAATAGATAGTTTCATGCTATTAGAGGAAGCTTAGGATTTGTAGAATATCGAAAATTTTCGAGAAAATATGGATCTTTGGCAACAGCTGCAGAAGTCTTGGATGCAGTCAGCACAAATAAAATCAAATCCAGGCCCATACAGTACTTGAAACCAAGATTCTCTATGCGAAGTTATATTTTGCCAAAATGAATTGTACCTCTAGTTTAACATCGACGCTGAACGGCAAATTTGAGAGGCTTCTCGTGACAGTGATATAGTCTTGGATATTTGTCAGACTTTCACAAGAAGCGTGTCAGTGTCGTCAGTCATCAAAATTTGCTTCCAATTATCAGGTCCAGTGTTACTGGCACCATACATGGACGTTCTGTCGGCAATATTATTTGAGTGAATTGCACTTTATTGGGATACAAATGCGAATCTTCCTTCGAAAAAATCAGCAAAGTATGCTGCGCGAGGTGACGATATGACACATGGGTTCTGGTAACACTCTCCCATACCGCTATAAACAGTTCATTGGAATGTTTTTGGTATTGTTGAACGGAATATCAACGTAATCCCACTCTCCCGTGGTCAAAAAAAAATTCGACACCACTCGGTGCTTGTTGGCCACGCTATTTTCGACGATATGCGCTTTGAGTTTGTGTAAAGTGAGTGTAAAGTGATTCATCACTAAAATTTAATTGAAATAAGTTTTCAAAAACATGTCTACCAAAGTCAATCGGTTGATAAATGTCAAAGTTATTCAGTAATTAAAGATGGTACATCATGTAGCATTTATATACATTGGTGAGTAAGTTTAGTGGAAGCAATTGATGAGCTTTGATGATTGTCGGACAAAAAATTGGTATTGTTACTTTCGGGATTTGAACTAGTGTGATGTCTGCCAACGCTTTATCTAAATACCTCTGCCTTAGACTTCAAAGCACACATTTCATAACCACTCATCTTTTGATGTATGCAATGTTTCCGTGTCCATGTAAACCTACAAAAGCAAAGTAATTAATTCAACTAAAAAAAATGGAAAATTACTTTTCTTTTGATGACCAAGTCATCGTCTGAGAGTTTCCAGCACGCGATATCCTTCACATGGCCACCAATTAGGTTGGACACCTACGATTTGCACGAAACACAATAAAAAGAAAGCGTTCATGTTGTTTTGCAATTTCAATGTCAATATCAGCAACTGACTGTTTATTGATTTGGGGTTAGGTTCGTGTCAGTAGAATACATCTTGTTTGTATTTGTTTAAATACAAAATAAATTGTGAATCCAAATGCGACCACCTCGCGGAAACCACCGAATTAATGTAAAGCCTGTAGAATGATTGGATTGGATTTTTTGCATGCTAAGGCACGATTACATGATCGATTTAACAAAGCCAAATTTGGTGAAGAACACTCTGACTTTGGGTGAAGTACTTGGACAAGATGTGTTGCCATTTCTTTTAGTCGTCAAGTTTGAGTAGTATTTACTATGACACTATAAAACTTTGTATAATTTTTGTCGCAGTTTAAGTATAATCTAGACAAAAAAAAGGGAAGCTATTTTTGGCGTTAGCAAAAGTACAAAAATATCACATCAGGAAATGGATGGATTAAGTTAGGAAATGGCGGTGCGATATGTGGTATTAAATCTGGTGTTAAGCTGCTGGTAAACCACTATGACCTAACCAAACATCAGAAAAGCTCAGTTCGAAGAGCACCTAGTATACGATTTTTGGGAATAACCAAACGAAACGAAACGAAGACTGAAAGCGGAAGATCCAGCGGCATTCTTTCAGGAAGAATTTTTTCAATGATAAGGACTGGGCTACTATGAGCTGCAACTGCTAAACAAAGATCAGTAATAGTAAGAATAACGCTAAGGAAATATGATACTCAGAGTTCATGACAAAAACCTAATTTAAGTTGTGAATGATGACAATTGCTATCATTTTACAAAAAGGAACTGAGGACCAATAAACGCAAATCCTGAAGACTCTTCTTCGATAAAATAAAAGAGACTTCCGAGGCGTCTAAACTCCGAAACATCATATCCACTAGTCCAATTGTTTCAAGTTATCTAAAAATAACAGAATTCACTTGGATGATATCCCAGGTAGCTCACATGAAGCTTTCTAGGACGACAACAATAGAACCAATCTATTGAACGGCAACTCACAAAGATAAAATACTTAGGGCAGTACACCGCTTCACTCTTCCAGCCGAGCTAGACCAATCTTTAGATCTCACCCTAAATCTAGTAAAAGTTCTCACGTAAATCCGAATGACCTGAGAATGATCGATATTCTTCTCCACATCAGCATTGATGTAAATCAGCCATCTGCATCCCAACATGTGTACTACAAGTACATTAGTACTTATTAAGTAATTGTGCTGCAAGGATTAGACTATGGTTGCATTCCTAGACATTTTAGGTGCTTTTAACAACCTTGATTCGGGAGCAAAAAAGTGCCACGTGATTGTCTACGCGAATGACGTTGTGATCGCAGTCTCATTGAAGCATCTGAATATACTTGAGGAACTTCTCCAAAACGCAACGCAATACACAAACTTTCCATATGTGTAGTCAGTTGTGGTCTGGCTGTCATCCCTCACAAGACTTATCTGGTCCGGTTCACTAGGAACTATAAAATTCCTCACATCGACTCGCGTCATTAAATGTAATCGAATTAGCCTTCTCAGACAAAGCAAAATACCTGGGACTTATTTTGGACAGAAAGCTTATCTGAAAGCTGAACATAACAGAAAGAGTAAAGAAAGCGACGGTTCCACTTTGTCCCTGTAAGAAAGCGGAAGGCATGAAATGGGGAATGAAACCTCGTATCTCGAATTGGCTCTATATCTCGGTTGTAAGATCGATACTTCTTTATGGAGTAGTAGTAAGGTGGACAGCGCTAGATATAGCCATAAACAGCAAACAACTAGCCAAGGTGCAAAGAACTACATGTCTGTATATCGGTGGTAAACTCTGTACAACACCCTCAGCAGCACTAGACATTCTTTTTCACATACATAGATATTTTCGGCAAGCAAATGGCAGCTAACTCAGCCATACGCCTTAAGGCCATCCAACAGTAGTCAAATATACAAACTGGCCACTCAAAAATTATAAACGAACATACAAATTTTCATGAAAAATGTTGATAAGAGTTTTCAGGTCACAATCCCGGACAGATCGTCATGGGAAAGTTACGAGCCTGTGCTAAAACAGAAATAAATATCTTCAAAGGATATTAACATTTTCTCGGACAGCCAAGCAGCCATCAAATTCAGAGGCAACCCTAGATTTCCGCTCATTTTTGCAAGAAATGTCAAAGCTGTTGTGTCTGGGTATAGTAACATTTCAGGGGGCTGTATAGCTGATGAACTCGCCAGACGTACACCTAATTATTAAGTGGTACCCGACACGGGTGCATTAGGTATTCCTATCGCTACATGAAAAAGGTTACTAGAGCAACATGCTAACCGCAAATCAAATCTCAGATGGAGTCTTGGCACGGCTCGTCAATAACCAAACAAATTTGGTCAAAGCTGGACTTGAGAAGATCCAAGAGAATGATTTCGCACGATTGATCATACATTAGCGCTACCATAGGTTTCATCACTGGACACTGTCCAATTGTTAGGCAAGCAGAAAGGCTATGCTCAAACAGCTTCTGAATGGACAGTCACAATGGAAAATCAAAATGGACTAAGTGTGCTGGCGAACTCGCTGGCAGCCACACTAACCCAACCTAATCAAACCTCTTAACAATTCCATTTCATACAGCATAGATGTTCTATAGAGCTATAAACATTATACAGTACCGAACAGATCTAGTTTAACTCTAAGAAGTTACGGGACTCTTAAGGGAAAAAATCTACATTTTCACATTTACAAATCCAAGGTGTTTACGGACCTCCAAATTCCTGACGAACGAATTTTATTACGCCTCCTTCAAAGAACTAACAAAGATAGTTCCAAACTGCGTTAAAAGTTGCTATAGAAGAGGGAACTGTTACGCAAAGTTACCTGTCGAATGTTCATATAACTTCGAGTTCGTGATGAAAAAAATTGCTTAATAAGTCTTACAATTGTATGAATGACTAAGAATCTCGTAATAAAGGACTGGGAAATACACTGGTTATCAAATTGAAGCGCGGTTTAATTTTTTAAGTTCGCGCCACAAACGGAGCCAAAAATTAAGGATCCTTCTACAGAACGAGATATGTCTAACATACTGAATACGTTATCGAACCCAAGTCAAATTGCCCCGACGACCGCTAATGACGCTATCAAAAGACCAACTTCAACGTAAAGAAATATAAGGGCTTTTCATGTAAAAAGACAATTCAACAATGCGAGGAGAGCAAACCTTCCATAAGTCTTTGGGAGGTTAATGAGAAAAGCGTCATACATACATTTCAGAAAGCTAAAAAAAAATGTACCTAAATAACTGCCTTGTACCTTTGTTAGTTAGTTTGGTTCTTAAACTAATCTCTGTGAAGAGAATTGGTTGTCACTAGGCCCTATACATTCGACTTTAGGCTTGCAAATACCTCATGTAGTAGTGCTCCTTTTATACTTTAAAAATGAGTATATATCCCCTCCATGTAGCTCTGGAATACATAATGGATACAATAGAATGGCTTCCTACCAGCATTCCATCCTCCTCTTAAATCCCAGAGAAGTACATTTAGCCCATGCTTTCCTTTTTAGAGTAATTTAAATCAACCAAAATTCTAAACATTCCCACCCTTTGTATATCTCTCCGTTTCCATTTCCACTTCAATGTGCTTTACTTCGGTCTTCGGCATGCCTATTTCAGCTAAACCAAATAAATAAGCCCCACAAAGAGGGCTCCGATATGTAAAAAGAATTTTAATTTTAGATTCATTCTACGGAAGACTAAATCGCCAGATTCTTAAAAAGATGGAACCTAGTAGGTGGTTGAAGGGTGGACCACCTCCACCGTCATATCGTTGGGAAGCTAATCACCACCTCGTATCGCGTGAAGTGAGTGTTTTAAGATATGGAAGCAACGATGGAACAACGCAAGGTAGTGGAATAAAATTCCTCAGGTTTTGATTAGGATCGCATGTGGCCGCTTGCAAAGTTTGGATAGAATGACAAGTTGGCTGGCAGTTGAACTCTAACGAAGGATGAGTGAATTTTCAGCTGTCGACATCTAAATTTCACAGTAGCTCTTCGGAAGGCATTGCAAAGATGGAATGTTTAGTTGGAATGTGTTCGGCCTTGTTTAGGTGCATTTCCATTTCAGTGGATGGGTAAATATGCCTGGGATTCCATTTGAAATCCTTTTTTTGTTCGTTTTCTAGAAATCAAATTTATGACGAACGTTTTTGTGGAATTTTTTCGATTGTTTAATATTAAAACATTGAAGTTGTTGGAATTGATGAAGGTAAAGCTGATGTGTACACAAAAGGGGGTTTCAATCAAGCTCGTACGTATTTTTACTAAGATGAGGTTGCAACAAAAAGAATGAAATGAAGAATGAAGTTTCTCTATTTTAAATAGCTTGTTGACCTTAACCTACCTAATTTAGTTTTTTCATTTGATTTTATTATTTCTAGCCTTTTCCTATTCAATGTTAGTTTTGATTATGAGCGGGATGTTTCTTTTTATATTTGCAATGATTTTTATAATATCCTAGACTTGATATTCTTTGATATGATAGTTAGTATCATATCTTAGGTCTGAGATTGGTATCATAAATTCCCAGACGTCGCTTGTCTGTAATTACATTTTTTGTAGCATTGTATTTCGGAGATGCTTCCTTCTTCAGCGGGGGGCGTGTGCATACTAAGGCTAATGTTACTTCACACTTCAAAACGTGTTACGTAAACTACTTGTGACCTAAGTCAGCTGCCCGCAACGATTCCGGATATTAATATGTGCAACCTTAGGTAATATCTGTTATAGATGTCGCCTGGTTTTCTATTTCGCATGACAAATTCTCTCCACCATATATCCGAAATTGTGGTAACTCCAGCCATGTATCACGTGGAGACAGATTCAAGTTTTTGAGCAGCACGCGGGATGTACAGTATTCGTAAATATCAGATGCATAATCGAAAGACGTTGTTTTCGTTCAGGGTCTGGTTTGTATCCGAGGCTCTTGTATCGCTCGAAACTAACTATTGTTTATGTGGTAAGTAGCTTATCCTGACGCCAATTGTTGTTCATGAGATACCTCTGTATGGAATTGACTGATGCCATTGGCCTTTCGTTTCACTCACTTTTTCCTTTTTAAAGAGACTGACTAACCCCTAAGATTTCTAGATGAACTGTTGTTCGAATATGTCAGAGCACTTCACAGTCACTTTTCATCGTTGATACCGTTTTTGGAATTCTTACACTGCCGTTTGGGAAAAGGAAGGGGTGATTTAGTGAATGGACACGTTGTTATTGTTCATGCAGGCATGAATAGTTTGATCCCGATCAGGCTAATATGATGGAATGTGAGCCTGTGAGTCATATCCATGACATCGATCGTGTATAGCTGGATCTTTAGAGTTTTTTTTTTATTTTGTTTGGCTTCTAGTTTCTAGTATCTCAGGTTTTTACAGTCTACCTGATGAATTCAATGCTGATTAAAAATCTCCAGTCGACTCTATGTAGAAGCGATATTCCGCTAGTGGAATATCCTTCTGTTGCCGCGCAGAAGGACTGGGTTCGATTCACAGACGTAGCAACACTTAAATAATTTTTTCACTGGCCCTCGTCTCGTGATGATATGACAAATCATCCGAGTAGCATCAAAGGTCCCGCCATCGTGCAGGAAGTGCACACGCATACATGAATAATTACGAGAAAGCTCGGCCCTGGGTACTAACGAGCTTCGACGACTTACGATATTGAGTTGAAGACTGTATGATAAAGATCTTGCGAATTACTGTATCGAGTTGACGACTGTATGATAAAGATCTTGCAATTTGCTGTTGCATTTTATTTGAGGCCCAAGAGCACTACGATTTGTAGCGTATTAATTTCGCAAAATATAAGATGTTTTTGGAAAAAAATACAAACACGTGTGGCCCAAGGGTTGACTCCTTAGGTACTCCAGATGTTTTTGTCGTTCGTATAGCTTTCGAATAATTTTATCAGTTTCCATGGGGACTAGTATTCTACTTAATGCTTCCACTAAACCTGTCTGATGTAGGGTTTCAAGCGCGTTACTCAATTCATGATGAGTCCGTGTCCGGTACGCCTGTTCTTGAAACCGTCAGTTACAGTAGTTGTAGATTCGCTCCGAAGTTAATTTGTCCATCAATATTTTCGAAACCCATACTTTTTTGTGCGGATAACGGATTATCTCTTTTGATTGACCTGATTTTTTAAAAGCTGAGGAAATAAAATTTCGACAAAGAAGAATAAATAATTGAGGAAAAAAAATTATAGTACGAGTATAAAATGAATAATTTATTTTTTAAATCTTAATAAAGCTTTCTAAAATCCCTACTACTACAATATTTACAATTCTAGGTCTGAATTTATTTTTCATTCAGCAAAAGTCATTTAATTTCTATTGATAGTCCATGGATGCGTTCATGTAGGCGCCGCCATTTTGAACCATCTGTTGCTGCTGCTGGTAGAGATGATATTCATTCCACCTTTGCTGTTCCTGCAAGGCTGTCTGTTGCATCGCCAGTACCTCTTCTGGTGTTGGAAAGTACATGGCATATGGAGTGCTTGGATTCTGCTGATGGTAGTGATGATGATGTTGGTATGGATATTGGTTTCCAGCGATTGGATCACCTCGTCTTAGCCGGCCGGTGGTTGCGCCAATTGTAACATCTTCGGCTGATGCGTCCAGAGCCCAGTAGTGCCCCCTGCCTGGGTCATCCAATGGTCGTGGTACTTTTACGAAGCACTGATTGATGCTCAAGTTGTGTCGGATGGAGTTTTGCCAAGTGCTCTTGTTCTGTTGATAGTATGGGAAGTTATCCGCAATCCATTTGCAAATTTCGTTGAGGGTCAAAAGTCGCTTAGGACTGTTACGAATTGCCATCACGATGAGAGCGCTGTAGGTGTAGGGCGGTCTTTGGTCGGAGTCGCCTTCACTGCCAGATGTTTGATAGTCCTCTGAGTTTTGGTCGTCGATGTTCTGAGATTGTTGAGTCTCTTCGTCACTGTTGCTGCTGTTGCTGGAACTGTCCGAAAGGAGGGATCTGATCGAAAAGTTTGATTCGAATACAGGAGCCATTTTGTTTTGTTAAGTTGTTTTATAAATCACTTAAATTGCAATTTAAATACAATTATCTAATTAAGCTGTGAAGCTTAGACGTATTCGCTTATGAAGTCGCTGTGAAAATGATGCTGGTTGAGTGGACGATCTGAATATTTATACGGTCGAATCCTTAAGCTGGCCAGGAGCTTAAGTGGATTAACTTGGTGGATCAAGTGGATTAACTGGATTAAGTGGATTAAGCGGATTAAGTTCAAAGGATTGCAGGTAGAAACAGGTATTTCCTCCTGGTGAACCCCTTTTTACATGTAGTATGCTTGAATGAATCTTTTCCCGTAGGTAGAAAATGAGGATTCCTATTCATTATTGAAAAGGGTATCAGCACGTTTGTCCGAGTTGCGTGGGGGTTATGTTTATACGATAACAGTAGGTGATCAGAGTTTTCATACACTTTTATGATTTGTTGACTTTAGCTAACATTTGATAGCTAATTTCAATATTTGGATAAATATTTTAATTTAATTTTATTCTTTGAGTAAATCATTTTAAATTGATAAGGTTTATTATTTATTTAGATAAATATAAAAACAAATAGTCAAGCGTCTGAAAAGTGTGCTTTTATTTCGCTCGTATTGTAGTTTTAGTCCAGTTTGAGTGACTTAATGTAACCTGAAGTGTGTAATATTTATTGGTTGAAAATATTTTTGATGAAAACCTCCATCAACACTCACAAAAATATTATAAATAATGAAAATTTGTTGGAATGTTTTTTAATGTTTTTCTAAATAACACTATAGACGATGCAACAGTTGGAAAAAGATAGCAATGGGAAATTTGATATATTTTGATAGACCTTTATAAGACCTTATCAGTCAAAAGAATATATGGTGCCGTCTCATAAAAAAGAGCCTTTAAAAACGCCCGACCGCATGCAATCGCAGATGCCCTATCAGATTTGAATTTGAGTAGTTCACTTGTAGTGTTATCCTGTCGTCTTTTTCACATGTTTATAGAGGCACCTCACAAGGAGGCTACCTGTCTCCCGTGCTTTTGCATCGAATGGTCAATGCTCTTATTTTGCGATCATACTTTCACATTCACAAGAATGTGTTCTCCAAATGGGACGCACCGGTTACTGTGTACTGTGTAACGGTGTACTGCTAGTCCCGCTCTCTTGATCAGCTGACAGAAATAAATAACTCAATTTCGAATGTAACATCTAAACAACCATTTTTAGTCATTTAACCTAATTAATATATTCTTGAATGGGGTAAGACTGGTTTTCAAGGTAGAATGAGGCGAAATTCCAAAATGCTCAACGTGTACGTATCAATTCTTCCAAATCACTATATCCCTTAATGAAAAAAAATATATATATCCAACATTTACGGCCAGTACAATGCATTAAACATATCTTCTCCCTGCACTAGAATTACAGTCATTGATACATCGCTGGGAAAGCTAATGACATTCTACCACACGAAAAGGGATTTACTCAGACTTTAACTTGCCTGGATGCCAAAGAAAAGACAGACGGACAGAATAGGAAATATTCGGCCTAAGTTTCACCAGTAATATAACCACATTTTTTGACGCAGCAGGCTCGAGCCGAGGCCGAGCTTTCTCACAACCATTCATGTGTGCGTGTGTACCTTCTTGCATGATGGCTGGACCTCCTGTTTTATGCCGACTCCGAACGGCGAATTTGAGATAAGCTTTTCTCGACAATTTATACTACTCGGATGATTTGTTAGATCATCACGAATGGAGGGCCAGTGAAAAATCATTTAGGTGTTGCTACGGCTGGGAATCGAACCCAGACCTTCTGCGCGGCAGTTCATCGAACTAACCATCGCGTCACTGCGCCCGTCAGTTTGATCAAATCTAAATATCAATGTCTGCTGAAGGACCCCGACTCATATAGCTACACTTAAAAATGCTAGACAAAAGTCAAGGTCCTACCTTCTCTCTTCTTGTCCAATGAACTGTAAACTCAGAGATTATTTGATAATTTAGGTCTTAGGTTAATCGGGTTCACAAAGATGACTTGCTTAGAGATCTTTGAAAATCGTGAAGAATTTAACCAAATATTGTCTTGACATAGCGGTCTACACCAATAGCAAACTACATCTGAGCGACTTCTTTCTGAAAATATATGTAGAACAAAGTGGTTCCCATAGATCTTGAATTACAAGTAATCTTGTTTGCAGTCATACTAACCCAAGTTACTATACATTATTTTAACAGGGATCAAGTTGATTAAGCCTACACCCTTTTTTATTTTATCACAACCTAAAAATATTTTACTTGACTTTTCGTTACTATAAACAAATATAGATCCGAGTGTCTATACTAGTTTTTCCAACAGATGCATTTCGTATTTTTTATAGTATTTCTTCGTGTCGTATATTTAATAAACTTCCTCACTCTACCAGAATTCAAACATCTCATTTGTTAGTTACTAAACATTAATTTGGATAAAGATAGTATCGAAATCTTGGTAAATGGTTCCAATTGATTTTTTAATAAAATGTTCAACTTCCAATTCAAATCAATTTTTGTAAAGTTTATTGTAATTAATATTATTAAGTTTATTTCGTTTTTCTTTTTTTAGGGTCACCTCACACATTTCAAATTGCTTATGTCAAAGTATTTTGCTAAGTGGCAATAACTCTTTTTTTTATAAAAATACATTTGTCCCATAAAACAAATAAATAAAAAAAATTATACGACTAAGAAAATTGTATCTTATACGTGATTTATTAAAAACAAAAGTATTTTACTTAATGTTAAGGGAACAACTCTTTCATTTACAAATGTTTGGGTCATAATTACTTAATCTACTTAAGCCACATCTTATTTCAAATATTGGGAAATTGTTTCTGAATATTGGAATATTCCATTTTAAGCAACAAGATTAGCCATTGTTAAAATGTTCTTACGAATTTCAGTTTTAATATATTTGTAACAAATAACTAAATATTCCTACTGGATTAAGTGGATTAAAAGGCAATTGTGTATTTATAGTCCATAATAAACATTCAGCAGGTACCTGAAACCATGCATTATATATCTAATAGATTTTATACCAAAAGCGCAAGTACTGAATTTTTCTTCAGTATCGTATTTCTAGTATAAAATTGAAAAGAACGATTTCACCCTTACATGGACCAACCAAATTAAATTCATCATTTATACTTGCCTCTAAAGTTGTATTTATCGCTGCATAGTAATTGACTATCAGGAAAAAGTGCTATATTATTAAGCCATGTAACATAATTGTCAAATAACTTTTCATTTTGCATTAATCAATAATCAATAATAAATTATAAATCCTACCTTTTCGAATATTTCAGAAAACTGCAGCAAAGTTCCGTTCATATCTGTATCGGACCTCTTTGAAGGCACTTCCGGATTTCCTCAAGGTAACCATCTTAGAAAATCTTTCGGCACATTTACTTATAGCATATTTACTCTTATCCACTTCGAGCTGATTAAAAAAAAATTCAACTTGGTGGCGAAAAAATTCAATGTCGTCAGATACTGGCGACTCCAGCCGTTGACCCGAAAAATTGTATTTGTAAACCTACTCTGCGTCCACCTTACCTACATCTACGACTCCTCCTTAATCATTTTCTAATCTAAGGAGCATCATTAAAACAAAAAAACATAATGGAACTCATAATTTACGTGTAAATGAAGCAATTCTGTCATTGGAATCACCATAGTGGAGGATGAACCATATTTGAGGCTATGGTTAATCTTACCAAAGACTAGTAGCCGATTGGAAAATATTAAGTAATTCATTCAGTATTCAGTTCACATCGCAGTATTTAAAAACATTTACATATTTACCTTAACCAAGAAGATACTTACTAGCTTAAATGGATTAAGTAAACAGTAACAAATCCATAAATATCTAAAGAAATTTACCCATGCTATTATCGGCTTAAGTGGATTAAGTAGCTTAAGGCGTTTAGTTTTTATTAGTTCATTGCATATGTTCATAAAGGGTATTCCCAGGTAGCTAAGCTAATCCAATAAAATGTCACCGGAAGTTCTTCACTGCGTACACACGTCAATAAATCTATACATCATAATTGATTGATGATTGGGAGTATCTTATAAGCTTGTGTAAATTTAGTCGGTTAAGTTTTTTTGCATCCTTTCAACAAAATGGAGACGTTGTGAATTTTATTTAATAATCATTTGCTTATACACATCTAAGTGCGAATATTGCAATCAATGGCCGTAGTTCGAAAATATACCTCAAAGTATATGGATCGACTCAGAACAAGTAACTAAGTCGATTAAGCCATCACCGATTTTTAGGCCTTGAGTTTTGAGCTAGGATATGAAATTCTTTAAATACGATCATTGTCCGTTCATACCGAACAAGTGTACAATTTTTCGAAATCCGCCTACTGCCACGTCCACATTTAGGAGAAACTTTTTTGTAGCAAAATAAAAATTGGGAAAAAGTCTCTGAACAAGATATTTAGACAATCGGAATATATATATTTAGTCCATACACAGTTTTTTTGCCACGCCATTTTGTGGCGTTTTCTGTAAAAAAAAAACCTTTTCGGTTAAACTTTAAAATATTCGAAAAAATCTTGCGACGCAAATCCATTGTTAATATTAATGTTAACATTTATTCCAACTAGGTTCGCCCAGTGCTCGAAAATCGACCACACATTTTTTTTATATCATTATCTACTATATAGATAAATAAAATTGGTGTAGCTTTGTTTGATTTGAAGCGAATTTGAATGTCTGTCTTTAAATAAAGAAATCTTAAAAATTACTGATCGTAGGTAGGTATTCGTGTCAGTTCTGGAATAGATAGTAACTAACTAATATTGTTCTTAACTTCTATAACGTTGAAAAAACAAAAATAGCACTGAAATGAAACAAATTGCATAAAGTTTTTTTTCATGCTGTACTTTTATATTTCTTATTCAATAATATTTTTAATTTTTTGCTATGAGATAACAAAATCCGCACAATAGAAGAGTAATAAAATAATAGCATTCTTCTTCCACTCCAGTCCAGATGTGTCAGAAAAGGTTAGGTACCTGCGACCAAAAAGAGTAAAAAATAATTTTTAAATTTGAAAACAAAATATCTTCATGCCACTGCTCACTGCTAAAACATTCCTACGAAGGCCATCCCTTTCCGATTTGAAATTTCGAACGATTGCAAGGAACGGTCCGAAGTTACCGCCCTTCTTCAAATTATCCAGCGTAGTTCACCGCTACGATAAACTTGCTGGGCAAGGCAATGAGAAGTAAAGAGAGAAAGATATTGGCACTAAAATGGTACGGAATGGTACTATGGTACGGCTTCGCGACGTAACAAATAATCAACTCTATTTCTTTCCCTCTCACGCCTACCCGTCAAAGTTCTTTGCCGAGGCATATCTACCTAATATTCCGTCCAAAAAAAAGAAATCAAAATGACTTAACAAAGAATAGGTAATAATTGGCCAAAACCAGGATCAGAGCACAGTGAAACCACAATTATTGTAGGATGGCTATCTAATAATTCGTGTAGGATACAACCGACTTCGAATGACCGGAAGCCAAATGTACTTCCGTTCATCAGACTAATGCAACCACACCTGCGCATAACTTCTCTCCCTCATTCGCTTAACACAAACGAACACGACACACATTCATCCGCCACGCCCCCACACGCCAAACACTTTCGTTTCGGTGAGGTGGCTCAGTGGCTGCTCTATGTATAGTGCTACACTATCCAAATAAGGTCAATAATAATAGCAACGCCCAACGCAACCACAGAAAATACAATTTTGTACAATATTCGGGCAACATTATGATTACCTATAACTTATAAAAGACAGAGTAGGTATACGTATCCAATCCAATCACCAATACGCGTGCGCATATTCCCTTCTCTTCTTAATTCGCTTAACGCATACCATTCACCCCACACTATGTTAAAGCTACATTAGAGTTATACGCATACGCATATAGAAAAGTTCTCTGTGTATGATTCTCTTTTTTTAATTTCTGATTCATACAATAGAAGGAGACAGTCACAGGACTTCGACTGAGCGAAAGAAAAATGTGACTTATCCAATTACCCATACCCACCCCTGCGCATATACTTTTCTCTCTTTCTTTGCTTAACTCCCATCATTCAAACGTGACACTCGCCGCACAGATAGCTAAGCTATAAAGCTATCTTTCTTTGTATGTTTACAATGTTGTTGTTGTAACCAAGGTAATTTAAAAACATTATTTTACCAATTTTGCAATAACTTTTTTGAAATTATAATTCTTTTCGACCGATCTATGAGCTGTACGCTTCAATTTGGTAAAAAAAAAATGCAATTTTACTTCATTAAATAGGGTAAATATGTTCTGAAAGAAATTGGGTCGGCGATTAATATAGTGGATAAAAAATTTAACCCAGGTGCAGGAGAAAAACCTTCTTTTTTGGTCGAACCATAAAAAAGTTTTATAAACGTCCTGAATAATTTATTGTCACAATGCCATTTTCTATATTTCCATAAGGTTTGAAGCCAAGTTCATTCTTTGGAGATATTAGTTTTAAAGAAGTGATATTATATGTTTTACTTGAAAATTCAATTACATTTCAATTTAATATAAACTACAGCATACAAATACAAATTTTTGGCGCAACAGACTCGTTAGTACCGAGGGCCTATCTTTCTCACAACCATTCATGAGCACGTGTGTACTCCAAGCACGATGACGGGACCTCCTGTTTTACGCCGACTCAACCCTAAATAAGACATAGCAGGATATTATACGAAGATATTCATCAATCAACTTATTCATGCTGTATAAATTTATTGAGCTCTGTATAACATTGTTTGGGTTGTATGTAACAACTTCCGATGATCATAAATCGGTTTTACGGTTGGCTACCTGATGACACTCTTTATGACAGTACGCAATAAACTTACCCAAACAAAATGCCTTAAGCTACTTAATCCACTTAATCCATTTAATCCACTTAATCCGATAATTGCGTGGATTATTTATTTTATGAACTTACTTTAAGGATTTGTTATTATTTCATATATTTTCTTGTATGCTAAAATAAAACCAATTGAAGAGGTTGAACAAAACATTATTACACCATACAAATAGTAATATTTTTGAAATCGCACTATCTCGTCCACTATAAGAAAAAGCGTGAGTTCTAATCAAAATATAAGAACATTTAAAAAAAGTTATCTATTTTAAGCAACATGTTGGAAATTCAGCTCTTATCATTAGGTGAATGACCACGTTTCAGCATTTTTAATTAGATGGTTTGGTCCGTTGATTGTCACACAATTGTGAAATATTTATGCATACACCATTGATAGTATAAATCATTTCAATTAAACACGTAATTTCTAAAAAATTTGTCGTACGGAAATTTAGTACTTACTCACCTACTTACCGATGCGGCGCTGCAGTCTGGAATGAACCGGGGCCTCAACCAGCGTCCCTCTCCATTATGTCTGACCCTCCAGTTGCGCTCCTGAAGTTGACTGATTTTGATTTTTTCATGTGGACGCCACTTAAGGCGAGGTCTAACGTCTGGCTGCAATCGACATTTTGACTTTCTGTTCAACTCATCGATTTTATGTGTCCTCGCTTCTTGACAGCATACATTTCTGGCTCTTAATAATACTTAAACCAATTGTTGTCAGTTCCTTCTATATACTAGCAAACGCGTTTGTGACATCTCGTTGAGCCCGAAAAATTTCAATATCATCGGCAAGTGTGTCCCTAGTGTTGGCTCGGGCAAATTCTACATCCTCTCGGTGTGGTTACTGCCGATCCTAATAGAGTAATAACAGACGGATAAGTTTGTACGGTATACCAAAACTATAGATGTCTCTGTATAGTTTGTCTCAGTGAGTCTTCTTTTTTGTAGATCGTTGCCATTAATACCAAGTCAACAGGTAGTATAAACATTATACACTCTTAAATTTTGCTTGATTATTTTTTGTTTAATTTTTTATTTCTTTTAGATTACAAATTGTACCAAAAAAAATGCTCATACTTAAATTATTGGACTATTTATTATTTCTTTTAAACAAGTACAGTTGTGATGCTACGTGCTACCTGTTAATCGTTATTTCCTTAGAGAACAATAAACCCATCATTGCCGTTTAATCCACTTAAGCCGGTGGACTACGTTTGTTGCAAATATTTAAATATTTAAAAATTTTAATTCGTAAGAAATGTTCAACAATTGCTAATCCTGTATTAGGTTAACGCAGAATAATTTTCCAATATTTAGGAAAATTACAAAATATTTGAAATAAGTTTTGGCTTAAGTAGATTAAAATACTGAATTTTGAGAACTGATGTAATAAAGAGATAAACGCAGGTTTTTTTGGTATAATATCGAGAAATATATAACTCAAACAGTTGTTCATATAATTGTTATGCAAAAATATGTTTTATTCGATTGTGATAATTTGGATATGTAATTTGGACAGTTGTTTTCATTAAAGACCGAATAAGAAACAAATAATGATCATAGTTGTATAATCAGAAATAAGCCAATAATACAAATTGTCCGGTTTGTTCTTCTCAATGAAAAAAAATTATCCTGATTAAACATAGATAATAAAAATACAGACAAATCGAGTTAGTTTTTTCTTATTTTTAAGGATTATTGTGATTTTAATTGGCATTGGCATTTAAAATCTTTAAGCGCATTTAGAGAATCTTTCATAAATTATTTTGCATAAATTGTGTTTCTTTTTAAATACGCTCACACTACTTTGAAAGAGTCCACATAAATGCTTAGCGCTAAAAACTACAAATACAAATACAATACAATTTTTGGCGCAACAGGGTCGTTAGTACCCAGGGCCGAGCTTTATCACATATGTGTGTATGTACTTCTAGCACGATGGTGGGACCTCCTGTTTTATGCCGATTCCGAACGGCAAATTTGAGATAAGCTTTTCTTAACAATTGATTAATGACAAAATTAATGCCAGTGAAAAATTGTTTAGGTGCGCGTGTGTTACGTACACAATTGCGAATTTAGTATCAATCATATTTTTTTAATGAATTTGAAATGAACGAGTAATGGGAGCACGAATTTAAACTATTAAGAGCTAATATTAAGGATAGGTATAAGAACTTTTTGTAATGAAATTGATTAAATCAGTGTAGGATTTTATGCGACAGATAATATAGATTTTCCGATATTTTCCCAAAGCTAATAATTTTTTGACTTCATATTTACTAACAAGTAACAACAACATCTCGTTTGAAATCAAACGAAAAAAACTGTTATAGGCAACCGTTGTTTCTTCGGGCTAAGAAGAAGATATCATTAAATAATAATAAAGTGAAAAACAAATCTTATATTAGACCGTTATTGTCCTATTACATTAAAAAAGCGGGATCGAGCAACACATTCTTCGGAAAATTCCGTTCGAGTTGACGGGTTATGAATTCAAAAATTCCATCAAGTACATTTAAGATGGCTAGACATGCAGAGTGAACGTAAACCAACACTCGGGCTGGGAGAGTCTTCAATTCCCAGCTGAGTATGCCTCCATTTATTTATCGGGTTAATTCGAGACACATTTTATCTGAAGGCCAGATCCATTCCGGAATGTAACGCACCTTAAGTAAGTTAGTTTGAATAAATCCGTTCAGTCTTTTAGCCTTGCGATGGGTGCACAGACCGAAAGGTGGACGAAGTCAAACTAAACAAGATATTAAGATAATTATATTTTCTTTTTTTATTAATATTATTAATATAACTTTGCGTCGTCTACTCCTTTATCTCTCTAAAATCCGTTTTTCGATATACGGTTAAATTTAAAAAAAAAAAAAATACTTAGGCATTGTTGTTTACTTAATTAAGTGGTGAAATGCACCCACTTTTTAGAAAAACTTAGATTTTGGCAAAATCGTAAAGAATTTCATAAAACATATTTAGGGCATCTTAATGTTAATGTTTCGTCAATATAAAGATTTTTGCCACGACCACTTTTTGGGCACGAACATGTAGATAATCCTAACACTCGCATATTACATATCTTATGATATCTTACTTACTTACTTAAGTGGCGTTACAGTCTGGAATGAACCTGGGCCTCAACCAACATGCCTCTTCAATTAGCCCGGTCCTTAGCTAACTGCCTCCAGTTGCGCACTCCAAGTTGGTTGAGGTCGGTTTGTACTTGTGCGCGCCACTTAATGCGAGATTTTCCTCTACTGCGTTCGACGTCTGGCTGGGAATCGAAGACTCTGCGAGCTGGAGTATAGTATCATGATATCTTATGATATCTTAGGGGTATATTAGTCTGTCCGAAAATATTAAGCTATGACAATGGAATTTTGCATATTAGTTTCTTTTTCCCAATACAGAAATAAATATTTTTAAAATCCGCCAGAGGCCACGCCACTTTCAGAAAAGAACGTCGATATTGTTTAAACGAAAATAAATAAATAAATAAGATATTTTTGATGGGCTGACAAATCATTGGAATAGTATCTGTTCTCAAGAAAGGCTAATCTCAACTTAGCCTTTTCACAGTCAGCATTAAACAGGAGGTTTCTCCATTGTGCAAGAAATACACACGCAATATGAATTGCTATATTTCACCCATAAGAAGTCTTTAGCCACACCTGTTTTTAGGGGATGTTTAATTTAAGGATGTAATGGGATAGGGCTTGCAACGGGTCGCACAGTCGACTGTGGTTTCCTTATATTTTTCTTTAAGCTTTTACACCAAAAATAAAAAGAACGGTTAAAATCAAGGAAAGACAACAAAATTAAATTTGATCGACGACTTTCAAAAGCGTGTTTACGGAAATCAGATTACATCTGAGTAGTAAGGTAAGGTAGTTTGGAACGCAAAGTCTTAATACCTTACCATTATTTCGATTTTCCCATATTTATGGTTTCTTTTTGCTTTGTTCATTGCCCCCCAAATGTCACCTGACTGATATGGCCTATTGGCCAATGAGAACAGGCTTCAGCTTAGATATCTTCACAAATCTAGTTCCGGAATGCGAAAATAATAGAATTGCAGTTTCTGAGGATCATTCTTCTATGATAGTTTTTGTGTTGTTTTTGTTTTTGGTGTGATTCATATACTCAGTTTTCGATAAAAAAAACTCGAAATGTGGTTCAAAATTAGTTTGTTTTAAATCTGGATTTCGATTTTTTCTTGATATTAGGCTTGAACTATATCGGTTGGTGAATATATGTGATTCATAAAAAGAAGAAGTAGGCTTAGTTCTGTAGTAACTTGGAAAGTTAATAATTTTTATTTTTGATGATTATTCGATTTCAAAGAAGCGGTACAGAAAGAAGACTGAATACATAATAAGGATTTGAAACATATGTACTATTTGTCGGTGTGTTATTAGGAAATCGGCCATTTTATATTTTGGTTACATGTTCCTATGCTTGCCAATATTTTAGCAATTTGGAAAAATGTTTACGGTTCTTATCACGAGAAATCGAGTTACAAGAAAATTATAAAATCCACACATATTCAAATGATTGAAAAACTTCTATTAATCCTTCAAGCCCCTTCGAACCCCAGGTGTAATTTTCAAGAAGTATCTATGCTTATATGCACCAGCTACCTGCTCAGGTCGAATTGTTTGACCAAACCAAACCCACCTAAAGCCACTTAAGCCACATAACCCACTTAAGCATCTACCAAATCCACTAGTAGCTGGCTTAAGTGGATATTCTTCGACATTGATGAGTGGATTACTCCCTAATCCACCAGCTTAAGATTATGATGCTAAATATTTGGAAAAATACCTTTGACTATAAATATATTGACTATTTCATCAACTATTATCAGTCTTAACTTGACATCAAAGAGTGAATCCAACAACAAGAGATCAACTGCAATGGCTCCAATATTCAAATCAATTTTTTCAATTAGATCCATCCTGTCGGACAGATCCAGTAGCAGCGGCGCCAGTAGTGATGAAGAAAATGGACCAACTCAAATCCATCACCATCAACAACAACTCGATGAACAAAGTTTTTCTTCTGGCAGTGAAGAGGACTCGGAACAACGTCCACCATACACCTATAGCTCGCTCATTGTGATGGCGATTCGTAGCAGTCCCAAGCGACTCCTCACGCTCAGTGAGATTTGCACATGGATTGCTGACAAGTTTCCATTCTACCAGAAGAACAAAAGCACCTGGCAGAATTCAATCCGTCACAACTTGAGCATTAATCAGTGCTTCTTACGGGTGCCGAGACCACTTGATGATCCCGGAAGAGGACACTACTGGACATTGGATCCATCGGCTGAAGATGTCACCATTGGTGAAACAACTGGACGGCTTAGGAAAAGAGAATTATTGTCGGGAAATCAATATCCCTACCAACAGCATCATCATCACTACCACCATCCACATCATCCACAGGTGCCAGCTACTCCTTATGCCATGTACTTCCCAACGCCCGAGCAAATGATGGTCATGCAACAGTCTGCCGTACAAGAACAGCACATGTGGAGCAAATACATGTACCAACAACAACAGCAAATGCTTCAGAGTGGTCACCAGTTTATGAATACGTCTGGGAATTATCAATAGTAAAGGAAAACAACTCTAGATTGTAATATAATACAAAATTGTTGAAAACATTGTAAAATAATTTTTAGACTTAAGTTTTGATTTGAAACATACAAATAAAAGTATTTTGAAATAAAGAAAAATTGTTTTCGTTAAATTTGCTTGCTCTTTTAATCCTTTTTTGTGAGAGTCCGACGGGTGGCCGAATCAGAAACAGAAAGAAATAAGAATACGGCTTCAAAGTTTCAACGCACAACCGATCTTTCACAAGCGCAGTCGTAGCAAGTTGACGTGTTAATAATAACCATATTGTACTGGAAAAATAAAACTATTGAATGAATCACGTTATTTAACTTTCCAGGAGATGCAGCAATGTTTTATCAAAAATAATGTGATCAGCTCTGTTAAAGAGTTGAACGATCTGCATAGGTACTTAAAGGCGGCTCAGCCTGAATGTATAGTGAAGTGCCTTAAGCCTTAATTTGTGTGTGCGAAGTTATTATTGTTTCCACAAAGAAAAGTATTTCCTGTTTAAAGCGGAATCCAAACGAATTAGATAAGATTTTCAAGTTTGGGCGATGCAAGTGCCATTAATAGATAATGACTGCACATTTTGATTCGCTTAGATGACAGAAAACAGCATTGGGTTTTGCAAGCATTTAATTCCTTCTATTCGATTTACCCCATTTAATTATGCTGTTGAGGTCAGAATTTACTGAAGGTCATACTAGGCCACTCAAGTGATACAAGGCGAACATTATTGCCATATAGGGAATACGATAACATGGACTAGACAAAAGGAGGATCCAAAACGTTACAGTTAATATGGTCCGTGTTGAAGTGAATAAATGTACTGTAATGAGCGAAAGACTTTGGGGACAAGTTATACGTTCGACCATATCAGTAAACGCACAAGGATAATTCGCACAAAAGTCATGGTGGTTGAGGCGCCGATTCTCCCTGGTTTATTTAAGTTCATTTGTTTGTTTTTATGAAAAAGAATCTATTCATGTCGGACATACTGACGTTGTTCCGTTCGCTTAGAACGGTGTATAAAAGTACTGGTGCATAGATATGGGCAAATAAGCCGGTACGTAATAATCAAGCTGTGACCACCTGAGGTTTGATTTGAACGATGCTACGGTTTCGATTATTCTTAGGCGCAAAGACACAACTCTTTAAACAAGTCAAATGTCAATTGCATCAAACTTTTCCGCAGAGTCAGTAACGCGTTCTCCTCAATCGTTCCTCCCGCTCCACCACATGTGTAACATCTTATAACAGTTGTTTAAGTGAATAAATTGGATTTTATTATAAATTTTTCGGCATCGAATTTCCAGGAAAGATATTTTCAATATTAAATCTACAGCAAGTCAGTCAATATGCATCTGCAACAATCATAACAGGTCACTCTTTTAACGTTAAATGTAAGCATAACCCCAGAGAAGTATCCACAAAAATGCATATGTGTACATATATTGCTATCTTAAATCGTTTGAGAAGATCTATCGATGACGCAAGCATAATTCGGACGAGGTTTCAGGGTCACCGAACTGCTTTGCTTGTATATTCGAACTCCTCTAAGAATTCGGTTTTCTTACTTGGATTTTGCTTACTCAGAGAATATGTGGCGACACCAGTGGCGAAACTATACAACTCTTGCGACACAAATCGTAGCGGCCAATAGATGAACTAATACGACAGATACGTCATCATTTTTAAATTGACGGTTTAACTACTTCGTTAAAAGCAAGCGTTTGACACTTTTTTAATAAATTAAATATTTGGAATTAAATAGTGTCTTTCATTTTGATTAACAACAGTGACATTATTTACCTTTCATAAATACACGCCTGATTAGGTGAATAAAAAAAATCTGTTCCAATTTTGTGTCAATGAGATTACAAAGAAAACAACATCTAGTTTTGAAATATGCTTTTAGTTTAAATTCAAAAACATTCGCCTGCAAACACTGTTTGTATGTGACCATCTCAACTTTGGTCACATACAAACAGCAAATTTCAATTCGCCCCACGTTGCCCCAAATCGAGTGGCACTTTACTGTCACTTCGTTGGGTCAAGCCCCATAATACATTTAACCGTCAACTATGAAATAATATAAAAATACCTCACATATGGCAATACACCTAAGCTCTTAAACCTTCCTGATGCAATCCATCGCAACAGCGGCCAATGTCTGTCCTGGGAAATGGCCCCCTATAAATACATCAAATCAAACGTCCGTCTCTCGTTGCCGAGCATGTTTATAGCAGGACATTACATGTGCAAATATCTGCGATATTTCTTACTCCCAACTAATGTCAACTACAACGAGTCGCAGATTTACGACCCGAGCACAAGTTATGACCGCAAAATCTGCCAGGTTGTGCCCCTTCAAAGGATCCAAGTCAATTTGCATATCAGTTTTTCACTTCATTGGCCCCAACACACTCGTTGTGATGATAGATGTACTTCACCACCCTCGCATCTAATGTCCTATTAGTGGGGTTGTGCTTGTAAACAATGGATACCGGTCTCAAACCGCAAAGTCCAGAGCGTATGAGCTCTCACGTTTCGTAGGAGGACATCAAACCAAATTCTCCACGATTCTGTTTTACATGTCCGAGATGAGGAGGAAACTAGAGGTTCAGCTTGGGATTGCAGGATATTTTGACTTTGTGGTCAACCAGAGAGTCGTCGTCGAGCTCCTCATTGCTATGCAGAGGATGTGCACAGTTTGTCGCATACTGATAGCATTTGTGTGCGTCCAAACCTTCACTGCAGGAGCCATCAGGACGCAAAAGCCAAGAAACAAAGGAGAATGGAAAACAAGAGCAAACAACTATGAAAAATGCATTCGCTGCACAGTAGAGACGGGAGTGCTTCGTTGGAACTGAAATCCACTTCGCCATAGTCCGGATGACGTACTTGAGGTACCATCAGCGAAATATACCTCAACGTGTACTCAGGAGCTAAACACTGAGCACATTGCACCCGCCAATGGCCGGTGGGGGTGTGTGGCTTGCAATGCACTCACCTGGTCAAGGTTTTTGTTGAAATTTAACGCCGGTGTCAAGTTTAAGCTTTTCGTGACAAGGCTATTTTTATGTTTAGAGAACAGCAACGACGCTACTCGTTTGGGTACCTTTCGCAGAAGGAAAAATGTGTCCTTGCAGTGCGGGTGGCGGAAAGAAATTATTTTCGTGCTTCGCCTATTTCACCGTGTGATGCAGAAGGTACTTGAATTAATGTAACGAGCCTCGACAACTTATTTAGAAAGGGAAATAATCAAATTAAGGACGAAGAACGTTTTTTAAGTGAATGGAATTTTTTGGAGAGAATCCTGAACGCATGACATGCGAAATTAAATTAATTATTCGTGTTGTTAGAGATTGTGAAAACATGTTTATTTTATGGCTAACGAACTTGCAAAGGGGCTTAACTCAATCACACCCCGTCTAAGGCCTTTGTATCGTAGTGCAATTATAATTATTAAGCGGGTCGTTTTTCCCTTCCTTGTTGTGTATGAAAAACTGGAATATCGGTAACGGCAAAACTGTTTAACCAGGCATGAATGATGATTTTCACTGTGTGATAATGCAGGATTCTGAGCTGGAAATAAGCTTTATAATATTTTATTGACTCATTCACTTGATTGTAGATTTATAGATTTTCTCCCATTGGACGCATCCACGGAAAACATATTATAATTTCAAGAGTAAGTAATACCAAAGATTATAAAGCCATACAGATGATGACTGCATACAAGAAAAATTGTTCTATGGCGGGTCGTACTGGCACAGCTCGCCATATGTTTGGATCTCGTTTCTCATGTGTGCACGTGCACACCGCCCACCCGTACCATGATCCTGGTAAGCAAAAGTTTCTGTTTTTTGTTCTCAATGCGTCATCTGTATAATAATCTTTGGTAATATCCATTAACGTGATGGTGGTGCCAACGGGCGCTTTCAATCCGGTAGATGATAATGACGGCCCCTGAACCACTGGATTGGACCTAGTGATGCGCCTCAAAAACAAAAATCTATTGTCATAAAGCAACCGAGAGCTGCAGACTAAAGACTAGAAAAAAAAACTAATAGGACAACAAAAAAGTTGCTGCCTTATAAAAAATTCTCCGACGTGTTATATTTTTTTTTTTATGAAAGTTTCCGAACTAAAAATTTAAAGCATTTAGCGTTTACAGCATCAGCATTTAAATTACAAAATAAAAATTTGAATTCATAATAAGCATTTACATTATTACATTACACCTGTGGCCAACTGGCATAATAAGTGCACTGAAACCGCTCACCAACAACCTTATCAGCCTTATCAGTATAATTTTAGGCAAGAAAAGCCCACAGCTGATCAAATGTTTACACTGAAAAACCCCAAGAAGCCTAAATCAAAACCCAACACCTATTCATTGATTTCAATGTCTCATACAAAAGCATCTTTTTAAAGAGACGAACTATGCAGAGCCATGGCTAGTTTTATTTTACCACTCAAAAGAGTTTACATGTTCCCACACTCATGTGCCCACACTCGAACAACTAAGAAGATTATGTATAGGACCCTGATGATATCCGTTGCTCTCCAAAGCATAAACCATTCCGAATTCGGTTAAGTCGAGTTTGCTCTAAGGACGACTGGTCAACCCAGAACTTTAAAAACTGTGCAGCGAATAAAATCTAGTCGAAAATTTCACATTTGACTTATAAGACTGATGGGCAAATAATATGTGTTCAGTCAGATAACAGACGCACTTTAGGAAGCCCTCGCTTAAGTTGCGAGAACAAGTAGAAACCGACCACAACCAACTTAAAGTGTGTAAATTGAGGCAGATAGCCTTAGGACCTCTGTTATTATAGAGTCATGTTTGTCGAGACCCTCGTGAATCCTTGGCCGAAGCACTACATAATTGGCTAGCAAAAAGTATGGTGTTAAAATAGTAGTTATACCCTGTCATTCGTGAACCTATTACCCACCATGGGCAATTAAAGTCCAGACTTGCTATTATTATTATTTTAATGGTCTCAATATTTCGTTCTACTATGGAAAAGCGATTTCAATCAGCAATCCTAACAGCCCTGGGATTCGAATTTTTTTCCTAAAAACTTTTCTGATAATATCTTCTTGTTAACCACACCATACAACGTAGTTAGACATTATCGCAATCCAAACGCGGAAGGGTGTCGTGTCAATTCACAATCTACACATTTGTTATATGTGTATCCTGGAGTGAACTTCCGGGTATGGGTCAAAGAAAAAATAAAAATTTAGTTTGTCCTTTCTTCGGATTTGGGTGTACAGTGTACACTGCTCCGGTGATTTATTTATGTGTGCGCTTTTCTATGGCTGCAGTATGTGGTTGAAAAATAGTCCTTCGCAATACATACAAAAAATCGCATCATTATGGTAGTGAAACGTAAAAGTCGTTTTATCCTTTGATCTGCACTTGTATTATGTTCGTTTGTAAGAGATGAAAATATAAATTCGGTCACAAGTTCACTCAACGGTTTGGTTTGAATAGGCTAGACCTGCCTTTCAGAAAAGCATAGTTTTCATTTATTTTGTTGAGAGGATAGCAACGGAAGGGATGTGGCTAGCTTTTCAAATGCATCATTTCAAAAAAAATGAAAGAGTTCTATTTCTCAATTTAAACTTTCTAAGAAAGCCCTTTTGACAGTCACATAGGAATGACTTCCGGAGTTTTGAAACGATGACATACGATGACAAAGTCGGATAGACATGGTTGGATCGATATGTCTATCTTTATATGTTCAACCTCTGGGTTGCTTCCCATTCACATGGTTTCAATGCTCCGGCATCCGCTATCGCTTGAGTTAGAAAATTCTCTTGAGTCGAGTTAAGCATTGCTGTTTATTCTTTATAGTTGCACTACACCCTTTCCCTAATTTGTCTTTCACGCATAAATGACCTAATATTCGAATAAGAATTTTTTGTTTTCTTCCTTCCTTCGCAGCTTATTGTCCAACACTCCGCGTCAAAAAGTATGACAAGCTTCTAGCGCGTTTTGTCTATCATAAAAGGGACAAATTACTTAAGGATAGTGAATTTCATGTGTGTACTTTTGGGTGCAGCGGCCATACCTAGATACGTTATTTTTCACTGCATCACGGACGGACGGACGGACAGACAGACATGGCTTAATGGACTCAGCTAGCGATTCTGAGTCGATCCATATACTTTGAGGTATACCTAGCTCAATTATTTCTCTATGTTACAAACTATGTATCAAAACTAATATACCCCTATGGGATAGGGTATAATCATCTCCTTATCGAAATACCTAGCTCAATTATTTCTCTATGTTACAAACTATGTATCAAAACTAATATACCCCTATGGGATAGGGTATAATCATCTCCTTATCGAAATAGGGTAGCAGTTTTGATGGCACATATCTAGAACTTCGCCGTCGCTTTATAAAGCTCTAGGAGTCTAGGCGACGCGCGGGTGCTACCTACGTGGCATTGAAGTCGATGAATAGATAATGTGTGTTGACTTGAAATTCATTGGTCATTTCCAGTATGATAAACAAAGATTCAACAAAAAAGGACAAGATTCTGTTTAAGTCCTCTATCCCTGTTGTACCAGAATCTTAAATATCATATTTTGGTTAAAGTAGCTCATAGATATTTCTTAGTTCCCGAGCTATTTTTGTCCTTTTTAACTGGATAATTTATATTTCTCACTGATATTCGGTGGAAATTTTTTGTGTGACAAACAACAATCAGATTATAATCGCTGAAAAGTAACGAGAAACAATGGTTGAGCACCCAACGAATAGATTGTTCATTCGGTTACCGCTTTAAAACGCTTGTTGAAAATAAATTTTACTTGAAATATCTAAAAATCGATGCTTAATATAAATTATAAGCTATATCCAACACATTTCCGTATAATGTCATCTCATGTATGGTTCGAATCCCAATACTACATGATTATGCTATTATAACTATAAAATTAACCTTCGCATAATTAAATTTCATTGAATTGCATTAATAATTATTTACTCCTAACAACAAAGTCCTCTATGTGGACATATTTCAATCCGCTTGAACCTATCCTGTTATGGTAATGCACCTCAACGGGTTGTTATCTGTTTGCAAATATTTGTTATTTCCGCCACACGCATGATATAATTCTATCTACCACCAATATGGAAGGGAAAATGAAACACTTTATTATGATAATAAATAAAATTGATTATTGGATGTAAAAATTAATTACCAATCAGTGTACAGTTTGTGGATATTTTTATCTGCCTAGTTTTTATCTGTTCCAAGCTTGCTGGCAGTTTAATAGCATGGATGTGTTTATTTGAAAATGATAAAATAAATACAGACCTTTAATAGAGTAGGGATAGACGTGTGAGTTTTATGAAACTTGTGACATATTTTTTTACTGAGCTTATTAGGGAATTCTAATAACCGGTTTAGTTACATAAAGGCAGAATGAACCATTCGATATTGGCAACGACAGCGAAAACTGCCAACCACCCGACCTGAGTGAGGTCAGGAGCAATATCTGCTTACTTACTTATCGGGCTCCGAACCCCAGACACTCTGCAGCCTTCCATCCTCTACGTTTGTAGTTGTCTAGATCAAGCGCTCAGGCATCTGTGATGACTTGGTCATTAAAACGGGGGTTCGGTCTTTATTGCCTTCGCGAACCTGCAGGCTGGGATTCGAAGATCCTCTTAGCTGGAGCATTATTGACCAATCATTGACAATGTAGTCGACGTGTTTTAGTTTTTTGGACGACAACCACATCTTCGTACAGCTCATAGAGTTCGTGGTTGTATCTTCTCCTACATTCGCCCTCCTGGCACATAGCACCAAAAAATATCTAAACTCAAGCTTAATAAGGCTGCCGGATATGACGGCCTCCCCGCTGAGCTTCATAAAGCCGGCGGAGCCAAATCTGGTCGGATGAAAGTATGCCTGAAGAATGGAACAGTAGCATCGTTTGCCGATTCACAAAAAAAAAAGATTCTGAACTGGGCCAACTGCAGAGGTATAAGTCTCCTCAACATCGCCTGCAGAATGGAACATTACCATCGTTTGCCCAATCCACAAAAAAAAAGACTCTCTGAACTGCACCAACTACAGAGGTGGAAGTCTCCTCTACATCGCCTACAAGATCCTATCTGCCGTAATATTTGAACGCCTGAAATCGAGAAGAACTATATAGAGCCATGTCTAGTTTTGGAATACTCGTCCGTTGCTCTATTAGGGTCGGAAACGACCTCACCTCCACATTCAATACCAAAAGAGGATTTAGGCAAGGCGATGTGCCGTCATGTGGCTTCTTCAATTTGATTCTTGAGAAGATCTTGAGAAGAATGGGGCAGAACGTCACCATTGCCAGATATATCTTTGAGGTAGTACGGGGTTGTGTCTACATCGGCTCCGCTATTAACTCTGAAAACAACATCTCGTCAAGAACTATACGAGCTTGCCCATGGTCAAAAAACTCCGCATTGGGCGTTTAAGGTAGCTAGAACATGTAGAACGAATGGATACCAATACTCGCAGAGTCTTCGATTTTCAGCTAGACGTCAAGCGCAATAGAGGAAGAGCTAGCCTTAAGTGGCGCGCAAAAGTAACTAGAAACCGCCCTCAGCTAACTTGGAGTGCGCAACTGGAGGCATTTAGCTGAGGATGGGACTAATTGGAGAGGCATGTTGGTTGAGGTCCAGGTCCATTCAAGTATGTAATTATACTAAGACTTGGTGTTCCATATCTTAAATGCCGTAAGCTATGAAATTTGGGGGCAGCATGCACCTCATACGCACTCAAAGTTTGCAAACACCCAAATCGCGCGACATTCTGAAATTATAGGTGGGAAATAACTTCAAAAATTTACGATTTAGTTATTGCTCACTTTCTGTGACATGCAAAAAATGACTGCCAGTACCGGCAATATAGTTTGGAAATTAAAGTTTTATTAATTATTCCAATGCATGGAGAGCGACATATTGGAGGTGTTTGACGTTGCTCCTTCCTAAGTTTTGCAATCTAGACATTAAGAAGTCGTCATAGATCTTCACATAACGCTTTGAACTCACTCTAACTACATGTCAATTTTTATCTTAAAACATGTGAGAAGTCTACAATCTGCAGTGCTAATGACTTAAAACCCTATGCCATTCCATCCTTAAAATGTATATCCCCGAAATTTGAGCCTTAAGCCATATAAAAATGGCAATGTCGCAACGCATTGTACAGCCAGTTTATCAAAATATTTTTTAGTTCTAGAGAAAACAATATTTTGCTTTGCATATGCCTTGGTGTACGACTACAAATGAATTTTGAAGGAAAACACGTCCGAAGAGTGGGCGTGGGTTAAAATGATTTATGAAAGAATTTTTATATATACATTACCATTGATTATGCATCAACATATTTTGTTATATGTATTTTAAAATTTAACCGAAAATCGTTTCTTACTTAAAATATAGATATTTAGATTGTATAAATATCTTGTTGAGACTATTTTCCAAAATTCCAAGCCGTTCGACCAAAAATAACGTTTTTCTTAAAAGTGGGCTTGGCAGTAGGCGGACTTTGAAATTTTTTACACGTTTTCGAACAGCATGTACCAAAATCGCATATACCAGATTTCAATATCCTGCTTAAAATTTAATTTAAGATTGACATGGCTTAATCGACTAAGCCAGCGATTCTGAGTCGATCCATATAATATGAGGTATATTTACCCGAATTGTTTGTCTATGTTGCAAGTTATATATCTTTACTGATATAGTAAAAATAGTATAAAAAGTATTTACTGATTATTCCTCGCTCAATGAACTTAAATTATTCATTTGCAGCAGTTCTGCTTATTTATTTGAATTATTAATAATTTCATTAAAAAAAAAACTGTTTGTAAACATTAAAAACCGCTCAATCTCCTGGTTTACGCAGTCAAGCATCTGAAAGGCATTCTGCAGTTTCTCACACTAATTGAATTTTAGTTATTTGTAAATGCATGTAATAACGATATATGTATGATCTGGGCACGTACCATCAAGAATGGTAGAAATTAATTTTCTTCCTTGAACAATAAAGAAGCATCCTGAACAGTTTCGACTGTAAAAAAGAAACTGCACCTGACGGAACATCACCCTTTGTATTTTAAAAAATGCGCAGAAGAAATTGCACCTGCTCCGCGAAGATTATTTACATATCGTCAACAGGTTTTTTCCAGTTTTTGTATGAAGAAATGCATGCCTACAAACAACAAACCCATTGCTTTGCAATCCATACTTTTAACGGTAATGGGAAAAAAAAAGCAATTAACATCGATATTCTCGATTACCTAGAGAGGATTTGTTTAGTAAGTAATTGGGTTCCAAAAAAGCGCTCAATTTATACAGCTTACTACAGTTAAAAAGTAGTATCAGTAAGCATCTGCAACCTCATCTCATGACTGAGTGCACTAAAGGCACTTTAAACTGTTTGATGGAGTATTTCTCCAGAGCAAAAATTCCTCGCCACTTATCCACTCTTGAATTGAAATTCGATTTCGACAACATCGAGCGTTGGCCAAGCAGGAAACACATTTTTCTTGTTTTTCGGCAGCCTTTGCCTACATTGTGTGGTGGAAATTCCCCCAAATTCCAAAAATGAGTGTCTTCAGCTTCGCTCAAGTGGATTGGCTACCCGAATAGGCATGTTTCAACGGCTCGTGTTTGCTCCAAAAATCCATAAAACTTTATGCCAGCGATGTGCCTGTTCGGAATAGTATGTAACATCTATTCACTTTCAATTCCGTCAAGTGCCCAATAAAAATGCCAAACAATTCGCTACAAGGGAATTCCTTTACGCAGCCCCTTCGACTGATTGACACAATGTTGGGCTCAGGAGGCGGGATAGAAGTGATCTGACTTTCGAGTGGCAAATGGTTCATTGGATTATTTGTTTCAATTGATGTCGCACATTATATTTGAATGTAAATGTCAAATAGCAATTGAAAGTGGTAGGAATTTGTTATTTCAGTTAATATAATGGAAAGTACACGCATTAAGACAAATACGCAGGAGTTTACCGGAAAGCGTAATGGACTTTTATGTTTTTGTGTGAGATTAAGGGATGGCATTCCAACAATCAAGGGATCCTTTTTATCGTATTGGGATTAATAAAATTTTTTACAACGAGTTGACGTAGATATTCTTTTATATATGCTGCTACATTGTGGTGGGTATCGTTAAGGTCTTGCAAATAATATCAGTTTAATCATCCTTCATAAGTCTATTAAAGGTATACAAATAAAATACAACACACAGACGAAGATGGATACAGGCATTCAAATAGTTAACAGTATTATATATTTTACATTAAACATACTTCCTTATGACTCCTTGTGATAATAAATACATTTTAATTTATTAAATGAAAAAAAATATTTTGCAGATACAAGATATCAATTTTTTTTATTATTTGGTACTGTAAACCATTAGATCTTCGGCATCGGTAAACTTAATGCAAAGTTTCCACCTATTGAGCGATTCCCACTGATTTTCACGCTACTCGGTGGTTCTTTTTCGAATAACGACACGGAATTTGATTTTTGACAGCGGACCGGTGGATAAAGCTTTGTTTATAAAAAAAATATGGGTGTTTCGCTGTACGAGGCCGAAGATTTTTCGAAAAAAATTTTTAGTTCAAAACTATGAAGAATTTCATCACCATGCTTCAGGGCGCGCCGTACAGCAATACTGGGATGGTCAGGGTTCGAGTGTGGAATATAGCAGTCCGAAAAGCTTAGGAAGAGTAATTCATCGTTTTATTTGTGGAGAGATTTTGTCAGGTACTACCTCAATGTTATATCTGTCAATGGTAACATTCTATTTAATTCGTCTATGTTGTGAGTCCTTTTTATTGGCAGCTGAACCCAATTTTAGCAAAGGCTCGATGGATGCGCGCTGACACTAATGGTCCATAGCCAGTAAATATTTATTAAACTACGATTTCTCAACATTTATATAAAGCTGGATATTTAACAGTCAGGAGCTTAGTTATTAAGCATTTCTAGTCACCACATTAGCGTCGACAACCTGAAGCTTGATTCTGTAGCGATTTCCACAAACCCAGGCTTCATCAGAAGCTTGTAATAAAAAAAAACAGGAAATTTCAACCATGTTAAATAGACTTCTGATTCCAGTATGACCCGAAATCAATTTAAGAGCTGTAAGGTAGGACGGCATTCTTTCCTTATAAACAACCAATCCGGTGAATTGAACGCATTTTTCTATGTCCAACATTATTTTTTCCGATCATTCCTTTGTGTCAAATCGCTGTCATTCTCCGTCTATTACTTTAAAGCATCAACTGTGAGGTATACAAATGTAATACTCAAATGAACTATAAATTGCTATCCATAGATGCAATCATTCAAATTTCAAAGTCACTTATCGACATGTATACGCCGAAGTAACGTATACATTCGCAAACAAATAAGAAACATCTTTTCGCCGCATACCCACGAAAATTCTACAAACATACTCACACATTTAAAAATTCATTCTTCTCCATTTTTCCATTTTAAATTTATAAATATAATGCAAACTCCTTCTAAACAATTTCCCCTATATTGGTATCTATTTGCCAAGGTAAGAGTCCATGACTGAGTAGATTGCTTCCAAAGTATCAAATATGAATTGAAATCGATTTTACTACTTTTTTTTCATCGTCTCCTCTTCAACTGAAAGAAAATAGTCGTTCATTCGAATTCACAATACAAAAATACTTTAGTTGGGACATGAAAGGAATCCAACGAGTTCCAGATAAATCTTTCAAAATATTATTAGATACCAGAGAAATGCAAAAAGCATCCAAGAAGTAAATACTATGAATCATTGCCATTAAAGGACTCGTCAAGGAGTTACAGTCCTACTTCCGATAGTTAACGAATGGAAAATAACGTTTTTCCTTACCTCAATTACAGCAAGTCCTTAACTATATCTATACCCCTTGGAGGCGACATCCTTTTTAAGCACATTTTGCGACGAGTTATTTTATTAATTTTCTCGGTACATTTTTTCATTATAATTTTAGCGGGAACCTGAATTAAAAATCTTCTACGAGATGATGTTAATTATATTCGTCCTTCTAAAACTTAATTTCGAAAATTCGCGCTGAAGAAATGTTTTAAAGATTTTTCTTCATTAATACCTAAAAGGGTTGTAAAAGAAAACTGAGTTTCTCCTTAATCAGGTTTTTAGGATATGCTTATAGTGGTGGACTTTTAACGCGACATTGTTGAAAAAGGACTTGCGTAAACCCTTTTTTTGCAATCAAAAATCAACTTTCGTCATCCCAAGATGACCCCAAATGATGTGAAGATTATCAACAGCAATCCCATTACTTTGCATTTGGTTCGAGGTTTCGAGTAACTTTGTTAAGGAACCCCTTTCTGGGAAGTTTTGAATACCTCCCGCAGAAAATGAAATCATTTTGCTCGACCATTGAATAGACAATCTTCTGTCAATTTCACACTCTATTGATTGTGATTGATAGGAAAACTTTTCCCCGCCAGCATTATTCATTGTCCTTAAAATATTCTAAGAATTGTTACATCATCTGAGTCCCAAATCCACACACAGGACATCTGTGAAATGGAACATCTGGGAAAGGTTTTATTACACAATAAATGGTTTAACTTTTCGGACGGGACAGTCTATAGAAAGGACGAGATGTGGATATATATTGGGAAAATTTGGGATTTTTTTTGTTGATTTTTCTTGCAATATTATCGAAGGTTGGAAAATTTTAACAAAGCCTTATCAC
This sequence comes from Rhingia rostrata, assembly GCA_949824845.1. Taxonomy (NCBI): domain Eukaryota; kingdom Metazoa; phylum Arthropoda; class Insecta; order Diptera; family Syrphidae; genus Rhingia; species Rhingia rostrata. Next base: position 4,938,313 of record OX463755.1, on the reverse strand, counting down.
ATTGATAAAAATTTCAGGTTCTTTCTATATGCAACCCTTTTAACATTGCACGACATGTCTTGGGAATTGTGGTAATTTAACAACGTCAGATCTGTTACAGTTTTACTTTTTCATCGTTTTCATTTAGTTCTTGCTCTTCCTTTCAGTTAATGAATCAACCATTTGTTAAAAAAATTACGACCATAAAATATGGCACCTAAATCTTGTAGTATGGACAGGTGCCTTAAATATTTGTCTCAATTGGAGCTATGAAATATTTTATGGACGTAAAAAAAGGTATATGACAATATACCAAATGGTTGACAATCATTTTGTGATTTTGTTTCAGTGATGAGTGTAGTTGGAGGCTTGGCAGGGCTAAGATTTGACGATGTAGGCATATATCTTAATCATCACCTAGTTCTATCATTTGGGGTAGTGAAAGACTTTTTGACCTAGGCTCGATTATTATTTTCGATAATGATACCTCGTCAGAAATCAAGCAAAGGATTACTTTGGCCAACCACTGTTTCTGTGGGCTATAAAGGCTTTATAAGAACTACTTAGAGCTTTTATAAAAGACTTTAGTACCCAATCTCACTCTTCGGCGCCAAAGCATGGACCGTATCAAAAGTGGATGAAAGACTAGGGATTAGTCTCATAGATCTAAAAATTCATCATAAATTCTTCAGTTCCTTTTTCGTTGATGTACTACGTAGAGGAAGGTTCAACCAAGAAATCTGCAAGTGCTACAGCAATATAGACCTGGTAAAAACTCTATTTTGGACTTTTAAGATGGCTAGGAAAATACTTCGGCTCGCAGAGTCTTCGAATCAAAGCCAGACGTTGGAAACATCAGAGTAGATACCGACCTCACCCTACTGGAATTGTTTTACTAGGACGTGCAAAATCAAACGTAACCATATGTCAATGGTCTGACAGATGAAATGATGTAGAACATTAGGTGTCATAAAGTAACCTGTTTAAAGTATATTTACTATCTTCTGTGGGTATATTTCTAAACTGTGACTTACTTACTTACTTACTTAAGTGGCACAGTCCGGAATGAACCTGGGCCTCAACCAACATGCCTCTCCAATTAGCCCGGTCCTTATCTAACTGCCTCCAGTTGCGCACTCCAAGTTGGTTGAAGTCGGTTTCTACTTGTGCGCGCTACTTAAGGCGAGGTCTTCTTCTACTGCGTTCGACGTCTGGCTGGGAATCGAAGACTCTGCGAGCCGGAGTATTGGTGTCCATTCGTTCTACATGTCCTAGCCATCTTAAACGTCCAATGCGGAGTTTTTTGACCAGGGGCATGTCGCTGTACAACTCGTATAGTTCTTGGTTGAATCTTCGTCTCCATAGCCCGTCAACGCAAACGGGACCAAAGATTTTTCGAAGAATTTTCCTCTCAAATCGACCAAGGATTTCTTCATCCGCTTTTGAGACGGTCCATGCTTCAGCGCCGTAGAGCAGGACAGGGATGATCAGGGTCTTATATAAGATCTCCTGAGTAGTTCGAGTGAGAGCTTTACTATTGAATTGCCTTCTTATCCCGAAGAACCAGCGGTTGGCAAGAGTAATTCTTCGTTTAATTTCTGACGAGATGTTGTTGTCAGAGTTAATAGCGGAACCGAGATAGATAAAGTCCCGTACTACCTCAAAGTTATATCTGTCAATGGTGACGTTCTGTCCAAATTGTCGATGTTGTGTGTCCTTTCGTGTTGACAGCATATACTTCGTCTTGTCCTCGTTTACTGCTAAGCCCATTTTTGCCGCTTCCTTCTCTATACTAGCAAACGTGGCTATGACATCACGTTGGGTCCTACTAATGTCAATATCGTCGGCGTATGCTAGTAGTTGGAAAATTGTGCCTCTGGTGATGGCTCGTGAGTTTTGCACAATCCCCTCAAGAATCAGATTGAAGAAGTCACATGACAGCGCATCGCCTTGCCTAAATCCTTTTTTGGTATCGAATGTGTAAGTGAGGTCGTTTCCGACCCTGATGGAGCAGCGAGAATTCTCCATCGTCATCCTACACAAACGGATGAGTTTGGGCGGTATACCAAAACTAGACATGGCTCTGTAAAGTTCGTCTCTATAAATGCTGTCGTATGCGGCTTTGAAATCGATGAATAGGTGGTGGGTATCCATTTGGACTTCTTGGGTTTTTTTCCAGGATCTGCCGAAGTGTGAAGATTTGATCGGTTGTGGACTTTCCTGGCCTACCACCACACTGATAAGGGCCAATCAGGTTGTTGGTAAACGGTTTCAGGCGTTCACATATTACGGCAGATAGAATTTTGTATGCGATGTTCAGGAGCCTTATGCCTCTGTAGTTGTCGCAGTTTAGAGGGTCTCCTTTTTTGTGGATCGGGCAAACGATGCTGAGGTTCCATTCTTAAGGCAAACTTTCTTCCGACCAGATTCGGCTTATGAGTTGGTGGATGTTACTTACCAAGTCATCTTCGCCGGCTTTATAAAGCTCGGCGGGAAGGCCGTCATTTCCGGCAGCCTTATTAAGCTTCAGTTTAGATATTGCTATATACCCATATTCCTCATCAAACCAGGGTTTTCTTGCTGGTGGGCGCGACGGACCTAGTACATCAGTTGCGGCTGATCAAATGGCTGGTAGTGGACACCCGCATTGTAACCTTGGCTGCAACAAGGTAGTGGTCCGAGTTGATGTTAGCTCCTCGGAATGTTCGGACATCCAAAATACTGGATGCGTGGCGCTTGTCTATCGCTATGTGATCAACTTAATTGACCGTTCGTTGATCTGGAGACCGCCATGCCCCCTTATGGATATCGAGGTGAGGAAACGGTGTGCTGGCTAAAGTGGCATCTCGTTTCGTAGCGAAGTCAATCAGCCTAAGTCCTTTACCAGACGTGTTGTCGTGTAGGCTATGGTTTCCGACAATACTGTTAAAGATATCTTCTCTTCCTACCTTTGCGTTAAAATCTCCCAGCACGACTTTAACATCGTACTTCGGTAGTCGCTCATAGGTTTTGTCAAGGAGCTTATAGAAGCATTCCTTAGCTATGTCATCTTTTTCCTCCGTTGGGGCGTGAGCGCATATAAGGCTTATGTTGGCGGATTTGGCCGTGATGCGGATCGTTACAATGCGTTCGCTCATGTCTTGGGAACATAAGACTTCTTGCCTAAGTCTGGCACTTATAACAAATCCGCATCCGAATAGTCGCTGTTTCTGCTCACAATAACACGTTTCGTAGTAGATGTCACAGTTTTTCATCCTCTTTTTGCCCGGCCCATCCCATCGTATTTCCTGGATGGCAGTAATGTCTGCTTTGTGGCAGTTTAGGGCTTCCGCTAGTTGTTCGCTTGTACCTCTCCTGTTTAGTGTTCCCACATTCCAGGTGCAGATACGAACGTCGTTGTCCTTTTTTCGTTTAGTAGTGTTGTCAACAATAAAATCAGTCCTTTCCTAGGCTTTGGTTGCTTCGTAACCGTTAAATTTTTCCATGATTGGGTAGTTAACGCAAAGCACAACCCCCAACCTGGAGGGCCAGTTCCAATTTATTAGATACCCCTATTACCCAATTTATTAGCCACCAGCTCTGTTCAAGGGGCCTGACAAACCCTTGAAACACCTAGACAACCTATGTCGAAGCAGCTTGTCTAGGTTCGCCTGGGACAGCAGGTCGGGTATTCATTCCGTGCCATTCTGACCTGACTGTTTATAGTGTTTCTTTTTTTCGTCGTGTTATCAACACTCGCGCTTATCGTTTAGCAAGTCAAATCCGGTTGGATGAGACCAGAATAAGCACTTCATGTGTAGTCAGAGTTACAACACTGGGCATTGCCAGGTTAAAGCCAATCAGAGTCTACCCTCGTTCTACAACACCCAACCATCACCTGTGACTTTACCTAACGTTAAATTTCGCCTCTGTACAGTCCAAAATAATCGACTGTTACTTGGAAAAGTTTACTTTTAGCTTATAGCAAAATTCCCTGGGAAATAAAAATAATAACGGCCTTGGTGTAAGGATCACAGCTATACGGACAATACTATTTTTGCCTGGCATAGTTTTTTTGTACCCTTCCCAGCAACCATATTTGAGTACGGATGTTGTCATGGTGAACAAAGCGCACCATATTTGAATAGGGATGTTGTCATGGTGAACAATGCGCACCAATTCTGCCGACAGATTTGGCTGTCGGGAAGGCCGCTTCGTACGCTGCGAATTTCTTGGAGACACACGTTCTTCTACCGCTCCCATCTTCCGTCCACTTACAGCTTCCATTTCGTTCGACAAATTCATCAATATGACCGTCAGTTTGAATGACACAATACGTCCTTCATCCAATGGTTTGTACTTTTATAGACTATTCACCTTAGATGAGTACCTTTAAGTGGTAACAATTCTAATCCAAGTTTGATTCGGCCCTCCTGCAGCAGATCCAAAAAGACTTCAGCTCCTAACATCATGTCTATTGCTACCGGTCGAATGAACTGTTCATCACGTATTCAATATTTGCAGGGACGTTCCAATTTTCTGACGAATCTGGTTGATATGCAGTGATAGAAGGTGCGACTAAGAACTTAAGTAGCAGCTCGAATATCGAATATCGCGATCGCATTATGGTCATAGTGAAAAAGTGGGTTGATATTTCGGTAGTACCCATTTTTTTAAATTTCTACGTTTTTCCTTTCAGTAGATTTATTTGAGGACCTAGTAGATCGCTCTTTCATAAAATTAAGTTTCGAGCCAGAACCTAACAAAACTCTTCCAAGCTGAAAACCTCCTGACGCGACGCATCATTAACGAGAACTATGCCTCTTACTAATATTGCTTCTTCCTTCGAAGGTGCTGAATTTCTCTTCACGACTGGGTTTGCTAAAGCTGAGGTAGAAGGATATGGTTCCAGTTATGAACCGTAGCAATACTTGTCGATTGATTGACCGATGAAGCAAAGTATGATGAATTTGTTTGCATGTTTACGATTTAAGAGCCGATGAACATTTAGCTACGTTTTATGCAATGAATACATAAAAAAAATGTCTATATACTATTAAAGCGATTATCAATAGTTCAATAGATGCTGAGCAATTCGTTATTGTGGGTGAATTTACTATGCCAAAGAAACGATATTGTCAAGACGTGATAAAAGGTGTATGTATTTCATGTTCGTGGTATGTGTTCTTCGGTTTGCCTTCATGCTATCAAACCTCCTTACCATTTGTACATTTTTCCCATGTACAAAGTTTGTTATACTAAAATTGCTATATTGCTATATATACCAAATTTTACTCAATATTGGCAGCCTTCTCTGTAAAAATATCGTAAGGTACATTACAATATTTTGAATCGTCCCTTTCCATATTTAAGTATAATCTATATTCCTGTCAATAAAAGTTACCTCATGAATGCACAACCTTAACTAACTTACTTGGCCTTAATTTATCAGTTTCATTTATCCTGATTAATGATTCAATTAAAGTCATCCCCCTTCTTCTAATAGGAAAATCATAATTTTATCTACCCTAAGGAACGCATCCAATCCAGTCAAATAGAAATTATTACTATCACGTCCCGTCATATTCTTTCTCACAACACCAGAGGAATACAAAACCTCAACCATAAAGGAGGAAAAGATTTATTGATATCTCTTCAAGCAACATACTGAAAGCCACCAGCTATGTACAGTAGTGGATACTCGTATCTACAACACTACAAATAAAAAAACTTCTGTTTTCACACCTGGAAACTTCGCTCACGTCCTCCATTTGCTTTGTCTTTGCCGGAAGGAAGGTTTTACTTCTGTTCCACTTCTGTTCCACTTCCGTGACCAGAGTAAATTATAAACTTTCTCACACATGTGTGATTCGTACATAGACAAAGCTACCATTTATCTAACAAATAGAGTTCACCTTTTCACGTCCGGCTATTAATCTGAACCTGGTGAAAAGGGCGATGGGAAACTTTTTACCTTTTTGTCTCAACTGTGCGATAAATAACAGCACGCCAAAGTTCCGTGGATAACGGATTTGATAAAGAATAATAGAGCTATTGTTATAAAAGTCACAATTATCAGTCGTCCTTTTTTCTTTGCTTTGTTTTGGCACAATTTCACTGCAACAATTCCTTCCGGGTTCTCAAAACACTGTCTCCTGGTAAAAAGCTACTTTCAAACTATGTTGGCAATTGCTTCCCCTAAGTGACACTCTTCTTACAACCAACAAACTACCACCACCACGACTACCACCGGTTTCATAGTGGTCATAAGGAACGATTTCTATCTCTGTGCTAGGTGCAATTTGCATTATCCTGGAATGTTGCTATACGATAAAAATGAAGCAAGGAAACTTTTTTGACGGGCTGTGGTTGTGGGTTGTTATTTTTTTTTCCTTTTTGGCTGGAGCAACGGACTAATTATGAAGTGCGGACTATCGGATAACCGGGGAAGTTTTGTTGCGATCATTAAAAACTCCACTTTTCGTTTTAATTGCATCTAAATTGTTTTACCCAAACCGAGGGAGATGGTTTGATTTTTTTTAATAAATTATCGCAAAGCGCTCAAGGACAAGGATGAAGTTTGTATTTTGTTTACACATGATAATGTTACTTGACAAATTTGGAACTCACTTTTTTCAGTTTTATTTTGTTAAGGTAACCTAAGGAATTCGAGCTAATAATTCTACTTGGATTATGGTGAAATTGTAGTAATGACTACTAGTCCAATCATGTACAAAGTAATGGGCATTCCATCCAACGATACAAATCATGAAATTCATGTGATTCGAAAGACCTTTGGAGAAGATTGGTGTATCCATAAACATCAATTAATTTCGAAACTAATAACTGTTACTAATGAAAAATGACGAGAATGATTTCCATCGAAAAATATCGCTCATTGGATACGTTTTGCTTGATAATAATATGAATACGGTCACTGTGAAGTTAGATCTGGCCACTCGTTTGTTGTCTTCAAAAATTGATTTTCAAGCAACGTTTCCGAAAATTACTTGACGATTTTACACAGAGCACCGAACAGGTTTCGCTTGATGTACAGCAAAAATGCATGCACTCCTCCATCTATATTTATTATACGAAGACGATTTTTTTGATTTATTGGTGTAGCTGGAAAGGCCCTCCAGTTTTCTAGCCAATTTTAAGGTAATTTAAAAAGTTATTCATTTTTGACAAAATTCACTAAAAAACATACAAAAAACGATTCCCGTGAAAAAATTTATTTGTTTTTGCTAGCTAGTCACCAGTTTTGTGTTGTGTGAGAAATACATGAAAATCTTCATGCCAAGCGCTTCGAGGAGTTTGCGACGTAGCCTGCAAGTTTTTGAAAACTATAGTTTTCTATTAACCTTGCGAGTGCTTTTGCAAAAACTCAGCTTACGGTCCGACGGGAAAACCATATAAGCGTCCATTTGCAGTCAATACCAGGGCCCAGGAAAGACTTGCAGTTCGACTTCCGTTTTATTGAAGATGTAAGGTAGGTCGTGTCAAAATTTTGTTTGATAACATTAGCAAGGAAATGTACATTTTGGTGGCGTATACCTTCTTACTTAAGTGGCGCTACAGTCCGGAATGAACCTGGGCCTCAACCAAAATGCCTCTCCAATTAACCCGGTCTTATCTAACTGCCTCCAGTTGCGCACTCCAAGTTGGTTGAGGTCGGTTTCTTGTGCGCGCAACTTAAGACGAGGTCTTCCTCTACTGTGTCCGACGTCTGCCTGGGAATCGAAGACTCTGCGAGCCGTAGTATCGGTGTCCATTCGTTCTACTTGTCCTAGCCATCTTAAACGTCCAATGCGGAGTTTTTTGACCAGGGGCATGTCGCTGTAAAACTCGTATAGTTATTGGTTGAATCTTCGTCTCCATAGCCCGTCAACGCAACGATAAAGTCCCGTACTACCGTAAAGTCATATATGTCAATTGTGACGTTCTGTCCAATTCGTCGATGTTGTGTGTCCTTTCGTGTTGACAGTATATACTTCGTCTTGCTCTCATTTAATGCTAAACCCATTTTTGCCGCTTCCTTCTCTATACTAGCAAACGTGGCTATGACATCACGTTGGGTCCTACCAATGATGTGAATATCGTCGGCGTATGCTAGTAGTTGTAAAGATTTTTGGAAAATTGTGCCTCTGGTGTTGGCTCGTGAGTTTTGCACAATCTTCTCAAGAATCAGATGGAAGAGGTCACATGAAAGCGCATCGCCTTGCCTAAATCCTTTTTTGGTATCGAATGTTTGGGTGAGGTCGTTTCCGACCCTGATGGAGCAGCGAGAATTCTCCATAGTCATAGTACGCAAACGGACGAGTTTGGGCGGTATGCCAAAACGAGACATGGCTCTGTATAGTTCGTCTGTATAAATGCTGTCGTATGTGGCTTTGAAATCGATGAATAGGTGGTGGGTATCGATTTGGACTTCTTGGGTTTTTACCAGGATCTGCCGAAGTGTGAAGATTTGATCGGTTGTGGACTTTCCACCTAAAACCACACTGATAAGGGTCAATCAGGTTGTTGGTAAACGGTTTCACATATTACGGCAGATAGGATTTTGTAGGCCATGTTGAGGAGACTTATGCCTCTGTAGTTGGCGCAGTTTAGAGGGTTTCCTTTTTTGTGGATCTGGCAAAAGATGCTGAGGTTCCATGCTTCAGGCATATTTTCTTCCGACCAGATTCGGCTTATGAGTTGGTGGATGTTACTTACCAAGTCATCTCCGCCGGCTTTATAAAGCTCGGGGGGAAGGCCGTCATTTCCGGCAGCCTTATTAAGCTTCAGTTTAGATATTGCTGTCCTCACTTCACTCAGGTAGAGTGGTTGTTCGTCATCGTCGTTTAACAGTCCGCAGAAGTGGTTCTTCCATATCCTCAGCATCGACTGTGTCTCAATCACGACATTTCCTTGTTCATGGTGGCGTATACGTAACATTTTTTTATTAAACAGATTCACGACAAGAATCTAAAGTATTTTTCTCCATTTTTTTAATTTGTTTTATTCCCTTTAAATTAAATCCTTTCTCCACTGATGTTTCCTTATGTTTCTGAAACGTATCCCATTTGTCCGCTTTTGTGTACATTTTTTAACTTTCTCTTATGAAGAGAAAGATATTGTTTTCGTGAAAATTTTCGACCTCGAGATTTTCATTGGATCTAACACTACGATGATAGCGGAACTCAAAAAAGTATCGGTCCATCTGTCCGTACAATCCTCTCCAGCCTACACGACTTGACCGATTTTCTTCAAACTTCGTATCCAGTGTTATTTTGGTCATAATTTAAGGTCATTTTTTTTGTTTGCTTTTAGCCATGTTATTACTGGTTCCTGCCATATAAAAATCATACATAACCTCAATTTTTTTCTAAAACGGCTCCAACGATTTTGGTTAAACTTTTTATATACTGTGAATATATCAGTTCCAATAAAACTGCATACTCATTTTTTTTTTATAAAAATACATATAACGGATTTTTGCATATAGGCCATATAAAGAAAATTGTCAATTCTTCGCAAACTATTTGGCCAATTTGAATGAAACTTAATTTGTATACCACAATAACAGTTTTCATCAGTTACACGTAATTGGATTTAGCGCAGTTATCTTTAAACAGAATTTTTAGTTTTGGCCAAGGACGGGAAATCATTATTATTCATATGGACACCGATTACTTTTAATGACGGATTAAACGTTCGTATTATCACATTTCGAAATTACTTATATTATTTTTAGCAGCATTAATCAAAATAATTATTATTGTATATTTTGGCAAAATTGTTAAAAATGTCAAATTAACTCGCTGTGAAAGAAAGAGACCCAGTCGTGCACCATCCACTCGTTTTTTTTTTGCATACACACATTCAAATATTAGCCAATGCAGAGGGATGGATGTGAAACTGTTTCAACGTGTGGTTTTATCAGAAAAGCACATTTTCTTTGTGTGTTTGTGTAGGACTTGAAGTCTATTGTGCAGGATAATAAAAAGTCCAGGGAAATGAAAAAAGCATGTGTTTTTTCTTTATTTTTATTTTAATTAAATTTCGTTTTTTTTTTTTTAAACTACCACTCTGCATATCAACCGAGTTTGTATGTAGTCAAAAATATTTGAAGATAATTAATTAAATTAAATGGATTCTCTGTACGTATATTCAGCATAGACAGAGGGAATCTGCACAAAAGGATCGAGTGTATTTTCGTGTTGGGAAATCGGTTTTTTTGTTCCCCATTAGGAAAATGAACAAAACTGTGCACTTCAAAGACAGCTTAGTGATTAAAAGAGCAAACCAGCTCGACAAAGAAGTTGTACTGTGAGTTAGTGTTTATTTGCAAATGTCGGAATACGTACTCGAATTTGAAATTAGATGAGTATGTTGGGGATCCATTGGCTAGCATGTGTTAGACAGCGGATAATAAATACCACAAAAAATCATCTGAGTAAAATGAACTTAAATTTTACGAATGAAGTTTTATTTACTTTAATATTTTTTTAACCCAAAGGTAATTCAGTATGTATAACTTTGGTTTAAAAAGGTTATTACTTACTTAAGTGGGCTCCAATTAGCTTGACACTTAGCTAAATAGCTATAGTTGCGCAATTCAAGTTGGTTAAGGTCGGTTTCTGCTTGTGAGCGCCACTTCCATTCTTCCGGCATATTTTCATATGACCAAATTTTTCGTAGAAGTTGGTGAATGTTATTTACCAAATCATCTCCACCGGCTTTATAAAGCTCGGTAGAAATTCCATCATTTTCGGTAGCGTTGTTAAGCTTTGGTTAAGGTATTGCTATCCCCAATTCAATCAGTTGGTAGTTTTCACTGTTGTCGCCAATATTGAATGGTTCGTTCTTTCTGACTCCGGAAGATTTTTTTTTCATCACCGGTTTAACAGACTACATAGCTAGTTCTTCCATACATATACTTGCGAAAATTTTGTTCTGTAGTAGCACCTCTCTATGTCTTTGTTTTTTTTCTTTCTGAAAAGCCGGTGTTCTTTCCTTTTTCTTTGCCCATGAAGCTTAGTGGCGGCTCTCGTCTTCACCTGTAGCTTTATCTTGTACGCCTCGTCCTTGGCTGCAAGCATCTCTCGGCACTCTCAACTAAACCAAGGGTGGACGCAGACCAGTTTCAGCTGATCTAATGACATACTTGGCATTTTTCTTTGACTTTATATGCTGGTGGTGTGATGTTAATTGAAAGGTTAAATGATCTTTTACAACATTGAAGATCGATATAATGATAAGTATTTTAGTCAAGTGGTATGTATCTTGTATTTAGAATCGTATTATAATTTAGTTTACGGCCCAAACTAATTATGTGTGCGAAAATATTATTTTTACCGCAATGAAGTGGATCTCTTTTCTATTAAGACATGTATTCATAGTATGAAGCTTTAGCCACATTAAGTTTCTTTATATAGGTCCGATAGGAACTTCATGTGGCCTTGGTTTGATGATATGGATACATGTGGTTCTAAAAGGACGGTGACAAGTGTCACACAGTGTCTTACAATGAACTGTAAACCGAATAAGCCGCAATTGATGCACTCATAGTGCACACAGCCGACTCCATTCAAACAAATTCAGCCAGTGCTAATAAATTGTGGTTTTAAGCACATATGCTTTGTATTACATGGTTAATCCAACATTATTCTATTTATTGATCATAACAGTTTTAATTTACAAAATAAAATGTGCAACAACATTTCTTCATCATCATCTATACAATTTATTCAAATTCAGCTGAAGTACTACCACAAAGGACTTGCTAATCACGCAATAAAATAAAAAATGTAGGAAAACGGCAAAATGGTCATTCAGCTTTATTGAACCAATTTACATAGTCCAAGTGTAATGGTATCCCTCTCGGGATGAAACCCTAACATGGCGATAACCCAAATGTTGAGTGCGAAAAACCCTATTACTCCAAATTGAGTACACGATTTAAAAATAAGACCGTATCCCTACTAATTTGGATACAATATGTTATTGTGGTCATTTGTGGTTTTATGACGTAGAAAAAATGTCCGAATCTCGAATCTCCACCTACTAACTGTACTATCACCAACCAACAGGGTGTCATTAAATTTAAATTTTCATATTTTCTCGGTATTTGAATGACAACCCGCAAATTTTCCTTCAGACGTGAAATTGTAGTATGTTGTTGTATCCTTTTTTCATTAATGAAAAAATAATGGTTCAGAAGATTCGACAGGATGTTTTGCAACATTGAAGGTCAAACGTGGGATGAATAAATGGATATTGATTGAAATTTAGGCCTTGGATATTGACCCTCTTGGAAGGATGCTATACTTATTGTGGGGAATTTTTTCTTCGAATTGTGGCATCTAATCTAAACTTTTTGATGGAACATTTAATTCAGTTCTAAAGTAAGACAAATGAAACATATCAATAATGCGAAATACACATGAGTAACCCGAAATTAATTCTATTGAATAATTTAATGAACCAATTTGCATGTCATTAAATTTCGTTTCATATGAAACAAATCGCAGAGCTTTTAAGTCATTTGGGTAGCACCCAATGGATAATTTATTTGAATAAAGAAAGAAAACATATTTTATTGAGTTTTTGACGTATGGTTAGATGTTGTGATACATATGCCTTTTTCCAGCATTACTTGATTTTGCAAATAAGGAGAATTTTATTAAATGTATTTAGAGTTTACTTTACAAACTAAAGAATGAAACAAATCTAATGTCAAATCCATTAAAAAAACATTTGCGAAGGCTACAATCCACTGTGTGGATTGTTTTATACAAAACAAATTATTTTACATCAAATTTTTTTCAAAATTTTTAAAATTTTACCGAAAAAACGATTTTTACTGAAAAAAAGTCTGCGTGGCAAAAAACTTTGTATAAAAGAAATATAGACATTACGATTGTCTAGATATCTTCTTCAGACACTTTTTCCAAATTTTCACCGGTTTGGCCTAAAATAAGGTTTTTTAAAAAAGGGGCGTGGCAATTGGCGGATTTAAAAAATGTTTACACTTGTTCGAACAGCACTAACAAGGATCACATGTACCAAACTTCATTATCAAGTCCCAAAACCCGGTTACCTACAGACGGACGGACGGACAGACAGACATGGCGTAATCGACTCAGCTAGCGATTCTGAGTCGATCCATATGCTTTGAGGTATACCTAGCTCAATTATTACTCTATGTTACAAACAATGTATCAAAACTAATATACCCCTATGGGATAGAGTTCGATCATGCGTCTATAAAGTCCAAAGTATGAGTAAGTAGTTTTGTACCCAATGGGGGTTTCATTGAGCGTTTAACTTAAATATAACTGCATTTTATTCGCATTCGAAATGTCAAATTCTCCATGACTCTGGCGCATAAATCAGGCTTTGACTGATAGCATGGCTTTTGTTATTTGCATAGACCTGCGACTTCAGAAAACTCAATACGCAAATATCAAAGGCTGATCGTATAGTGGCGCTAGAAAGCGATGCGATACAATATGCAAGGTGAAAGCGATACGTGAATGGTACGCACAGTTTTCTGTACTGTGGTTTTCTTACCGAGACAAGATACACTCCTCTTCCGAAGAAGAGAAGCGAAAGTTTAGGAAATTATTTAAAAAGTAAAGAGTTAGGGGAGTTTCGTCACTTGTATCCCCAATTAAAAAATGAAAAAATAAAATTTGTTGAGTAAACACGAATGTTGAGAAAAAATAGAGCATCTGATACAAGGAGTCTGGGCCGATTTCTTAAAATGTCCTATAAGAGCTAGTGAGAAATTAATCGTAACTTCAAGCTAAGTAAAACACGTTTATCCAATCAGAAAAATGTTTGATAACTGGCAATCAGTCATCTAAAAAACAGGTCAATTTATGCGAGACAATTTCCGAAATTATTTAAATAGCAATCCATTATAAAGTGCTAACGATTTTTTTCAAATAAAGCAGAAGCTGTACTATGTCTAGCCGCCTGCCACCATCCAACAGCCCAAAACCCACACCAAACAGTGACTTCTTCGGGATGCATTAGACGCCCTTGGATCTCATGTGGATCGTCCGAAAATTCGACAATATTCTTTGTAGACGTATCCATTCATTCAAAAATGGGCATCTGCCGGGAAGCCGAGTTCTTGTGAGAGGAATCGACGACCTCAGATCCTCCTGCACACTCTTGAGGATAGCGGATTGCGAATAGTCCTCTCGGTATGACAATTATGCCTTCTTAATTCCTGGGGATGTTTGTCCAAGGACGTGAATTAACTTGTCATTGATGAAATTGATGCGTCACTATGCCAAATCACAATATCAAAACTAAAACAACCAATTTTCGTAATCAGTCGAATAATATGTTCAATACACAACCCCTCTATCTATAATGGTTATTCAAATATACTCATCAGAACTTTTCAAAAAGCACCTCGATTTTTATACCCTAGGGTTATATTATTTTTGACATTAAGTTTGTAACATAGAGAACTAATTTCAATAGATATACATTAAAGTATCAGAATCACAAGCTGAGTCGATATAGCTATGTATGTCTGTCTTTCCGTCTGTCCGTCTGTCCGTCTGTCCGGCTATGTGTTACCAATTTTTGAACCTTAAATTTTGAGGTATTATGTTGAAATTTGGTATGGAGACTCTCTGTCCGACGAAGTGTAGTAAAAACGAGTGGTGGGTGCACGACTGGGTCGTACGCAACTTTCTCTTTCACAGTTAGATCAAATCCCAAGCATGTGATAATTTGACGATATTCATAATTTGCCTAGAATTATGACCAAACAAACGCTGGATACGAAGTTTGAAGAAAATCGGTCAAGTCGTTTAGGCTTGAGAGACCTGTACGCACTGACTGACGGAATTCCCAAAACTCCTATTTTTGGGTTCCGCTATCATCTTAATGCTAGAATCAATCAAAATCTCGAGGTCAAGCATTTTCACAAAAACAATATCTTTCTCTTTGTAAGAGAAAGTTAATAAACAAATTTCGTCCAAATTTTAAAGAAATTCAAATACGTATGTAATGGCAAATACGTATGTAATGGCAATAAAAACATTTTGTTCTAGGATCTTTTTCATCCATCACCACATTGCCATAAAGGCCAAATTTTGGGACATTAATTTCAAGGATGGGATGGGATAGGGTATTAAACGATCCGCACAGCGGCTTGTAGCCTTGTCATATTTGTTTTTAATTTTAAAGTAAAAATAATTGCACAAATTTTGAAAGATAGTGACCCTCTTGGTAGCTCTGAAATTTTTCACAATCTTTTGAAAAACAGTATTAAAGAAATTGCATGGAAATTCGTCACTTGGTCTTTGTTCCTATCGATTGTTTTGGTCAGGCCTATGTCCACCTACATTAAAAAGTTTCTATAGATGATGTTTTATGCCGCCGTTAAATCGATGAAGAGGTTATGAGTTTTGATTTCAAAATCGCATGCCCGGTTTCACAGTGGGAGCTTAAGTCAGTGCTCAGCTAAGCAAAATGAAGAGTTTAAGTTTGGGCTTAAGTTTTTCGGGTTATACAGTCATTTAAAAAGTGGGGTTTAGTTAAGCCAAGCATAACAAGTGAATATAAAAAGTTTGTGGGTAATCATACTACTACTGTAAATGGATCGTAGATCACAAATAGAAATATGCACAGGAAAAAATTGAAGCTATACATATATAGTAACCTAGAAACGTGGAGAAATAATTTTGTTTATAAATGAGCAAAATGCTGTTTAAAATGAAACTATATATCGTAACCTAATAAGCTAGAAAAATAATTTTGGTTATAAATAGAAAAAAACATGTATTTTGCTCTGGCAGATGTTAAGCCAACAGTAAAGCCACCAATATCGTAGGCTTAAGTTATATCAACACTTAAGTTTAGTTAACCTCCTAAGCCAGTACTGGGAAACATCAAGTTGAGTTCTATTGCAGATTTAACTCAATGTGTGGCTTGAGCTCTCACTGTGATACCGGGCATTAGTGTTTTCAATGACCTTTCCAACTGTTTTTCTTTTCGCTTTGCTGAAAATGCTTAACTGCAACATTTTCTGTAGATGATTTGGTTGAAATCTTGATCCTCATTCTCATTATTGGCTTCCAGCATCCTTCATTAAATCTGCTCAAATTTGATAAACGAAATTGGCATTAAATTGTGGTACTATTCCTTACTAACTTTCAACAAAGACTGTTAATGCCTAAAAACCAATAGTAAAAATAAACGACACGCATAAATATTATTTTATCATCCACGTTAGCGCTTAAACTCTATTGAATCCCAAAAATATTTTTCGGATATAGCAGGTTGATAGAAACACCCCTCACTAGGTATAAACAACACTATTCCAGAATCTAACAAATTAAAACCATTATCGAACACTTGCATGCAAAGCAGCTCCACGTCAAAATCATGTTCTCAATGCCTACCCCAATGATCGATACTGATTGATAACCCAAATGGTCAATTCCTGAAAACGCTTTCCGTCCTCTGGCAGCTTCCTGAAACGCAAACCAGTTTTATAATTTGAATTCCAAAGAAGTCCATTAATCACAAGCTCGGAATTGAAGCATCGTAAAATTCTACCGCTGGGACATAAATTAAAGCCAGCCAACCCGCTCCTTCCCCTCCCAATAATCAATAAGAGTCCTGACTAAAATAAATGCAAAGGCAATTTCACAACTACATGTGATACCAATATGTGGGCATATTTTTTTATGCGGATAATAAATCTCCCTCTTGAGATGATAAACGGTAAAAGAGGACTACGTGGAATGGAGCCCTTGTCCTACTTTTCGTCAAAGAGGGTCCCCTTCATTTACATATATATTATTGTTAGAATGATTTATACATGTGATAATGTATGAATGTATATTCCGGAGTCTGGATAAAAGGACCAATAATCTGTTGCTTTGTACAATTGATTCTATGTTTTATATTCTTGAAAATCAAATAAAATTCGAATGATTTTTCAATTCACTGAACAAAAAAAAAAAGATATTACAATGTGTCGTTCGAAATGTGCTTGGATGTGTGCCAACATTTCCAGGATTTACCTACATCTCTTCTTTTTCAAATTATCTACTGCTGGTAATTCTGTAATTACCATGTTCAATCACCTTTAGAATTTGGAGAGGTCCTCCCCACTAATTGAAAACCTGATTGCATTGCAATGCACAATCCTATTAAAGGATGATGGCAACATATATAGGTATGTCATGCATATATATATATGCATTCCCTGAATGTAGGGTGTAGGAATCGGATAATCAAGATGGTGGCAGCGGATATTTGCTAATAATTTAGTTAGCATATTCCCAATCGCTGACTATGGTGTTAATTTCTGTAGGCAGGATATTAGTGAATACAAACTGATTTCTATGGATTCCACGTACATTGCATATATGGAGAGGCGAATATAATCACTCGACTTATAGAGTGTGTGTATAAATACAAATTAAGGTCTGAGTTCGGAGAACGGTGGAAAACAGGTGAAGGATCGGTGAATAGATGTTTGATTTTAAGTACATCTATAGATAGTCTTTTTGCAATCAACGAACTTGAGTGTTATTTATTTTGTTTACTAAAATAAAACATGTCCTTGCTGAATAATAGCATATATCCTTATATATTGTGCTGTAAAATGCTCCGGACAGCAACTAACGTCTGAACAGTTGAGCTTTCAATTCATCAGAACTTAAGATGTCTTTATCTCAAAGTTGACGAAGATGAGATTGGTCTTAGTCTATAATTCACCAGCTTGCAAACATCCACATCATTGTCTATGTTTCGGTGACATTCTTTGTTTATTGAATCATGATTTTCAGCTTTGACACACAATTTTCTCAACGCGAGACTTTTTTTTTAATAGGAAAGTGTGTTTTTAGTTTTTTCCATGGTGGGATTTATTTTGCTCCTATCTGTAGGTGCGGTAATCTTCTTGATTTACCCTGAATTTAGATTGTAACGCCTTCACATGACGAAATTAGTATGCCGGAGCAAAATATGCCACACAAACCTGATCTAAATCGTAAATAAATAATGTTGGATGGCTTTTCGACACGTGACCAATAACGTATGTTGGATCATAAAAAATCATCAAAATCAACTTAACTGCCGCGCAGAAGGTCTGGGTTCGATTCCCATCCATAGCAAAACGTAAATGATTTTTCACTGGCCCTTCTCTCGTGATGATTTGAGTAGTATCAACTGTCAAGAAACCTCAAATTCCCCGTCCGTCCCGCCATCGTGCAAGAAGTACACACGCACACATGAATGGTTGTGAGAAAGCTCGGCCTTGGGTAATAACGAGCATTTTGCTTCAAAAATTGTATTTAGTGTTTGTCAGTATCTGTATCGTATCGTACCTTGAAATACTGCGACCATGTTACTACCCATCCTGACCAGTTGTATACGGTTTGAACACATCCCAAAGGCATGGATGGAAATAGAAGTTGTATTCTCCCCAAAGCAGGAAAAGCTTACATATAAGTCCGACGGAACTCCGTCCGATCAGTATATCCTCATTTCTTTAAAAACTTTCAAGACTAATTAATCTACACTTCCGTACTATATTGAACCAACAGCGATCTCCAACTCTCAACATACATACTACAAAGGGAAGTCGTTGGAGACAGTGTTTCACTCACTTGAATGCATCATCGAAAATTCACTAAGAAAAAAAATACTATGGTTGCTTTTCTTGATAAAGAACGAACCTTTGTCAATGTCAAAGCGGACACAACAGGCGACGAAGACCATTCATTTCTAAAGAAATATGTAAATAAACAAAATATGCGTTTCTGGAGTTATTCACGAAGAGAGAGAGAGAGATAGAGATGACAATACGTCAAATATAAAAACACACCTAACAAATGTTTTATTTTATTCAATCTAAGGATTATTATGATTATATTAGAAATATCAAACAATACATTTATTTATAACCGCAGCAGTGCAAAACTCCACTCGAACCAAAGGAGAAACCAAACCCATACAAAAGGAAACATTATCCTACATTAATGAAAATAACAGGATGATGATTAGAAAGAGAGCGCACATAAACAAAAATTCAATTTATTATACCGTGTACTTTCTCCTATATTATAGCTGAAGAATCCTTCGCAACTATGGCGTCCATTCATACCCATAATACACTCCAATGAATGGAGTTTTATTCATAATTTGTACGACGATGAGAAACTTTCTCCTATTCAGAAAATGTATGTACCAGGAGTAGTTAGCATTGTATGAGGTAGTTACTGAGACTGGTATTACGGAACTATTTTTGCAAGGAGTAGGTTTACAAAAATAATGGTTCTAAAAGTGAATGGATATAAGAGAAGGAAAATGTTTAAAAATGTCCTACTCCATTTGGCTGACTATATTTTGAGATTGAAAGTGGTTACAAAAGCTGCACTGAAAGTAAGATTATAAGAGCTATGCAATATAATAACTTAGCATTATGTCCTTTATATATCCTCACAAAAGATTATGTTGAAACTGAATCTAGGGTAGAAATAAATCTAAAAACAATACTTTACCATTATTAACTTTCTCTTACAAATACCAAGGTATTGTTGTATGGAAGAATTGTATAGAATGTTAACCTCCATCTATCAAAGATTTGCATTCAAGAAATATCAATAAATGGAATCGTTCAGTGTAATTTGGTGTCGATTCATTCAGACTGTTTTAAGTGCAAAAGCCAGATCCAAAAGCCAGTTTATGTGACGAAATGAATAAGCAATAACCGGGCAGCTTGAGGTGCTCGTGAGTATTTATCGCTCCACTTCGAGAAAGCAAGCAACTGCCATTGAGGTATTAATCCTGATTAATGAAATTTATACAAATCAAGATCTACTATGTGCGTTGCATTCTTTATTATCACCCCTATATACATGGTATAGGAAAATATTGTAATGGCGCAAAATTTTGAAATTTAGTAATTTACTTACTTACTTAAGTGGCACCACAGTCCGAAATGAACCTGGGCCTCAACTAACATGATTCTCCAATCAGCAGTTGATTATTTAGCTTCGACCTATTTGACTGAAACTTCGTTGATATATATTGGTGGAATTTAAAACTGAATCTTACCAATAAAATTAGCGGCAGAAACTTCGCACATAACGAGTTTCTTTAAACATTATTACCTCGATAACGCCATAACGATGTTGATAAAACTAAGCTTTAACAAATATCTAAAATAAGATGGAATAAGCTTTTTTTTAAATGTGTGCAGGATTCAAAATGCTACATACCCAGTTTTTTTCATAAAGCAATCATAGCGGTAATTAACGAATTTAAGGATTTTTTGAAAATAGAAAATAGAACATTAACCAAATTTTGTAATTTGCAAAGTGGAATCAGCATACTTGCATTGGACTCCAAAAGTTAATTTCACTTAAAAAGTAATCAATGGATAAAGTTGAATCTCTATTTTAAAGTATATTTGTTAGAACTATAAATTAAAAAATATTTGCAAAAAAAATTTCAAATAAGGTACATATATCTCATGAAAGGGCGGGGGCAATTTCTGCAGAAATAGATAACTAAAGTCAATATGATTACACATTTTAGTTTTACTTTTACAATATCACAAAAATAATAGTTTTTGGTTCAACATTTTCTTGAAAAACCTTAAACCTTTTTATTTTTTATATGTCAGCTAACCGAATGAGTTTAATAAGTCAATTGATTTTATTTTGTAATTGAAAATAATTATAGCAAAAGTTTAAAAACATATGAGAAGGATACAATCTGCTATGCGGATTGTTTGATACGCTAAACCCATCCCATCCTCAAAATAAATATCGGCTGTATGGCGATGAAATAAAGAAAATGTCATTGTCAGAACATATTGTTTAGACAGTTTGTCAAAACCTATTATGGTTCGACAAAAAACAACGTTTTTCGACTGGTTATGCTATGAGGTAGTGTATACAAATGGTTTTTGTATGAAAACGCCTCCAAAAAGTGGGCGTGGGTTAACATTTTATATAGAAGAAATGTTTATATTACCATAAACAATGATTGTGCATGAATTTTTTTCCAAAATGTTTCAAATTTTAAGGAACAAAGTATTTTACTGAAAGCACCTCCAAAAAGTGGGCGTGCCAAAAAACTTTGTATATAAGAAATATAGACATTAGGATTGTCTAGATATGTTGTTCATACCTTTTTCAAAATCTTTAACGGTTTGGTCCAAAATTAGGTTTTTATAAAAAGGCGCGTGACAGTGGGCGGATTTCAAAAATTTGTACACTTGTTCTGCTGGGAGCAACAACAAACATGTGTATCAAATTTCGTCATTCTAGCTCAAAATTTAAGGATCAAAACCTGGTGACGATCCGATCAATAACTAACTAATGAATTAATGAATGCGAATTACTCTTCCAATTTTAAGAATTGCAAATAATGCATTAATAGATTTACCGATTAAGCTACCTCAGATACCGATTCTGAGTCGATCCATATACTTTAAGCTATATCTAACTAAATTATTTGTCTATGTTACAAACTATGTATCAAAACTAATGTAACCCCTATAGGATAGGGTATAATAAATGTAGGTACCCGTTTTATTCAAATTCAAAGGCAAAATAAATAAATATTCTCTGAACAATAGAACTTCCCACATTCAGGATGTTTGGATTATATGGCTTAAGGGACAACTGATTTTTATTCATGGTGTAGCGAATATTGCGGCTAAATTATTGAAAACGCGAAAAAAGAACTGGCTATTTCATTGGAGCCTTGGGTGTTGTAGTAGCCATAAAATAAAGTTAGCAATTAGATTATTCAACGATATTCATGCGAAACTAAGGAGTTTTTTTTCGCACGCTTTTTTATCTCATCTAAGAGGTGCAATATTGTACTTGGTGCACTGCAAAAGATGTGGGCATTGAACGTAAGCTTAGGGCGTATCAGAAAATCAGAAAATACGATGAAAGCGGACAAAAAAAAACATATGAGATGCTAAAAGTGCTGTTATCAGCTGAGGAATTAGTTGGATTAAGAGTTGCAACCGGTGGAGCTGCAAGTTTTGAATGTTAACTTCATACTCTGCTTCCGAATCACTTCTATGTTTTCGATAATTATAGAAAAAATGATGTAGGAAAACAGTATCACTATTAAGTTTATTCTGATACAAAGGTTACATTTGCAGATGTTTATTTCGGCAGATTTACGGAAGCAGATTTTGAATATCGTTGCATGCAAGTCCTCTCTTTTAGTTTTCCAAAGTGTCGGAACTTGTTTTGTGACAGTGGATCGATTTTTTTTTACAAAACCATGACCCATGGGCCATGACGTACTTTACAGATAATCTTTCAATGAAGGAAGAAAACAATTATGAAACAATTATAGAAATAAAGAAATTAATTCAACTTATTTATTGAATGTACAAGCCAATTTTGATAAATAAATTTAATTTAATGAGAAATATGATCACTCCGTGCTAGGGTAATATGATCAAAGTCTCCGTCTCTTTTGATAGTTTAATAGAAGGCAGCTTCTGTACCCTAATTAGAAGCTGCAGAGGTAATAGTAAAATTCTGCATATAACTTCTCTTGTACTATTGCCCGACTCTACAGAAATGCTACTTATTCAGTATAAATCCGAGGAGTTTTTCCGATAGTTACATTCCCTACCATGTACTAGGTTAAATGTTATGGCATATTATGAATGTGCCGCAATTTTTTGCAAATGCTACCATTCGCAAACGGTACTTTAAATCTATTTTGTTGACTTATAGATAATTAAGAAATATACACCCGAAGAACGCAGAATTATTGTTACTGGCTATTTGTTGTTTCATTTTATGTTAAGATAATTATATACAATTTTCTACTTCTCTTAAACACGTAAAACACGTAAGTAAATATATACACAAAGCAATTTCGATATAAATTTTATTTATTTATAAAGAATAAGTGACACCTTCTTTTAAAAATTATAACGAAAATGATCTCCTATTTAAAGTTTTTATACTAAGTTATGGTAAATTTCAACGACAAAATTTATGCATACTAAATGCAATTTGGTCAGCCGGAAGTGACACAATTCAAATCAATAAAAAGTAGAATCATCGAATAAGTTGCCTTAGCTAACATTAAGGAACAACATGTTTTGCCTGTTTCTAACATACATATGTAAAATACACTCCAACGTGCCACCGCAACAGTTCAATACAAACAAACATGCTGATGATAATAAAATACATTTTGTCACTTAATATGAGCTAATTATACTCAATTTACACTCAATTCATCCAATTAATTAGGAAATACATAATCCCATTGGCGATTGATTCGACATTTAATTGCAACAATTCATTTTCAATTTAAGTCCACCCTGTAGCCTTAACATTCAATATGCTGATAGGCTGGAAAAGTATCTGATAATGTACGACTATATACAGCTAAAATATTATCTATCTTGGTAAAATCATCATTTGGTTACCCGCTTAGAGCCAATTGGATTCAAGCGTAGTTGGATAAATGCGTTGTTGCGAGTTGTCCTGAGGAGTTCGAAACGGAAAATCACTTTGTTACCAAAATTATATTTGAATAAAAATATTAGTATATAAAGATATAAAAAACATTTACGATGGCGAATCATCAAAAACCTTATCTTATGCCATATTTTAGTTGAACGTGATTAATGGTGGAATGGTGGGTGGCCGCGGTGTAGTGGTAATGTGTTCGTCTGTTGAGTGGAAGGTTGCGCGTTCAATCCCAACCAAAATCCATTTCACTTTTATTTAAAGAAATAAAAGGTCGGTGTAGTACCTAAAAGTATGCACACCATCTTGAATTTCTTCAAATTTAACGAACACAAGAAAAAGTGACTCCCCGAAGCTAGTTCGGACACCACCCATGGAGTTTAAGTCTCCACTACATCCAAAATCTTTCCTATCCTCTCTTTCTTCCCCTTCTCTAACGCTCGTACTATGGTAACATATAAAAGGGTATTCATAACCCCTTGAGTACGTGTAAATTATAAAAAAAAAAAAAAAAAAAAAAAAAACCTCCGATTAGGATCAATTGTCAAGAAAAGCTTATCTCAAATTGCCATTCGTGGTCGGCGTAAAATAGGAGGTCCCGCCATTGTGCAAGAAGAACACACGCACACATGAATGGTTGTAAGAAAGCTCGGCACTGGGTACTAGCGCCAAAAATTTGTTTCTTGTTAATATTGATGGACGTGAATCGAAACCGTTCATAGACAAAATGTAGAAATGTATGGTGGTTAAATTTTAAGGGCCGATGTTGATTTTGAATAAATATTGAATATGGTTCAATTATGTATGGAACAATATATTTGCCAAATGGCCGCCGCGACCTCGGCGGCACACCTCCATCCGATGGTCTAACTTTTCGATGACGCTGAGGCATAATTGAGGTTCTATGCCGTTAATGTACCGAATTATCTCATCTTTTAGATCTTGAATTGTTGCTGGACTATCGACGTACACCTTTTCTTTCCAAAGAAGGAAGTCCAAAGGTTGCAAATCACATGATCTTGGCGGCCAATTGACATCGCCACCACGTGAGATAACACGTCCATTGAATTTGTCGCACAAAAGGGCCATTGTCTCGTTAGGTGGGTGGCAAGTGGCACTATCCTGTTAAAACCACGTATCTTCCAATTCGGGTCATAAAATGTTCGTTATCATCTCACGATAGCGAACACCATTCACAGTAACTGCCTGACCGGCATCATTTTGGGAAAAATACGGCCCGATGATGCCGCCAGCCCATAAACCGCACCAAACAGTCACTCTTTGTGGGTGCATTGGTTTTTCGACAATCACTCTTGGATTAACCATGCGCCCGATTCTGCTTATTGACGATTCCACTGAGGTGAAAATTGATCATCCACTGTTGCCATTTCTTGCCACCATCTGACCATTGACGACGCTTGAAATGGTCAAGATGCAAGTCTTTGTTGGGCACGACGACGAGTTGAGGTTGGCGGCTCTTCAGCCACACTATCGCGAACAGCAGCAATATTTTCTGCAGTACTAGCTGTACAAGCATGCACTGGTGTTTTCACATCTACTACATACCCGGTTTGCTCAAATGCTCAAAAGTTTGCAAGATTTTTCCGATTGTACCCACATTTGGATGATTAAATTGACCGAAAAATCAGGAAGTGCACGGTATGCATTTTGATTTGAACCACCATTTTCATAATAAGCCCGAATAACTTTAACGCGCTGCTCGATTGTGTATCTTTCCATGGTTCAAATTAAGTTAGTCTGAAATTGATAAATGTCAGATGAAATGCAGGAAAAAACTTGACGTTGCAGGTGGCCATGGCTCAGAGGAATGCGTAGTTGACTGCTAAGCCAAACGATGCGGGTTCAAGCCCCAGCTGCGGCAGCATTTGTTTTCTACGAAAATCGCCAGCTTATCTGAGGCCACCTGTGCGATAATATGAGACAATATTAATCTATGTCTCCTCCTCTGTGCCACGTAGGTGTATGTTATATGTCTTTCCTTCTTTGTATCTATCTGTCTCTCTCTGTTGTATTGTCTTGATCTGTCCCAGCCGATGGCCTCAGTCGCCAGTGCTGTTACGTGTCTGTAGTTCGTTGCATTCATGTGCGAAGTACTGTGATGTCCAATGTCCAAAAACTTGACGTTTAGGTGTGGCTCACATTCAATATCGGCCCTTAAAATTTTACCACCCGTTATATTGAGAACATTTTTCAAAACACAATTTTTCTTTAAACATATCAACTTAACATATGTTCAAAATGTAAAGAATGGAATTTTTTTAATTAGCTGTTAATACATAATTTAAAAAATGTTAAAACATAATAAATTGACCCGCAGTTTGTGAAACTTGGCTGAGATGAAAGCATATGAAGTAATTTTCAAAAAAAAATACATATCTCGTATTAAGGCTCATACGGGGCCTAAAACTTAGATTACCTATTTTTTGAAGAACACGATTTTCGCTGCGGTGTGAGACCCGTATTAGCTCTTACGTATTTGATATTGAAAACATATTCATTACCTTAAGGGATTTGCGAACTCATTAAGGGTCTTTGCCTAGCTGCCTTTGATATTGTCAACGCCTCTTCCAGTCATTCAGTCTAAGCGCCCTGGCATCAGCGATAACTTGATTTACACCGGAGCGGTTTGGTCTACATACTTTGTTCTCTCGAGGAAGCTGATCGTTAATAGTCGGTCATTATGCGTTTTATTTCGACATTATTAGAACCATAGAAAGTGTTGGTAAACAACCCAGATTAGGGACACGCTTTCCCAGTAAAATCAGCAAGATAAAGCAAGGGTTTGCGATTTACTTTTAAAGCTATTACCTCAACTAACTACCCAAGCCCGCTATGTATATCCTATCCAATTCCCATATGACCATAAAGGTCGCGCTTGTGTCTTCTCCTGGTATCGCCTTTCTGACATGCATATATGTGTTCATATATTCGAAGAAGAATTTAAATTTGAAACCGGCTTTTCTTTTTTGGCTTACTGTCCAGAACTTGACTCTGTAAATTAGGACTGGTTAGATAAGGGTATGTGCCTTTGTTTCCCCAAACAATCCAGGCTATAGCTAGCGTTTGCAAATCAAATTCAGCCATAAAATGAATGAAAAGGTGAGTTTCATTTAATATTACGGGGAATAAAATTGCATGCTAAACGATATTTGATTATTAAAAATAAAACTATAAAATAGAATTTCATTTAATAAAACACATCATTTGCATTGAACATAAAAACTACATATATTTGAAATCAGCAGCTCATGAAACACGTTTACTTAAAGTCGGAACCGGAAGCAAAATCCTCTTCCTGGTAATTGTAATCTGCTAATATTGAAAAGAAAAGTTCTCCTACCCTAGCTACTTGTAAATATTTTATTCTACTTTAAAGCAACTTACCCATAGCAGAAACAAAGAAACAAAAACTTCCTTGAACAAAATATCGTTAATTCTCGGAATTGTTATCATGCGGCGAAGTTTATGTTCTGTAGATACAAAATGCCTCCTGCTGCTCCTTGTGTAGTAACATTAATACAACAGTACGGCGAATTTCCTTAATCACGAAGGAATTTCTTTGTAAAATGGTAAGCATGGATTCATTTATATCAAGGAATTCACATTGGTAGTGTTATGTCTTTTTAAGAGGTGTGGGTTTGGTTTTATTTTCTATAGTGTCACACGCAATAGATGTCAAATGGCATGCCTTCAATGCGAAGAGCTTAGTGCATTTGATATGTATGGCAAATTTGGGATATTTATACAACATGGGTCTTATAATAGACAATTGCGTGCATTGAATAAGCGTTGGTAATTTACAATAAAAAAATATTTCATCAATTGACTTAGAAGTGGAATAGGAATATGTCTTGACAACATTCACATTTCTAGAGATGTTTTGTTTGATCACATTGATCACATTTTAGATTAATCCTAACTTTCCGAGAAGTTTACACCGACTCGGAGCACTACGTTGTCACACGAGGTGAACTTATAGGGTCAGGGTCATAATCCCGAAAATGCCAAATCCCGAAAATGAAAAATTATACGAAATGAAAAATTTTGGAACATTTGTCATTTTATATAATCTTTCATTAAATTTCTTCATGAAAGTTTCCGCAAAATTTTTGAGGAAATCCATATGTTGTCAATTTGAGTAGCAAAGCAATGTGCGAATCTCGATCGAAAATACTGGATATATTCAGTGCAACGACTCTCGATTCTTGTCGGCTCTCCAGTTGAGAGGTTCATTTGAACTCATTCCGTGCCACTCACTTATTAAACTAATCCTTTCAAGGTAATCGATAATCTCGGTGTTAATTAACTTTTCCATTACCTTCTTCTCTTATATCTCTTATTTTTTCGAGGTGGCATCGCTTGTTCCATGTTTAATGTTGAATTTTTGATAAATACTTTGAACATCAACAAATAATTAAGGTATACCTTAAAGTATATGGATCGACTCAGAATCGCTAGCTGAGTCGATTTAGTACTGGCCCAATGCCAATACCCACTCCTTTTTAGAAAATCGTTCTTTTTGGCCGAACCGTTTGGAATTCGACAATTTCAATATCATTATTTGGGGCGTTTTCATTAAAAAAAAAAAATTTCAGTCAAATTTCAAAATATTCGGAAAAGCTTTTGATGTAAAATCAAAAACCATGAATAATTTATTATATTATATAAATATTAATTTATCTTAATCATAATAACATTTATCTGTAATACTTTTTATGGACGGTTTAACTTGTGCAAATTGACTGCCTTACATTATACCCCTACAGTGACCCAATAGAGCCAAAACTATTAACTTACATAGTTAATAGTTGAGTGTACTATTCTGACAGTTCGAATGTTTGCTAACATAAACAAAAGGATAATTACCAGGTAACAGATCATTCACGTGCGACGACATGTGTAATTTGTGGAAGACTTTATGTTTAGGTTATACACAAAGCCCTCATCACTAATGTATAACTTGTTGAACAAGGGCGTAAAGATTCACCCAATTTCCGCAGGTTACCTCCTCAAGTGCCTGCCGTGTTTCACCGATATTTACAAAACTAATTAAATGATTTACCCACCGGGCGAAAGGGAAGTTAAGAAGCTGGGATCGCATGCAATTTTATCGATTATTCAGCTCAAGACGCAATCAATTAACCTTATCAAAGAGCACTTTACCCAATCCGCCCAAAGTGGTGGTTTTAGGATGTTGTCTATAAGTGAATGCTAACAACCCATCAAGGAGGGAGGGTAAGTAATTGCATACAACATTGAATGGCGGTCGTTAGTGATATGAGTGGTTGAAGTTAAGGTAGATGTTGAAGGATATCGACCTAACTGTACAGGAATTTGGTTGTTCTGTTTCCGGTATGTTAATATTTGAATTGAAATTAGGAGAGAACAGTAAAAAATAATTCCATTAAACATAATTGAAATAATTAAATTTAATTTTATTTGGATAACATTTCAAATGAACGATATAATAAAGCTCTCCATTAAGTTAAATTAAAATCGATTAAATTGAGGCACTTATCGCCCAATTATTCTGTCAATGACAATATTTCCAGTTCGAATGGCACATTAATGTGACACATTCAGAGTGAACTTAATTTTCTTGCTTCTGGTTTGTTGGTTATAAAAATGTACACTTGTTCGGTTTTCAGTTTAAGCGATAAATTTATGAAATTATACTGTCGCGATTGAAACATTACACGAATGCTGTCAATTCTTTGATGGAAAATGGAAAATGCAATACAGAACTATGTTTTTATGTTTGCAAGGTGTGCACAATAAACACCTTTGTACCTATACTATACAATAAAGTATGTTTGCTTAATTATGGTGGTTCAATATTTTCATAAAGGATACGATAATATATGTATATTGTATATAAGAGCAAAACGTAACAATAACTATTAACTCTGTTAAGTATGTTTTTATGTTGTAAGTTGTAACATGGTTGTGAACTGACAGCTGCTCATTTTCAACTGCATTACAGCAGTTTCTGGAAGTAAAAGGAGTGCTTTTGTTTTCATTTATCGCATTGTCGTATAGTTAATTCCCTTATACATATTTTCTGATCGGCTCTGATATGGCTTATTAAGATAAACTGTGCCATTTGCCTTCGTATTAAAAAAAGGGATCACATTGGAACTGTAGGCAACATGGCAGAGATTTTGAATAACAAATGTTTCCGAGTTGTTAGTTAAATTTAAAACAAAACGTATGAGAAGGCTACAATATGCTCTGCGAATCTTTTAACACCCTATCAGTGCACATCAAAATAAGTAATTTTTGTTTGTTTACCTAAGCGGCTTTACAGTCCGCAATGTACCTGGGCCTCAATTAGGTTGCCTCTGCAATTAGCCCGGTCTCTAGCGCAGTCTTAATTCTTTTATGTCGGTTTCTAAAAAATTCGTCATTATCTTCTTCACTTCATTTAGATCGAATGGCTGGTAGTTTTCGCTGTCATCGCCAATAGTGAAACGTTTTTTTTTTTCGTGGGCTGGTGGAAATCTTCATAGACACGATGAGCACGTTCCCAAAGTATTGTGAGATTTTTACTCACTAAAACCACAACGCTTTTTGTATTTGTATTGCAACCTACTTATCTAGCAATTTTTTATCACGAGTAATGAATGATTGGCAGGTAACTTTCTTTTGAGAGTTCCTGTTTTTTCCGCAATATATAATGCGGTTATTATAGCGCCAAATACTAGGGTTTAACTCTTTGAAGACGACGCAATAAATTTGTTTCGTCAAGAATTTGGAGGACTGTTGTGTATGTCACCAATTTTCGGGTCTAAAATTTCACTCAGAAACAGAGTAATAATATTTTGATCCACGACCTCTTTTGTGGGTGTTATTTAAAAGGGTAGAAGCGATGCGATTACATGAGTACACAAGCATTCTCACTTTATCCTCTCACTATCAAACTCCTACTCTCACCTCCACGCTGTTGACTGGTGGGTGCCTAGTACATACCTCGACTGGAGATTGGGTAACAAACCCCTGTGGAAGGTCGTTGAAGTGAAGTGAGTGTGTTCTCACTAAGGTACTCACTCTCAGGCGAAAGCGAAGGAATTTCCTAGATGGAATCAACGGTGGCGCCTACATCTTCAGTTAGATCGAACTGGTTAGTGTAATCCCTATATAAACCGCTTCTACATATTGAACACAAGGGTCTACAGGGATTTCTAGTGCTGAGCCAGGGTATTGGAAAAGAGTGGGTGGCTGAGGAGCCCTCAATGGGTCAACGGCAGCGCTCATATGTCAAAAATTGGTTACTGATCGTGTATCGTCAAAGCAACGTTCGAAAACATAAGACTAATCTACGAGGCTGAAGATGCCATCAAGGAGGAGTCTTATTACCTCCTGGATAAAGCCTACGGAGCCTGTCCGGAGTATGATGTAAACGTTGTACTCGGGGATTTCAATGCTAAAGTCGGAAAGGAAAGCATCTTTAGCGGGTAAGTTGGTAAGCACATAATCCACGAAACGATAACAGATAAATGCAGAGCTCGACTGTCCAACGAGAAGAAGCTGGGAACTGCCCAGAAGAAAAAAATTGACGTTGGATGTCTTAGCACATCTGGAGTAGCCTACAGCGAGTCTCTTCGCGGCAGCGAAGGAAACCTAGTCACCGTAGCATAGGGAGTAGTAAATGTGTTTAAGCATCTGCCTAATGGGCATCATTTAGAGACAGTGACAGGGCAAGAAGAGAACCTACTTCCAGTGAATGAAGAACTAGTTCCACCACCTTATATATAAGAGGTTGGCCTAGCTATAAAAAATCTTAAGAACAACAAGGCTGCAGTCTGTGATGGCTTACCAGCGGAGCTTTTTAAATACGGTAGTGATGTTTCGGTAGGGAACATGCACCGAGTCACCAACCAATTATGAGTGGAACAAAATCCAGTGAATGATTACCCTAGGAAACCGTTGCTACTTCGGTTTGGCGAAACAACTGGGTTCAAAACTCCTAACTTGAAGGACGACATGTGCGCTCTACAAAACCTTTATCCTGCTCCTTCGAAAAAAAAATACTTCGGCAGATTTTCGGTCCTGTGCGCGAGCAGGGCAAATGGAGGAGAAGATACAACCGCGAAAAAAACACGTCGACTACATTGGCTCGGCCACATCGAGCGAATGGACTATAAGGGGGTTCGAGAAGGCAAAGAACACCAAACCTTCGTTTCAAAAACCAAGCCATCGCGGTTGCCAGAGCGCTTGGTCTAGACAACTGGCGACGATCCCGGGATCGCAGAGGATATAGACTGCACAGTCTCAGGTGGGTCCGGAGCACAATAAGTAAGTTAATATTTAAAAAAAAAAAGATTTCATATAACTACATAGAATAACGACATTTTTTGTCGAACTATAACAGATTTAGGTACACCGTCTGAACAAGATTCATTCAGTTTTCAGCAACGCCTATTTAAACATTTATAATTCGGATATCATGGGATAGGGTATTCAACGATTCGCACAGCAGATTATAGCCTTCTCATATGTTTTTAAATAGAAAATTACATTGGCTACGCTCACACCGGGGACTATATTTGGCCCGTGTAGAACTAAGTAAAAACTAATTATATCTTTACTTAAGTAGACATCTTCGGAGTAGCTTTTGAAATATCAATTTCTTACAACTGTGAATTTAGTTATAGTGTAATTTCGAAATGTATTACCAAGGAAGAAACAAATTAGTGTAATGGTGAAACCAAACTTTTGAGGACCAACTTTTGGTGAGATCTGGGTTAAGGTAAACAAATGATAACTGTTAAAACAACTCAGTTAAATTTATGGTGACATCGAATTAAAAAGTAAAATTTCTCAATTATTATTATTATTTTCTATTTATTTTAGAATAATTTACGTGTTTATACCATTGAAACGAAATTCTTAGTTGGGCATATCCTTTAAGTCTAAAAATTATGATATGTTATGTGGTAACTGGTCAGAGGTATATATACTCGCTTTCATTTTTATTTTTCAAAGCATTAAAACAATGATTCAGAAATGTTATGAGATTTATGTCAGTAAAGTCCCCATCGCACATTACATTTTTTTATTAATATAAGTTTCAACAAGAGCAAAGTGTGTCAAAAATCTCACATTCACAAGCTTATATTGTTTATAAAAACATTCTTCAAGTTATTATACAACTATGTACTTTAAATGAAAAACCCATACTGCATTCTATTAAGTTACCTACATACTTCTTGAAATTTTTAATTACATTAAAAGATTTTCTTAAAATTTACTTCAATTGCAGATTACACAATGATCAGGAAGCAGACAAAATTACTTCAATTTTTATAAGATTCATGAAATTGTAGTCCGAAACAATCAAATTAACTGAAATCGAAAAAATAATTGGAATTACTTCAGATTTTATCCACAGCCAGAAGTGATGGCGGTCTAAGGCTAAGGAAACCATCATTTGAAACTTTCTTTTGCTTATTGCAGCTTTTTTAAGAATGCAACCATTGGCGAGCTGATGTGAAAACAATTAAGCTTTTAAATTTTAGAACATGATCAGCCAAAAACATTAAAAAATTTAATTATAATTTTCTTAGTAAGTGCGCAGTTATAGCTTTCATTGAATAACTTCGTTGGAGTGGAACAAACATGTGATGGAATTTAAATGACACCCCAATAGCTTCTTATAGGAACTATTGGAAAATTCCGTTTCTGCCTGTCGATCTGTGGAATGGTAAACATTATTTCGAAAAAAATTAATCATGATCAGGTGAAAAACAAAAAATGTGTTGCTGCGAAAACTGTTTATAATTAAAAATTAAAATAATTTTTTATAATCCTGTTCTAAAATTCATGAGCTTTTTTTGACATCAGCTCACCAATGGTTGTGTTTAGATCAAACGCTCACATATTGAATAACTAGGTGTCACTTCTTGATTTATTGAATTCCTTCCGCCATTAAACTTCTTCAAATACCCTAAAATTCCCTCTAAGATATTTCTTTAAGGAAAGCCTTCCTCTAGTTTTAAGAATCTTTTTTCGTTCACTTCTTTGTAACCCATCATTGAGGTAAGACCCACCCAAATAAAGGTTGTTATACAACCCGATATACGTTTTTTTACCTCTTCTCTTTCCACTCCTACCTACCCGCGCTCAAATATTGGGCCGTATAGCAAATTTCAAGATCGTTACTTGAAAAAATCACCGTACCAGGCTGCATTCCATTAAAGAGCTCCCTTTTCCCACTTCAACACCAAGAACTCGCAGTATTCCATTCATCTCTTATGCATTTAAGCATACGCTTATACACCATTAGCAAAAAAAAACATTACATCAGTTACATATAAATTCACAATTAGGTACGTACAGGTTGAGTTTATAAAAAAAGCCGCAAGAAAAAAGGAAAATTTCCAATGGGAGATTTGCAATGACAGCTATAACTGGGCCCTAAATCACTTTTTATTTTTCAGTGATAAAGAT
The DNA here is from genome assembly GCA_949824845.1 of Rhingia rostrata. Taxonomy (NCBI): domain Eukaryota; kingdom Metazoa; phylum Arthropoda; class Insecta; order Diptera; family Syrphidae; genus Rhingia; species Rhingia rostrata. The sequence goes on along the minus strand of OX463755.1, from coordinate 4,904,387 downwards.
TTATTTTTGTGAACTAATGTTTGTCGTTCTACAGTTATATTTAGCTATCATTGAACAACTTCATTGGGATACAACACATGATGGAACTAATAAGTTTTTCTCCATAGCTGGAAAATTCTGTTTAATTTCGGTGAACGACAAATATTACTTCACAAAAATAAATCTTGATCATTGAAAAACAGAAAGCGAATTTCTGCGAAAACTATAATTCAAAATTTCAATATTTTGGGATAATCTTGTTTGGAAAATAAAGAGTTTTATTTTGACACGTACTCGCCAAGGATATATAAAAACAGCCGAAATGAGTAAAAGAAGATTTCAAATGATGTTTTTTAATGATAGCTATAACTGGACCCTAAAACTAAAGCCCAACATATTAGGTATATTATATAAATCAAAAGCTTATCCAACACTACATGATAATATTTCATCGTTTTTGTTGTCTGAATTCATTCATTCAGCTACACTCCATAAAGATCGTGTGTGAGAAAACTTCTCCCCTGTGACAACTGTCAATTTGACATACGATACCACGCATAAAAGCGGGGTGAATTTCTTTTATCGGTACTTCATTTTCAATGATTTTGTAAATAATTCGTTTGCTTACGTTTATGAATTGTTGTCCATTTCATGATGGCAAAAACGGAATCGGAGAGCAGCTCATCTTCATCGTCATCTTCGAACGAATCAGACTCTGGTTCCTCTTCCTCTGGCGACGAGGCAGAGGTTAAACGTACTGTTAAGGAAGTCGCTGCCACATCGATTGAGGAAAAGTCATCGAAAAAAGATGAATGTGTTAGACGGAAGAAGTCCAAGAAAAAGGAGAGAGATTCCTCATCCGAGTCCTCATCGTCCAGTTCGGAGGGCGAAATTAGTAGTTCATCTTCGTCATCGTCGTCGTCTTCGTCTGGTAGTGAGAGTGAAGATGACGAGGGCATAGTAAAAAAAGTCAAAACTATTGAAGTGGAAATTGTTGAGAAAGTAGCTGTCGTTAAAACTGAGCAGGAAGTTGATGAACAAGGTAAGGATAAGTCCAATGATTCAGTTGCAGAAGTGGTACAGGTTGAAGAGAAATGCAAAGCCGACAGTGCTCCAGCAGCACTTGTAGACGAAAAGCTACCAGAAGCCCAACAAAACGATGTACCGGCTGCAGAAGAGTCAGTTGAACCAATCGCTGAAGCAAACAGCGCAAATGAACATCAAAATGAAGTGGTTCTCAATGAAGTAGAGACGGAGGACGGAGAACTTCCAGCTGATACAGAAAAGGCTATTGAAGTTATTGTTGAACAGTCAGTTCAAGTCCCCCCAAAAGATCCGGAGGAACAACCGAAAACCGCATCGGAAAGTGTTGCCACTAATGATGGAGAACCAGAAGCAAAAAAATCGAAAATGGATGAATCACCAAACCCAACATCTAAGCTTTCGAGCGTAGTTAAGGAACCAACGACGGACTCCAGATCTAAAGAAATCTTAAGACGAAGATCTTCAAGAGATCGCAGCCGTTCGCCTGATAGACGCAATAGGAGGCGATCCCGAGAAAGAGATGGACGCTCACGTCGACAGAGAAGCCGTTCCCGCAGCAGAGATCGCCGTCGCCGGAGAAGTCGCACCCGCAGCCGCTCCAAAGATAAACGACGTGATAGATCACAAGAAAAACGAAAGGACAAATCACCTGGGAAGCAAAAAGACGATTCCAAGGAGCCGACGAATCCAAATGAGAAAATCACTCAAAGACAACGCCGCACTGTGGATCTGTTGACTTCTCGAACTGGAGGGGCATACATTCCACCAGCTAAACTCCGCATGATGCAAGCAGAAATAACAGACAAGGCATCGGCAGCGTATCAGAGAATCGCTTGGGAAGCTCTCAAGAAATCCATTCACGGTTACATAAACAAAGTAAACGTTGACAACATTGGCATCATAACCCGGGAGCTTCTGAAGGAAAACATCGTTCGAGGCAGAGGTCTGCTCTGTAGGTCAATCATTCAAGCACAAGCCGCCTCGCCCACATTCACTCATGTATACTCTGCACTGGTGGCTATCATCAACTCGAAGTTTCCCAACATCGGCGAGCTTCTGCTCAAACGTTTAGTAATTCAATTCAAGCGGGCATTCCGAAGAAATGACAAGGCAGTCTGCTTGTCGTCCTCGCGATTTGTTGCTCATCTAGTAAATCAACGTGTTGCACATGAAATTCTTGCTCTGGAGATTCTCACACTTTTGGTAGAGACCCCCACAGATGATTCGGTCGAGGTGGCAATTGCTTTTCTCAAAGAGTGCGGTATGAAGCTGACGGAAGTATCATCCAAGGGTATTGGCGCAATTTTCGAAATGCTAAAGAATATTCTGCACGAAGGCAAGCTCGAAAAACGTGTACAGTACATGATTGAAGTTGTCTTCCAAGTGCGTAAGGACGGATTTAAGGATCATCAGTCGGTCATTGAGGCGCTGGAATTAGTCGAGGAGGATGATCAGTTCACGCATTTGATGATGTTAGATGAAGCCACCAACACAGAGGATAACTTAAGTGAGTATTGCTTTTGTTTGATCGTGGGATAAGTAGGGTTGTGTACCACTGCAGTGTTTACACAGCAGAGATGTTTTTATTTATTTATTGACAATCAATATACCATCAGAAACTGGTTCCAGTTAATACTGAAACAGCTATTAACCTATAACGGTTGTTTATACACTACTGATGCCAGTTTGTTGCTGTTGTTCTTTTGGTATTCATTACACAGATGTTACGAAAACATGTAAATCCATGAAGATATTTCCTTATACTTACATATGCTTTATTGTAAAGAGTAGTAAGAGTGTGTTTCAGCTTTGCTATTGTGTTAGCCACCATTACACAGCAGTAGCTGAGGTTAAAGTACTTTAATGAATCGAAGAATGATGTTTCTTCCGCCCCATTATATGGGCCAATCAACTACATCCTACCATCTCGATGCCGTCAGAAAACTGTAAAGATAAGGTTTTTGGAAAGTACTTGAATATTTTAGAACTTAATGACAAAAACTGCGACAGTGACAGAAAAAAAGTATATAGGCAACCTTTTCGTCATTCCTTAGCTTAAGTATCGAGCTGGTTATGACCAGTCAATGTCCCTACTAGTATACAGATTAGTGTTCTTTCACATAATAGAAGTTTGTTGATGCTGTTTTTATCGTATTTCGCGAGAAGCTTTCTTGATACGATATTGGCTTTCATTTGAATGTCGAAATATGTTGTCGTCTTGGATATTCTTGTTACCAAAAATTTAATGACTACTTTTGTATAGTAACTCGTTGAATGTCAGGCGAACGGGTGTGCGATAAATCCAAAACCAAAAACGTCAATATCGTCGGCGAATGATGGTATATATTATGTGGACATATTTATTGGAGATTGTTCTCCTGATGTTATTTGGTACTTACTAAGGTGACTTAAAACTTCGGGCTAAATCTGGGCCTCAACCAAGTTGCCTGAGTTAAGGTCGTTTTTATTCTGTTCAATTCGTCGGTGTTATGTATCCTTTCGTATCAAACCTATTTTTCGTTCACTATACTGCAATTGTGGCCGTGATATCACGTTGAGTCCAATCAATGATGCCAATATCGACGGCGTATGTCAGTAGTTCATCAGATTTAAGAATCATGTTAAAGGAGTCACACGACAATGCGTCACATTAATCCTTTTTTGGTACCGAATGTTTCTGTGAGATCGTTGCCGACCCTGATAGAGCAGCGTGAATTCTGTATATTCAACCTGTACAAACGGAAACGGCTGCTTTGAATACGATAAATAGGTGGTTATTATAAATTTGAATTTCTCATTTTTTTTACATGATCTGCAGGAGTATAAACATTTCACCAGCTGTCGACTTTCCTTACATAAAATCACACTGATAACGAATATAGAATCTTGTAGGTGATGTTGAAAAACCTTATGCCTCAACAGCTGGCACAGTCTAGAGGGTCTTATTTTGGATCCTTTCATCCGACCAATTTTTGCTAATGAGTTATCAAATCATACAGCTATTCTGCAAAGCTGCTGGCTGGTATTTTAGCGGGAGTTTGTTTAACAGACTGGAGAAATAGTTTTTCCATATTATCAGCATTGACTGTGTCTCAACTACAATATTTCCATGCTCTTCGCGGCAGGATTATGTTCTAGCCACGTACCCCTAGCTTCGAAATTTTTAACTTTGGTAAAACTTACGAATATAAATCCTGACGTGCCAACGTCTCTATATCTTTGATGAATCACTTTTGTTTTGCTGTTTTCTTCTATAGTCGATGTTCTTCTTGGCTATAAAGTTCAATAGCAGCAGCTCATCTTCACATTCAGCTCCGCAATATAGGTTTCGTTTTTGATTGAAGTATGTATCGGCAATTTGGTATTCAACATTATATTCGGGTGATATCGTATTTATAGAGAGATTCAAGGATACACGGTCTGGAAAGGTATAGGCAGTCTCTTCCGATTGCAGTCTTTTGTAATCTTTTGTAATTAAATTTTTTATTATTATTTCGCATTTGTTGTGGCGAAGTGTTCTCAGTATTGCTACAGAATTAGTGTTAGCTGCTTGGGAATAATTGGCGCGTATATAATTGGCCATCTCTTGTTCTGGATACCGCCTTGTCCCTTTTTGAATGTCAAGATTATGAAACTATTTCCTAGCTACAGTGGCATTTTACCAAGTCCATTAGCATAAGTCCGTTCCAGACGTAGTAAGACTGTGTTTTCCTACAATAATTTCGCTTTCGAATATCCCATAACTCCTTTAAAATCATATTTCTACAGTTGCTAACAATTGCTTTTCGAGAATCTGGTATCCAGTCCAAAGTACAATTATATTTTTCCTTTGTCGCAGCATAAGGGAATATGTTTATGCTGGCGTTGTTATTGGTTGTCACAATCCATTTACTTATGTCTTCGAAGCATACAAAAATACAAGCTTTTGGCGCACCCAGGGCCGAGCTTTCTCACAACCATTCATGAGTGAGTGTGTACTTCTTGTATGATGGCGGAAGCTCCTGTTTTATGCCGACTCCGAACGGAAAATTTGAGACAGTAAAAAATCATTTACGTGTTGATACGGCTGCGAATTGAAACCAGGCCTTCTGCACGGCAGTTCATCGTACTCACCATCACGCCACTAAGGCCGTCATCGAAGCAGAAGGCTTTCGAATTGTCGCTATTCCAGCTCACTATACCTCGGACATTCGTAATTGTGAAAGTGTGTCATTTTCATTTTGTCCTGCCCATGGAATGGTAGTAATGTCTATTTTGACAGCTTAGGGTTTTCGTTAGTTGTTCAGCTGCACTTTGATTGGTAAGTGTTCTGATACGACCGTCGTTATCATTTTTCCCGTTAAGCATGGTTGTCAATTATACTATCATTCCGTTCCAAGAATCTTGGTTGATTCGTAACAGTGTTGTAAAAGTGAGTGAGAAACATATAAAGGGCCGGGCCCTTGATTTGAGTTGACGGCAGGAGGGCTGATAATGAACAACTAACACTAACTTCGTACTACAACGCTCGTTGTTGAACTTACCGTTAGGGATTGGATCCTAGAACAGGATTGCTTATTTAGCGTATCCAACAGAGTTCTAAATATGAGAAAAGCATTCACGGTCTAATCTAACTTGGTTTGGGGAAACGTCAGATACAACAGCTCAGTATTGAGCTTGTTTAAGTTTATTTACACTTTTGTTTGTTTATTTAAGTCTACCATTATTTTACGAACTTTTTTGAAGTTTGCGAAACAGTAACCCTAGAGCAGCTCTTTGATGTGCCTTGTAGTTGTTCTGTAATATTAGAGGTGTTGTGTCGTTATTTTAAAAACTTTTGGGAATGCTTTCGGTTAACTCTTTGAACAGTTGCTGTTTTGATACAGGCAAACATAGCCCTACAAGTTGTTGGTGGGATAAATATTGGAGATTTCGTTTTATTGACAAAAGTAAACTTTCCTCTCAGTCATGGATTACATACTAGGCTGATAATATATATGACTGCAACGGGCAGCTTGGTATTGAGAAATTTGTCAACCCAATTTTAATATGGCTGTTTCACCGATATTGACAACCGAAAAAAAAGTGTATTTCTGTCAAATCACTCCAGCCAAGCATCATCACCAAAGCGATATTATTATTGAACTTAATGTTCTTTAAATTGGTTTTTGGAAGACTTGTGTGGAACGTATACGTACCTTTCAGGTACCACAACTCGCACTAGTCCTCGATTACTGTCCATAAAGTCGTATAGTATGCCTTCCATTGACTGTAACGTTTCTTTCACCGTGATATTTCATTTAAATTTGGAGGTGGTTGACGATCTCGATTTTAGGAACACTCTGTTTTTCTTGAAAGCATATAGACGATCTAACGCAACCGGCCGGCAGCCACACTGGAAAGTGTCGATAACTGTGTTACAGAAATGCCTCAGATGTTCATACATTACGTAGAATCGGATCGCATATTTACAGCGTCTGTAAATAGAGAAAGACGTGAGAATTGAGCGCGCTTTCTCTTCTGCTTATAAAACCAAATAGTAACTTTTTTAGAAGTTCTCACTCGCTTGCAATGTTACCTTTAAGGTCTCATTTTCAGCTATCTGCATTCTTTGGCAATCCTTGTCAAACCAGGTCTTCTTAAGTTTGAAACATTTAACACTTGTTGAAGAGTTAGCTCATATCAGGCTTATGCTGGTGAATATGGCCTTGATGCGTATTGCCGCAATATGTTTTCTGATGTCGAATGCTCATACGAATAATGCTTCCAATAACATGGTAGTAAATGACGAGTTTTCAGAGTTTTCAGTTCCCGGTATACCCTTTTGTATTTTCTGGATAGCAGTAATTGAGTAATGACTGCTTTGTATATGATGTACTCCCTAGTCTCTCACATTTTAATTTTTTTTGTGACATAAGTTTCTAGGTTCAGAAATGTCCTGTAGAGCAACTTAGCAAACCGAATATTTCAAAGCAGCTTATGTACATTTTACACCTTTGTCCAGCCTGTAAGGAATGTAGATGGAAAAATTGACTCCATCCTTGGTCATCTGGGAGGAAGAGATCCTTTAATTCAAGAAGATATCATCTTCGCTCTTTTCGGAACCCGTTAAGTCTTCAGAAATGCGAACTTACATACCCTAGGGTGTTGTGTTTCGTTTTTCATATGACAGGAAGTGACTTAGTAGCCTGATAACGTTATTTGAGTAGGTAGATAAAAAAAAACATATTAAGCTGATTTCTTGTACACATTTGAAACTAAAATTCAACAAATATTCCACTTTAACAACCTCGCTTCATATAAATTTCTTTCGTTCTATCCCCGTAGATGCGTTTAAATTTGACGACAAGTACGAGACCAATGAGGACAAATACAAAGGTTTGAGCAAAGAAATTCTTGGCAGCGATGCGAGCGGTTCTGACGAAGATGGCTCTGGCAGCGGCAGCGATGAATCCGATTCCGAAGATGATGAAGAAGAGAAAGCCAAGGCTGAGGCCATCATTGACAATACAGAGACCAACTTAGTGGCTCTTCGCCGAACAATTTACCTCACCATCAACTCCAGTTTGGACTATGAGGAATGCGCCCATAAGCTGATGAAGATGCAATTGAAACCCGGTCAAGAGATCGAACTGTGTCACATGTTCCTCGATTGTTGTGCTGAACAGAGGACTTATGAAAAATTCTATGGCCTCCTAGCGCAACGGTTTTGTTCGATCAATAAAACCTACATCGAGCCATTTGAGGAGATCTTCAAAGACACCTATCAGACTACCCACCGCCTGGACACCAATAGACTACGGAATGTGAGCAAATTCTTTGCGCATCTTCTTTTTACTGACGCGATAGGCTGGGATGTGATCGACTGCATTAAGCTCAACGAAGACGATACAACAAGTTCGAGCCGAATCTTCATAAAGATCCTCTTTCAGGAATTGGCTGAATACATGGGGCTGGGAAAGCTAAACGCCAAGTTGAAGGACGACGTGCTCTTGGAGAGTTTGTCGGGTCTTTTCCCCAAAGATAATCCGAGAAATTCCCGTTTCGCTATCAACTTTTTTACTTCAATCGGTCTGGGTGGCCTGACCGATGATTTGCGGCATTTCCTCAAAAACGCTCCGAAGAATGTTCCAGCGATTAATTCAGAATTACTAACGGAGAAGATTGACGTGTCGAGTACATCATCTTCATCATCATCCTCCTCATCGTCATCCGATTCATCATCGTCCAGCGATTCGTCATCCGAGACGTCTTCGGATGAGGAAGAAAAAAGAAAGAAGAAAAAGAAGGCCACAAAAAAGAAAGTGGTAGTGGAGAAGTCAAAAAAAAATAAATCCAAGCCAGATCCGAAAAAGAAGAAATCCAAAAAGAAACAGGAGTCAAGTAGTAGCGAGAGCGGCAGCAGTGAGAGCAGCTCAAGTAGTAATAGCAGTGAGAGTTCAAGCAGTAGTGATAGTAGTAGTGAAGAAGACAGGAAGAAAAAGAAGAGAGGAAGCAGCAAGAAAGAAGAAGTTAGGAACAAGAAACAAAAGAATGGCAAGTCCATAGAACTACCACAGCCTGAGAAGAAGGAAAAAAGTGACAAAGACAAAGCAAGGAAACGCGATGAAATCGAAGAGAAAGTTTCTAATGGAAGATCTGAAAATGGACGCGAACGTGAACGAAACGATAGACAGAAAAACGACCGAGACCGAGAAAGAAATGGTCGAGAGAGAAGCGATCGCGATCGTGATCGTGATCGAGGAAGAAATGATCGAGAAAGGATTGATCGGGAAAAAGGTGACCGCAAAGTCAGCAGGACAGATAGATCTCCCAACAGAGATAGACATCGTCGCTATCGCGATGACAACCGTCATCCTGCAAAGAATACTGGCGATTCCAGATCGAATGGGAAATCCCGAAATGGGTCGAAGGAAAAAGGGTGAGAATAGTAACGAATAAAAAATCAAGCGCAGTTAAGGAATAATTTTTTTTTTTGTAATTTGAAGAAATAAATTTAAGGTAGAATATGTATGATGCAACAAATGGGGTTTTGTTTATAGTGTAGCCGAAAGGAAAGAAAGGTAAAAACACGTCAACATCGCTGACTCGACCATAATAAATGTTAAATAACAGGTCCATCTGACAGTACCTCCAGGATCGCTGATAACAAAGCGTGGTGAAAACTAGAGAATAATAAAGAAATCTGCCATGTACCAAAGACTCACAACACGTCAATATCCCTTTAAAGAAAGTAAGTTACTGAGGTTGGGATAGTGTTTATATTTCTACGAGCACATTGAAGATTGGGCATCATTGTCGTTGGCCAAAATATCTGTATTATTAATTTGTACTTTACATTGCGACTAATCGATTTTCGCTTTAATGTTGAGCGTCCAAAAGCGATTTGAGTCAAGTTCGTGATGAAATACTTGATTTACAATACAATACAATACAATAAATGCGAACGGTATAGACTGAGAATCATTATAATGACGATGCTCTGATATTGCTTCTTGATGCAGGAGACCAAGGTCCACATATTTCAAATTCTTTCAACCAAAATACGAATTCATCATTATAAGTTGAACATGATAGAAGTAAACGCAGTGCTATGGTTATATGTGGGAGAGCATCAGTCCTCAACGCGTGAAACTATATAAGCGCTACACCAAACGTGTGACTTTAGTCCTCTTTTGAAGACTAGAAGTAAAACTTTTAAACAGCTATGCGATGTGCACAACGCAAAATCATACGGATTAACTGAATTGATAAGAAACTTGGTACGAAGGTACTTCAACGATGGATCCTGAAACTTTGTAAAATTATTTTACATCTACAACGGAAACCATTGTCGTAAGATCATTTGGAGAGCTCGTTTTTATAACAATGCCCGCAGCTGGAGTCAATTTTTTTATGATGATATTTAGTAAAAACCTTTTTTAAGTATTGGCTTCTTTCTTATGAGTATAAGCTTAATCGATGGTTAGATCATATGGCTATGCTCTCGAACCATACCAGTCTTTCGATAACGCACCGCACCCATAATTACTACCAAAACGAAAGTAATTAACATCTGTGGACAACAGCTAAATAGAGGAGTCTCATATCTTAGATCGGAGTTGAAACCGAATTCATGCAAAGTAGCACCAGATTCTGATCATTCTTCTTCAACGTTTAATGAAGAAGATTGACCTATTAGATAACTGATTGTGCCGATAAACATATAAAATAACAAAAAAAAAATACCAACAATTTATGCACTCCATAGATAAAAACATATGATAAACAATCCTGTTCACGAATCGCTTTTATTTGAGCACTGATCTGGTCGAAGCTATTAATAAATTCATTTTTTAATAAGAGATTGCATGGATAGAACTATCCCTGTAAAGAATTCTTTAAAAAATGTTCAAGTGCTGCATCCCTGGTATACGAAAGGGCTTAAATTTTCGAAACAGACGTAACCGGACCTGGAATAACTTTGTAAAAATCCTCAATCATTACGACTATTATAAGTACTTGATTTGTTTTAATGAACTGTCTGCGATGTCTAATAGATTATATTAATAAAATTTGGTCAACATGGAGAGCGTTCTTTAATGAGACCATAAACGCTTATGGGTGTTTGTCAATGAAAAGAGAAACGCATGAATATCCAGCCAACTTCCTTTACAATAACTCAAAAACTTTGAGCCCTGAAACGATATCTGTTATATATATTCGCAGAGAATTTCAGAAAATCTTCCATTGATATTTCAGCTATCTTAAAGACTGTTTTAGTAACTTTACTTTGGCGGATGAGCCACTCGGAGAAGTATATGCTGTCAACAAAGCTCCGCTATTAACTCAGCCAACAACATCTCGTCAGAAATGAAACGAAGAATTAATCATGCCAACCGCTGTTTCATCGAGATAAGAACAACTATGGAGATTCTATAATAAACCCCGATCATCCCAGTCCTGCTCTACGGCGCTGGTATGGACCGTATCAAAAGTGGATGAAGAAACCTTTGGTCGATTTGAGAGAAATATCCCTCGGCCCCGTTTGCGTTGACGGGCTATAGAGACTATACGAGCTGTACAGTTACTACCTCTAATCAAAAAAAATCCGCATTGGACGTTTAAGATGGCTGAGGCATGTATAGTCTTCGATTTCCAGCTATACGTCGGGCGAAGTTATCACACAACGTCATCATTTTTAAGCTTGAGGATCTGCTCCAGGATTTATGAATCTTATTTATACCTTGCACACATAATAAAAACAACATAAATTGTATTTGTAAATTTTCTCAAATTTATTGATGAGACTCCCTCTCTATTTTACCAAGGGCATATTTAAATGCCTCAACGGACACCTGACTACCCATTGAAGTCCACTCATCTAAAGCAGCTGTCCAAACTTTATCGAAATATTCCTCATCTAATAGATTAAAACCTGCATTGGTAAAGATTCTTCGAATCTCGTCCTTTGGTCGTGGAATAAAAAAATCTCTGTGACTCAATCCAAAGTGCATCGGAATACTGGGCGATATTAATTGTTTTGCCGTTGTCTCTTCACCTAAGTTCTCAGAGTATAATTTGCATGCTTCCTTTCTGGGAAATTTTGACTCGATTATTCCGGCTGGTTTTCTAAATACTATCGGATAATTGTGAAGATCTGTTGAAAAGATCCGGTACGTTGTCGTGTTGGAATATTTTTCAACCTCTGCCGGTGGCAAATTTCTTCCAAGAAGTTCTTTGATATGGAATTCATCCGATTTCGTGACATGACCATAAACTGTCGCCGAGTCTGACCAATTTCCTTGTCTTTGGAAAATACTTATGAGGTGTATTTCTCATTAGTTTAATCGAACTTACCTTTTGAATGGTTTTCCTATTTGCGGTGTATGTTGAGCTGTATACTTCTCTTGAGCTTTGTTTATTATGTTTGACTTAAAACACCCATGGGAATCTTGTAAAATATTTTTAACCTGTGTTCCTGACATATCTACATTGCTAGAAATTCCGAATACCCTATTGGGATCGAACTTTTGACTATACCTTAAAAAACAAAATATTAGTTTTGGTGTACCCTATTCATATTGATACAACAACTTACCCCCTGTTAATTTTCTCTCCAGGAAAATAATTTCCATGACTAAGCCTGTACTTATCATGCCATTTGACATGTTCTTGTAAGACCTCCTTAGGACTTTTGTTTGGTAAAGCAATCTGATATGCTGACTCACTTTTAACTTTTACTTCTCCAAAAGTAACGCTTTCATTTGTTATATGTTCGGGCTTTGAATAAGCTGGGACCGGCTTGCCTAATGGAATTGTCTTGCAATAGAGATTTTCATAGAATCGATCTCTGAACTCCAGGAAATGACTTTTATTTGAATCAGGGGCCAAAATGTCATTAAGTCGGTTATTTTCGGGAATGACAGAGGTTGTAGACACCCCATTGCATAAAACAGCCAGCATTTCTTTTTCCTTTGCCAACTTTTCGATGAAAAAGTCGTTGGAATAAACTTTTAAAAGATCACCAACAGATTCGCATTGTTTAGATTCTTTACCGGCCTGGAAAACCCATCACGAACGCAATTATCAGAATTATCAATTGCTTTTACTTACTGCACAAATTATAGGAAGCCTGTCAATAAATCCGCGTTTTTTTTGTGGCATTTTCCAGCTCAATTTCGAATACAAATTAATTTAATTAATTTGTTACTTTAAATGAAATAATTTTGCAAAATCTGAAGATTTCTTAGATTTATCAAATAAACTGAGTCATAATGTATCTACGGTAGGTACAGTTGTAGATAATTGGCACCAAACCTTTGAGTTTTTTTTCTGTCCTATCTCAACTAATAATCACATCAATATACTATTAAACACTTCAGAGCTATGGGGCCGCCAGACTGCTATCAATGTAAATACTGGTAATGAATGCCCTCCTGTCCCAATCGTTAGCAACTCAAAAAATAAATAAATAACAATATATCGACAAAAAATAACGTAACTGGAGAACAGGACAACAGGAATCCAAGAAATCACGATGGTTAAATAAATTTGTTTTTTTTTCTGTGTGTGTTGATGCCTTTATCCTCTTCGTATTGTTATAAATTCAGATTGCAGTGTGCGGACATACCCTGATGTGTGAAAATCGAACAGATCCATTTAGGGTCCAAGAGTGGTACTGGATGCGCCCATTGAAATGAATGACTGGAATAGTGATATCTCTCAAAACCACTTCTCGAACAATCAAGAAACTGTCATCTCTTTCTAGATCAGTATGTGCAGTGGTATAAATAGAGATAAAGCGACAACCAGTTAGTTAGTCTAAATTGTGACCTGAACTTGAATTGAATAGTGTTGATTGAGTGAATTACCTAAGTGAATTTTGGAAAATGATAATAGTGTGCAAATTTAATCGTCAGTACCTATTTGAATTCAAATAAGTGTAATTGAATTGTTAAACGAGAAACCGTTTAGTAAATAATATAATTCTATAAATAATAGTGTGCTTAAATAAATTATTATAAAACATAAAACAGAAAAGTTTTTTTTATCATTCGATGCCCGGCTTCATTTTACAGTATCATTCAGCACGCCCTACTTGTAAGTCTTTTCATGGATGGATTAGCATGATTTTTCTAAAGATTTCTCGGCTCCCATCTTCTAAATTACCAACTATGTACTTACCAATTAATTCCAACAGGATTTGAAACAATCGATACTGTGTCGTGCCGATCTTAACCGTACGCCGCGCCGGCATTGTTGACTAGCCCTTGGACTCTATTTATATCTACAAGATGCCATGGTTTTCTTCAAAGCTAAGAGCTATATGTTCTCTACCGATTGACGTTTGTTCCTCATTGAGGGCTGCCACATTTTGTGTCTTGTTTATTTTAGATAAAGTCATAAGAAAAAATCTAAGGCGGCCAAATCCGGTAAACTTGCGAACAAGTGTAAATCGCCATCAATCGCCTACTTCAGATTGTCGCTTCGCCGCTGTTGCCCTCTTTTGCGAATACTTTCCAGTCCCAATCCATTTTTGCATTGTCTGGTCGATTTCAAAAAACCTTTCACGACTTCTTCACATAGCTCTATAGCTTCCATAGATAGAGGTACAGAGCCATTTCGAATTTATCGGCTTCGCAAAGATTTACCAATGTCGTGACTTACTAGTCCAGTTGGTTTTTGCTAAGTTAGCTGAATAAACTTAGCTACTATTCATACACATTTTCACAGTTATGTTTTGTTAAACTCTATTTTACATTCTCTTATGATACTTTTTATTATATCTTTCAGATGTAGGTACCTACATTGGCCTGAAACTCAAAGGGGAAAACTAATAACAAAAAATAATTTCCTTCAGATTGTGTATGTAAGTCTGCGTTTCTCAATGCCTAACATTTTTGTAGTTTGTTAACATTCTAATTGTATGTATTTGAAAAATCATTCCCACACAAGAAAATTAATTTGATTTTTTCGTTTGCCTATTTCTAGTTTTTGTTAAACACATTCTGCTATCTTTATATTATACTCGACATTAGTTTAAATCGCTTATAAGTTACAAAACCTTGGGTTTAGTCTAGTTTAGTCTAGAATCAGCAGCTGAAATCGTTATAAACACATATGCCAGTGTAGTAATATTTGTACTAGATTTTTGAGACTAAAAATTTTTTCGGATTCATCAACCGATAAAAAAAACGAAAAGCAGTACAAACCATATAGTTTATCATACTTTTGTTTGATTGGTATTCTAACAGCCTTATTCATAAAACTTATACAACGTTTAATAGAGACTGCATATTCTAAACTCGTCTGATGGTTGAAAAGTGCCTGTATAAGGCATTTTATTTTTTTAATTCTGTATACACAGGCGGCTGAGCATCAGGGAACCTTTGTTCAATTGTTAGTTGAAATAAATTGACAAGAGTATTTTTGTATTTTATCAGTTGTGTATCACGGTTTAATTTGTTTAAGTAGTAATTCTTGTTTGCCTACAGACTCAAAAATATAAGCTATGCTAGTGAGTCAACAAAATGTTATTAAAGAGTTGAGAAAAATTGATTTCGCAGCCATATAAAGTAACTTGGGAACTCTGCCAAGCCGTGAAGCATCCGATTGTAATAGATTTCCTTCCTCTTGGTAATTATTTGACATAAACCCTGTATAACTATCATGGGTGGGGAAAAATTGTATGAATAAAAATAAAAACTACAGTTGAGATGTGTTTTAGTGAATTCTAATGAATAAGGGGGTAATTCTATTTTTTTTTATTATAAATCTACCCCATCACCCATCTACATCTCTCATAACAAAATCAATGCTGCCATTTGGACGTGATTTTAGCCATTTCGCTACCACACACCCATAGCCATAACATATTCGCCGCACTCACACACCCTCTCAACAAGTTATCAAAAATGTCCGTCGCAGTGTAAATGTATACTGGAAGAAATTTTGTGTGACAAATTGTTTTCAAAAATTCCCAAGGAATTTCCACACGGATTAACATATAAAGTTCAGTTTAAGTGCATTATAATTGCGACAATACAATACAATAGAATTTTCAACAATCTACTGGAAGAATAAAGTCCAAAAATCAAAAGGTGATCACAGTATAATTGAAGAAAATATATCTAAATCCATTGCAATTGTGCAAAGTGAAGCTAGAAAGGGACACCGCATATCCATTCACAACAAGCGCAAGCGAGATACATACACATGTTTCGCCCCTTATTTTGTCGTTTTTATCGGATTCCTGTTCTTTGTTGAACTCAAAGAAAGGAAAAAAGCGAAACAAACTCCAGTCATCGTTCGCCGCATTTCGCCTTTGCCGCTCGCCATCTCTGTCTCTTCCATTTCCATTTGCCTGCACATATTCGTTCATTGTTCCCTTTCTCGCTTCCGAAGAGTGAAGTGTGTTGCGTCGCAATTTCTCAGAATTGATTAATAAAGTGGACGACTGAGTTTTTTGTTTCCAAATACATTTTTTAGTTCTCTTATTTTATTTATCTCCGCTGCTCAAAAAACTGGATAAAAAGTGGATTATTCGGATTCACTTCAGCCCAGGTGAGTACGTTGCAAGTGCGGTGCCATTTTGTGTGCAAAAGTCTGAAATTTGGGTGAAAACACGAAACGGAAAAAAATCGGTCGCTGAGCGAAATTTTATGGAGAAGAAAATTGCATTTCTTGCTGTAAAATCGTTTCGCCTGTCAAACGCGATTCGGTGTTTGTGTGCGGGAGCTGTGTGCTTGTGTTTGTTGCGATGGTATGCGTCACCGGTGACGTATCAGCTGTTTTACTTTTTCGAGATTTTTCAATCGAGAATTTTTCGACGACAAAAGCGATAAAAATTGAAATTTTTGTGAGGGATTTTCCATGACGAAGTTTTTGGATCTCTTTTCGACAGGAGGGTTTTTCCTGTGGATGGTTTTTTTTTTTGACCAGTGACTCCCCCCCGCCCCCCGCATTTTTCGATGTTTATTCAATTAGTTGTATGTCTGGTAATATGGGTGGTGCTGATGCGCGACTGGTGTGACGATGGTGGTGGTGGAATTTTCTTCCAAAACACAACAACAATGAGGGCAATGATTAATTTTCCCAGTGGTCAGCAATTGAAAATAGTTTTGCATGCCGACAGTAGTGCGATTAAAACTAAGAAAATGTACGAAAATTTCTTAGAAGTAGTAGGTACAGCTAAGTCAGTGTAATTAAACGAATTAACTTTCCAATCACATGATCTTTGCTCTCCGTCGTCGGTACCTCTTAGTACCTCGGGATTGTCTCGTTTTTGTTTTTGCTCGATTTCTTGTTTTCTGTGTGTGTGTTTTTGTTGGATAGGTGATGTTTCTATCATGTAATCAAGATTAGGGCAGTGTTACGGGTGAGATTTCACATTTTATAAATGGGTAGCCAACGACTCCCAGCTGATTGCAAAAAGTTGAAAAACAGAACTTTGAAGTCGATAAACAATTTCAGTACAACCGTCATCGGTTGTATTTCTCGTTTCGTCGCGGGGTGGAATTAGTGCGCCGTTGAATATGTGCTTACCAATTATCTAGAACAGGTGCGCTGTGCTGGGAAGTGCTTTACATAATTCCAACATCCACTTAGGTCGAACTACTTATTGTGATTCAAAGCAAATGTTACATGGCAGCTGAAGAATACCTGCACTTTGGCACAACCTAATGGAGTTTAATTAAATTGTGTAGTTAATTGGTGCCTGCTCATGACTAAGAATATTGTCATTCCAGGATGGAAACTGTGCTGAATTTATTTGTATAGCCTACGATACTTGACTCAAATATTTGACCGATATGGCTGAAAATATGAGTGTGACAAAAAAAAATTAACTAGAAACTAATTGAGAGTGAACGCACGAAAAATGCCACAACAGCTTTTTACAGAAATAGTCCAATGTTGACAGAAAGGGTTCGAATGAAGATAATTCTTTGGGTGTGTACAGTGATCGTAGGCCTACATATAATAACATAACAGACGGAAAGATAGTCTGAGGTATAAATAGAATTGAATGTCTCGGGACCATTGGTACATGAAAGGCGGAACAACAGAGAGATTAAAAACCATACTCATGCAATCCAAAACAAACTTCCATTAACAGAGCTGTAAATTCAATATTTCTTTTTTTTTTGGGTGTACGTATTTGACGCCGATTACGAATGAAAAATTTGAGAAGCTATACTTTCGCAATAGGTGGAGCGTTGAAAAGACCATAATGTTGTTCGGGATATAAACCAGGAACCCCGCACTTAGTATTTCAATATAGACTTCTACTAACCACTAGCGGACTGCGCCATAAAAAATCTGTTAAAAATCCAGCAACTACTGAGACTTTTTTAACAGTAACGTCGCTTTAAAAAATATTTTACACCAGTAAAACTTACAGCCTATTTTGACTACTACATAGTAGCAGTGTCTTCTTAACTAGGATTCGGAAGGGAAGTGGCTGTGCAAAAGAGCCAAACCGGCTGCAATACATTTTCATTAATATTCAGATAACTATTGCAATATCTGCTGATGTTTTTCGCCTGCTCGGTCTCAGAACACACTAACATATAAGAAAGTGAAACTATCAAAAATAAGCTTCCCGACAGGCTTACATATATTTGCTTTTCGGGACAGAAAGGTCAACCGCCTTATGTGATCTTCTGCATTTCAGTTTTATAGAAATCTGTTTTTTTTTTTCGAAATTCTAAGTTTTAAGTTGCGTTGGCTATAACATGAAACTAACGGTGACTTTCATGACCATTTTTTTGAAACTAACCTGTGATTTGCATACGCAGGTATTTTCCTGTGCATTTGAAGCAGCTTACCACTGTTTAGTTACGATGTTTTCATCTTTATGTTGAATAATATCTCTAGCACCAGAAATGTGTAAATTCTACTTTGTGACTTCTCTTTTAAAAAATGTAACATTTTTTTAAAACTTTTCGTTTTTTTTTTAATTAGATACTTCTATAGCTATTCAAAGACTTTGGTTGCCAGGGAGCCAAATTATGTTTTCTAGAAGGGATAAGGGACCCAACTTTAGGGATCCCTCAAAGTTATCCTCCGATGTCTCAGCAAATATGAAGTGAAGTAACAATCTCACCAGGTGAACTTTAGTCAGATAAAGATGAATTCCTTCTAATTAATGTCAAAAATAACTAGCTGTAGCTAGCTTTTTGCAGAACGGCTTAGGAGATGAATCTTACAACGTTTCGGCTTATATTTGAGAAAATTTTCGTTTTTTCAATCGAGAAAGCGTGTTCCACTTAGGGATTTTTCGGTGCAAGCCTGATAATTTTTTTTTAATAAATTAATTATCGAGTTTGAATCAAAATTCAAAAAGATATCCATTTGGCTATGTTAGCAGACTGAAATTGATGAAGCTTACTTTTCTTGCCAAGTTGGCTTTTAACATTTGTTGAAATTGAACCTACTTGTGAATTGAACCTACTTTGAAGAAGGTTTCTGTAGTACATGTAAATTGTTGCACGCACATGCATCACTGACGTGAGTAAAAATGTCTCACTTCTTGAACTAATGTATGTTGCAGTCAACTTTCTGGTTTTATGCAAAAAATATGTCTTGTACACGAAATGTAGATTCATTCTTTATTTTATATTATAAATTCGTGTACATTTTTGTGTTTGTAATTTCTATTCAAAATCTTAAAAAAATTATATATTCTACTTAATGGATAATTTGGGATTAGATCAACAAATTGAACATGGCGTCAAGGACAATCGTCATTACCAAAAAGAATAAGTGAGCGAGTGGCCTGTGAATGTTTAACATTTAGGTCTGTTCCCATACTTCCAAACTCTTAAATACCTAGTAGGGTTAAATTCTTCCAGAGATGGAAATATTGTAGAATAAAATAATTTGTCAAATGTCAAAAACAATGGAACGCGAATCAGCATATGTGCGTTTGTCATTCAAAAATGCCATACATATTCGTAAAATCGAATTTATTTTGCATGTGACATTTCAATGCAATCTATCGACGACGTATTACATGCAATCCAATCACATGCGGCTCTGTATTATAGGATATGTGAAAAAGTAAAATGTTTGTAACAACATTTAAATTAGATGGAACTATTGTGACTCATTTTCCGATCATATTTGCATGCCGTGTACTACGGTCTTCAGCATTGTTTACTAAAGCATATTACTCTGTAAATAATGATAACAAAGTTTAATCATTTTAATAATTGAACCATTGATCCATAAAGGTGTGATCGATTATGTAAAACCAAGAGAATGCGAAAATTCGATGGAAGTTCTGGTCACAGTTCGTATAAGCAAGTTTTTAATTATCTACCTTCGTTGTTTACGTTAATTTAAAAAAAAACTCCTTGTCCAAATTTGAACACCTCTATAAATTGAGTTGCTTAAAAAATGTACAACAGTATTCGTTTTAAAAAAAACAAAAGGCCCATATAGCGAGCGCCGATTAGCGATCGACAAGAGACTAACAAATTCAATTGTCGATTGAGAAGTTTGTTATTGTGTACGATTTCACAATTGTTCGTTGTCGTTCATGTTTTTCTGGTCAGATAGGTGTATTTTATAAAGATTTTTTTTAATATAACGATATGTTAATGCAATTTATTCATTCAAATATTAATGACATATGTATAGCACACAGATCGACGTTAGAGTGCAACAAAATCGATTTGCAAGCTAATTCAGATATCGCTAAAACCAATTGCAATATGACGCTTCACTTCAGCCGTATCTTTCTGCAATAAAATATAAAAATCAGTAAAGATATAACTTGTATCTTAAAATATGCCGGCAAAGCAGTTTACATTCACAATAACAAATTTGTGTGCAAAATTATCAAGATCTGTCGATTGTCTTAGATATTAAAACATCAAAATCACGATCGACACTAACAATAAACGTTACAATTTTTTTTTATATGCAGAATCAATGGAATAGAATTCTTGAACAAACACATTTTGGATTATGTATTTACATTTGACTTTTGACATTAAACTATAAGAAACAGTTTGCAGTAATTCGTAACTGTGTTAACATATCGTTGCCATAGTGACCCAAAAACGTAATTATGCCAGCATTTATAAATTTTCGATATTTTTTTGATTTTTTTTAACATTTTCCATTTTTATGAGTTTCATTAATATGTACATACTTTTGTAAAATGCTCACTTCTGTTTTACTTCACTTTGAGGTCGATATTTTTGTCACAATACCCAGCTGTCGATAAGTGATTTTGATAGTGGGTATATCTTGTAACAGAGTTGTTTTGGAATCAAGGAAATATAGGATATAGTCTTTCAGAGAAAACATTGTTGGTTCGCCATAATTGGTCTACCTTTTCTAAAATTCACCCATAAACAAAACGTAAGAGAAAACGAATGAACTGATAAAAATATCTGCCAATGAAAAATTAACAATTATTCTGTGTTGCACAGATGAAAATGTTTTAAAAAAATATTTACATCTTTCATTTACGGTCCGTGTAAGGCATCAAACCTCGCTTCTCGCTTTGATTGTGAGTGCGAAGTTATACCTCAAAGAAGGGGGCCTCCTTCATCTTCCTAAAAATTTAAAATATGTAAACATGTCCCATCTGACTTTGTTTTTAAAACTCATTCATATTATTTTATATGAATATAAAAATGTGTTATCATTTGTGTCAATAGTAATCAATCCAAATTTCAAGTTCGTTACATTGTTTGGTGAATTACTGTCAGCTGTAAGGCCATTGCACATCATGCAAGAACTAATCATGTACAACCACTCATGTTGTGAGGAAAAATGAAAATTTGCGCAATATAGAAATGATTTCATTTAACTTAACAGCGTTTAGAATATTAACTTACAGATAAATTTTAAATCCCAATAGGAATCAAAATCCAATGAGGAAAGACACAAATCAGCTACACCATCAATCTCACCTAATGTGATTCAAAGCTTTCTTTTTGCAAAGCATGCAACCCGTTCCAAATTATTTGATTCATAAGCAAACGTTTAAGCTCTAATGGTAACAGAATTTTATCCCAAGAGCATAAATAGAGTTGAAGAAATTCTTAGGCTATGGCTAGGATTTGTAAGGCCAGTAATTTTATTTAATTCGCCACTGATTTTTATTCTTTAAACTGTGAATCATAGAACCTATTCCAGATAAGCCTATTTCGGCTGGTTACCAATTTTGGACTTATCGTTTACAAGCACATCGCACCTTCTGATAACGCACCTTTACATTCATTTTATTATAATGTTGAGTGAAAGCTTGCCGGACCTTTGTTTATAAAGTAATCTTTATGATTTATGTCGGTATCCTAAAAATTTTAAAATTTTGTAAACATGATTCATGAGTGTCGTTCGGATAAAATTGTTGAAGAATATTCGTATTATTATGAGCAATGAAATGCCTGGATAGATAAATAAAAAAATTCAGTGGTCAATATGTAACATTACTAATTATCTTCATATTTCATAGAAAATCAGGTCTATCGAGGTATCTGTTCGGAAGAAAAATTGAGTTCTGATTGAAACTGCCTTTTATTTCAGAAATTCGTCCGAAGGGGTACCTCTACAGAGCTTAATTTTACAGCATTAAACTGAGAAAATATCTCATAAGATGATTAGATTTGAGATGGTCAAACTTTCTTAATTTATATCTTGAGTTTACTATTGAGTTTCTTCTAAGATCACTATTTGATTTTCTTATTAGTTTTACCGATCCATGAACATATACATCAAAATTGATTCACTACAGCCCATCAATAAAAACTGCTATCTACTGAAGTGTTCGGAATGATGGATTACTACATGAGTTCAAACGTTAATAATGATTCCATGTCTTCCCTTGATTTGGCATTTATTTGAGAAGTACCTTCACTTTAAGACCTTTTGCTACCCTTTAAAACAACCTTTCGTTGCTACTGAGTATTATTTGGTTCTATGTTTTTTTTTTTGATAAATCGATTGAGATTATTGCCACCAAGATCCCAGCATATGGCTTGCGAAATATCTTAATAACTCTGATTAGTAACCTCGAGTCCTTGTAAATATTGCCTTTGCAGTTCCTAAAAATATTTAAATTTAAAAATTAAATGTTCGAGTATGATAGATTTTTAGGAAGTGTAGGAGTGTATCTGATAATTATATCCGTAGTAGCTGGAACAACTCGCAAATCTATTGTCTACAATGTTAATTTAGGGTTTTTTTTTGATAAATTGTCTCCCAATGAATTCGAATCAATAGGTCAAATAATCTTTCATATGGAACTAGTAATTGGGCAAATGTACCACCACCATATGGTTGTATATGGATAAGGATTATAGAATCTCCAGTGCATTTTTCAGTCAGCTTCCGTTTTTTGTTTTCCTAAAGTCTAGTGCCTTACGAGGGGCGAAAGTGTTTTGAATACCTTTACAGTGCTTTTGCACTTAAGTTAAGTCTAGTAATGACTTACTCTATGGTGTTGATTATTAAAAAATATTCACCGTGCCTCTTATTTAGAATCCTTTGTTAATATTTGGAAAAAAAATTAGTCTCAGCATAGGGCATAAATGCCCACTGTTTATGATGTCTTAGTTCTTGGAAAAAGAATGTTGTTATCTGTTTTTAATGTGATCCCTTCGGCTTTCCATGGCCGACAAAAAATTTTATCGTAAGTAAGATAAGGTATAATATCAGGTTTTGCCTTATTTTCATAGTGGTAAAGATAGTTTCTCTTCGTCTATTTGTTCACCTAGACGGTGGACTCTGAAACACCGAAGAAATATTTTGGAAAAATTCAATTTATTGTTGACTCCATGATGGCAGCCAAGCTTATCCTAAATATAGTCCTATAAAAAAACCTGGTGATACAGTTAAAATTAAAATTACGTCTGATTGTTCCATTTAAAAAAAAAAACGGTTAGGCCACGGCGGAAAATCTGAAAAATGTCTTTAAGCGGAATCATATAACAACAGACATATTTTGTGAAGAGTTCATAAACATGTGATTTTCTGACATTCTGATTTTCTAATTTAATATATCATCTATACTTAAGCAATGTGAAATAGCACTCTCTTCACAGATTTCTTTTGGGAATAAGCTTTTACGTATTTGTAGCCTCAGTGCTACACTTATGGCAAGATATAATCAGTACGATGTCGTCCGATTGTTCCATTCGTTTGCATATAAAAGTTCCTAATACAAGCTGGGCATATAATACCTACCCGTGAGAGCGTAGTTGTGTAAACGGTAGCAGCTTTCTCGCCATTCAGTCAAAATCTTTGTAAATTATAATAATCGGTGATAAGGGTATTTATGGGCGTCGATAACTTTCGATAGTGCGATAGCATCTGGTGAGAAATCAATTTGGGCAAAACATGAAGGTTATTCATGCCAATGATTACCATTTGCGAAAAAGTTGTAAATTTACGATCTAAGTTTCATAAAACGTTCTAAAACTGAATGCATAAAGATGTGATAAAACAAAAAAATTCAATCCTGCCTCAGTCATGCCCACTTTTGGGGTACCGATAGGACTCCCGGTTCCGCATCACTTCGAAACTAACTAACTCCTATACTGATGTTGTCGCATATGGGGTCCCTGTTACCAAAGAGTACATACATACAACGAATATTTTCTATGTGGGGTACCGATATTGATACCCTAGTGTTCACATTGCTACCCTAGCATCAAACAACAGCCTTGCCGACGCATTCGGTTTACGAAAATTCCCCTTCGCACGCGTCTGATATGGCTACAAAATTTTTAGCTTTGATGCGTACATTATGTAGTTCTATACTCTTTGCTATTACGTAAAATGATTACTGTTAAAACTTACTCGTTGTCGTTTTCAGTTAAGCGTTTACCGATACTCGTTTTTTCTTGAAACTAAGGTTTTGTAACTGGGGTGGAATATTGTTTAAGGCCGAGGTTTAGATAGTTTATGATAAGTAAGAAATTACCATTTGCTTGTCGGACAGACTATATTTTCCCTCAAATCTCAAAATAGGTCTGAAGCTGGTTGCTCTTCAAACAAGTATTTCTTCGGTTTTATATGAAAACATCATTCATATGACTTTTTCGTTTTTCATAATCCCATTTTGGTAAAACGAAAAAAGGTCCCAGTCGTCCCTTGCGCGATAATATAGAAACATTTTAGAATTAATGACACCAACTGACCCGGACTCGCTCCATTTTTTTTGAGACCAGGCTCACTAATTGGAACCTTTAATCAGAGGAGTGAAAAAACATAGTTGTTGTCACTTTAGGGGTTTGAACCAAGGACCCCTCGCCCCGTGCTTAGTAGTTCAATGCAATAACCACTGGTCTACTGCACCCGAATGGTTCAAACTACATGACTATAATTTATTTGTTCTTAATCCCGGTTAACCAATCCTAATGCTGCTTCATTTTGATGATTGATATTGGATTCCAAAAGCCTTTTTTAAATAATTTGTAGATGGCGTTACAAATTAGGGTTTTACCAACCAACAAGTATTTGCAGATATCAACTAAGTTAAGAAATCTAATGGCTTGTCGTTGCCCGGCTAATTATAGATGTTAAATTAAGATGCTGCAAAAGATGGTTCGAGTTAATTCCTCAAACGATTGCGTAAAGCCAGTAAAGTATAGAAGATCGTTTGTTAACCACAATTACGAATATGAAATGCTTTGAAATCTTCAATATTTTCGGATGACCACAATCTACAGAGATCAATATTTTTGCACCTATTTCCATATCCTAAATTCTCCTTATAATTTTCTCTATCACTGGGTTTAACTTACTTTACTAAGTCCATAAGCACTGAAGAATATTTAATAACAAAAAGGCCAATAAATATTCAGGCCTATCGGGAATAATACTGAAAACTGTTCCCCTTTAGCAATCTGATTTCTGAAAATTTATTCGCGATAGGACTGATTATGAAAATAAAATCACTCATCTATCGAGGCGATTCTGTCAACATTTCTAATATCAATAAAAGGTAAAACTTCAACCTAACAGTTTCATCTCATAGCTGTGACCTTTGCGTTAACACTTCTGCCCTTACGACCGATTAATCACATAAACCTTTATCTGTAGTCTTTACGAATCTACTACGTCTCTGCCAAGTTCTCAGACTCGTCAAAATGCAAATACTGCTGAGAATCAGAACACATGCTTTTATTTTAAAAACACAACCACAATGTTTGTTTGCTCCTACTGATTTGACTAATTGCTGAGATTAGATTGTGTAAAATTTATTCTCCCAAGACACACAAAGACCGGTTTTGACATTGAGTACATATTGCTGATTCTAATCTCATGTGCTGTACGTCATAATTATATTTAATAAAAATGTTAAGGAACCTTTTAAGACGATAAGTGATTTATTTTTAAATATTTTGTTTGTGGTTTTTTATGAATCAGCGCTAATACAAAAGATTTTAGAGAAAAGTTAAAAAAAAAAAAAAATTATGGCGCAACAGGCTCGTTATTACCCAGGGCCTAGCTTTGTTCTTACAACTATTCATGTGTGCGTGTGTACTTCTTTGCACGATGGCGGGACCACCTATTTTATTTCGAATCGGAACGGCTAAGTTGAGATAAGCTTTTCATGACAATTCATACTACCCGGGGGTGTTGCTACGGCTGGGAACCGAACTCAGACCTTCTGCGCGGCAGTTCATCGCACTAACCATCGCGCCACTGAGCCCGTCTTAGAGAAAAGTTGCTGCAAACTATTCCCAATTACCATTTGGATTGTCTGCAGACATATGCCCTTGCGTGAAGATTGGTGTGTATGTTTGTAATACGCATTTACTTACTAATTCAGTGGTGCTATGCCACACCAGTTGCTCACTTCAAGTTGTTTCTACCCGTGCCTGGAAGATTGTGCCCCTGGTGTTGGCTTATGAGTTTTGCATAATCTTCTCAGAAATAACATTAAAAATCACATGACAGTGAGTGACCTCGTATAAACTTTGTTCTAATTTTTGATGAGGTAGGTAGCGACCCTAGTGGAACAACAAGAATTCTCTACCAAAACAAGACATTGTTCCGCATATATCTCAATGGCTCTATAAATGTTGTGTCGTAAGAGCCTTTGAAATCGATTTGGACTTTTTATAGTTCCACGTTCTGCCGAAGTTATTCAGACCACTAGAACTGAGATGGTGACTTATGAGCTGAAAGCCCAATTATTTAACTCAATTCTGTAGTAAACACTTAAGCCCCAGCGTGCTAATGGTGTCTTATAAATGGGAACTGGCCTTGAAGGTTAAATGTGGTCTTTGGGTTAAATATTCAATGATGCAAACTACATTGGACTCATGTGGGTTGGACTACCAAGCGTGGAATCCCAGGTTCACATCCCAAAAGTGACAATACCTAGGTTTTTTCATTACTGCACCTCTTGCGAAACCTCCGAGAGTAACATTGGCATGAGAAGCTTCTCAAATTGGTATTCGGATTCGGCGTTAAACTGGAGTTCCTCTATTAACCTTGCACACACAAATGAAGACAGAATATATGTTTGAGGCCATGAAGCAACTAAAAGCCTCTGAAAATAACAATTCCCAATGGGAATAAACAACGCAGAATACTTTGTGCCCTTTGGTTTCAATAATCACCTTACCAGTGAAAAGTAAGATACAACAAAAAATGTCTTTGAATATGACTTGCAGTAATTAGCTGCTTATTTGCTAATGGCGAAGCAAGCCCCTTCCATCAACCCAATTAAGATGCAGCTGGCCCGCAGACTGCACCCACTCTGAAATTTGAAACCTAGAAACCATACAGTCAGGCAATATCTAAAACTAAAACCCAATAGTCTATCTCACCATACGTTGTTTCCAATTTCTTAATTGCTTACATGAAAAGACTTGTGTGGTTAAATTTGATTCGTCATCTCAAATTTGGTTGCCTATGCCTACCCTTTAAAAGCACCAACAGTACGAATCAATGTGTTCTCTTCATGGAACTAATTCAAATTTTAGAATACAACGCACAAGCTGCATTCCTTTCTATGGCTTCTAGTGAACGCGAGCCTTGTGAGACACGTGTCTCTGTGTATGTATGTTTTTGTTGTCCCTCTCCTTATCTGAACAACTTCCTTTACTCGCCATAAAACTAGACCGCCGCCATCTGTCTAGAGATGATTTTATATCTAGAAAACGGTCGAGGCAAATAAATGCCAAGCTAAATGCGATAACACGCATTTCGCATTCCATCCAAATCGCACTTCCGAAGGTCCTCATGCAAAACGGCACGACTTGTCTTAACAAAAACAATTTATTAAACAATTAGGCAGGCAAAAAAAGGTTTGCGAACTGGAGACAGAGAGAATGTGAGCAAACACAACGAAATTGGAAAAGTTTATGACATATACATTTAAAAAAATAAAAACACATATCTCGGCAATGTGTCGTCGTTCAGCGTGTAGCTCTGGGGGCGTTCACAAAGCGCTACAAACTGCGATGTGACTTTCTCTTTTGAGTAGTTTTCCACACCATCACACAAATTGAATGGTAGTGTGTAGTGCCATTTGTTCACCTAATGCAACCTCGCACTGAGATTGAGTTGAGAGTCTTTGAGAGCTACACATATTCAAAATCAAAACAAAAAAAAAACATTTCACTCCCTTCCTCTGGGTCGAATATCAATTAGAAATCAGGTTTGAGTGCTGATTAAGTGTTCCAATCGATTACGACAAGTGTGAGGTTGTTTCCCTTCCAAGTGGGTGGGGGTGGAAGATTCTCGTCGGCCGTGATTGTACATGGAAAATGTTTCGGTGGTGGTGGTTATCAGAAGACGGTACTACACTTTTGGCCCTGTTATTTATTTTGCAATAAACCAAAATTGATTACACCATGGACTCCCTCTTGATCTTAATTTCCCTTCAGGTCATTATCAACGCATTTGTTTTTTCCAAACTCCGATAAGATAGCAGCGACGTTACAGGCGTGTAATGACCTTGTATGCAGTCGTGACAATTCTTGACGCGCGCATTAAAATTGAATTAAGTGCTTGGTTGTAATGCGAATTGAGCAAAAAACTGAGCGATGACCGCAAGTCAAACTGATATCATTTCATTCTATTGGCTTAATGAATGGACAGGAAGTGGAATAATATTGAGTGACGACTTGAGAGAGTTGAATGTAATAAGTGAAAGTGATGCCACATTTCGAGAGATTTCGGATAGCTAACGACAGGATAGCTTAACAAATGTATTTGTCTAAAGTTTGTCTAAATACAGTGAATTGAAAGTCATAGCCTATAGGAATATAAGCTTCCTACGTACTTACAAGCATTGAAAACTGGTAGAAAAATAGTAGACAAAACAATGTAAGCTGGACAGCTATTAAAAAATAATACTTGTACCCTTGCCAATAAAAGAACAATACCAATTTGGTAGGGACTGCCCTCAAATAGCCCGATGGCAAAAAACGTTTTGATGTCAAACTCCGCAGAAAACAGAAATAAAATATATGTTGAACGCCCAGAAAAAGCCACAATAGATTTCTATACATCTAAACAAACCTTATATAAAAAATGTGATCAAATTCAAACTTAATATATAAATTTACGCCTATCTTAAGACTTTTATTAACTTATGGATGACTTGTCTGGTGACAATTCGTAACAAAAGTAACCCATCGGAAATATATTACAAAATACAGAGGATAGAACTTGCGAGCACGACTAATGCAATTACAATTAGATCCCAACCTAGATCGGGCTGGAAACCCATCTCAATCTGTAATAAGAATAAATAGCTAGCTATAGGCTCTCTTTAAATCAATCAGCTGTGAATTGCTGGGAAAGGATTTAGGCGGAGAAACAGACTGTAATATAAGCGGCTAAATTGCCCATTGACAAAAAGAACATTCCATAAAGTGGCGGATATATCCGAAATCGCCTTTCCTTACGTTTGCAACAACATCCAGATGGTTAACAACAACATCTAGATTGTTAGAAAAGGACTTATGAGCAACAAATACATTTTGGTGCAACCGAATTTAGCATGTGCGCACCCAGCCTAACCGGCATTAGAATTAGGCGATAGAGTGCGATAAGAAAGAACGAACATCACATTTTCCTAAACACAATTGTGTTCCCAATAGCGTAAAGGCTTTTCTCAAAAGGGAAAACTCAACTTCAAACTGTGCGGTGAAAATGAAAGTTCAATTCATTCCCATTTCCCAATTTTCTGAAACGGCTGTCCGTTGTTTGCCGTCACTACAGTTTGTCTTCTTATATTATTTCTTTGAACATATAATGATTGGTCCTTTAAATAGCTTTTGACATTTGTGCAAATATTTCCTTTTATTTAAGTCAGAGGATAGCTATTCGGTGTTATATTTGGTGACTTGTATCTGCTTGAACCACCGTGCTTTTAGGAATAACTAGCCTTGCTAAATTTGCTAAATGGCTTTGACGTTAAGGGAATTTGTTGTTTATGTTTATTCGCACAGAACTGCGATTTCGAAAGGAGGAAATCTACAAGCATTACATCGCACATTATCATACGTTTAAAGATTGTCCATTCGGGCATGGGCTGTGCACGTACCGCCTTCCCGTGGATGATCATGTTGTCGATATCCATATCATCCAGTTTAGGCTGAAAGAAATTACTTATGAAGGTTATGATTCATTTTTGAAGAAGTGCAAAGCGATGGACAAAAAGTGGCTTTCTCTGGATGGGTTTGGTGTGGATTGGTATAATCAAAATTTAGATTATTGAAACATACATTTGGGATCCAGAGCCCAATTACGAAAGACTAGCATAAGTTCCTGGGTTATATACATTTTATAACACAATACCTGACTTAAATTCGGCAAATGAAGTCGCTTCTTCTTAACGGATATTCTTCTCGAGGGCTGCCAGCGTTTGTGGCTTGGCCACATCAACAGGAAAAGAGAGATAAATATCCATGAACAACTACAGAAACAACGAAATACCAAACTTATTTTTGTTATAGAACAAGCAAAAATGGAACAGACTTTCAGAAGTCGTATTTCCAATTTAAAACTGTTCAAGAATAGATTCAAAAACATCTGCAAGCATAAAACGCGATATCAGACAACCCAACATGGCCCGCGAGTTCGTTTCGATTCGATTCGCTAACTTTGCTCGAATTTTATGTCCATCTGTCCCAAAGCATCCGATTGAGGTATAGGAAATTCATAAATCATAGCTCTGTCAGGTGTTAACAAAAATGGTCCAATGACTGCATCACAAACAGAAACCATTCGTACCCAAGATCTGATAATGTTTTTGTTCACAGAGGTGGAAATGGGCTTGATGATGATTTTTGACGCTACACCTATTTAGAGATTTGTGAGTGTATACTATTTGAGGTTTACCTTCAACGCCTACTGGTTGATTGGCTGCACTTTGCAAGGGAAAATATTTAAGCCTTTCATTAAAATCCATCACAGAGCACGTCATCAAGTTGATTTCGATGATACCTTGACCACCTTGTCAGCGATATTCAATCTTTAAACATTGTGGCGCAAATTTATAGTCAATCGATCTTTAAGGGTTTAACTTCACACTAATTAACATCTACATTAAATTAAAAGCTAGCATTAACTTATTTTCATCAATAGACACGTACCTCTAAGAACTCTAACTCAAACTCAAATGAAAGGTGACAGTTCTGACAATCAAACAAACCCAATTTAACCTAAAAGTGACAGTGAAAAATACTTCAGTTATTTGTGCCTTTGCCCGTTGCCCGATTAAAAATGACAGATGACATTACGCTAACTCTGCATTAAATACTTAAAGTGAGGTTTCGGTTGCTTTAACTTGAATGCAGAGTGATAACTCTAAAGTACACTTTTTGACGACTATAATTATCAAAACGTGTTAGTAAGTGATAAAATAATTTTAAAGTCTACTTTAAGCGACTATAAATGTGCGCCTTTGCGTTTAAATGGTAGTGTGTGCCAGGCCGCCGACTGACTTCTCTTCTGCAGCATTCGAACTTTTATAAGCGTATAGTTTTCCATTGCTTATTCACATAAATTCGAATGCAGATATCTTTATAAAAATCGAGCTATATGTTGCATCAGGCTGTAAGTAATGTCAAATCTAATTGGCAGCTTTTCACCCGATCTATACCATAACAATTTCGTGTTATGGGCGCGTTAACATCGACAATGATTTATAATACCTATAAGGTTGAGGTATCTCACCAGACAGCTTTGTCGTACCGTACCTTGAACGACATCTCCCATTAAAGAACAAGGCGTTGTGGATCGGAAGTTCCAGATGTTCAGGACACGTAGAATGAATGGATACAAATATCTTATATGGGTTACGCATTAAGGCCAGTGCCAATTGAAATCCTTAGGCAGGCTCCCATTTGGTCATGCATAGCTCCATGTAAGACGAAGACAACAAAGGAGTATAGCGATATAAACCAATACAAAAAAAAACTACTATTGGTCTAACGACATGTAAAGCCATTGAACACTAGTTGGGGACTCTATAAACCCAATGTCATCTGAACCTCTCGCATATGTCCTATGTGAAACGTTATTGAAAGACTTTCCTTTATTGAGTTCAGCATTTTGATGTTGCATTGTCTTAAAGGAAGATCTTATCTGAATTGTTGCGAAAAGTAGAAATCATCCTCAAATCAACCTCAGCACAACAAGATATGTGTAGCTAGAACAGGTGTCACTGGAGAAGCATATTGATTGAGGTCCTGTAATAAAAAATGATCTCTAAACCTGTATAACCATGGTCTATCATCACATCAATGAGAAGTATTTTCTGTGTTCGACTTTCATAAATGTTGCCTTTTTTTATATTTGTACTGTAAACTAAAAAGAAAACTACTCTAAGCTCCATTACTATCATATTCGCGTTTTTTTTTAATGCAACAGCATCATTGTTTCAAAGTGCGCATACATTGTAGAGCGTATGTGTTTTGTTTTACAACTTATTTTTCTTTTGACCTTTCGTTTCATAACGCATTTGCATTACGATGCATTCATATCGTACTCACTTACAAACTCAAATTGAAGCCCATTAGAAGCTTACCTACCCTTGCTAGTATTATTTGTCGAATAAACGTTTGGTTTTCCCATGACGAAGTAATTTTATTGTTAAACACAAAGCGGCACAACTAATCACCCCAAAAAAAGGCCACACAAAGCCAACCCTATCTTATGGATCATGGGATAAAAATCTTCACAGCGCAAATTTTGATAAGAACTGAATTGCTTGATTTCCCTGAAACTCTGAATAAAGTAGCAACTCTGGTTTCGGTATCTAATCGCTATGTCAGCAGAACTTACACTCAACGATAATGTTGTAGTAACCTCGGTCGACGAAACGATGATTCATGGCTAAACACTTTGACGAAGTTTTCTTTCTCTTTTTTTCCTCAATTGTGTTGTTAGCTTGAATAACACGCAACGTGAATTTTTATTAATTGATTTCATTTGTATCTTCCAGAAACAACATTTATTGACACTGGCGGACGTCGGACAGTTTAACGTTTAAACTACTGCAACCGCCTGATATTTTGTCTCTTTTATTAAGAGATAACAACATTCTCTGGAACTAACTAGGAAGACAAACAAATTTAAAACAGAAATATCATAATGGCAGCAACACCCCGTGGCGGTGGTACAGCCCAAAGACCAAATGGAACGTCTCAAAACAAAACATGCCAATTCAAGTTGGTGTTGTTGGGCGAATCGGCCGTTGGTAAATCGTCATTAGTGTTGCGTTTTGTCAAAGGCCAATTCCATGAGTACCAAGAGAGTACGATAGGTGCAGCATTTTTAACACAAACCATCTGTATAGAGGATACAGTTGTTAAATTCGAAATATGGGACACAGCTGGACAGGAGAGGTTAGTATAATTGGGTTATTCTCCAGGTGTAGTGAGAAGTAAACGTGTGCTTATTGTTTGATTGCAGGTATCACAGCTTAGCTCCAATGTATTATAGAGGTGCGCAGGCCGCAATTGTTGTGTACGACATAAAGAATCAGGAAAGTTTTCAACGTGCAAAAACTTGGGTTAAAGAACTACATAAACAAGTGAGTATAAACAACACAGTTTGAAGTTTGAATGGATACGTTTACTTAAATACAAGCAGTGGGGTGTTGTGAAGTGAAATGAAGTGCTTTACAGTGCTAGGAATTGGGGTTTAACTTCTGTTTCAATATTCATAAGGGCAGTCGGGAAAGCATTCAGTCTCGTGTTTGTTATGACTGAGTCATTTTTTACTATTACTACAACAACATTTGCGGTCGGTCATCTTGACTGCTAATGTTTTAGAGTCGCGGTGCATTATAAACCTACTTGTGCACATATGTTTACTAAGTGTTCGTTACAGTGTATGGTACATATGATCGTTGGCTAATTCTTTGCAGTAACGGAATCCGATTTGCTTTAGAACGTATTTATGTGCATCACTTTTGAGGAGCTCTTTCAATATTTCACCTTTTTTTGATACATTGCTTGATTTATCATCATGAAGTAGAGCTGGTCTGTGTTTTACACCGGGCCCGCTTAATACTTCGAGTAAGGATTTATTAACCAAGTGTATTTTTAACCCTAAGGAGGAGCGATCTTGTTTAAATTCAATTCTTTGTTCCATTCATAGCGAAGTGTATAAATGGGGGGATCCTAGGTAGAGAAAGCCTTTTACGGTGCCGTAAAGCTTGCCACTGTGAAGTTCGGTCCGATTATTGGGTGTTCTCTCACGTTACCAGCATATGTTAAATCTTGTTCTCGCTAAACCTATTTTAGCTACTTCCGTATTCAAAAAAAAACAGCAATGTATTGTTCGTTTTTTCTATCTTAAGCCGATTTAAAATCTATTAATTGATGATGAACTGATGGGTATCAATGTGGCCTTCATATTTTGTTTAGGATCTGCAAACATTTAATCAGTGATCATCTTTCATGGACAGAAATCCCAAATAGATAGGAATTAGCTCTCATTTTAGAGTGCCTCCCTTTTTGGTTTAAATAAAAATTCATCAGGCATACTTTTATCCGATTAAATGCTGCTCGTTACCAAGTCTTCTCAGTATGTTCTAACAAATCATTCAAGATGTATTAAGTACAAAAAAAAACCGGATGTGATACAAATACACAAGAATACATAGTTCGCTTGGTCTTTTCCACATCCTTTCAACATTGTATTTCCTTACATTTTTCTTATCTTCGCTGTTATCGTTATTTTTAAATGGTCAGAGCAAGCGATGATAACTGATATTTTGTTTGTGTTGCAGTATCTCCTGATTTTCGCCCCTTAGTCGAGTTTTATGGCTTAAAACGACGTAGCTATCTAAAACGTTTATTGATCATTTACTGTCAATATTTATTCATTCTTTTATTCGTTAACATCCATTAATGGGGTCTCAGGGGTAGGACGCTTAAATCATAACAAAGATTTAGTCCAGAGATCTATACCTAGGTTCATCCCAATATATTTTGGTTTACAATGCATGACTTGGTAGTATATGAGTGCTAAGTCAGCAAACCATCGAAGTGTGGAACGGTTATAACCGCAAAGGAATCTCATTTTTGCAGCTTGCAGGATCCTACAGGATAACTCATCCCGCGATACTTCAACCTGAATGGTTTCATTAGAGATCATCAACAGTGCAAATGAGCGCTGAAGCTCGGTTTGCAAATTCTAAAGTATGAGTAAGTACCCCATTACATAGCAATTTAATTGCTGACTACTTCACTGGACCTACGGCCTCTTGTTCGCACGAAAAAAAAAACGATTTCACCCTCACCATAACATATCGTTGGTTGAAAAACAAACTGTCTTATGACAAAATTCATAAAATTCGCCCTCATGCTGACAGTTATGACAGAGCTATAGTAATGACGGTTTTTTTTGCGAATCGATCTGTATACATAACCGTCTTAAGTCCTTTTGCTTTTCAAGCGACGATAAATAGATGCTGCTTTAGGTCAGATTAGGATTTTTCCCATCAAACTCAGCTTCCATTTAATTGTAAACTGGACATCGGTTATGATATTCGAGAAGCTTTTCATGAAAGTTTGTAGTCTCTGGATTTGAATCTTTGGTTTAGACTACTAAGTAACCACAAAGCCACTTCACTACATCTTGTAGTTAAAAACCACCCTGAGCTGCGAATCAAACTGTAAAGGCTTCTCACTTACATATTGAACAGATCGAATAGAATGTCTGTTATGAAGATTTTACTCTTCTTTCACTTTTTAATACAGCTCTAGCAGAAATCATTTGGACAAAGTGAAGACACTGTTCAGTAATCACGTGACACATGAATTTAATTGACCATTCCAAATCCAGCTTTGGCTATTTCATTTATGGTTTGGTCTGCTGATAGCATTCCGTGCTTAATTACATTTAGCAATACGAATATTTAATGTAATTGGCATTCAATTCAATAACTGGCAATTTCGTTACACGTAAAATCCCTGAAATAACCCCATGTCAATGTTTAATCAGTTCTGCCATCTCCTAAAGAGAACTGTAGTCTAAAGGGCCCAACCCACCGAGCAACCGAAACCGAAACTTCGTTTCATTTTTTCCATTTTTCTGTTCAGTTTTGACATTTTATGCCCTCGGAAAATGATACAGAAACAGAAACAAAATAACGAAAATGTAGGAAAAGTGATGTCTACAAACTTCGGAAAACTGAATTTACAACGATGTACAACGAAATGCAAAACTGCAAAAGGAAAAGATTCTACCTTTTCCGGTACAAAAAATGTATAAAATCGTTTTATATGTAAATGAAAACATTTTTAGAAATAAAAATAAATTAGATTACTGTGGTTACTTCATATCTTTTATTCAAGAAGTAATTATTTTTAGCTTAAGAAAAAGAAATTGTCGGTTTCGGTAGTTCGGTGGGTTCGGCATTTAAGTTTACTTTTGAGTTTGATGTAGATATTATCTAACTCATGGATCAGTCGCTTGACTGTCCTAGAACATTTTTAAATATTAAATTAGCATGAATCCCGCTTGGAACACGCTGATATGTCCAGTCTAAGAAATTGACTTTCGGAAAAAATCCTGTCATCGATTAAGAAAATTAATCGAAGCATTTTGCACAAGTTCATTGTTTTTCGAAGTGGATCTGTCAGGGATAGTGACCTGAAAATTATTTTTAATGCTTAACCTAGTAAATAAACAATTTAAACTAAAAGTGTAGAGAATTACTGAGTGGATTAAACCAACAACGGTATGGACTTTCATAAAAGAATAAGTAACTGACATCGTAGCAAAGCACTGGTTTATAGTGCAATCTTGGTGGAGCGCTCTTTTGGCCCGAAAAATTCTAATTCTAAGTTGTACTTGTATATTGAACTGAAATTTCTCTCTGACCTCATATATTTAATATTTTTTACAACCTTCACCATATCCAATTACAGGCCTCACCGACCATTGTCATCGCCCTAGCAGGTAACAAGGCGGATCTTTCAAACAGTCGAGTTGTAGAATACGAGGAAGCTAAGCAATACGCTGACGAAAATGGTCTTTTATTCTTGGAGACATCAGCCAAAACCGGAATGAATGTCAACGACATCTTTTTAGCTATCGGTAACTTTAATCCCAACGCGCATCTAAAGCAACATTTCTAAATCCCCCTATCTTTCTCAATAGCTAACAAACTACCTAAAAACGATGGGACAAACAATCAAGGTAGCGCTTCCGGGCGAAGGCTTGCCGACAATGAACAAAGTAGACAGACGAATAACTGCTGCAAGTGATGTCCTTTTGTAGGTAAGAGTATAGACAGATTGCACGCAAAGTTAATTGCGAAAGTTCGTCAGCTAGACTATGTAAAATAATTAAAAGAAGAAAAAAAAAATACAAACAAACAAAAACTCTACAAAAATTTCCATTTTTTCTATTTTTGTTAAATACATTTTTCCACGCCTCTACAACTACTGCTCTATCCAACCACTCATTTATCGCTGTGTGCCTCTTTTCTTTGTGTGGACATAAAAATTGCAATATCCAACAAAAAACCAAACTCCCTCGAACAAAAGAAAGTCACACTCTAAAGTTTTTGATCAAGATTAAGATTTAAGCAAAAACTTCAAACAGATTTATTTAAAACTAAAACAAAAAACAACAACTAAGCATGAAATTATTTAGAAACAAAGTAACACTATTGAGAGCGAGTAATTAGCAATTGTAAGATTTTCGAGAGGTTAATCTATTAAGAATGAGAAATATTTTAAAATTAATAATTTTTTTTTCTGTTTAAAATTTATATTTTTTTTTCGTTTTATTTTTATTATTCAACTTATGTATAAAATTAATTGATTAAATATATATACAATTATATTATATATATGATAAATAAATTACTATAAAAATATTACGGATGATACAAAATTTGATTTATTAATAAAAATAAATAAACATCAAGAGAATAAGAAAATAAATGCAGCATTTATAGATGACAAAAAATATACACACGGACATTTTAATTTTATTTTTGTTTATATTTATGTTCGTCTTCAGTTCTTGGTAAACATTTCATTTAATTTCCAAAAAAAAAAGATGGGCTGAAAATGCAATTTTCATTCCTTTATCGGCACGTGTCATGGCACTAATATAAGGACCTGAAAACAATTATGTAATGATAAAAAGTAGGGATGTGACGATACAAAGTTTGGCCGATAAGATACCGATACCGATTACTGTAGTAAAAAATCGCCGATCCGATATCGACAATAAAGAATGTACCTCGGGCGCTTGTATGTACCGGGTGATTTTTTAGGAGTTCAGCTATTAAGGTTGGCAGCACTGGTTGAAAGTTATAAAATATATACAGTCTGTCAAGAAATTGTTTTGACAAAGAAAAATATTGGTAAAATAGACATTTTCTTTATAAAAAAAGAATTCTTTTGATGTCTAACTTGTTCTTTTTTAATTTATTTTATGTTATTAATATATTTACTAACTAACTGTAATAAAAAATAAGACATTTCATAAGGAATTAAACAAAAATTACAAGAAAAACAAAAAATACACAGAAATGAGTCTGTCAAGAAATTGTTTTTACAATTCTTCTTTCGGGCTGCGGTATGCATTTACCTTTTTTACCGTTATGATTTTGATGTTTTCCATGCAGTGCTCATTTTAATTGCAAATGATAGCTGTTCATTTGCCGTTGGCTCATCTAATATAACAGTCGGGGTTAATTTATTCTAAATTCAAGATGCCTGGCAAAAGAACATCATGTGAAGTGGCTCAGTTGGTTTATTATAATCATAAAATCGGAAAAAGTGTGCAAGAATTGTCCCAGATGTTCTCTTTGACCAGACAAACAGTTTATAATATTTTAAATCGTGCAAAAAAAGAAAATAGGCTAGAGTTAAAATCTTCAAACGGTCGTCCACGCAAAATATCAGAACGGACCGAACGTATTTTGTTAAGGAAAGTAGCGGAAAACCCACAGATTTCGACGAGGACCCTTGCGAGTGAACTCAAAGAAGAGCGTGATGTTGCGGTTTCCCACGAAACAATAAGGCAGGTATTGAAAAACAACCAGTACCACTCAAGAGTCGCTCGCAAAAAACCGATGCTTTCAACCGAGCATATTGAAAAGCGATTGTCTTTTGCCAGTACACATATTGCCAAGCCTGATGACTACTGGGATGACGTCATATTCTGCGATGAGACCAAAATTATGCTCTATTACAATAGAGTGTGGCGAAAGCCGTTAGCGCACCATGGATGCGCAACAATATTTAAATATTTTAAAGGGTCATTTGTTAAATAGTGCAAATAAATTTGGGTTCAATAGTGACAACAAACCGCAGTTCAAGTTTTACCAAGACAATGACACTAAACATAAGGCGCATATGGCGAGGATGTGGCTGCTTTTTAACTGCAGTAAAGTATTGGATACACCTGCTCAGAGTCCAGACTTAAACCCTATTGAGAATTTGTGGGTCTATTTGAAAAAAAAGTTGCCAAAAGACACCCAAAAAGCAGAGCAGAGCTAAAAACAGCAATACAGGAGAAATGGAATAAAATTCCAGGCGATTATGATGTGCAAAATTTAATTTATTCAATGAAAAGAAGACTACAAGCTGTGATAAACGCTAAAGGTGGCCATACGAAGTATTAATAACCTTCAAAATTGTTTTCACTTTAAATTAAAAAAAAAATTAATTGTAAAAACAATTTCTTGACAGACTCATTTCTGTGTATTTTTTTGTTTTTCTTGTAATTTTTGTTTAATTCCTTTTGAAATGTACTATTTTTTATTACAGTTAGTTAGTAAATATATTAATAACATAAAATAAATTAAAAAAGAACAAGTTAGACATCAAAAGAATTCTTTTTTTATAAAGAAAATGTCTATTTTACCAATATTTTTCTTTGTCAAAACAATTTCTTGAAAGACTGTATATAAATACTTTTTTTTTCCGTGGGCTGGTGGAAATCTCAAGAAACGGTGAGCACGTGCTTAAAGTAGTGTTGGACTTTAACCCACTTAAATCACTACCCTTTTTGTATTTGTATTGCAACTAAGTATGCAATTTATCTAGAAATTTTTTTATCACGAGTAATTAATTTTTGGCAGGTAACTGTCCTTTGAGAGTTCCTGCTTTTTCCGCAATTTATAGCGCGGTTTGTTATTATCGGGCCAAAGCTAAGAGCTTAGTTCTTTGAAGACGCCGCAACAAATTTGTTTCGTCAAGAATTTAGAGGACCGTTGTGTTAACGTGACACAATAAACGTTTTTTATGTTTGCGTACAAAATTTTTCGTTTCATCTTTAACCGCGGAAATAGCCAGATCTCTGCGTAGATCTTCATTGCATATGTACCACGGCGCATTGACGAACCATCTTAACATTTTGTTGTCAAAAGTTTGTAAAATATTTAGATTCGTTTAACTGGTACAACCCCATAGTTGTATACCATATGTCGAGACCGGCTTCAGCACTTGCTTGTATAATAGCAGCTTGTTACCAAGGTTCAGCTTCGAATATTTTCCGAGTAACCAGTACAGTTCTCTGTATTTGTTTTTAAGTTCTTCTTATTTCTTTTTTACATGCGAATCCATTTTAATTTTGCATCGAGTGTCATTCCAAGATATTTTGCTTCATTTGCAAAAGGTACTTGAACTGTATTGAGAAATACTGGCAAATGGAAATACTTACAAACGAGCAACGATCGTAAATTATTGAAATTTATTATCAAAATTCGTGCTCTGTGAAATAATGTACAGCTCCATGAAATTCCGCTGTTTCATCGAAAAATTGTGTTCAGCGATGAGGCTCATTTCTGACGAATACGTAAATAAGCCACATGCCATACAAGAATTACCGATGCATCTCGAAAAAACGATAGTTTGGTGTGGTTTATGAGCTGGTGGCATCATTGGTCAATTTATCTTCAAAGACTACCGTTGGAAACGTTACAGTCAACGCCGAACGATATCGAGCCATGATACGCTACTTTTCTTTGTCCCAAGGTTGCTGAGTTGAAATTGGTTGACATGTGGTTTCATCAAGACGAATGTTGAAGGATGAAAGTGGTGAGCAGCTTATCTCTCAAAATTACCCTGTGAGTTGGCCGCCAAAATCATGCGATATAACGACTATTGATTATTTCTTGTGGGTAAAAGTAAAGTCGTTAGTCAATGTGGTCAAGCGGAGCACGATTGAAGCCTTACAGAATAACATAACACGCGTAATTCGTGGAATACAGGCCGAAATGCTCGAAAAGTGACGCAAAATTGGACCTTCCGAATGGATCATTTGAAACGGAGCCGCGGACAACATTTACATGAACTTGTCTTTAAAACGTAAATGTCAAAGGCCTATATATTGATTACAATAAAATTTTAGAATATTTGATGCAAATTTGAGTGTTTTAATCGATTTAAAAAAAAAAACTACGTTTAAAAAATCACCCGTTATTTATTTTGCATGTAACTTTCATATGGTTAACAGAAAGTCCATCTTGTTGTTATAAAATAAATGATTCCTTACTATCAAAATAACGAAATCTGTTATTGATTCCGTATATCAAATTTCCCACAAAAGTAAAATATTCTGGGCTATAATTGTCACTGTCATCCGCAATCTATTGATCCTTGTACTGTTATAAAACTTTTAGTAAACTGTTAATTAGACGTATAGAACGTCAGACCAGCAAGCAGACTCTTCCCTTATAGATTTTGTTCTAGGATCTTCAGAACCGTAAATAACATATTTTACCAAATTGTGGTCTGAAGTTGCTTGTTTTTTAAGTGGATATCACTGTCGGTCTTTGAGGAAGATGAGTTTTTCTGCTTGTTTTCATTGTAGCGCTTTACTTGTTTCCATACATGTTTGTTGTCGTGTAGCACTTGGATGAAACCGCTTAACTACCTTGAGGAACGCTGACTTTGCAGTTCAAACAAGTCGCCTTTGTGTCATCATCATGTTGTATTTGAAGATGATTCCAAATGAAACTTGTACGTTTTAAAGGTGTCGCCATTTACTTTAAGTATTTAAGACAATTTGATACCCAAATCACTGTATAGGTAAATAAAGAGTTTCCTACTTAGACTGACAAACCCGACAAGCGAGGTGAACCAGCAGCGTAAAAATACAATGCTCAGTAAACTTATCCATGGTGCCACTTAGTTTCGCTCGTTTTTTACAAGTCGTATAGAAACGATTGAGAGTCGCTTCTTTCTCTTTGATATCGGCTGGTAAATAATCGGTGAAACATCACTATTAAAAAGGAAGTAACAACCAATTTGTTTATATATTTAAAATAAACCAGCTGCCAATATTGTTATTTTTATTTTAATTATATGAAATTAAAAAAATAAATAAATGGATAAATGAAATAAGTTAAAAACGTACAAAGTGTATGCCTGTGAATCATTCGGGAACAAACAGATTGGGTACCACCACCAGCATGCAATCTAAACACCTTGTGGAACACCTAGCAAGGCTTCCGCGAGGGAGTATCTATATAAAAGCAATTTTT
Organism: Rhingia rostrata; assembly: GCA_949824845.1. Lineage (NCBI taxonomy): Eukaryota > Metazoa > Arthropoda > Insecta > Diptera > Syrphidae > Rhingia > Rhingia rostrata. Next base: position 4,861,945 of record OX463755.1, on the reverse strand, counting down.
AGAATTCGTTTTCATGATTGAAATCGACTGTGGACATAAAAAGTCCTTTGAATTGCTTGGTCAATCAAAGTTCCCAGGTCTATCACAGAATCTACCCACACGGAATTTCGGTACGAATTCCGAGCGTTTCCAATATTGCAGTGAATGATGGTTATGTTACGGTCAAATGGACTCGTCTTATGCCTTTTCATCATGACTAGACCTACACGCCGGAATAATGCTTGTTAGTTGTGGAAACTTATTTCCAAAAACAATGCTATATTCAACATTCTTAAAGATTTCTTCGACCACATTTTGCTCTTCCTTATCGTCCAGCTGAACGCACACTTCATAAAACCATCAACAAATTCCGAAACAATTTTACACTATTGGACGGACATTCATCCAACAACCAGAGTGTGTAGAGCCCGTAATAATGAGAATATTGCTGCAGTAGCAGAGAGTATTCGTTAAGGCCGCGATAAATCAATAATTCGTCGCCGTTCCCAAAGTTTGGACATCTGTTATGGAACGTTGTGGTGTATTTTGAAGCGTGATATTGGTTTGATAGCTTACACAAAATACAACTCGTTCAAAAATTGAAGCCGACTGATATTGGTTTATGTTTTAAGAGCTTGGAGCAGCTTCAAATTTATCAATTTTTTTTTATCGAAAAACTGGACCGATGGACAAATGCAACCCCAAAAATGCACTGAATCAATCGAGAAACGTTCGACGAAAATACCATCTCAAGAAATGGTCCTGGCAATTTGCAAACAAGATCTTGTGATTTGACACCATTGTATTACTTTATATGGGTATATGTGTATCTCTTGTTTGAAGCTTTGGAAGCAAAAATAAATCGTGTTAATTATGGATTATCGGTTGATATGCTTATAAGAGTCTACAGAATGGACCATTAAGAGTTAGTCGTAGGCAAAATTTGAAAGAAATTATATATTATATTATATATTTAGGGTTATCTTGAATTCGTTAGCTCAAAGGAATTTTTTCCCATTCAGCAATCAATTTACATTGTTAAATGGGGAAAATAATTTCCGATAAACCTAATTAAATGGCAAAAACCAAACTGACACCTCAAATAAAGATTTTACCCAATACATTGATTCTTACGTGTTTTATTTATAACAAAGTCAGGAAGCTTTAATTGGATAACCCTTTAGAATTCGTGTTTCAAATCGAGTGCGCATCACAGAATCTAACGTACACGGAATTTCGGTACGTATTTTAGTTAAACTGACCTCGCTAATTTTAAAATGACGAATTTTTTTAAAAGGAATTTTTCCAATTCAGCTATCAATTTACTTTGATAAATGGGAATTTTTTTTTGTAAAAGTAATTCCCGATGACCCTAAATAACCCTCGTTAGCATTTATAGTAAGTATAACTTGGGCCTTACCGATTGCTATTGAGCATTGGGCATTTTCTTAAGATACAAAGGTAACTACCTCTATGTTATTGCAGTTGTGTTTTTGAAGTGAAACTTCTTTTGGGACGATATGAATTGGATTTTATGAAACGATTAAAACATCACGATGCCAACAACTACGGTGTTACGATAGGGTCCTCCACCCAATTACTAACCACAACCGACGCTACTTGATGTCGGTGATCGAGTCTCGTTGGTTTATTTTGGTTGTTTGAAGTGAAACTTATCGGGGATTCTTTTTTCGAAGGCATTTTTTCATTCAAATCAAATTATGAAACTCATCGTTGAGTCCAGAAAAGTCATATCCATTGTTGTAATGACTCAAACGAAAGGTGTTAGATATTATATGGATGCGACATTTGGAAACATGTAGGTATTAGAACTCATAAAACAAAGTAGGTCTATTGTGAAATCGATTCATTTAACGAAACACGTGCTTTAGTTGGCATGAAGTCACAAATCCTTTAAGTTATAACTAAGAATGAACTTCTGGATACAATTAAAACTCACCCTAAAAATGTACGAAATCTAACGCCTAATCGGTGATGAATGAAAATGATATCTAAAAGGAAAAAAAAACTCCATGAAAATTCATCCGGCTAGCAAGCTGCCGATTACGAGTATATGGGCATCATAAATGTTAAACCGGGCCTCTATTAGATATTCCGAAACAAACGGTCAGAAATGATTCTCAGTTAAACGATTGATAGAAATGAGAAAGCGGAAAAAATAGTTTTACAAAAGAGATTAACTTATCGAAAAGATGTGGGCTATTGGAAAACCAATCAAAGATCCTGCTCAGCCTATTGGCTTTCCAAAATGTCCAAACACTTGATAAAAGTTGATGTTAAGGGTAGCCTCAAACCTGTTGGCAAAACAAAGTTTTATTTCAAATCAGGGGTCACATCAGTTAACGAGTGAGTGAAATGCATACGTTATCTAATGATCATGATATACATGATGATACATTGGTATGATTACAAACGAATGGACACGTATCGAATGTACAATGGTACTACATTGAGGTTTGATGGCTGGCAAATGGTTAATGTTTTGAAAATATTCGTGTAATTAAAAATTCTTAACTATTAAATGGATTGGTTAGGTTTTCATCTTCCGAGTCAGAAGATGGACATTGTGAGACTATTTAACAAAAACGTTTAGTTATAATTCATCTTTAAAAAATAAATTTTAATTTTTTTGAAATATGTTTCCTAACTTAAACATATTAAAGTTTTATTAATAGGTTCAGACTGAATAAGAGTGCATTCTTGTTTATAAGGGAGCAACTTAAAATAACAAAATGAAAATATCTCATATATATCTTACAAAAATGCATCCGCTCGACACCGCACAACCACAAAGTCTATCGTATGAAAATATTATGCTCGATAATTGATGACAGAATACAAAAATTCGATTCTAATCTCGTGTGCGATCATACCAAATCAACATTTTTCAGTCACGTGTGACTCGATAACTGATGTGGTGATTCGATCCCAGGTTTGCAGTTCTGGGTCGCTATTGCGAGTGTCAATCAAATAATGAATTGTGCGTCGATGTTATCAATAGATTTTGGTTTTGCTATTGCGTCCACACATTGCACATGCATGCGCATATAAACTGAGACGTTTGGTGTTACTACGATTGCACATGCGGCATGTGTGAGTTCAGAAAATTTTGATGTTCTCTTCATTGCACATCCGTGCAAGTGAAGTGTGTGTTTGAAATTGCGCAGTATCTTTAAAAAAATCCAGCAGAGAGTAAACTTTCACATTAATAATCACGATGTGTTTCAACCAGATATAAACACACGAATTATTACTGCACATTTTGCACGAATAGTGTGTGGAGGATGTGGGATTGCGCATGCATGCATGTGCGGTGTATTGACGCTATAAGACAATCAACAGAGATCTTGATTATTGTTAGTGGATATATGCCTGAAAGCTTATTTTGAGATAATTCTATTCACTTATTCATAATTTTAGGAAGATTAACATAGTTATTAAATTAATTTACCATGTTTATTTATAAAAAAAAATATTAAACATAAATTGTGTTGATTTGGGGTTTGACGAATCGGATAAAGAAAGTTATAGAAACACCAGCCAAAAGTTGCCTGTTTAAGCAAATTGTTTGCTGTGTACAAAATGATCAGTAGTCAGGATTAACAGTTTCAATTATTATATATACTTGTAGAAATTTATCGAAACTTAAAGTAAAAAACACATGTGTTTCAAATATCGTCACGTGTGAGTAGATTCGTTCTGACTTCCTTATATTCTTGCATTAGCCCTAACCCTAGGCTTAGATTTCCAATTATTAAATTTCACTGTCATTGTATTTTTATGTTTTAGTGTATCTGTAACACATGAGCTCTGCTCTGATGCTCTCGTGTACAGATGCACTAACATATTAATGCCATAAAAGTTAAATTTAATACTTGCAAATCTAAAACCCAGGTGAAAGATGTCTTTCATGCTATTATAAGAAATGTATGGACATCATTTTTTATTGTTGCAGTCTGAATTCGATTTAATTTGTATATGTTGTCAAATTTTGTTTATTCATTTTTATTTAAGTTCATCTTTAAATCAACTACATGCTAGACAAAAATTCATGAAAAACTAGCCTACTTATCAACTACTTAACTTACTTACTTGTCCTATGCTGGCGCCCTAAATTAAACGCTAACAACTTAATTCTACTGCCTTTCGGCCTATTGTCTAATAGGTAAGTTAAAATAAGTACATATCTTTATTTTTAGCAAAGAAATGTTATGTTGTCAATGGTTTGATGATAATATGCATTAACGTATTGCTAAAAAAATGTTTGAATAAAATGTTCCTAGTCGACCAGAAAACATGAACGACAACAAACGATTGTGGAACCGATGGTTATCGAACACAGCTTCGTTCACAATGCCAAACAACGCAATCAACTATCAATAATCCCAAAAGTTGGTTTCAGATCAAATGGTCTGGTTTATGTGTATATCTAATGGTGGCATAGGTATTCACAAAATAGGTACTCATGTCATAACTCAAGTCTATTTCTGTTGCAATTAAAATTAGTTAAGCCTGAAATATCTTATATTGGGTATCCCAACTAACAATTTCGCGTCGATTAAGCACTATCAAAGCTTTTTTCCTCCCAGCAATATAAACTGTATGAAGTCTTATGAAAAAAAATTTGGCGCACTTTAAGGAAGCTATTTCTTCTATAAGACTTCTTTAAATACGTCTAATAAGCCTTATAGAAAAAAACTATGTTTGCTGTAAAAGCCTTCATTGAAGCAAATTGAAGGCTTCACAAAAAGTCCTTCCGAAAATATTTGCAAGCCTTCTTGAAGTTGAAAAATGGCTTTTTTTTATAATTTTCTTTTGTTTTCCATTTTACTGTATTATTTATTTCAATGCAATTAATTATAAAAACACTTTTCACCATTTCCCGATCTTTTAACCCTAGGCATTTTAAGCCTTAATTCGTAAGCTGTATTTAAGCTTTGCCAAGGATAACCTTGCCAAGGATTAACACCGAAACATATTAACGTATGCTACATGTACACACATCTCCAGAAGCTTAAAAACAATCTTACAGACAGAGGATATACCATCATAACTTCGTTTTGCTTGTGAATTTTCCTGCATAATGACTTAAACAGGCTTTTACCCAGACAATCGACTGCGAAAATGCTCAACCTACGATCACAAGTACTAATTTTTAAATTTTATTGCCTTATAGAGGTATAATTGTTAGTTGGGATTACTCTGTTAAGAATGACACAATACACATGTCAAACAGATTTGGCACTTTCAAACAAGAACTGACCTTACGGCTTTTTTGAGAACTCGGAGGTAAGTAGAACATTCCAAGCATTAACTTATTATATGTGGACTGCTGGTAACCAACTGTTTCACTACGGAAATCTAAGTAAGCAAAAAAAAATCGTTTGCTTCATGACATTGCAAACAAAATTGATGTACCTAAATGATCATAAGGGCTCAGTGGCGCGATGGTTAGTGCGATAAACTGCCGCGCAGAAGGTCTGGGTTCGATTCCCAGCCGTAGCAACACCTAAACGATTTTTCACTGGCCCCCCTCTCGTGATGATCTGACAAATCTTCCGAGTAGTATCAATTGTCATGAAAAGCTAATCTCAACTTAGCCGTTCGGAGTCGGGATAAAACAGGAGGTTCCGCCATCGTGCTAAGAAGTACACACGCACACATGAATGGTTGTTAGAAGAAAGCTAGGCCCTGGGTACACTAACGAGCCTGTTGCGTCATACATTTTTTTTTATGATCATAAGACATTAGGAAGAAATAAATTTGCAAAACTTTTCCAGTTTATGGGTCAATAACTAAAGAAATGTATTGTTATTGCAGAATTTATTTGAAATCATTCTTTGTAGTTTTCGAACTTTTGAAAAGATGGCGTTTCATCTCGCTGTGGAAATGAATCTCTTGACACAAGATGCCGTTTTTTGTGAGCATGGTCCTATGGAAAATGAAGCTTGACGACGGCATGTATCTCTTTGCTAATCCGCAGTGAAACAACGGCGCCTGTGCTGTTTTGGAACATATTATCTCTCAGAAGCGTATGATATCATTCGCATTCCATATATAATAAGTCAATTACTCCAAGGGACTATTGATGCCATTTGCAAAAACTATGGCGCATTCGGATTATGAAATTACTTTTAACCCACTTTGTATATCGACTCTAATAATCATTGCTGTTCACGTTTATGAGATTTAGTGAATGAGGGAAATGTATCCATAAATTAAAAAAGTTCTGACCAAATGAGTGCATCCGCAAATAAAGAATTTTATCGTAACCAATTGTTCAAAGTTGAGATTATTTCTTAAACATGCTCACATCTTAACTTAACCATTACATATCAAAATTTCGTTAATACTAATGATCTTTCTTTTTTTTTCAGAAATATCACAAGAACTAAAATTATTAAAAATGAATTATATAATTGGGATGGGAATGTTTCTTTGGGGATTTTCTATCATATAAACATTTAAAATTTTCAAAACAAAACAGTATACATATTATTTATAACAAATGAACAAAATATATATAAAAAAAAACAATTTTCAATTGAAGTAAAGTAAAAAAAGATATTGGTAAGTCAACTCAAATACCTACCCTTTGCAATTTTTATTGTTAAGCTCCCAAAATTGCAATAACACTAAATATTACTAATACCGTAAAGAATATACTTATCTTTATAATATAAATAGAATTCAAGCAACAACGCCCATTCATGTATGAATATAGTCATTAAAAGTTTAAAAAAAAAGAATTATTTTTGTTCTCAATAAAACAACTGAAAAAAAAAAACATATAAAAAATATGTAAAAGAAATGAATATGTAAAAATCATTAATAACAAACATAAACAAAATCCAAGGTTAGTTTCAAGTAAAAATAAATATAAGTAAATAAATTGCGAAGTATATACATTTAGGAAGTCTAAATTCCTAATGATCCATTCTCGACCGCCCCAATTTTCTCAAACAAATTGTTTTTTTTCTAACTTTAAAATCGTAAATGTTAGAGATATATTGTATCAAATAATGTTTTATTTTTAGATGAAAATTAAATTTAAATTTCAAACGGTGTGCTTTTCTTAGTTAATCAATTCGAGTTATGTCGCTTATAAAAAACATTTCACATCAAAATATGTTCCATCCACCCATATAGCTAACCAAATTAATTTAAGTATTTTCTTAAAAAAGTATTTGTAACTATAGAAGTCATCATCATCATTGTTAAATAAAGTATTAATCTACAATTCTTGTAAATGTAAATCAAATAAACTTACCATACCAATTTTAGTCTTAACCTAAACACATAAATTTGTTTAAAATATTCTTAAACCATATGCTATGTTATATATGTTATTATTTTTGCATTCCGTTTTGAATTTTTAAATGTTTATTATGATTATTAAATAGTATGGAATTAATAAGAAGTGACACCTAATTGTTTTATCTGCGATCTAAATATATACATACAAATTTAAATAAAATATATAAAAATAAAAAAAGAATAATAAAAAGTACTAACTTCGAATTGAAAACGGTAGAAGGATGGAAGCAAAACACTTTGTAAAATTATGGATGAAATAAAGTTCGTATTTAAAAATAAGAATTCTTTTTATTTATTTTATATTTATTAATGTAGCCCCTGTTGGTATTATAGCTTGTGGTGGCTACATGGAATTAGCAAGTCCCTCACTCGTCTTTTAGGTACAGTTTACTTACTTAAGTGGGGATGCAGAGCAGAATGAGCCTGGGCTTCAATCGACATGCCTCACCATTTAGCTTGGGGTTTAGCCAACTGCACTTCGAGTTAGTTGAGGCTGGTTTCTACTTGTGTGCATCACTTAAGGCGAGGTCTTCCTCTATTGCACCTGACGTCTGGCTATCGAAGGCTCTGCAAGCCGGATTATTGGAGTCCATTCGCTATACATGTCTTAGCCATCTTAAACGTCCAACTGAGCGTACTTTTTTCACTATGGGTATTTCACTGTAAAGCTCTTGGTTGAATATTGGTCTTCATAGCCCGTAAACGAAAACGGGACCAACGATTTTTCGAAGAATTTGTCTCTCAAAACGGCCAAGGATTTCTTCATCCACTTTTGATACGGTTAATGTTTAAAGCAGGACTGAAATGATCATGGTCTTGTATAAGATCTCCTTAGTAATTTCAGTGAGGGCTTTATTACTTAACTGCCTTCTTAGCCCGACGGAACAGCGCTTGGCAAAAATAATCCTTCGTTTAATTTCTGACGTGATGTCCAATGGTGTTAATAGCGAAGTCGAGGTAGCAAAGTCCCGTACTACCTCAAAGTTATATCTGTTAATGTTGGCGTTCTGTCCAATTCGTCGATGTTGTGTATTCTTTCGAGTTGACTGCATAGTATCAAAGAGTATAGGACTACATAGAATGCGCATCTATGTGGGGTACTGATATCGATACATGTTCACATTGATTACCCAGCATCAAACAACCTTCGCACTTACCGCCCGCGTCTGAAACCTCTAAAATTTGTTAGCTGTGATGCGTACTCTATGTAGTTCTATATTCTTTGATAGTATATATTAAGTCTTACCCTCATTAACAGTTAAACTTATTTTTGCCGTATCCTTCTTTATACCATCAAACTTGGCTTCGATGGAGAAGCGAGAATTCACAGACGGATGACTTTGGGCAGTATACCAAAAATAAACATGGATATGTATATTTTGTCTCTGTAAATGCTGGGTGATGGGTGTTTGGATTTTTTCAGGATCTGCCGAGGTCTGAAGATGGCTTAAAGCCACACTGATAACGACCAATCAGATAGCGAATCAGTGAAATGCATACGTTATCGAATGATCATGATCTTGATCACCTATGCACATTTAAAATTGTACCAATAGTACTAGCAAAATTCTGCTTCATTGATGTTTGTTGGCTGACAATATATCAAATAATTTAATTGGTGTATTTAAAAATTCTTAACATTTAATTGGAGTATTGGTTATATTGAAACATATATCATAACTTAAAAGTTCAGGGTGAACAAGAGTGCATTCTTGTTTATAATGGAGAAACTTAAAATAACAAAATGAAACTATATTACATTTTTTCTCACAAAAACGCATCCACTCGACACCACAAACCCTACCGTATGAAATTATGCTCGATCTCGATCATTGACGATAGATAGGATCTTGTAGGCGATGTTGAGGAGGCTTTGGTCCCTGTAGTTGTCGCAATGCAAAGTCCCTTTTTTCGTGAATAGAGCAGACGGTTGGTGAACGTTACTTACCAAGTCATCTTCGCGCAGCTTTATAAAACTCGACGGGTATGCCGTCATTTCCTGTACCCTTGTTAAACTTCAGTAAATGTATTGCTATCCTGACTTCACTATTACAATTACAATTTATTTATTGTGGATTATTTATTAAATCAATACCTACATTTTTGTGTAAATTCTCACTTCACTTAGGCCGGGTACAAGTTCTAACTGTCGCCATTATTGAAAGGTTCGTTCTGCCTGACGACGGAACATTGTTCGGCAGCGACTGTGTCTTAACTGCGGTATTTTCTTTTTCATTTCGACGTTACACATTTTGGTAAAACTTGCCACTCCTGGAGTGATATACCTCTCTTTATCCTCAATAGCGCGCTTTTTTTTCCTTTTTTCTGCTTTCTGAAAACCCATTGTTCTTTCTTCCTTCATTTACTGGTCCATGACCGTCTTGACTTGCAGCTTTGGCCTGTGGGACTTGTTCTTGGCTGCGAGAACGTCCTAATAACCTCTTAGTTTTTACTTATCAAAATTCATAGGATATGTGAATGGGCACGTTAAGTGTAAGTGCACTTAGAACAGAACAGCAAAACTGGCAACTAGGCATTGACATTCTTAACATTTTTGTTCCTATTCAAAATTAGTAGTCCAACGCAGGTTCCCATGACACACACACCAAGCATAACACTTTCTAACATCATATTTTGTCATGAAATACAAAAGGCTGTACTTCTCTGCTCTGCAATTCTCTATACAGCTCAGATTCATTAAAAAGGCAAACGTTGACTGTTTAATAACGATTCCAAATTCTAAATAACAATTTTATTTTGGCCATGGTCAATTTGTTTTGCACGACCATCTTTAGATCGAAAGGTTGATTTGGGAAGAAACTAAGTGTAAGATATAACTATTCTATAACCGGGTGCAGTCAGTTTGTCGAACGCCATTAGGCATTCCTCAGGGAATTTTCCCCCGCTGGCAAAGCTGGGACTTTATGAATATGAATATTCTCATTCCAACAAAATGTTTCTTATTAAAATGTAGAAAATATCTGCTTTTCAAAGTCGGAAAACGTATTGTACTTACGTATTTTTGGGTAATCCCTGAGGGATCCGTAAGTGGGACGCGTGTTTTATCTATTGTAATTTCATCAAGGCCGTTCCATTTAACGATTAGTTGTAAGCATCCATATTTTTATAAAATGTGCACATTCCCTAATAAAATAAAACTCTCGACATTATTTAAATTAAATCAAATTAATTTTATTATCTCCTTTAAAATATCATCATGTCTCTAGAAAGAACTTAAATTTGTATACTTATTTGAAAACAAAAAAAACAAAATATTGCGTTTTAATCATTCATTGTATAACTTTTGATTTCCATTTAAAGATTTCTATAACAGAACAAAACAAAATAAGAACACGTCTATGAGGAGGACAGTAAACAAGGGCAGTTGATTGGTTTGTTTTATTTTCTTTCTAAATAATAACAGAGTAAATGGCTGAAAATATTAACTATTTGATTTTGTCATTTTCATAAAGGAATGCCTTTGAAATAATAATAGTTTATATGTATTTTTATTTAGGTTTTTCTGTTTTGCTGAACAAACTAATTTTAAATTCAATTACTATTTACTTTTTCGCTTTATTTTTTTTTTTTTTCAGGAAAGAAGTTTATTAATTTTCCTTATAACTTGTAAACTTTTTTTTTTTAATGTAAACGTTGGTGATTACAATTTAAAAGGATCTAAATATTAAGTTTAAAACTCATCTCAATTTAATCATTATGGTTATCAATTTTATGTTCAGTTTCGCTTCTTTTTTTTTTACTTTTTTTCAGTTTAAATAGTCTCTAATATTTCTAAAAAATTTACAAAATTTTCCATTTTTTTTTAAAGTTTTTGTTTTTAAATCCTAAGATTAGAATGTCACTTTATTTATTTTCTCGGAAACCAACATATTTTGTTCATTTCCTCACTTTATCTAAACTTTCTTTAAATGTTTATTTTTTTGATAAACAAAATTCACATTGTTTCATTTTTGTTTGTTGCAGTATAATTTTGTTTTTCTGTTTGTTTAATCTAAGATTCTTCATTTTCTTTGGTTAATGAATAATAATAATGGTATAATTAATAAATTGTTCTTTATTCTTAAGTACATAATTTCCTATACAACTGGATCATCTCCATGTAAGTCACATGAGCCGATGTTCTCTCCTTGGTAGGATGAGAAGTCGGTTATTATTGAGTTTGGTTCCGCACCGAACTGAACATCTTGCAGACAGCCTTTGAAGGGTTGGTCAAAACGTTGCTTGGTGCGCTCGCTTACCGATTCGGCATTGGGAAAACCACCTTGAATAAAAAAAAACGAATATTGTTTTAGTTAATATATAAATTATTATAAGTATAATTGAGGTGAGAAATGCTTGTATAAATGAAATTTATATAACTAGTTCTGTGTTGTTTATGTCTGCAATTCATCTCTACAATGCTGTTATGTCGTCTTTTTCACTTAAAGTCTAGTACTATATAACTTGATTAATAATGCGAAGCATAATAATCGGTATTCCAAACAATCAATTGCAGATTGTGTGGCGGCTGTCCTCGAATATCAAGAGCATTCTTCACCACATCATCTTGAGTTATAAGGATAGTCATTCACATGTGTGCAATTATTGAATAATACTGTATGGTGTGCCATTAAGAATAGATGCATTAAGACAAATTAAAAAATATGAGAAGGCTAAAATCCACTGTGTGGATCGTTTTATACCCTATCCCATTCCATCCTATAAATTAATATCCCTTAAATGTGGATTTTATGGCAAAGATATATTAAAATTGAAATTGTCGAAACATATTGTTTAGACAGTTATCAAAATCTTGTATGGTTCGACCAAAAACAACGTTTTTCTCCTGCTTATGGTATGGCGTAGAGTATAAAAATGGTTTTTGGATGAAAACGCCTCCAAAAAGTAGGCGTGGGTAAAAATTATATATGGAAGAAATGTTTGTATTACCAAAGCTAATTGTTTTGTATCAACATTTTTTTTCGAAATGTTTAAAATTTTACCGAAAATTGTTTTTACGGAAAACGCCCCCAGAAAGTGAGCGTGGCAAAAACCTTTGTATAGACGAAATATAGGCAAAGCGGATGAAGAAATCCTTGGTCGATTTGAGAGGAAAATTCTTCGAAAAATCTTCGGTTCCGTTTGCGTTGACGGGCTATGGAGACGAAGATTCAACCAAGAACTATACAACGTTTAAGATGGCTAGGACATGTAGATCTAATGGACATCAATACTCCCGCTCGCAGAGTCTTCGATTCCTAGCCAGACGTCGGACGCAGTAGAGACCTCTCGCCTTAAGTTGCGCGCACAAGTTGAAACCCACCTCAACCAACTTGGAGTGCACGACTGGAGGCAGTTAGCTAAGGACCGGGCTAATTGGATAGGCATGTTGGTCGAGGCCCAGGTTCTTTCCGGACTGTAGCGCGACTTAAGTAAGTAAGTATTAAGCTTATTATTTCATTAATAGTGTAATTTTCAAGTGGTGTATTGGTTCTAACTGAACGCATAAAATTACCTGGCATCATTCTATACCCATTGATGATTTACTAAAATGTGACAGATGTACGTAAATCGCAGAATGCACTAGTGTAAAATACAAACAAACAAAGTCAAATTCATTCTCAAAATTTGATCCTTCTTGTTAGCAATGAAACACGGTTTCAGATTGATTGTTGTTGGCTTTGCATTGTTGGAATTTCGTGTCTGTGAAATTAATGTCGGTGTAGCTATAAAATTTCAAGTCACATAAGCTGCTTTTGACTTGCTACATTTTTAATGGTTTATAATAACAAAAAATAAAATAAAAAAAAGAATAAAAAAAAAATGTTCCAGCCGAAATAATATTAAATCAAAAGAAAATCATCCTATTCAAACGGACAGCTATAATTTGTATTATGATGTTGTAAGTGGAAGGAGGGGTAAATCTGTCGAAAGATACAGTCCTGCAAAATTGATCTGAGATCAATAAAAGTAAATTTTTTTGCCCAACGGAACACAACTGTCTGTTTTTACCAATACAAAACGCCATTATAGTTGCAAAGTGCACAAACCTACTGCTGATTTTAGTTATGGTAAACCAAATTGAAATGGTCCATTGTTTTCAGTGTTAAGTGTTACCAGCTTACGTTTTTTTTCCATTGCAAGAAATTATTGAATTCAAATTACTAATATATATTATATAAAAGTAAATCATTTTAATTAAAGAAATTGCAAATAACTTAGCAAGAGTAACTATTTAAATCAATAAAAAATAAGCATTGTATATCACACATTATATATCATCTCAATAGTGCTTAGCACTAATGACATTCGTTCCGTTCTTAGAGAAGGCATTGGTACTCATAAACCTCTTCAACTGGCCCAACATTTTATTATTCAGTCATACCTATACGTTTAAGACCCATTTATAACAAGGGTATTCATGCAACGTCGTAATTTTACTACGTGCGAAAGGTTGTTAATATACGACAGCGCTAAAACTGTAACAATTAATAATGCGGTAGCCCACTAATTCAATCTAAATGAAGTGATATATTCTATTGTTCTCTTCCCGTTCTACATAATCTTTTTTCAGTTAAACGAATACGTTTGATGTGTGAAAGTGACTCATTAAATTTCAAAATAGCATTTCAAAAGTTTTCAACGTTTACCATCTCAGTTTCCGCACCCAATTCCTGTGAGCAAATACCGATATTGTTAGAAAAGATTTCCCATACAAATTTTGACAGATCATTTATCATGTCGTAATTCTATCACACTTACAACGTTTACGACGACTTTCCGACGTTGCATGAATACCCATAAGGCCGTGTGTCAATTGCGTTTAAATGCGGGATAAATTCTATCCACTAGCTATTTTTTGACATTTCTACAGGGGTAAACAAAAAATTGTCTTTTTGCTGTGTCAATTGGACTAAATGGAATTGTATTTTAAGACTATTTTCAATAATTTCGCAAAAGAATTGGAACACAATTCCATTCTTTATAATTTCTTGCAATAAAAAACTACCGAATAGATTTCAGAAAGAACATCAAAAATCCCTTAATTACTCATTATTGTCATTAAAACAAATATTATTGAACAATTTGTGCTCATAATTAAGGATGTCCGCCTTACTTTGTTCATATTAACCATATTTCACAAGTAGTGAAACAAATGCAATCATAACATTTTTATAACCATCTTTTTTAAAAATCCAATTTTAGTTTACTTTAGAATTTGCATTCGATTTTCTGATATCAATGTGTTCTTTGCCTTTTGTTTAGTAATCTGAATGTTGTACTATTTTCCCTCCACATGTAAACACTGACAGCGAGGAATAATATAATAATATTAATAATAGTAGGTATACCAAATGTAAAAAAATAGCCACTGTATACATTTTAGTGAGCTGTTGAAAAGGATACAATTTTGAAGTCTCTATTCACCATACTAATGTCAAAATTTTTGAACTGGCTAAAATTTTAACGCTATTGATACACGGCGTAATAATAAAAATTCTGAATAGTCCGTTTCAGAACTCTTTTTGTTGTACCTACTGTACTACCTACCAGCCATCGCAGACATAAACCAGGCACCTGTGTAAACAACCTGCACGGCCTAGGCTGTTCTCTTTCATTCAACTCATAGTCAACAGCTAAGAGTGAGACGCCAAAACATTTTCTTCTTGTTACCTTTTGACATTTCACCCAACACCCGTCAGACGTCAGCTGTGCGAAAGTTTTATTTTCTTTTTGACTGTTTCCGTGTCATCAGTGCAACAGAACCTACTGTGGTTTTTCCCATTCTCATCTCCAACCAACATTTTTATGTTAATGGCTTGGTTTGTGAAATTTCGTTCTTACGCTTAAGTTAAGTCTTTTGTTTCAACGCTTAATGTGTGCTTGTGTTTTGAGTTCGCTTTGTGCGCTTTGTCTTTATTTTGCCTAGACTTGTGTTCGGATATAGACTCAACTTTCGGTAAGTACCCACCAAATCGCTTTTTTGTACTCACCCAAATAAAATGAATCTTCATAAGTGATTGAGGGCTCTTTGCCCCGTCTAAATGTCATTGGCTGTGTTGAAGAGGACAACTTTTCCGAAAATATCACTTCGCCGTCCACGTCCAACTCGAATCTGCTTCGATCTAATATGATCTTCGCAATGTGCCATCCACCATCGGCCATGAAGCCGCCGGATGGTGCTTCAATCGTGTCATTACTGCTACCCAGCAAATTGCTGGCAATTTTCATATGTCCATCTTCCAGGCCGAGACCGAGGAACTTGGTAGCACGTTCTCGTTCGCTCCAAAGCATCAGACCGTCGGGGTCGATCGTGGAGAAGTTAAGTGTGATTTGGAAAGCTTCTCGCGGTCGCACATACATTGAGGGCCCCTTTCGTTTGTCTTTCATGGGGATTCTTGGCGGTGGGAGTATTAGGTAGCTATTGCCGCGGAAGCTGGGCGTCGTCGGTTTGCTCATCGCTGCAAAATAAATTTTCATCGATTAGCATGGATATATAGTGAATTCGGTTGTTAATTAAATTGGCCGCAAGTGCGAATTAAACATCGTGACTGACTGAGTCACTTACCAATTTCACAGTAGAAACCGCCCCAACCATTGGGACAGCTGCACCGCCCGCTTCGCAAACAGCGTCCGTTATTTTTGCACGGGATCAATTTACATGTCTCTGAGTATTCACAGCGTTCACCTTTGGCATACTCTGGGCATATACAGTGCGGTTGGAGTTTTTCATCCAGCCAGCAGTGGCCGCCGGCTTCACAAGAGTCACCACCGCATGCAGTGCCATCACAGTCTCTGATGTTTCGGGATTCTGGAAAGGGAAAGTAGTAAGATGAATTCCCATTGGACATTTGTTGATCTTTACCTAGAATATTTGTCTCATTTAAGACGATCCTCGTCCCACTGACAACCAATCCTCGGACACAACCTCTGAATGGTATTGGGAAGCCGGAAATCGCGTTGTGTGGGAGTTTAGAGAGATCCTTCAGCCCACCAATGTACAGAAGTGAATCTGGTTCAACGAGTACTTCGGCAGACGGTGCCAGTGCTGAGGAAGCGCTTCCTTCCACCCATAGGGTTAACCATCGACCTCTTTGTGCCATCTTGATCTTGTGCCATTCACCGATTGCTAACATGCGAACACTTCTCACCACCGTTACATGGTTGCTTGGGCCTGAAATGCGGAACTCTACAACGCCTCCTTGAAGCGAGAGACTGACGAAACCGATCTTTTTATCCTGGTTGTTGTTTAGAGTGCCAAAATACAGAAGCAGGCCTCTCTCGGACAGCGGTCTCAACTGGAATTCGATGAAGAAAAACTGTACACGGTGATGTTCTTCGAAGCTCTTGGAACCCATCAGTGGAACGGGGGAGAAACTTCTCTGCTTCTCCACCTCGTTGAGGAGTTTCATCACAAAGTGTTGGCTGGGCGATGAAATCGGCTTTGGTGGCATAACTTTCTTGGTGAAATTGCGATAGCTTACTATCTGTGTTCGCTTGGAGCCAAGTTTATCCGATCGATCTGTATTGAGGTACGGCCATCGCACTGCTAAGTAGGAACGTCGGCCAGTCAAAGAGACGTCACTCAACGAGTGGATATCTATAAATGAAAAAGTCAGAGGAGGGGACTTGTTTTGTCAACAATATGGTTACCTTCATCGCAGTTCTTGCCAGTTCGTCCAACGGGGCAGTCACATTCGTAGCCATTCACCAGGGGAACACACGTCGACTCCTCGTCACACTTGTTGTTGAAGGAATCACATGGGTTTGACGCTTGTGCGCATAATGGTCCATACCAACCCTCCTGACAAATGCACCTAAGAAAAAGAATCAACGTAACTTCAAGTTATAAGGAAATATTCGAGTATTATACGTAAATGTAGCTCCATGTTGTAGACAGGCTCCATCGTGTTGACAAGCGTGTCTGTGACATTCCCTAGTACCGCACTGTCCAACGCCACGACCTCGTACACCTCTAGTCTCCTGCAGGGGCACAGACACCTGTCCGGCCTTCAGATGAACGTCGTATATACAACCCTGGAATCCGGAGTGCAGCGGCAAGTCATGTGGTAGCGTATTAAAGTTGGAAATTTCATGACCACCCAAGTACAGAATCGGCACCACATCCATTCTCGTTACGCTACCCGGTGACCGTCCCGTAATGTTGAACTTACCATCTACCGACAACCAGGCCTGACGTCCAGTTCGCCCTACCTTGATTTCATACGGTACCCTGGGAGCATCTAACCGGAAGTCGATCGGTTTCTGTGTGAATATCCTTCGTGGTCCTCCTCCTAGATTCCAAGTAAGCATGATGTATCCCTGAATGAAGCTAATCGCCAAGTGATCGCTCTTCTCATCGTGATATCCTGACTGGCCGAGGAATGCCAACAGCGAGATCTGAGACATCGTCTGCGGCAGAATCTTGAAGCTCAGCTCAACAGAATACTCTAACGGAATGGGCACGGTATATGCCACAAACGATGACAATCCATTAACACTTCCCGAGAATGACGGCAGGGCCACTTCCAAATCTGAAATAGCTTTAATGTAGCAGGGAGCACAAGTGTGTGGTGCAAAGTAAATGAAAAGAGAAACATAGTGTTAAACATCAGGTCAGACAGACATAAGTCCACATCACACACACGAGTATCTACTTGCAATATAGTTGATGGTTATGCGATACAATACAACAAAAGCTAACCCGGCCACCAAATACCATTAAAATGTCCGTGGAATGACTGTGTAACTGAGTTCGGAGTTCTGCATGACCATGACTGACCATAATGCTCTTGTCTGTCTGTTTGTTTTGTATGTTTGCTGTTTCTATTTAAGAGTTCTGAGTGAGGAGTGTACTCCTTTTGCGGTACTTACTGTGCTCACAGTAGTGTCCATGTTTGCCCAACGGACACAGGCATAGATACCCACTGCCGGGGAATTGGACACAGGTACCGCCATACTGGCATGGGTTATCCTCGCAGACGGATATCTCGCAGGTGGGTCCCATATATCCGGTTGGGCATTTGCATTTCCATTTTTCGGCTTTCTCTCCGTTCTCGTCGATTTCATTGGATTCGATCTTAATGCAGGCAGCGCCATTGCGACATGGGCTGGACAAACATGCCAGTGACCCACATTCGGTTATTCCAAAGCCGTCCAGAGCGTCGCTGTTAAGGGGTTGAACGAAAACAGAAAACAAAAAGTAATTTACATTTCGGTTTGAAGGTTTAGTCAAGAAAAAAGGATGAATGGAAATCATATAGAAGGGAATAAAATGATTGCTTCCTTTAGTACGGGGGGACGAGCGAGAGAGTGTAGAAATTTAAAAAAAGAAACTGGGCTGTCTAAGCAATTGCGTATTATTTATAAATGTGTCTACTAAGTGCAGCTATCAGTTGTAGGCATGCATTTTTTTTAGACCTGTGCACTTACATAAATACAATGTCGCTAGAAATAGCTAGATCAATAAATGGCTTTACTATTAGGACCAGCGCTAAGCCTAATCGACAAGGGTATCTAATTATAGTATAACAGTGGATTCGTTTTAAAATATCAGCATGTGAATTGATCTGCTGAGACTAAACGTTCAATAGTCGAAATTTGGGTATTTGTAAACCCTCATTCACTGACAAAAACAAATTGTGTACGCAGTGCTGGGTTTGCCTTTAACCGGTCATGTTTAAATAATGTCCCTTGGTCCGGAAGCTCTGAAAGTCTGAAAGGAGGAAGAATGACTATGCTGACTTGTTGCAACTTCATGTTTACCTAGGCATTTGCTGTTGAATGGTCTCTCATGTAACGATATGCGGTAACAGTTACCGTAAATCATCCTTATATCGTATAGCATATAACGGGTGTTTTTTAGAGGTCGGTTTTTCGAATAGAGATAAAACTGACATTTTGTGATCAAATCAGATCAGTTTTTTTTGCCATTTCATCATGAACAGGTTTACAAATGAACAACGATTGCAAATCGTGCAAATTTATTTCGAAGATAATGGTTCAGTTCGCGAAGTTTGCCGCAAGCTCCTTCCATTTTATGGTCGACATAATCATCCATCAGAGCAATTAATTTGGTTAACCATGGATCGTTTTCGCACTACGTTTACTCTATTTGATAATATGCATCCGCAGAGACGTCGAACAGTGCGCACCGAAGAAACAATTTCCGCTGTAGAGCAAGGTGTTGAAGAGGACCCGAATGAATCAATTCGCCACCGTGCATAGCAATTGGAGCTTTGTCTATCAACTTTATGGAAGATTTTGCGCAAAGATCTTGGCTTGCTACCTTACAATATCCAGCTTGTGCAAGAATTAAAGCCGCGAGACCATGCAGTGCGTCGTGATTTTGGTTTATGGGCCGAAAGTGAGATTGATCTCGATGCTGATTTTCATCGCAAAATTTTGTTCACTTATGAGGCTCATTTTTGGTTGAATGGCTACGTCAAACAAGCAAAATTGCAGCATTTGGAGTGAAGAGAATCCACATGAGACCCTTGAGACGCCATAACATCCACTAAAAACGACTGTTTGGTATGCTCTATGGACTGGTGGAGTCATTGGGCCATACATCTTCCGAAATTATGCTGGAGAGTTAGTTACCGTAAATTAAAACTGTTATAGAGCTATGATAACCGACTATTTTGTTCCCGAATCGGATGGCATGAATAGGGATGAGATGTGGTTCTAACACGACGGCGCTACATGCCAAACAGCGCACGTCACAATCGATTTATTGAAGGAAACATTCGATGAGCGCATAATTTAGCGGAATGGACCTGTCAATTTGCCACCAAGATCGTGTGATTTCACATCATTGGATTATTTTCTTTGGGGATGTGTAAAGTCGCTCGTCTACGCCAGATACGTTAGGGGACTTGGAAGCCAAGATTCGTGGCGTTATTGCCGACATACGGCCCCAAATGCTTGAAAAAGTGGTTGAAAATTAGACCACTAGAGTTGGGTTTATTCCAACCAGCCGCGGCGGTCACTTGCCCGAAATCATATTCAAACATTAATGGCATAAAATTATCCTTCTAATAAAGCAAAATTATTGAACATAAAAACGATTTTCTTGTGTTTTACTTTAATTCGAAGTTCTATACCTCTAAAAAAAACACCGGATAATAGCATTCGCCGACGATATTGACATCATTGGTAGTTATCAACGTATGTTAGTATAGATAAGAAAGCGGCAAAAATGCTAAAAACCCGAAGGAACAACAACATAGACAAATCGGAAAGAACGCCACTGTTGACAGATATAACTTTGAGATAATACGGAACTTTGTCTACCTCGGCTTTTAACTCTGACAGCAACATCTTATCAGAAATGAAACAAAAAATTGTATTATATAAGATTACTATATATAAGATCCTGCCCCTAGTAAAAAAAAACTCCGTATTGGACGATTAGGATGGTTTGAATGCATTCACCAATACTCCGGCTAGCAGAGAATTCAGATCCCAGCTAGACGTCGGACGCAGAAGACGAAGACCCCATCTTAAGTGGCGCGCACAAGTAGAAACCGACCTCAAACAACTTGGAGTGCGTAACTGGAGGCTGTTAGCTAAGGACCGGGCTAATTGGAGGGACATGTTGGTTGAAACCCGGGGTCATTCCGGACTGTAGCTCTACTTAGGTCAGTTTGGTCAATTAGAATCTAAATACAGAAACTTAGCTCATTGCGTTTTTGAGCTTTGAAAACGCAAACAATCATTAAGGCGTTTGTAAAATTCTAATTCAATAGTGACAACAGGTAACTACCTCTAATTAAAGGTAACTACTTCCAGTTAGAATCTTTTTATAAATCACTTTCCTCTTGTGTACCATGCTCCATGTTAATACCTTCCTAAAGAGTATTAGTTTCTAAAGTGATATAACTTTAATTGTTCAAGGATGAGTGCTTTGCCCATTACTCTGTTCCATTAAAAGTTGACTTAACTGCCACTCGTGCGCATCCTTTTATGGAACATAAAATTTTATTTTACTCGAAATTTAAACTTCAATCCCACAAATGAACTCAAAAGACCACGCCAATTTTTCGATTAAAAAAATGAAAAAAAAAATGGATACATTACCTTTTTGACATACATGTACATTGTACATATGTTTCAGAAAGCAGGTGAATAAAACATGAAGAAAGTATGTATATACTAATTTCCAAAGAGTAGCAAATTAATGCTGAAGTTATTTGTGACGACAGCAAGTTAATTTGCTTATGAATTTTATTAAAAAAAAACCTTATTGACTCTATTCGTTTGTTGAATCAGTTCGTCGACTTTAATTAAACCACAGAAAGCTGAACTTAATGATCTTGAAACGAATTGAACATAAATATGAAAGAAGGGCGGATAATTTAGAAGGTATTGAGGCGTTATCTAGGTAGTTATGAAACGATAAAACATTTACGACTAGGCGAGCAATCATTGCGGTTGTGGGCTCTTCTTTTAGTTTCTTGTTCTTCCAACTAAATAATTGCAAAGCAGTCTTTGATGTTGGAATAGCATTAGAAGAAGGTTTGTTGCATTATTTATGAGTCCATCATCGGTGCGGCATTAAATGTGTGTTGGTTTCTATATTGCACACGACGTTTTTCTATGGATATGCTATGGGATAGGCTTTACAAATCATTTTTCTAGAATAACGCCGACAAAAAGTGGGAGTGGGTTAAAATTATCTATAGACGAAATGTTCATAGTACATCTCAAAATTTTTTCACCAAACGATTTTTCGAGATTTCATAAAATTGAACCGAAAAATGTTTTTGTAAGAAAACGCCTCCAAAAAGTGAGCGTGGCAAAAACATCATATAAACGAAATACAGATACATATTGATATCGTCTGAATTTTATGGAATTTGGTACACAGGCTCTCTGTTTGACAATGCAGGACAAGTGTAAACATTTCCAAAATTCGTCCACTGCCATGCCCACTTTTCAGTAAAACTTTGTTTTTGGCCAAACGGTAACGTATTTGGAAAAACAGTTTTGACAAGATATTTTGGCAATCACAATATTTATATTTCATCAATATAAAGTTTCAATCCATGTCCACTTTTTGTCTGTGTTTTGTTAAAAAAACGATTTTTGGAAAAATTAAGAAAAACATTGAAAAGTTTTAAAGCAAAAACATTGAAGATAATGTAAGAAGCATTTTGTCCATATATCACTTTAGCCTTCACTTACTTTTTGTGGGTGTTTTCTTAAAATAAACATTTGTATATCTTACCCCATATATCATATGCAACATTAAAACGTCAATTTTTATCGAACCAAACAGATTTTGATAAACTGGCTGAATAATATGTTGTGACAATGCTAATATCTATATATCATCCACATAAAGTCCACCCTTTGGCGATATTAATTTTAATGATGGGATAGGCTATTCAACAAACCGGACAGCGTGTAGCCTTCTCATATGTTAATTTACGAAAATCAATTATGTTCATACAAATTTTTCAAATATGTATGTTCTCAAGATTATGAACCATTTTAACCGTATGTTCCATATGTTTTCCCGCAGAAAAAAAAATTTACATATATATACCAATAGACGGGACACTGTTATATCTCCATTCGTCTCAGTTCTGCAAGTTGAAGTATTCAAACAATATTTCCATATGGACTTGTGCCAAACGTATCTACAAACATTTTCAATGCGATATAAAGATACTGTGTTTCGTGTTTCCATGTTTCATTGTATGCAGAATGTCTGTCCCTATTTTCGCCCATAAGCGCCTTAGTTCAAAATAACTCAAATTAGTCGATTCAACGTCGTTCCCCTGGCATATACCCAAACAAGATCAAAATCACTCAAAATTATGCCACTGGATGATTTAACACGCCTAAATTTCTTTAAATATGCTTTCCAAAAGTTTAAAGAAAAATCTGTTTTATTAAAAAAAATCCTATTCTGCGCTAAAGGTCGGGTTTGGGTAATGCCTTTATCAATAAGTAAATTATGCGTTATTGGATATTAACAAACCCACATGTGCTTCAAGAGAATACATTGCATCGACAAAACATGGCCATGAGGTGTGTAATTTATGTTGGAGGTGTGATTTGAACGTATTTTTAGTTGATGAAAATTATGGCCATTTTACGGTTAATGGAGTTAGGGTCCAGTTTTAGATATCATTGAAAAGCATGATTGGATAAATTCTTTCACTTTTTTTATTAATTGAACCATTGGGAAGTTTGTGTTAAAACGAAGCTTATAAATTCTAAAACAAGTTTATTCAAAAGTACTTAAATTCTCAATTAATACTTTGGTTGGAATAAACTTTTTGTTTTTGAATGATAACGATTTATTTTTTTGAAGTGTGTTCACTGTTTCAATCTGTCATTAGTCTTTTGTACGATCAACCCAAAGAATCGATCACTACAAACGTCCTCGTGTTATATTTAACATAAATTTAACATAAATAATATTTAAATGATATCTCTAGTATATCTTGATACCCTTTTTTGACTAAGAAAACAGCGTAGCTAAGTGTTTCTGACAGTTTGTTGACAATGTCGCAACTAGTTTTTTTAGTCAACGTAGATGGCGCCGTTTTAAGATTTATTGAGATATTAGGTGTACCCTTCCTTTGCAGTAATAAATTCTCAAATTCCTTCAAGTGGGGTAAAGTATCTCAGAAAGAGACAAATTGGCTGAGAAGTGGTAGAACGCGTTTAATTTCTAAGAGTGGTGGTCATACTGGCAACTTGACTGTGACATCATGTTGAGTACGGCCAAAGTTAGTTACACAGGGAGTGTAACTAACAAGAATGATGTTAAAGAAGTAGTGGTCTTTTCTGGCCTAAAACCACGCTTCAGGCGTATACACATTACGACAGGTTGGATCTTGTAGGTGATGTTGAGGAGATTTATGTCTCTGTAGTTGGGGTATTTCAGAGAGTCTCCTTTTAAGTGGATCTGGTAAAAGGTGCTGAGTGTTTTTTCTTCAAGGCTTCAGGCATACTTTTATATGAATAAATTATGCTTATGCGTTGGTGAATGTCACTCGCCAAATCATATCCACCGGCTGTATAAAGCTCGGCGGAAAGCCCGTCATTTCCGGCAGTCTTGCTAATCTTAAGTTAAGATATTGCTATCCTCACTTCACTAAGGTGGAGTGGTTGGTAGTTTATAACGTCGTGGTTAATATTGAATTGTTTGTTCTAGCTGATAGCGGGAGATTGTTTCAATCGTTTAACAGTCTTCAGAAGTGGTTCTTCCATGTCCTCAGCATCGACTATGTTTCAACTACGACCTTTCCTTGCTCATCTCGACATGATTCTTATCTCGCCTGTATCCCTGGCTTAGACGTTTTACACTTCGTAAAACATCATTCCTGGAGTGGCAGATCTTATGTCTTCGACCAATGGCAACTTTCTATTTTACTTCCAGCTTTGCCTTGTATGCCTTGATTTGGGCTTCAATCAGATAAGAATACGATTATTGGTCATTTTTCTTTAGAAAAATGAGAAAGGGGGCCTATATCACATTCGGTAGGCCGCGTTACTGTGCCATAATCAACCACTTATTTCTTAAAACGACGACCTTGATCCGGGATAATATGCTTCCATCTTATGCAGCTACACCCTAAATATCGATCACTCCTGCCGTCATAATGAAGACGGTTTTCGGCGACCGTTTTTTTTGTTTTTTTTTTTGTGAATATTTCAAGCCTTTTCTATGGCGACAATTCCAACATCTTGTAGGATATAACTAGTGCATTCCATTTAACGTAAAAATATTTGGAAAACAAAAAAGCAACATTTCTAACGTCTGAATTGTATCAGCAGAAGGTCTTTGTTTTTTCTTACATTCAAAGTACTTGACCATCAACTTTATTATAAGTTACCCCCCTTATTCATTAGAATTCACTAAAATAAAATACATAAGTATTTATGCAGCCTTTATTCAGGGTCGCAGTAATTCTTATTCATAAAATATTTCCCAAACATAAAAGATATTTGTGGTAAAATCTATTACAATTGGCTGTTCCACAGCCAAGGTATAATTTCAATGGTTAGAAACTCATGGGGACAACTTTGTTTACTTCACTTTTAGAACATTTTGCTGACTTATGTTGACTCAATACCATCTTTTACAAAGTTGAGTCTGTAGGTAAAGAAGAATTACCATTTGAATAAATTAAACCGTAAAACACAACTGCTTAAATACAAAACTACCCTGGACGGTTTTTGTTTAACTTCAATTGAATCTTTGGTAACCCTGATGCTCAGCCGTCTGTGTTTACAGAAAAAAAAACCCTTTGCAGGCACTATTCAACCATCAGACGCGTTTAGGAAATGCATACTCTTTTCAACTTTGTAAATATATGTTTTATGAATAAGTTTTTTTGCGTTTAGAGGCATTTTAAGGAGTGCATAACTTTATACACTCCTTATTATGAGTTTATAAATAAGGCTGTACAAAACATTCCTAAAAATTCCAATCCACTCATTATTCTCCATGACCCTCACTAATTTGTTTGAAAATATATAAATAGTTTTTTATCTTTCACACTGATATTATCAGCACTCCATTATCCTTTTGTGCCACATAAGCAAAAAAACTAATTAAGAGTGTCCTTTGTCTATCAAGAGTAGGGTTCCATTCGTTGTTTTAAGAAACGAATTGGAAAATAATAAAATTACATTTTGATTGAGTCGCAATGACTGTAAGGATACACCAACATAAAAACCAAACGACAGCACCACAAAGGATAAAACTACTCTCTGAATCGTTCATCGAATTAAAACGCTATCCATCACGTATCCGTGAATATTGTCTTTTCATTTCCTATACATTTCCATTTCCTCTTTCTGCAAAAGACAACTCTACATAAAATCGCATTCACAAACGTAACCTCCACATACAAACCACGCCAATTTTATATAATTTGTCGCAGCACAAGCTCACGAACACGACGACTATTTGCCACTTTGGTGGGTTATCCTCCAGTCATAGTATCGTTGGGTCAAACATCCGAACTTTGCACAAACGACACACGGACGACCCGTCCGCTGTCAGTGCGCTCCAAGTCGACATCATCAATGCCATTTGGCCTGATGTTAAATTAAGTAATTAAAAAGTTGATCATGGACCAGTTTCCATCCACCTCCGGTGTGAGAGTCAAGTCCGCCATTCTTCACCGCGTTGTTTCCTGTTAATAAAATACCTAATTTAAATGTCAATATTAACTGCGGATGAGTTTGGTCCTTGCCCGCGGGATTGTACTCTGACGAATCGAAGCCAACCAGTGCTCTCGCGTCCTAGAATAGACATTTGTCGGATGGACTTTTGTCTGTACATTTCCGTCGTGTTTGTCGAACGGAGAGTGAGCAAAACTTATTTCGCTTATTTGGAAAAAGTCACCACTAGTGGCACCAGACCACCCGGAAGCCATTTTAATGGGTAATTAAAACGAAAATTCCCTGACACACACAGCAGGACATAAAAACGGGCGCCGTAGTGGTGGCAGCCGGGGCAGGAGTTGAGCTAAGAACGTATTAAAAGCGCTCAACTCAGTTTCAATTTTAAACCAATTAACTTTGGTAATCTCAGGACTTGTTGGAGTTGGCGTTTTAGCCCATTGCCATTGTCCTTTCCTGTTTTTCTTTGTTGAATTGATATAGAGACACAATAAGAATAAGGGTATTACGATTTTATGCAGGGCAAAAGGAGGGCTGTATTTTGGATATGGGGTAAATATATCCCGTTGGTATGATTTAGAGTGCTGTTTTACGGGGAAATTGCAAACGAAACCGTAGACGAATTGGGAATTTATTAAGGTCGAACATTTACTATGCATCTAGTGTTTCTTTTACGCCAGTTTTTGAATGTTTTTGAGTCCTTGGTTTATTTATGAACCTTATTTCAATAGAAACGAGTTATACGAACGTGCTTTATATGCTATTAAATAATTTTGTAGAGAAGTTATATGTAAGCAAGGAGTGTTGCCATCGAGTACTTTTAAGTACATGCATACACATTACAACGTCTTGAAAATGTATTAGTTGAACGCCTTTAAACTATCTATAGCACTAAAATCGGTTTGCAGTACAAAGGTTTACACACCAGCGGGGCCACACATATAAAAAATCAAGTTTTAAAAATAACCTAATTCGATGCTAATGTGTTGCTACCGCACACCTCGAAGATTTTTCACTAACCTCCTTTCGTGATGATCTTACAACCTATTTGGAAAGTATCGCTTGTTTCTCAAATTCTCAAATTCGCCGCTCGGAGTCGGCATAAAACAGGAGGTCCCGCCATCGTGCAGGAAGTACACACGCACACATGAATGGTTGTGAGGAATCTCAGACCTGGGTACTAACGAGCCTGTTGCGACAAAAATTTGTATTTGTAATTATTACGCCTACTTTGAAAGCCTTAAGGCGGAGAAACATCATTATACTGGTGGAACTTGCACCTTGATATAGCGAACAAAGACACGGGATTAAAAAAAAAACATTTTATTGTGCGTTGGATTCAAATACATAGATGGTGTTAATTTTGTACTCGGTATAAAGAGAAAACTCTGAGCCAAAAGGAAATGCCAGCCCAAATCGAACTTCTTTTTTCTTCTATGTTTTAGGTATTATGTCCCTTCTCCGTTACTTGATACCTACACCATGGTTCGCTGGATCGAGCATCTGAAACCCAGAATGCATCCATTGCAGAGTTAGGCCGCACCCTAACTTGTCGGTACGGTATCCGTAATCGGTATTTCTTACCTTACTCAGAGGATACCGATACCGCCTTTCCTGCACATACCGAGCAAATCAGGAGTAACGCATTGAAATACATGTATTCGGTATATATTCGGTTCCGCATGTGTACCGAGAGTAGCGAACGAAACGATAGCGCACCGACAAGTGAGGTAGCGGCCTCAGTGATGGACAAGCTCAAATTCATAAATTTACAAAAAATCAACATTATAACGGACCCAGGTGTTCCTGCGGCTGATATGTCAAAAATTTTATTGGATTTATTAATATTTTTTGAATTATAGTAAACAAAATCTTTGTGTTCAAAAAGTTTTCTGTATCATTTAAGGACTAATAGTACGTTTCCACAGAACCGAAATGCGTCATTTCATTACCGAAGTTCAAAATTTAAAAGTAAACAAAAACAAATTGCATTGCTTTTTTACATTTTGTTGTTTTTTGTTTTGACTAGATAATTGTAAGCTAGTAACCTAGAGAAATATTTTTGTTTATAAATGAGAGGCAGTTTAAGTTTCAGCCAAACTCGGCATTCTGGAATGTGAAATTGTATGGCGAAATGTATAGCATTTCGTCTGAAATCACTAATTTCGCTGAAATAACGAATTTCGGCTCGCTGAAAACCTACAATAAGTGATGTCTTGCTTATCAGTTTAGCTATTTCCGATTGTCACGAAAACATTTTGCAAATCATTGACGGTTGGTTGACACTAATTGACTGTTAAAAATGTCTGTTTCAACACAATTTTCTTTGTCAGTTAGAGATGAAGTGATGTTCTGTTTGTCAATTCTGCTTGCCATCAAAGTTCATTGGCAATCATTGACAATTGTATGACAGACAATTAGACAAGTGTAAACTTAACTTTATTTTCTCCACAGTGAACGAACTTGACTTAAATTTCCGAACATATTTTGTACGAAATTTGTGATCTTTGGCAGCATTGCATACATTTGGGGTATCCATAAATCGTCAACTTAAACCACAAATATCATAAAAATGAAAAATGCGTATTAAAACAAAATACTTAACTGAGGTGGTAAAGATTGGCTTACATCGCAATACTGGGCCAATCTCGCAAATATTTTCATATGTGCATACTCTGCACAATCTTGTAAGAGGGAGCAATTCCAGAAGATTGATTTATTTGGTTGACCTTTAAATAGAGCTAGCAATCTAAAATACAATATTTTTTGCTCCCTATTATCTCCTTTTGTAGATTTAGGTTTTGTTTTGAAAGTAGGTACGTCGTGTTTATGGTCTACTATTTTTTTTTAAACATTTTATGTAAAAAAAGGAAATGTGTTAAATTAAGCAGTCACATTACCAATAAAAAATACTCTTAAAATTAATGATACCTTCGCAAGTACCGTGGCAAC
Organism: Rhingia rostrata; assembly: GCA_949824845.1. Lineage (NCBI taxonomy): Eukaryota > Metazoa > Arthropoda > Insecta > Diptera > Syrphidae > Rhingia > Rhingia rostrata. The sequence continues at coordinate 4,832,521 of OX463755.1, read as the reverse complement.
ACTGAAGCTAACTACAGCACCGAAATCTTACAGATAGACGAAATCACAACAATACTCGTATGAACATTACTCGCCTGCTCACACAACTATTCAATTGATATCCTCTTTACGATTATGTATATGAATTCAAATTTTCAATTCTACCTCCAACGCATGTTGTTGAAGAATATAATAGGTACATAGAAACGAAAGGATCTATTAAACTTATCCCTAAGATTTGCTATAAAAAGGACATACCATACAGGATACATAATAAAACGAAAATTAAACTAAAGAAAACTTATTTTATAGTTTTGTTGTTGTTGTACTTACCCGAATATCTCACGAACGTCTCCATTGATGCGTAACGAGTGTAAACATCCAGTGAATCCAGTACCACTTTGTGCTGGTGGCAGTTCGATTATAAGACCAATTGGAGCTTGTGGTGCTCCACCCAAATGCAACCATGTATTCAGGATGACATCGGGCGTGTGCATTCTTGATGGCAGTAATTTAAGCCATGTCGGTTGATCGCCGGACATGGCCAATGTGTCATTGACTAGCAGGGATGCGTTACAGTGTGTGTAATTGCGGCTAAAGTCCAATCTGTAAAATAGAGTGCGCCATGCAACAAAGAAAGAGAAAAAGAGATAGAATGTGTCAATAATTTGTTAAGCTGTATAAAATCCATCGCATGCATATGGTGGTGGGTGCGTTCAGTGGTACATATTATGATTGATGAAGTTAGATTTTATGGGACCGATGATTAATTTAATGTCCATTATGTGTAATTTATAATGCAATATTTTGACATAATGGATATACTTTGGAGAGATTGTGCATACAATTTATGGTTTTCGATTGAAGCTGAACTAAGTTCTTATTGTTCTGTAGTAATTTCAATTAAACACAAAATGGTGGGAGGGTATTTTTTTTTTGTGGCAATATGGCGGCACCATGGGCGAAGGAGGAATAGTGAAGGAATACTAGACCTACATTTGGATTTTGGGTTATTTAATTTGAAGGAGAATCTCTGACGGCAAGTTATGTTTTTAGTGGGTTTTGGGTTAGATCTCTGGTCAATCAATTACACTTTGGTAAATATCCCCTGAGAATCTAATGTCTTGGCAATTAGTATAACATTTATTTGAGTTTTCGGTAAAAAGTCTGCATCCATCATTTAATATGCACTATTTTTGCATGCAAAATTAGTTCCATGCTTTTTGCCATTTTGAAGGTTATTCCAAAATGCCTCCCTTATAGAAGCCCTAGTTTCTATTGACAAAAAATTGAGATACCGTTTTTGACAATTCTCCCTTGAGGCAAATTTTCCACTAGAAAAGACAGGAACAGATAGATGTATAAGAACCTCCCAATCAAGGTCTCTGGGCGGGTGTTTGGCCTGGCGTTTTACTGATGGAACAATTCTGGCCACTTCTGGGCGATTGCTTCCTTGAGGCACGACAGTTTCGCCGTAGGGGAGCTGCTCATAGTAGGTGATTCCATGCCAATCCCACCAACCCCACCCAGAAAACACAGCAAATTCGTTACTTGCGCACCCATAAACCGGGCTTCTTTTTATCCATCCTCCAAAGGGACTTGATGTTTTGAAATTATAGGTAGCCTCTTTATCACTCCATGACCTCTAATCATTGAATCTACGCTACCTAAGGTACAAGCGTGCTGGTAATTTTTTTGTCGTTAGTTTGAAGAATAGGATTTCGGGATCTGGTAAGATTATGTTTTTATTGGTATACACGTGGTTCTGGAAGCTAAAGGCTAAACTATAATAGAAGATGGTTGCGGACGACCACTTCCGTAACTGTGCGAACACATACAATTTGTATTTTACGACCATAATAGCTTTTCGCTTTGATTCGATTCGATCAGTTTTTGTTCACTTTTGCTCACTTGCAAAAATTCGAATTTATTCGCTCTTTCTCTTTATTTTGTTCTTTCATACAAAAATTTGACATTTCTCTTCAACAGCTGCGTACATTGAAGTTTGTAAGTTTATACGCAACGAGTTTTTTTTGTCAAAACGACTTCCACCCTGACAATCGCTTCCGTTCACAAAGGTCTATTAGGGTAACTTAAGTAATTTTCAGTACTGAAGAAAAATTAACGTAGAATTTTGAATTGAAATTGCTTCCGACTATTATAGTTCAGCCTTAACTTATAACTTGGGTTCCCGTAACTCCTAACTGTTAAATAATTTTCTGCAGAAATATCTGTTGGTATGCACATGGGTATCAGAAAGTGACATCGTTTCCTTTGACATCAGTTTTATGCCATTTGTTCTTTAATTGCAATTTACTTAAACGCTTTCCCGTTCTTCACAGTAAATTGAATTTACCCCCACTACAATATACCAAATTTTATTGCAAAATGACGGAGTTATCTACAGATTCACCCTGTTCTATTTTTGTTACTAAATTGTTGTATCTTAGAAAATAAATACTGTTTTGAGTTATTATTTCGTCCTATTTTTCACTGCATAACCTATTGGGGATCGGTCATAAATTACTGGCGTTTAAATGCGTTGTTTGTAAATTTAAGTGAGAAAAATCCACTTCCATAGAACAATAGTGTATCGGCCGCCTTAAAGCGGTTCAGTTTATTTTGGAAAAGCTAAAGAGATTTAAAGCATATCTCCATAAACCGAAAATAAAGCTCCTAGAATCCACAAGCCCACAAACAATAAAACAAAAATGTCTGTCCCACTTCAGTGTCAGCCCTATCACCCATCTATTTAAAAATTTAAATCTCTTCTATTTTTAAAGACCATTTCATATCAACTTAAATTGCCATGAATGTATACCCACTTTCACGGATCATTAAACACGATGACACCCAATTAATAATCTGGTTAAAAAACGGTTCAACCATTCTGTCAATATAGCTTTTGTACATAGTTGAAATATGCGCATAAACACATCTCTTCCTGTCCATTGCCCTGATTACACAATTAGTTTTAAAAGCTTTGTCAACGTCCATCCTAGTATTAAAAAAACAGTTGGCAGTTGTGTATTTCTAAAGCTTGTGAAATTTCCCTTTTTATTTGGCTCTAAATAAGCCTAACGTCAATAGTAAATGTTACCGCCAAGGATACCAATATCCCCCAAATAGCTGTAAAACAAAACTTCAATTGACCTACGTAATGTCTATGTTCGTCTAAAAACCTGTGTATTATTTGCCTTACAGTGGCATTCCCACAAACTGGAACATTAAAGACCCGCACTAATTTTTCTCTCAAACGGGCATCAACAGAAACCTAACGAGCGATAAATAGTAAGGGACCGGCCACCCGGTCAACGGTTAACGTCCATAGGCACTTTGTAGTCCAAATTGCTTTGCGCGCTGCAATCAAAGTGCTAACCAAAGCACTGGCTCTCAATTTAATGGCCTTTAATAGCCGCACCTACACTTACAGCCCGGACTCTCCAGTGACGAGGCCATTAGGTACACGACCGATAATATGAAAAACGTAAATTCGATTCCTCTGGCCTGACACATTTGGAAAGTCCGCGCCATTCGATTTACGAGCCTTATTTTTTGTGCGTCCACCAAATTTTTTGAGAGGTAAGGTTTCTTCGAAAAACCACGTTCTCCTCATGATTTATTGCCAACTTATGTAATGGGTAGCAGTTCCACATGCCCGGACGTACCCTCAAACCACCGCACCGCTAGGAAATACAAAATACTTACTCAGCTCTAATTGTGATTTCATTGCCAGTGTTTACGGGTGTTTCGAGTTCACTTAACAGCATCGTTTGTAAGCCGCACGAGAATTGGAATTGCAACAATCCCTTCTGTAGGAAGAGGGCCATGTAGTGTCCGCCTTTTGTGCCCTGTGCTGCGGCCAACATAATGAGACCATTTGTTGCACGTGTTCGCACTTTCAGTTGCACATGCATCGGTAGTACCGAATCGAGGTTATCGTGAGTTGGAATGTCCTTGTGGATGCGATGACTTACATAGGAGTCCCCTGAGAATGCCGCATTCTTTATGACAATAGTGCTTTCGCACAGTGGTCCTTGACGATCGAAACGGCAAACACACTAGAAGAAGAATAAACAAAAAAAAATTAATGGCAGCATAAATAAAAATGGGGGAGAGAGTTGTTACATCGAGGGAAAATGAAGCGATGAGCAGCGAAGTAAAACAAGTGAAATATCCTTTAATGGAAAAATAATTTTTAGGACAAATAGAGGATTCTTAATTTTTTTTTTAAATTAATCTTTTGTTACTTCTTGTCAACATGGGTCTTCATGTTAAGGGCTAAACCCACCGATATTAATAACCCACACTAATCTAATTTATTTTAATTTCTTAAAATGATTTTATTTTCATATAAAAAGATTTTATATTTTTTCCGTGCCGAAATTCTACTTTTTCATTTTACAGTTATGCATTGTACCGAAACTTGAAAATTTTTTTTTTATCGTTGTAAATTCTGTTTGCCAGAGCTTGTAGACCTCACTTTTCCTACATTTTTGTTGTTTTGTTCTGTGCCATTTTCGGTCCGAATAAAATGTCAAAACTGAACAGAAAAATTAAAAAAATAAAACAAAGTTTCGGTTTCGGTTGCTCGGTGGGCTTGGTCTTTTAGTCGTTCTACAAAATGTTGCTTTCACTCGTTTAAATGGCATCGTATCCACAGAGCCATACGTCTGCTCATCCTCGCTTACAAGATCCTCTCTGAATTGATATGTGAACGCCTGCGATCGTTCACCAACAAACTATTAGTTCCAAATCAGATTGGTTTTAGTCTAGTCGGTAAATCGTGGTAAAATCTTTACAATTCGACAGATCCTGAAAAAAAACCTAAAAACCTACACACGAAAGTTAATAGAGGCGAAATATATATATAGGGCCAAGCATAGTTTATCGGTATTCTGACCAAATTTGCCTATCTATGTACAATGACGATAAAGCATTCTCGCAGCTCTATCAAGGTCGGAAACGAAATCAACGAAACTTAAAATAATCAAATAGGATTAAACAAGGTTAGGCTTTGTCATTCGATTTCTTTAACAATGTTCTTGAGACAAGTGTATCGAGCCAGCATCAGGGCCTTAGTCTTTCATAAATATGCGGAACTACTTGCCTACGCTGCCGTGTTTGCGAGTCCAAAGAGGCAACTGACTTTAGTAGATTCTTGCATTCAGAAATAATGGTCAATATCGACGTATTGCTTAGGATATAACAGTCGCCAGATATTGTCTTAAACTATGACACCCGATTCCGACGAAATGCTTACACAGATGATACATATGAAACAAGGACATTTCTAATTACAGTTTACGTTATTTCCTTTTCAGTCAAAAAATTCAAAAATTTCAAAAATTAATATGCAACTGCTATTTTTGGCAGCTTATTTTTTTGGGAATTAATACTGATTTCGATTCGCAGCCACAAAAAAATTCTGCGTGAAAGTCGAATTTGTTTGGTGGCCCGATAACATGCAGTTCCGACCAGACAGTGCTACCGCATATATAGCTCACGTGACAATAGGCATTTTGAAAGATGTGTAAAGAATGACGTCTTCAATCCGTAGGCACTCGGAAAACGTAGGATCCTCATTAAAGGATTACCTTTTTACATATCAGCCCTAAACGAGCTATGTTACACTTTGTATGTAAGTGGTTGTTACACCAGCGATGAGTACTTTCTTTACATGAAACGATGATCTTCAATCCAACTTTTTTCCAACAATACAAAATTTATGTCGTCTTCTTGTAATACAAACGAAAAACAAAAAAAGAAAAAAAAATGTATAGCTGTGTATCTAAATTTAACGCCCGACTTAAATTAGTCCTTCCTGTGTTACAGTAGTGTTTAATAACCGTCACGTGATCATATAAATTTCCTTGCCTCCCATACAGAAAAGCATACACAAACAAAAGCGTAAAGTCGGGGGGCCAACAATACAAACAGAAACTTTCGACCCAACTTTGATGGAAAAGTAAATGTTATCAAATGCAATATATATTCGCAATGATAGGCGACGTGGGGGTGCCACCCCTCGGAGCACTCGGAGCCGCCAGCGCCTGCAGAAACACTCACAGAGCAGCATATTAAACTCGGGTGAGAGTCCCGCTGCATGCAAATTAGCTCTTCTCGGAACCAAGTTGCGAATGTGCAAGTTTGACGTCGACAGCGATGATGACGACGACGACGATGGTGATGATGATAGTGTTGCTGATGATACGAGGTCCCCACACATGATCACATTGACTTTAATGAGGATATATGAGAAAGCAGTTCCCATCAGGACTCGAGTTGCTTACCAAGGAACGCCACTAATAGTTGAAACCTTTTCCCCCAGAGATGTGCCAAGTACCAATAGAGGACACAAGTGCATGGAAAATCAATATTTTGTCATTGGTTGCGATTTTGAAATGAACCGAGCAAAGCTGGAGGTCGCCTGAATTACAGGCGAACAATAAATTTACAACGCTTTCATGTGTACATGGGTGTATTGACATCGTGCATGGATTTACCAGCCAAGCAAAGCGGAAATGTATACACCCGCCCAGGTTACAAGGATTGACTGTTGTGAATGAAAACAATTCGAGTTATTATTGTGCAAACTTTATTCCTAGACGCGCTTGTTTTTGGCCGGCTTCATGGACGGACAACATTGCTGTTGATCTCTGGGGCGTTTTTCTTTTGTTGTTGGTAACGTCGAGGGAATGACGACAACGATTGTGCGATATTTTACAACTCTGTTGGTTTTGGGTGCACAAATATGTGCTCTGACTAGTGGATGATGAAATGCAGCCAGGACTCTGTATGGCCAATAAAGGAAAACAATATTAAGGCGATTACAAATACCAAACGCGGCTAATTGAATGAACCGTCAGGCAGCGGATTGTTTGGAGTGGAGATAAATGAAGACTTTAAGTGGATGATGACTGATTTATTTTGTTGTGCGTTGAGGATTGTGTGGTTACGCTTCAGTTGAGACATGGGTTGTCATTAGGGGGGATGTGGACAAAGTTTATGTTTTAAACAATTTGGACTCAAAATTAGTTTTTGAGTCTGCGAGCCGTGGGATTAAGATGTATTCTGGCTTAATTTTCAAAACACCATTGGAAACATTACAAAGAAAAAAAATTCGTCGGGAAGATGAGCAATTCATGAGAAGAATGCCAAGGACTTTCCTGGTGAATTTATCTTAAACGACCTGATGGTGATAAATAGCATGTTCTCCAAACAAAGCTTGTTAATGTTTATGAAATAGTAAACATGATCGTTGCAGCCAAGCAAACTTATGAGAGACTACCTAAGGAAGATGTTAAAATTGTGCTGGGATATTTGGAAGAGAATATATCTTTTGCAACATTGTTGCAGAACATTGGAAACCATACCACCAGCATATATTATCGAAGAACAGGGACAACGGTGCCAACAAGCCATGATCAATCAACAAGAAACTCCTGGTTTGATGAAGACTACCGAAATATACTCGCATACAATACCAACAACAAGGCATACCTACAAGGCAAAGCCGCATGTGAAGACGAGAGCCGCTATTGAGCTCTATATGCAAAGAAGAAGAGAAGAACATAGGCTTCTCAGAAAAAAAGCAAAAGAATCACGCGATCGATGACATATAGAGAATCGTTTCCAGGAAAGATATTCATAAGTTTTACCAAAGTGTTAAACTTTCTGCCCAGGAATACAAGGCAGGAACATATACCTGTTGAGATAAACAAGGAAAAATTGAAGTTGGGATACAATCGATGCTGAGGATATAGAGGAACCACTTTTGCAGACTGTTAAACGGCGATGACGAACAATATTCCGCTGTCAGACAAAATATAGACATTATGATTGTCTAGATATGTTGTTCAGACACTTTTTCAAAATCTCTTACGGTTTGCCCTAACATTTTGTTTTTCTGGAAAGGGGGCGTGGCAGTGGGCGGATTTCAAAAATTTTTACACTTGTACTGCTGGGAGCAACAACAAGCACGTGTACCAAATTCTATCATTCTCACATTTTAAGGCCCAAAACCTGGTGACGTATGGACGGGCGGACGGACAGCCAGATATGGCTAAATCGACTCAGCTATCGATTCTGATTATTTCTTATTTCTCTATGTTACAAACTATGTATCAAAACTTATATACCCCTATGGGATAGGGTACAAAGAGACCCTCTGAACTCCGCTAACAGCTGGGGCTTAAGTCATTTCAACATCACCTGCATGATCCCATTTGCCCTCATATGTGAACACCTGAAACCGTTTACCAACAACATGATCATAAATTGGCACTAAACGATGGTAAGACACAACATCGAAGAATTGAACAGAACGTCACCATTGATAGATATGACTTTGAGGTGGGTAGTACGTCACTTTTTCTATCTCGAATCCGTTATAAACTCTGAGAACAAATTTTCGTCAGATATTAAACGCAGAATTACTCTTGCCAATCACCGTTTCTTCGGGCTTAAAAGGCAATTCTATAGTAAACCCCTCATTCGTACTACTAAGGATAAATCTTTCTACCAAAAAAAAAAAAAAAAAATTGACATTTGTGGACTAGACAATTTAAAATGCAAGTAAACAAGCCATGGACCGATACACTCCCCATGAACGCGGAATAATCGTGTCTATTTTTTGCGTAACAATTTTCTGTAGTGTTGGCGCAGCGCGAATTCCGTCGCCGATTCCCCGGCCGTCCGACACCGACTGCGCAAACACTGCGCCGTTTGCCCACCAGCCTTGAAGAATATGGGACCACACGAGACGTTACCAAGAGTGGCCGCCCCCGGAGCGCTCGTTGTGCCGAGAATATCGCCGCTGTTGCCGAGGATGTCGAGCTGTCGCCGGAAACATCGACCAGACGCCGTGCCTCGCAATTAGCCATCAGCCGGTCGTCCCTAAGGCGAATTTCGGTCAAAGACTTACGCATGTTCCCGTACAAAGTCCAGTCCGTGCATCGGGTGCAGCCTGTCGACCGCCAAAGCCATCCTCAATCTCGAGGACGAAGTGGAAGATTTTTCGACCAAAATCATAATGAGCGATGAGGCTCATTTTTCCTTCAGCGAGTACGTGAACAAGCAAAACCATCGCTTCTGGGGTACCGGAAATCCACGAGTAATGCACGAGGAGCCATTACAGCCGCTCAAAGTTACTGCATGGTGCGCTGTTCACGCTGGACAGAGAACGCCGCTGGCCAAACGACAACAGTGGACGGTGCGCGCTATACGGCCATGTTAACTGAGTTTTTCCTGCCGCAATTGGACGAATTAGGACTGGAGGGGATGTGGCTCCAACAGGACTAACAATGGCACACACTGCGCGAGCCACAACCGATATTCTGAATAGCCAAACAACATCGGATGACTTCTTTTGGCCCATCTTGTAAATATATGGACCGCTAGTAGCCAACTTTACGTAATGTTCCAAAACCTCATACACGCCACTGTTTAACTGCAGAAAACTAAGTAAGCAAAAAAAGTTTGCTTTATCACATTGCAAAAAAATGTGTAAATGATCATAAAACAGTAGTAAGAAATAAATGTTTAAAAACTTTTTTAGTTTATGGGGCAGTAAGTAAAGAAATGTATTGTTATTGCAGAATTTATTTGAAATCACTCTTGTAGTATTCCATCTTTTGAATAGATGACGTTACATGTCGCCTCGGAAAAGACTCTCCTGGCACAAGATGTCACTCTTTTGTTAGCATGGTACTTTGGAAATGTGAGCTTGACGGCGGCATGTGTTGCTTTGCTAATCCGCAGTGAAACAGCGGAGCCCGTGCTGTTTGGGAAAATATTTTCTCGCAGTAGCGTATGAAAATGACATTTCACAAGCAGCCCATAAGTTAATGCTACCCGTACTTCAAGTAAATAAATGGACTTTAGTCGAAAGCTATCAATTCCCACGTTCAGACGTTGTACTCAGTCATTTCCTCGCAGCTGACCGATGATGTGTGATAAAATATACGAAAAAGTACAATAGGACTTAAACGTCCGCTGCTCTTAATCTTAATGACGAATTATTGATATTTTTTTAAGAAGATTACATTTTATTGACGAAAGCCCTGCGTATTTACTTTTGTCAGCTAGGTTTGTTTTTACATCCATTGCCGTGACATTGTCCTCCATTGTATACGACAGGTTATAACTTTAAGCCACAAAAAGACACACAAGGAACCCGCTTTTATATAATATGAACACCACATTCTCAAGAGGACTCTGAATCTAGAAATAAAACTGAATCTGTAGGGCCAACATTCGACACAGATTCTCAATTACCAACTCAATCCTGACACGAAACACAAAACCGTTTTTACATTCCTGCGAAGATGTCGTCTCCCACAGTAACATAACACGAACGTATGGTGTATACACTAATTAAAATAAGCTGGAGAAATGTTAAATATGTATAACGGTATGCCTTTCACAATCAACCATTTTAAACCTCAAGCAAGTATATGTTAGTGTAGCAAAAGGTGAACATTATCGCCTGCTGATACTAATATTAAAGTGGAAAGCAGTGAATAGATCTTGTGCCCGTTCGCATCCGACAAAAGTTCTACCTAGACCGGAACAGAGGAAACGAACTTTTATCTGGAAAGATACAGTTTGCTATTACTCACCCTGGAGCCTTCTGAAGTGGTGACACAAGTGCCTCCATTGTAGCAACCCAATTTGATGCAATCCGGAACGCCAGTGGTGAAGTTGTCCACTCCACCAGATGCTCCACCGGTGCCACCCGTCCCACTGCCACCTGATTCTGAGCTCTCCTCGGACGAAGATGATGAGGATGAGGACGATGAAATCGACGTTTGTGTCGTAAGGACCGCTGGCGGTAATGTCGGTGGTGGATGCGTTGGGGCGGGTGTAGTTGTAGTTGGAGGTGGTGGAGGAGGTGGAGGTGTTGTTGTAGTCGTGGGAGGTGGAGGTGGTGGTGGTGTTTGTGTAGGTGCCTGCGTCGTTGGCGGTGGAACATACTCAGTGGTTGTTGGAGGGGGTGGAACCTTTGTCGTGTATGTCACCAAGTCGTCTGTATAGAGGGTTTTTGTTGTGTGCTCCATGAATGGTGGTGGTGTTGGCCGTTGGCTAGAACCACTGGGCCAATATGGGGAAATGGTCGGGTGTGGTGAGACTGAGGTAAGTCCACTACCCATCCTGGTGGGAGTTGACGTTGTTATATCGATGCTCACTCCGGGCGAATCATAGTCATACGGTGACACTGTTGAGGGGAAGAATGGCGTAGGTGGTCGGTATGTCGTAACCCGACCGCCGCCTTGCACACCAAACTCCTTTGTGTAGTCGGTCACCTTGGTTGACACATAGACCTCGGGGTACTCGGTAAAGAATGGCGCAACTGTCGTTGTTATCCCGAAGGAGGATGGTCGACGAGTTGTCGCCCCATATCCGCCGGTATCTTTTTCATCGTAGTCTGTGTACTCAGTTTGAAGACTGGTGCTGATGGTCGTCGTGTCCGGGTGATATCTGTGAGTTTCTGGGAAATCTGTACCATAGCCTGTCGTCGTTGGCCACTTCGTAGGCGGTCTTCGGGTGGTAAATTCGTAGGGGAAAGTCGTCTTAATTGTGGTTCGATGATGGATTATTGTCGGATGTGCTGTGATTGTTATTGGAAGCTCTTCGGATTCCTCGCTGCTGCTGTACACATGGGATTTCCCCGTCGTCGTTTCCGTCACCTCAAACCGAGAGATTGTTGTGTACTCGTATTCATCGGATTCGGCCGTTTCGGCTGACGAACTACCGTCTGAAGTGATCGATTCGCCGGTGTCGCCACCACTTTCACTACTGCTCGATACACTGCCAGCGGTGGTATAGACTGACGACGATGGGGTGGTACCTTCTTCAGAACTTGGCGCCTCAGTAGTGGTGGTGGTAGTAGTTGTCGGTGCAGGCGTAATCGGCGCAGTGTAATTGCAGTCTAACGAGTCCTCTCCGATCATTAGGCATTCGCAAAGCATTCCCGTCAGCATCGGCGGACACGAGCAGGTGAAGGTGTCAACACCATCTATACATACGCCGCCATTCATACACTTTGGTCCCAACTGACACTCGTCGTACTGGAATTCACATTTTTCACCGTGATAGTCGGGCACACAGTAACACGTTGGCACACCCTCCTCCATCAAGCAGAGCGCATTATTCTGACAGGGATTATCTGCACAAATGAGGATTTCCTCCTCGCAATTAGTTCCAGTGTAGCCCATGGGGCAGGCACAGACATACGCGGCCAATTTGTCCACACAAACACCACCATTTTGACAGGGCGAGGACTCGCACTCGTTAATCTCCTCTTGGCATATTCGACCCTTCCAGCCGGGCGGGCAGTCGCAGGTGAACTCTAAGCCAGGACCTTCTATGCATTCGCCGCCATTGTGACATCTGGCGCCCGTACCTGCAATGTAAAAGAAGAGTGATGAATGACAATACTTTGTGGTCACCCCACTGGACGGGGTGTGAGGGTCGTCCCTGTTAAAATTAATTTTGCTACAATGTGCTAAAGTAGATGTTTGTGAAATCCACTTACCTGTTTCACAGACGGCCACATCAATTTCACAATGTGTACCCAAATATCCTGGTTGACAAGTACATAGATATCCGTTATCTCTGTCCCGGCAAATGCCACCGCTTTGGCATGGGTTGGACTTGCATTCGTCCACGTTCTCTTGACAGTTTTCTCCTGCAAATATGTTGTAAGATGAATTAAGGATTTAACTTGTCTAAGGGTAAGAGGATGAACCTTAAAGCACATATACAAACACAAACACAACTTGACCTATTCCCCCCTTCACTTTTATTATTTTTTATCTTTATTGTTATTTTTTGCCTTTTGGTCCTAGTGGTTAATTTGCGTTGGCAGAGAGTGTATATGCCCGACCGGTGGTGCGGAAGGGGGAGGGATGGATCGAGTGAGTGAAACAATTTAGCTGGATAAATATTTTTCTTTTATTTACCAGTAGCGGATGTGCTAGATAAAATAAGGATTGATGTTTGCAGCGAAAATTGGCTTCGTTTGAAAGCATTCCTCTCTACAGACAGATGAAAGCGGATAGCAAATAGACGGGTTTTGTATAGAAAGAAGAAGGGTGTACAAAGCTCACAACTGTCATGTTCTGTGTGCTACCACGCATTCTCTTTGAGGTTTGCGAATGGGTTTAGGCGAAGAAACTTCTGATTACAGAGATATAAGTACGCCATTATGCAAATTGTTATTTATGTGTGGATGGCAATTGAAATATTAAAATGATTTTATTCCTGGGCAAAGTTTCCGTCATATGGAACTCTTAATAGAAGAGAATTGGAAACAATTGGTTTTGTTGCAATATGTAATCGGGTAGGTAAGGTTCAATGGGCTGATGATGCTCAGGTGAATCGTAAAGTTGGTATAGGTATTGAACGTTAAATATGTACCTGGATATATGGTGATATTCTTAATTATTCCATATGTTCCTGGCTCTAATTTGTTTCTCTGACTTAATGTGTTTTTTTTTGCCCATGGCTTAGTATACCAACTTAGCTCTTTAGAAATAGATGAAGCGTCTTGGGAGCTATTGCAATAGTCTAGATACATAATTCTACTCTGTTGAAACACTATACAATCGGTGCGATGTATCCGAATTTATTTTTTTCATTGTTAAAGACCAGAGCACCACCAATCATTCGCACAAAAAAAAGTGTCACAACTAAAAAAAACTCATTTTTGAGCTTTAAACGCAAAAAAAAAAATTGTCAATTTTCCAGGACTTTTCTATCTAGGAGTCATTGATTTAAGTTTATAGTTTTTTTTTCCCCAAAACGTAAAATGTCGCTTTAGATGTTTAACTTAAAATTAAAGGTGTTTTAAAAAATTAACATAATTTTAGTTGTGACTGTGGTTCTTGTTGCAAACAAACAGTTTTGCAATAAATATCAAAGGTTTGGGGAAAAAATTAAGTGTTGGTTAAAATAGTTTTGCTGTCTTTTCTCTGAAAAATATTTGTTTACAATAACCTCAATCAACGTTTAAGTTGACTTAGGTTATTGTAAACCCTTTGTATTATTTTTAGTTACTACACTTTAGAAAAATGAAAAGTTGAAATTTAGAGTTAATACAGTTTTGTTGTTTCAATAAAGATGTAAGTTTTTAAATATCAAATAAATACCAAATGCTTCCAATTTTATAAGGAACTCCTATAGTCGAACTACTCGTCCTTATATTAAGTATTTTTTTTAAGATTACCAATGTATCAATATAAATCTATAAAAAGTGTTGTTAAATTTAAGGGCCGATGTTGATTTTGAATAAAACATAAATTATTTAGGAAATTATTGTCATTTCTTTTTATTATGATAATATTGGTATGGTTCAATTATGTATGGAATAAAATATCGGCCAAATGGTCGCCGCCGGCGGCACACCTCCATCCGATGGTCCAAATTTTCGATGACGCTGAGGCATAATTGAGGTTATATGCCGTTAATGTGCCGAATCATCTCATCCTTTAGCTATTGAATTGTTGCTGGCTTATCGACGTACACCTTTGCTTTCAATTAACCCCAAAGAAAGAAGTCCAACGGTGTCAAATCACATGATCTTGGCGGCCAGTTGCCATCGCCACCACGTGAGATAGCACGGCCATTGAATTTGTCGCGCAGAAGAGCCATTGTTTCGTTAGCTGTGTGGCAATTGACACCGTCCGGTCCTGTTGAAACCATTCACAGTAACTGCCTGACCCGCCTCATTTCGCAAAAAAAAATACGGCCCAATGATGCCGCCAGCCCATACATAAACCGCACCAAATACTCACTTTGTGGGTGTATTGGTTTTTCGACAATCACTCTTGGAATATCATTCGCCCAAGTGCGGCAATTCGGTTTATTGAAGAATCCACTGAGGTGAAAATGTGCCTCATCACTGAAGTTGGTTTTCTTCGAAAATTGGTCATAAAATGTTGCCATTTCTTGCCACCATTCTGACCATTGACAACGCTTGAAATGGTCAAGAGGCTTTAGTCCTTGAGTCAATTGCACCTCAAAGGCGTGTAAATGTTAGTCCGTATGCATAATGTTCATCAACGACGAGCGTGAGAGGTGCAATTGTTGGGCACGACGACGAGTTGAGGTGGACGTCTCTTCAGCCACACTATCGCAAACAGCAGCAACATTTTCTGCAGTATGAGCTGTACGAGCATGCACTAGTGTTTTCACATCTCATACAGACCCGGTTTGGTCGAATTTTTGTCCGATTTTTCCGATTGTATGCAAATTTGGACGATTTAATTGATTGAAAAAATGACGAAATGCACGATATGAATTTTTTATTTGTACGCCCATTTTCATAATAAGTCTAAATAACTTAAACGCGTTATTCAAAACGGCCCTTTAAATTTAACCACCCGTTATATATAAATTGAGCCTTAAAATGTTTGGCGCCGATTTACGCCTAAACGCATTTACTGATTTTAACCAATTTTTCACACATCTTCAGGATTGCTCAATATATCGTTTTTATGAAGTTTGGTTGAAATCGGAAAACGTATGTGTGTGTTGTGCGTGAGTACCCAATTTTCAGAAAAACGTGTTTTTTTGGTTAAACTGTAAGGAATTTTGAGATAGTGTCTGATATTAAGACATTCTGAATACCTATCTATGTTTGGTCAACAAAGTTTTTTACCACTCGCACCTTTTGAGGGTGTTTTTCCTTAAAAAAAACTAATTTCGATACAAAAAACACTCGCTTTAAATAAAAAACTTAAATTTTAATCGGTCGAAAATTAATTAAAATTTGAATCGTTAAAAAATAGTTATCTTGATTCATGTCAACCTTTTCAACACAAAAACAAAGTTTTCGTAGCTACGGGTGCTATTGAATTTTACCGGTTTTGTGGAAAGTGAAAGTGAGTGCTCATTTAAAAAAAAAAAATCGTGTCGATACCATTAAATTGTGATCGGTTTACATTTGCTGGATCATCGTTCAAATATTATCGATTGTTTTGCTAAATATTGAAAATACATAAGAGCGAGATAAAATTTTAACGACTCCTAGGTGCACTAAATGGAATTCCGACGTACTTCAATGGAATTGAAATTGTATATTCTTTAAATGTTGTATATACGTTTAACTCACGTAACTTTCAACCAAATTTCTTGGTTTTTATTTTAAACTAACTCGCAAAAACAATGAGAAGGATTTTCCCCCTATGCATACTGCCACACCCACTAAAAAAACGTTTTTTTTTTTGTGAAAGCCGCAAGAAATTTGGAAAAAAAAGTGTCTGAACAAGATATTTAGACATTCTGAATATCTACATTTGGTCAACACAATGATTTTGAGGGCGTATTTCGTTGAGAACTGTATTTGGTACATTGCGAGTAAAAAAGATAAAAATAAATGCTACAAGACCATCCGCTGACACATTCTCTAGACACTTGTTAGAAATATCGGCGATTGAAAAGTTGCTGTCCATAAAATACTGGTTGCATACCCAACCATTTCTGCACAATCGTTGATACGCAAAATGCTCTCATTGATAGCATATTGCCCGATGTATGCATACAGAAAGGCAGAAAGATCCATTTTGGCTGCAAAAAATGTGGACGTCGACGATTTGAACTTCAAGATACGGCAGTCGTTGCCAGGCGAATACGTTTGTATAATACCATCGGGCGGTTCAGAGTTTTTAAACTCATTGGATATGCCAGGCATGCCAACACGCCTTCTACAAAGTTTTAAATTTGGATTGCACATGAACCCGTGGTGGGTTGCAATGGCACATTAGTCATTAAAAAATTATTGAAAAACATAATCGAAGCCACCAATTCGAATAGCAAATTCCGAGGTGAAATGTTCTGCTGACAAGGACAAACCATGTCTGTTTGCGTCTTAAGTTTGGCCATACCAATTTTTTTTTGACAATTAAACGTGACATTTACTCGCGTGAGCAAACCATCGAGCTTATAAGTGTTAGATAAAGACGAACTGACATTTAATTGCTCATCAAAATTGATATTGATTTTTAGTCGATGTACTTGAGGTAAGCGACCCGGTACAGCTGCATCCGAAACTGGATCCAGAAAATTCATAGCACAGAACTGCGACTCACAACAACAGCACACATTGAGTTACAAATTTAATAATTTACGTTTGATTCCTTTCAGATCGATCAACGCTCTTTCTTTTCTATCGATCACATTCGATCAATTTTGTCGATCGTGAAATCAAGCAAAGACACTTACAATATATTCGTTATTTTTAATATAACAAATATTCACAAGAAGTAATTTATATGGCAAAACAACGTTTGTCGGGTCAGCTGGTATCAAAATAAAATTCACACCAGTTATGTGATTGATTGATTTGTGGCATATGCCCAACATATGTAAGCTTCTCCGGAATTACACTCACAATAATGTATTTCATGTTGAATTCGGAACTTGATTGGTTTACCCGTATAGCTTGAAAAAATCTATATGAAAACTATGTGGCAATATTAACAGTGTCTTATGTAAAAACATTTGGCAACTTTTGTAAGATGTCTATAAGAACTGAACAAAAGTAGCAAAAATTGTTTGTGGCCTTGTACAAGGCGTTATTATCTTTTTCATCATCAGTCTGAAGAAGCCGTCTTTTAAAAACCCAGAAACTCTTTCTGCCTAACATCTGTGTATGATTGAGATCTATATTGAGTTGTATGTATTATACATTCATAATAATTATTATTTATGTTTAACTTTCTCTTACAAAGAGTAAGATATGGTTTTCGTGAAAATTTTTGATCTCGAGATTTTGATTGATTCTAACATTACGAATATAGCGGATCTAAAAAAAAGTCGTTTTTGGAATTCCGCCTGTCGTGGGCTCGTCGGTCCGTCTGTCCGTACACGTCTTTCCAGCCTAAGCGACTAGGCCATCTTCTTCAAACTTCGTATAAAGCGTTTTTTTTTTTGTCATAATTCTAGGCCGTTTTTTTTCGTTTGCTTTTAGCCATGTTATTACCGGTATCTGCCATACAAAAATCATACATAACCTCAATTTTCTCGAAAAAGGCTCTAATGATTTTGAATACTACTATTAGTGTTTTCATGAGTTCCACACAGTTGGTTTTGGCCCAAATGTCCCCAAACGGACTTTTCAGTTTTGGCCAATTACGAAAAATCACATGGACACTGATTACTTTTAATTACGGAACAATCGTTCGTAGAATCACATTTCAATTTCAATATCATTTTAAGCATCATTAAGCAAAGTAAATATTTTTTGGCCAAATTATCAAAAACCTTAAATTAAGATAAAGTTGCGTAGTACCCAGTCGTGCACCCACCACTCATTGTTATTATCGCAGCGTCAGAGAACGAACTAAATGACAATAATTCTCCCTGCCACCCAGATGACCGATTTCGATCAAGCCCACAAGTTATATGTTGGTTATTTTGGACTTTCATTAACTTTTGACACTAGAATAGAAGTGTCATCTCGCGATCGCAATTTCACGACTGACACATAGATGACTCTGTAGTAAAAATAAATCCATTATTTTTCATGCAAAAATATTATTTTTTAGAAAGCTTTTTGCGTTCTGAAGGCATCCCCACTTTTCGGCGGGCTCACTGGTGCGATGGTTAGTGTGATGCTGCCCAGAAGGTCTGGTTTCGATTCCCAGCCATAGAAATACCTAAATGATTTTTCACTGGCCCTCCACTCGTGATGATTTGAAAATTCATCCGAATAGTATCAATTTTAATCGAAAAGGTTATCTCATGAAAAGGTCCCGCCATCGTGCAAAGATCCTGTTGCGCCATAAGTTTATGTTTTTTTTTTGTTCTCAGGTCCGGACTATAAGGTGACGCACAAAAAAGCTCCTAACCAAACTATCAGAGCTTCTGGCTAATCGCTATCGATGTGTGTGACCTGGCGTTGTTCTGATGGAACACAATTCTTCTCCTATTGTTCAAAGCTGACAACGTCTGGGGGATTGTTTCCCCCAGACGGTACATTTATTATCAGTACACTTCCGAATTGAGAGTTTTGCCTTAGGGAAGGATGCAGCTCATAGTCGATGATTCTCTGCCCATACCAGCAAACAGAGCAAAACCTTCCTGGCTTTACCACCGTTTGCGCTGGCTCAGCAAGCTGTACTTAGACTTAATAAACCTAACATTATTTATTTTGTGTTAATGTTTTTCATTAAGTTGTAGTATTGTTTTACTATTAGAAAAGGGTTCACGTGGGGTGGATGATGAGGTGAAAAATCAAAATGGGCCCATTAGCCATGTGCAGTTGCCTCGTTATAGACGTAGTTGATTCGGTGGAAGTTAAGTCGAAAGAGTCAAACAGGTGTCAGAATTCGAAAGTTGGCCAATGTTAAACGAGGCAGTGGTAGGATATCGGCTATTTCACGGAGTTTTTGAAGTGATGGAATTTTTATTATTTTTGAACGATCCAGATAGTGGGGTAAATTAAAACGTTCTCCCAGCGAATATCGCGTAAAGCAAAACGGATGAATCTCTGTTGGCAACACTCAACTTGATGGGAATAGGTATAGCGATAAGGCCAACAGGTCTATCAAATGTAAACACCAGAGATATTGTGGCCAGCGTTTCACACACCCAAATGCGGGGTTGCCTCTGCTGATAATGTTATCAACATGACACCAAACATTTATTAAACTGTCACAGGTAACACCAAAATCACGCATGAAATTAACAGTTGGAATGGGCTCGCCACAGATTGTATAAATGTTTAAAAGCTCATTAAATCAGCTCTAAGTTTGTAAAAGCAAAGAGTATAGAACTACATAGCGTTTGCATCTCATACAACGAACATTTTCTATGTGGGGTACTGATACCCCAGCATGAAACAACAAAAAAGCCGATGCGATCGGCGAAATTTTTCCTTCGCACTTACCGCCCGCGTCTGAAACGGTCACAATTTTATTAGCTGTGATGCGTATTCTATGTAGTTCTATACTCTTACATCACGTAAGTATCCAGCCTTAACGATTCCGTAATTTAAGATTTTAGTAAATTTAGATTTCGAAATTTACCTCTTCAGAAGATCCCAGTTCTTATTTGCTTATTGCTTATGGATTCAAATGTCACCTACTCTAACAATTCGACTTTTTCCATAAATGCTCAAGTTAATGGATCTCAACAGTATACTCAACAAAAATGCACTTCCTCCAATGAACAAAAAAAAAATCATCGTAATATGTCTTCCTCATAATAATTAACTCTCGCCATCCTATTTGCTAAGTACAAAGCAAAGGTTCTTAAGCTAAAAGACCATAAATGTCACAAATGTACATCTCCACATAACACACCAAAGTAAACTAATTACCCACGTCATTTGGGATTAGGATCATATGGCTTCTAAGTGTATTCCCGGCTCGGGCAAAATCAAAACAATTTTCCATCTCCTCCCAGCCAATGATTCAGTGGTTGGCTTTCCTTGATGTCATAACTGAATTACCTCGTTCGACAGTCGGTAATAGCATGGCAAACACAACAAATCGTTCGGAAACCATATAAACTCTGCTTTTGTCCCTTTGGTGCGGGGGTGGTATGTTTTTTTTTTTTTTAGCCCAGAACCCACTTAGGTATACTCAAACAAAGGGAAATGTGTGTCTCTGATCTTTGTCCACCGTACATTGCAAAAAACTGGGTAAATTATTCCATGGAAAAAAAAATAATCGAACATCTTTAGCCACTTTCGCTTTCTTAATGTGTGCACAGCAGACCTACTTTTACGGACCGACAAAAAGGCCAAAAAGTGGTTCGGTTTTTATTGATTTACCCGTACGACCCCAGCAAATGAGTGAGGTGAGTAGGCCTTAACCGAAGCAGGAGCGGTAAATGCCAAACACCAGGGTTGAACGATGTTTGCTTTTGTTTGAGTAATTAGTGGTTATTTCGTTTTTAGCCAGGAGGCAAATAATTGGCATGTTAAATGGGTTTTTCAGGAAAAAAATGTCAGGGAGTATTGTGCGGTTGAGGTTTTGGTAATAGAAGATAATGGAAGGCAATTTGTCGAATATGGCCAGATATTAAATTCTAGGGCAACTGATTAAGAATCATTCTAAAAGTGTCTTAGGAGATATCCTTTGTCAAATCATCTTTAAACCGAACATATGACGAACTTATGTAGCAGAAAGTTTTTTAAATATTTTAGTCAAACACTTCATTGGAATTCTAGAACTTTTTAACCCTTAGGCCGTGCACCAATTTCGTTTAAATGTTAGCTAGTGGATAATATTTGACATTAGTTTGACGTTAGGTATATCTACTGAAGATTGATAGAGATGAAAAGCAGGTTGTGGATTATTCACATTATTCCATATATGGAGTTCCGGCCCATTGTGCATCGTTCAGATTGTTGATGTAACGAAATTGACACAGCAGAAATGTCAAAAATTAGCCAGTGGATAAAAGTTAACCCCCATTTTAACGCAATTTGCATACGTTGTAGAAAAGGCTCCCCTCAAACCAACGAAAAGAATATTGCAACATCGTCTAATTTGCAAACAAAATTTTATCAATCAAGTTTGAAGTAACGAGATTTCCCTCAGAGATGACATTTTCAAAAGTATCGATTTTTTTTTTATAGAACACAAAGTTTCCAATCAATTTAACGATCGTTTCATGTCAAAATGACAATCAAAGGTACCTGTGAGATTCACGAGTGAGCAACGATTGGAAATTATTATAAATTTCTACAGAAGTTAAAAGTCGGTGGTCACAACAGCGCTTGTGGCAACTTTCGGTCACAAGAGTCGTGTGTACAATGGTGGATACGGATGATGTTATCAACATGAAAGCAAAAATGTAGTTAACTTTCTCAGATAGCAATTAACAGTTGGTATGGGCTGGCCACAGATAAAATAACAGTTTAAAAGCTCATTAAATCAGCTTTAAGTGTGTAAAAGCAAAGCTTGTGGAAATTTTCGGTCATAAGAGTCGTGTGTACAATGGTGGATACATTCGAGGCCACATATTCACTACTGATTTCTCGTGCGTCTGTGGTAGAACCTAACGTTGGAAGTCGAGAAAATATCGCAGACAAATGTGCTTCCGTTAAAATGAGCCAAATCAGTCAAAAATGTTGACTCACGACTTAAAAGGATTAAATTAAATCTAGGAATAGACTCTTTGGACTCTGCAAACGTTTGAATACATTTTTTAATTTCATCCAAATAGTTTCTTCGACAATCATGCTGATATTAAGGATGGCATGAATGACAGACCATTAGACGTGACGACCATTTGTACATCCGATTACACTGTTCAAAATAGCAGCCTGATTTTCAACGATAAGGCCAGGGGTAATTCATCAAATTAGATAAAGAAACATCCATCGATCACGACTCTGTAGCGTACACCACTAAACAATAAATGGCCCATGAAATATTCAGCCTTCCGATAATCTTCAGCAACCTGGTGGACCTCGAATCCATGGTCCGACGACGCACGCCCTGCCCAGACTTTCACAAAGAGTGTACAGTACACCCTACCGATAAAACTCAGTCGCCTAAAAATGTTCAGCAGGCGTCATCATATTATATCGATGTGCTCAGTGCCGCGATGGTTATCGATGAACTGATCTGGGTTCGACTCGCAACAACCTAAATGATTTTTCACTTTCCCTCCCCTCGTGATGATCTGAAAAATCATCCGAATAGTATCAGTTCTCAAGAAAAGCTCATCTCAATTTGGCCGTTTGGAATCGGCATTAAACAGGAAGTGCAAGAAGTATACACGCACACATGAGTGGTTGTGAGAAAGCTCGGCAGTACTTACGAGCCTGTTGCTCCAATATTTGAATATTTGAATACCTGTGGAATTTTGCTTTGCCATTCTTTAAAAAAAAGTGAGTTTAATGCACGATTTTAAAAATAATTAAATATTGAAAAAAATCCAGTGGCCTGCTTTTAACGAATCGCGATTCCTCCACTATAAGTGGACATAACTGTATCCATCGTTGTTATTTCACGAGGCCTTGTGATGACTCTTGACTTGAAATTCGTTGTTTTTTTCCAGGACTTGCCTTAGCGTGGAGATTTAGTCTACTAAACGTCTAATAAAAAGCTTTACATCTTATAAAGTTCATTGGGTAAATCTTTGTGTCCACACCCAGTCAACAAACGAGACCTGATGTTTTTCGAAGAATTTTTCGCTCAAAACAATCATTAATTTCGGCACCCACTTTGGATGCGGGCCATGCTTCAGCGCCGTAGAGCAGGACTGGGAAAATAAAGGTCATATATAGGATATACTAAGTTGTTCAAATGATGGGTTCATTACTAAATTGAAAATAGTAAGTCCTCGGATTATTTTCGACGAGCGTTAATAGCGGACCCGAATTAAAAAAAAGTCTCTTGCTACCACAAAGGAAATTCGCTCTATAGTCGGAATTATATAGATCTAACTAACATCGTTTATAAAAGGGTTCTTCTAAAAATCTGTACATCAGCTAATAGATATACGTCGACGATATTGACATCATCGGTCAGAATCAGAATCAACCTGATGTCATAGCCGCATTTGCTGTTATAGCTACGGAAGTGGCAAACGAAGGGAAACACAATATCGACGAATTGGACAGTACGTCACAATTGACAGACTTTAAGGTGTGACTCGGCTTCGTAAATAACTTTGAAAAAAAACCTAAAACCTAGCTTCCCCCCTTATTTGTGTGTGCGAAGATATTATTTTTGAAGTTAAGAGGACCTCATTTAACGGCGAGTCAAAAGGGTAACTTTGAGAAGCTTCTCGTGAAAGTGATACTTTTGGATGTTTGTCAAACTTTCGACAAACTAATTTAAATCCGCGCTTAGTAACCACTAGGCTACTGCACCCATAAAATTTGACATCACATCAAAAATCAAGCAAAGCATTTCATTTTCTAGTCGAAAACTATATTAAACAACCTATGTGTTCAGTCTTCTTTAAAGCGATAAATCAGTTTAAAACATCTTAATTTTTTCCCTTCTGTAAATGAGCTGAAGAATTGGTTTTGTCGTAACTCACAGTTCATTTCAATTACAAAATATTTGCTTTACTCGTAATTATCTGAAATACCTTTGAATGTGCACCAGTACGACTATTATTTAATTATCGTTCATTACAATTTCAACGCGGTTTGTAATTCTCCTTACAAGATATTCTGACTATCCGCACACCTACAAACGATTGTGTAATTTATATGTTTATTTCCACACATTGTCCAAATTGCCATTCCAAAAGAATGGACAAATTTTTCATTAGAAACCACACCTCTCGCCATTGAATCCCTCCCAGATCCAAATTCTCGCCGGACAAACAATAAAAAAAAAAAGACCGTGCGAACATCCATGCCAAAGGAAAATAATTACTTTTAGTATTTGTTCCTAGTATCTGCGCGATATTTGCAATTTTTGTGTTTCTCTGTACTGCCGGATCGGGAGCTCTTTTCCACCTCCACTCCTGCAGCTTTGTCGAATGACAATGCCTTATTTGTTCCCAACATAGCTGTACGAGTAAATCCATTTTTTTGTTCATTTTTCTTACCCTCCATTGCCCCATATTCGTCCTTTTTCCTTCATGTTTAGATGAAAATAGTTTCTCTTCTTTGGTTACATTTTAACCGGGATAAAATTGAATTCCGAATTTCAATTTGCTTTCCCTCCTTCCCTGTTTCTTTTGTTATTGTATGGTTGTTTTTTTGTACCGTTAGTGTCTATTTAATATTTCATTTCAGTGTGCGAGCCTCTCACCCACGCGATCACATATCCTCGAGTACACTCTCCTCTAGAGTACAATTTGTATAAGATATGTATGCCGTACAATTTTAATACCGTATACACACATAGAAGAGAAAAGGCAAATCCTTTAAAAAAAGGAACAAAACAAAATTAAATAATCCAAGGGTAGCACGGCTCCAGTGCTCCACAGCCACACTCCACGTAGAGTGGAAACGTCGGGGATTTTGAAGAAGTAGCGACATCAGGTTGAGAAAGAGCTACTACTTGTTTTTTTTCGTTGTTGATAGATATATCGTTATCGTACTACGGGTGCTTATTGTTAATCCTCGATGGTTCGTGTGTTTGTAGAGATTTTGTGTCGACTCATCTCCCATATCCGCACGCTATGTGGCCTTCTACAATACATACTCGATTCGAGAAGGAAAGCACGAGTTATGTGATGACGATTCGCTCGAATGCATTTTCATTAAAAAGGTGCACTAGCAGAAGGGACAATGTGGGAAAAACCGGGTTAAAGGGAACAGATGCTTGGTTGAGTAAGAGAATTGAAATCTGAATTGGAAAACAGAGGATAAAAGGAGTGTAGGTGCTTTTCGAGCTAGAGGAGGTGTGAGTAATAAAAGAAAAGGCTGTTCTTAGTTTTTCATAGTGAAATAAAGGAAGGAAGTGGGTTCATTGTGACGGGGGAGAATAACTTATTCGCGGTGATCCTAAATTTAGGGAAATAATTTCCATTTAGGTCATAATTTGTGAGAGTGGGGATAACCATTCAATGAGAGATGGGAATGGTAACGAGTTCAGCGGAAAGGATTCGCATAAAATGTTAAGAAGGGGTAGATATGTTTCCAGTTTTATTATTGAAAACGGCTTAAAAAATCCATTATTATTATCTACACGAGCAGCCTCACACTACAGTATACGATCGCTTGGGGTACGTATAGGGGGCCAATGATAAACTGGCATTTTGAAGGTCAGGGTTAATTTTTTAATCGTAGCAATAAAAAAAAAACATTTCACTTTTGCTCCTCCGGTAATGATCTGAGAAATTATACGAGCAGTATAAACTGTGAAGAAAAGTTTTCCTCGACTCAGCCGTTTGGACGGATTATGCTAAATCCGAACTTCTGAGTTGAAACAATCCTGTCAGGAAACAATCATAGCAGAAAAGCAAACAACACAAAAATCGTCTCCCTACATACCTATACCATTTTGTAAAAGAACCATCACCTGGAAATCCAGTCCAATTGGTCAAATATGTATTTTGATAGAAGCTATTGACGAGAATTTTTAAATCAGACCTTACAAGATTTATTAACAGATCCGAGAGGTTTTGTTTTTAGTCGCAAACTCTACCATGAAAAAATGCTGATACCCACAATGGACCTTTATGGCTTTTTGTTGAAAATTTTTACACTGATATATACAGCCTCTCTGAACTAATATAATCTATAGAAAGTTTAGTAAGTACAGAATAGTTCAAACCATGTTTAGACATTAACAGAAAATATTGAATTGCAAAGCAGATACGTTAGCTCCATATTAACCTATATAGTAGGCGTAAATTTGAGTAGAGTGACAGAAGTCATCAGAAGAACGGTTCAAAAACACCTTCCTCACCCTCCTCTCTGCGGAAGTTAAGGTTTTGACAGAGTATATTCTGATATTACCCTTTATATTGACAGCCAAAAAAAAAAAATACAAATATTTGGCGCAACAGGCTCGTCAGTACCCAGGGCCTAACTTTCTAACAAACAATTAATGTGTGCGTGGTTACTTCTTTGCACAATGGCGGGACCTCCTGCGAAATTTAGATAACCTTTTCTTTACAATTGATACTACTCGGATGACTTGTCAGTTCATCACGAGAGTGAAAAATCATTTAGGTGTTGCTACGGCTATGAATCGAACTCAGACCTTCTGCGCGGCAGTTCATCGCACTTATTATCGCGCCACTGAGCCCGTCCTATTGTTGCATTGTTCTGTTGAACATTTCTAAAAAAAAAATTAACAGCCAAATGGCAATAAAATAGGTTTCCGATATCATATCGAATACTTTTTTACCTGCGTGGTACTTAAACTTCTTGGCAAGATATGTGAAACATGCTTTTAGGTGCAACAAATTTAAAGTGAGGCCTGTCCGAACCCTAAGTAGTAAACGAACAATTCCAGATTATATCGAGTTTGAAATCCAAAAAAAATCTTGAAAAAGTCAGGAAAAGTCTTGTAGGAATAAAAGTAATAACGACCTATGCAGAAACTGAGCATAAAGACAATCAACACTTCCTATTTCACTGTTGAAATATCTGTACCTAAGATTTGCATTTGTCGCATGGGTTCGAAAGGTCTTAAATCTAAAATCAAACAAGCTAGTTATTGCGAAATATGTTTTTTCGCAACTATACATCTTAGCATGTGTCTTTGTAGAACGATGTCGTGCCTTGGCACAATGAATGAGGCCTACGGTTTAACGCCGAATCGAACGGTATGTTTGAAAGTTTTACAGTATTCTAGACTTTTGTTAAACTAGCATATTGATGTTGCAGAATCCGAAATTGTAAGAGTCGTCCATAGGACTCTCGGTGTCATAGAAAAAAATGGGGACACAAAATTGCATAAAACTTATAGGCATTCACACTGAGGTTTTTGTTTCAGAGAACCTCCTGAAAGTTTTAGTATAAGGTTATGTTACATTCTATGAGTAAAGTGCAGTTTGTCCTGAATTTTCTTGGATTTGGTAAGGTATGAATTATTTTTGCAGCTACTCCTCGCTGAAGAGCTTGGTCGTTTTGATGAAGAAGTCGAGGATGTTATATGTTTGGTATGATCAAAATGACGTGTGCCGAATTCCGAAATTCGGCATTATTTCATTTTATGAAAGCGAAATAACGCCGAAATTTCATGTTCGATCTTATTTCTCGTTGCATACATCCAATTTCGCACCCATACCATATTTACCAAGGAGCTCGGGCAGGGGCTTCATACTTAAATGCTTCCCACCCGTATTGCGTTCAAATGTCATTCTAATCGATGATGAGCGGTGTAGTAGTAAATTTCGTACTTTTCGGAATAATGTTTGTTTATAATTTTTAATTAATTGAAAGAGATTGGACCTTATATTGATAAATGTATATTTAATGTCGGCAATTATGTATGGAATACAATATCAGGTAAATGTTCGCTTCTGTTAGTCTCACAAATACGAGCCGTTTTAAGCACATTTTTCATTACATTCTCACACATTTCACGCGGTATTTTATTAATTTCATCACGAATATTTTGTTTGAGTTGCTCAAACGTTTCTGGTTTATTTGCATAAACCTTGCTTTACAGATATCCCCACTAAAAAAAGTCCAGAGCAGGCTAATCAGGCGACCGTGGAGGCCAACATCACCATTTCTTGAAATAACTTGTTGTTCAAAGGGGTCTGGCAGTATTTCCATTCTAATCCTGGCTGCATGCGATGTGGCACCGTCTTGTTGATACCACATGTTAATCAAGCTCTTGTGTTAAGAGCAAGCTTCTAAGCACGGCGTCAAATTGAGGTTGATGGACACTGTTTCTCCCAAAAATTTCACGTAACTTTCTTATTGTCACAGTAATCGATGATTGATTTTGATAAAATGTTTTAACGATTGAAACACGTTGGTTTATCGAATATTTCTCTATAATAAATTTGCTACGTGTCTACTTCACGACTGCCAAATATGAACTGTCAAGACTAATGTTTACCAAAATGGCGGAAAAACCAAGTAGTATTCTTTCCCGTACTACTCTCTTCGGGACTTCATCTCGGTTAGTTCTTAAGTCCAAGGGATATTCAGATGGAAAACAAAAGAAGAATCCAAAATGATCGCTTACCGCGCGATGTGTAGTTTTATGCCCTTAAGTGCTCTATATATTAACCTTTTAAAAGTGTGTTTAAAATATTCTCAAAAAGAGAAGAGATTTCTACACACCGTAGAAAGACCCATTTAGGTAGCCTAAGCCTTATTGAGTATACCTTTTCCAACCTCATTAAGCTATATTTAGTTGACATTCATTTTGAGTGACATCTTTGTTCAAAAACCGTCCTGTTAATCGAAACAAAATCAAGTATAAGAAACAATTACCCCAATTGATGAGTTTTGCTATACATCTTTCGATATCTGAATTGCTCTCAAAGCCATCTCAGACTTCCCAGGGAAAATCAGACCAATCTACCCTTATCAAACAGACAAACGATTGACACATCGGAATAAGACGTTTTAAACCAGAAACACCTTTATGTGAGAACATTAATAATTTCTTAATGTCTTGGCCACTTAAACTGCCATCAATGTCACAAAGATTGGACGGTTATGAAACCTCTTCATCCATCTGTGAACTTTCATTTAACCAAAAGGTATCTACAAAAGCAAAACACAATTATACCCCAGAACGCATTTAATCATTTAAAAGCCCCTCCGGGTTTAGCTTTAGAGAGTCGTTATTTACCTCGGATATTCAACACAATTAGTGGAACAAACGGTGACTTTCAACATCTAGAAACTTTGGAATCCATCTCTCTGTGACAATTCGATTTGTCGACAAATACAGCCTTTCGAGAGGAAAATCCTCAAAAGCATTATAAAAGCAAACGAAACAATAACATTTTATCGTAATGGCAAAGACTCAGAGGAGACAAGGCCCAAACAAAGATATCCGAATCATCGGTATACGAGTATACCCTTGAAGAGCTCAAGGATTCCGCAGGGAATCACACCTGTATTCGTGTGCTTAATATCTAAAATTAATCCGACAACACGTTTGCAAAAATGAAAACCTGGAGGCTGGGAAATTGATTACGGTGTGATATATATTTTTTGGTTTTATCCATAAATCTAAATTTGTCATCCGTGAAACATATATACGAGTGTTGTAATAACGAAGGAGGATTCTTTCAACAAAACCCACTATTTGATATCAATACCAAAGGCACAGGCATACCTTTACTGATGAAACCATAAATAACTTTTTTTTTCACAATGAAGAGCTTTGTGAGAGAGTGGTGTGTATAGGGTATGAGTGCGGCACAATGAAAGGTGATTTGTCATCATTCATTATGATATCTGTGAAATTTCAGTCGCGTTTTTATTTGTTCCATTAATTTATTGAAATCAAACGAAGTTCATGATTTTAGAGGTATATATGGAAATGATCTAAAAAAGAGGAATTTTACACTTTTTTTTGCTATACCCCCGTTTATGGACCCCATACACCATACATGGCTACATGCAGAATAACGCTATCAATGGGAATGAATATATCGTGTATATATCGCTGACGGACGGTGCACTAAACAGTTTCAAACATGCACTAAACGTTTTTGTATACGGAAACAAAAAAATCGATCTTTTTTGATCGTGGTCTTGTATCCGTGATCGTTTGATCCTTATACTAGAGGTCTAATCTTCAATGTCGTCCCAAAGCTGAGCATTAATGTTCATTCGCTTTATTATGCCAAGATAACGTGGTCAACGTTGTTTTACCTTTTGTACAACATCCATATCTTGACAAAGCTCATCTAAGTCGCGGTTGTATATTCTCCTTCATCGAATTTAGAATCAGTTTGCTCCGCTTTCCTGCTTATGGTCCAGCACTCGGCGCCGTAAATGTTGACTGGTATAACTAGGGTCAGGTTGGACTTTCGAGTTAAGAGTTCATATCCCATTTGTTTCGCAAAACCGAAGAAGTATAAAATATAAAATTAACAGTAACGATTCGGTACTTCGAATACTTGTCGAATCGAATACTCATTAGTAAGTAACGAATACATACGGTTTGTGACAGCTCTATTACCTAGTGGTTAGCGCGTTGCACTATTAAGTGCGAGGTCCCTAGTTGAAATCTCGAAATGCTGTTCACCCCTTGCGAAAGTCTGACAAACAATGAAGAGAA
The DNA here is from genome assembly GCA_949824845.1 of Rhingia rostrata. Classification (NCBI taxonomy): domain Eukaryota; kingdom Metazoa; phylum Arthropoda; class Insecta; order Diptera; family Syrphidae; genus Rhingia; species Rhingia rostrata. The sequence goes on along the minus strand of OX463755.1, from coordinate 4,801,901 downwards.
ACGCTGCCATGAGAATATTCTTAAATTCCCCTTCAGATTCGGCTTTAAAAAGGGGGTCCTATTATTTGCGGGAAAAATAATAACTTCGCGCACACAAATTGTTGCGAATGCTTGGTTTGAGGCTATAAATGGGCGGTTAATGACAAATATTTAATTTTTTTCCATTCCATTTCAGAAAGGCTTACACACGGAATCGAAAACTGAGATTTCGGCAAAAAGTTTTCGAAAACCACTTGTACTTTCAGACCGAACTCTGATTAGATTTCGTTTGATAGCTGTGATACTAGCTGAAAAAAATTGTGCACGAAACATTAAAGTAGTAAAGGGTCTGGGCCTCGCAATGGAAACATGAAATAAGGCTAAGAATTTTTATCAGCCACCAACCACTAACGTATACGAGACATTGCACTGACAATAGAATATAGAAATACCTTATCTCTTAGCACTATACCCAACCCAGAACGCTTCTAGCTGAACTGAAATCGCTGGGACGAGTCTTTTCACGTGGTTTGGTTCCAAAAAATTAACTCCATTCTGATAGAGCACTGCCTTTACATGTGCTCCAGTGCATCACCAAAACCTCACCACAAGGTGTTCAAGAACCGAAAAAAGATCACCATGAACAAATTGTATTCACTCAAACATACCAACATACATACACACAGCCACATGTCAATCCTTTACTTTTCCCATTTAATGTGCTCAGCCGAGTTATACCACTTTAGCACTATGCTGTATAGAATTCCACTAAAATGCCGTAGATTCCATACAAAAGCGAAATCGCACAAAAAAATTTACAGAGCCGCGTTCTGTTTTTTAAAAGGTTATTCGCATACAAAAAAGGACGAACTTATAAATGCGCTGACTTTACTTTAACACACATTTTCCCATTGTTATCGCTCCACAGTGAGGTAGACGGAATAAAATTCGCCTTTAAGGATGTGCAACAACATAAACTCCCACATCCTATTGGGATCGATATTTCAGTTCATACGTGTGCGTCATATCCACCTGCACGTAAACATTGAGGGGGCTCTGGACACTCTAAAATAAGTACACCAAGTAAATGCCATTAAAACTGTATCCACCCCACGAAAACCGCATAAAAACCGAGGACCCTCCGGAAACACCACCAACACAATGTATCCCTTAAAGGTTATAAAAATTTCTCGCGGGACCTTCGTGAAAACGGGTGAATTTTTCATGACCGCTTTTCAATATGTTTTGTGTTGTTTTGGTTATTTTCTACTGCTTCGCCGACGTTAATTTCAAACTCCACCTCCAGGATAAGAGACCATGGAATGGGAAACAGCCCGCATGCTCTCAAAGGACCAGCAAGACGACGACGACGACTACGAGGACAAAGAAGAAATAACGACGGGGAACGGAAATTTCGTGCGTTGAATAAACGTCCCCGCGCCGCCGCCTGGCCAGACCCGGCGAATAGGAGCTTTTCCTCATTAATTATTCAGTCAGTCTAGAGTGGAATTCTCTGCATAAAAATGAAAATTTTAGGAAAATGGACGAGTGTTGGGCGGGTGTCTTATTTTTTTTGTGTTTCAGAGTATAATCTGTCGTTCCCATTTGCAGGTCTAGAAAATTAGGAAGAAATGTTTTAATTATGATGCGTCATGCACGTGACAGCTGTCAAAGTGAGCCATCTCAAGGTGAAGCCGCTCAGTGACACTTTAGAAGGGTGTATGTAGCAGCAGCTGTCCTTGGCAGACGAATGACATTGAGAATTGATTATTCCGTCAATCCTTTAACGGTTTCTATAGTTTGCCCTCATTTTTTACCTTATTTTTTTGTTTTCGTTTGCACGGAAGAACAAGTGTGTCGCTTTAAACGGCTTAAGATCCGTCCGAGGTGGAAGCCATATGCTCTTGCTGTAATTGGCACAGAAAATCAGAAAGCGTGACTTTTAATCCAGTAGAGCATTAGTGTATAGACATGCGGAGGTTTATTTTTTAGAGCAGGAGAAGGAAACGGAAGAAAATAACCTTGCCAGGAGATTAATTTAGTCACCCAAGAGCCTATACAGCAATGTGGAGAGGATTTTCATTAGATGAACGCTGCCTCCTTCGTTATCCTCTTCTAAGGCCGAGGGAGGCTTTTTTCCGCAGATTTTTATTTTATTTTTACGGACGGGAAGGGGATGGTAGAGATACTTAAACACACAAACTCCGTCGGATTAATTAGCGTGTCCATGTTGTTGTTTCGCCATTAGGACACCTGTGGACTTTCATTTGCCAAATGAGGGGTATTCTGTGTTAATGGAGGATTGTTGATTAAATTGGCCAAACAAGAGAACACTTGACTTGGTTGATGAGCCGCCCATTAAGACCTTTAATCAATGGCAGGAGATTGGTGGGGAGCGTAATTTGAGCAGGACATTTTTGAGTTCTGGTACAAGGTGTGTGTACCTTACAATACATTAAAGGTGACATTTATTGGCATATTTCACGAAAAATAATTAAGAGTTACGAACGACACAAATAACAATTCCATTCAACCCACTCTAAGGCTTATATGCAAATACAAAATCTAATTTTGAATTCAAGGATATGTGAGAAAAGCACTATAAAAACATTATGCGTAAATGCCATTTACGTCTTAATAAAAGAGCCATCCACGTCAAAATGTTTATAAGATAAAACATTAAAAACACAATTTAATTTGATTTATCACTTAGACGTAATGTTGCAGAAATTTGATTGCGAAAATACTCGCCAGAGTAGCCCTATCATATCAAGTAATGGGAAAGCAATGGGAACAAAATATGAGTTTTAAATGCCTAACAACCGTGCAAAGGAGCGATTTTGATCTGAAAATATTGTCATAAAAGTACGGCCATCTTACTATGATAAAGATGATAAGTTCAATTTTATCAATAGAAATATGACCTTTAATGCCTAACGATTTTGGTCTTACAATGTTGGCAGGATTATCTTTCTCAGCCAAGGGTCACAAACTGTTATACCGTGTGACAATTGGCACACATATTTGATGTTGTCAGGTTTCAGATTTCTGAGAACAAATTAAATGTCTAATGTTTCTGTTATCATTTAAATGAATATGTTGAATGTGCAAGAAGTATTTTCACTCCAATAGTTTTAATTTTTTTGTTTGTGTTGTGTTTATCTAAATTACTTGTGAAAGGATAGTTAGTGACGGATATGTTGGTACATATCGTGATCATGTTTGCTGACATGACTCTTTCAATTTCATCTTCTTGTTTCATTTTTAACTATACGACATGAAGATAAATGGTCTGTCAAATGCTATGACAACTGATTTTCTTATTTTTAATGAGGAGTTCTTACAATTTGTTATCTAACAACATTGTCAGTTTAAGTATAATCAGACCAGCTGTTTAAAAAAAAAGCTTACATTTGGTGTCATTCAATTGAATATAATCTTTTTCATCACGTTCAGTTAGGTCAATCGAAAAACAAAAGATGGCATATGGCTGGAGAGCAAATGTTCCATTAGTGATTTATAGAGGCGAAATTGGCAACGTTGATCTTTCCGCCGAAAGAATTAAAAAAAACTTAAGAATTTGAAATTTTATGTTTCTGGCCAAACACTTGCTGAGCGACAAGCGATGTTTCTGAGCGGCAGAGCTTTTAGTTCGGTTCTATTACTTTAGAGTAGGGCGGCGCAAGAAGAAATCGTCATGGCAAAAATTAACATGAAAATTTATATTTCTGAAAAAAAAAACAACAAAATTATTTAAAATAAATTGCAAGCCAATGCCAATAAAGGACTAAATACGCCGGGAAGGTATACTACTTTGTTTTGCCGCTATATTGGTAAACATTAGTCTTGAAAGTTCATATTTGGCAGTCGTGAAGTAGACATTTGGCAAATTTATTATGGAAAAATATTCGATTAACCAACGTGTTTTAATCGTTAAAACATTTTATTAAAATCAATCACCGATTACTGTGACAATGAGAAAGTGACATGAAATTTTTGGGAGAAACAACGTGCCAACAAAACGCACTATTTATCGTGTAGTGAATAATTTCAAAGAAAGGCCCAAGCATGGACCACAACGTGCTGCAAGATCTGCTCAAGGAAGTGTTCAAAACGATCGACGCCATGCTCAGAAATTTTGGTCTTCAAAAAACAACTTTGGCCATCATTTTGCACAAGGATTTGCATTTGTTTTCATTTAAGATTCAGTTGATACAAGAGCTTCTTCCACCAGACCATTTACGCCTCCGTACATATGCCAATAGGATGTTACAGCTAGCCTATGACAACCCCGATTTTCATGAAAAAATCATAATGAGTGACGAGGCACATTTTCATTTGAATGGATATGTGTCGGTTCTGGACAATGGAAAACCCTAAAATTATTCATCAGTCACCTTTGCATCCATTAAAAGCTATAGTCTGGGCTGCAATTTGGTCAGGAGGAATCATTGGACCTTACTCCTAATGAAAACGGCGTAACGGTAACTGTGAATGGGGAGCGATATAGTGGTATGATTGAAGACTTTTTAACGCCACAACTGCATGCTTCGGGCTTGATTAAGATGTGTTATCAACAAGACGGTGCCACATCGCATCCAACCAGGATTACAATGGAATTACTGCGAGACCTCTTTCCACAACATGTTATTTCAAGAAATGGTGATGTTGATTTGCCTCCACGGTCAACTGATTTGACTGCTCCGGACTTCTTTTTGTGGGGATATCTGAAAAGCAAGGCTTATGCAAACAAACCAGAAATGCTTAAGCAACTCAAACAAAATATTTGTGATGAAATTAATGAAATACCGCATGAAATGTGGGCTCGCATTTGTGAGACCAATAGAGGCGGACATTTACCTCATATTGTATTCCATACATAATTGCCGACATTAAATAAAACATTTATCAATATAAGATCCATTCTCTTCCATTTAATCAAAAATTGTAAACAAGGAAAGTAGTATACCTTCCCGGCAAACCCCCTTTATAAACGTGTATGTTGTTTCTTTTTAAGTATAACTTTTTGTTAGAACAATTTTGATACGAAGTTTTGCAGCAGTAATTAAAATTATTAAATTGATGTACACTTAGCCTTAATTGGTCTTCATGTTGTCGAAGAATGGAATTGTCGCTTGCCGTTCAGTGTGTGGCCTAGCCTTAAAGCGATTATATCGGAATTTCATTAAATTAATTATATTTTGTAAAATTGGATATTTTCCAAAAATTGATTTTCAAATTTTTCGTATTATGGTTGCCAACATTAATGCCGAAAATTAAAGGAACCTGTGCTAGAATAATTTGTGGAGTACATATAATTTTACAAAAATGTTTTATTATTTATGAACAATTTTTTTCAAGTCTAATCATTCAACACGAAACTCTAATATCTGTAAAATTTTGCTGAAGTAACGCCGTAATCCTAAATGCGGTCAAATTACAAGTTTGAAGTAAAAGAAAACTATTCAAAGTGATTTTTTATTTTGTCGAATTTACTTTAATTTGAATACATTTAAGCGGTTCATGAATATACCCGAAGTCCAGAATGTCAATATATTGATTTTGCAAATTCCCGAATTTGTTCGGAGAAAAAAAAGTTAATTATTATTAATTCTAATTTTTTTAAGGAATTCTTTTTAATTTGTGTTTAATGTTCAATTTATGCAATATCTAAAATTTATTAATATTTATTTTTAAACTTTTCGCAATGATGTCCGTTCTATTTGGAAAAAAACTGTGGTTGGTCGTTATTTTTTTTTATACCCTATCCCATAGGGGTACCTACATCAGTTTTGATACATAGTTTGTAACATAGAAACATAGTTGATCTAGATATACCTATATACTTTTTAGCAGAAAACGTTTTTCGCTAAAATGTTATGAAAAATATAAATAAACAAATAACGGCCATTTTCTTACAAAAACAATTTGTATGACCTATAGCTTCAGCAACAAAAATTTAGATACTATCGGAACAAGATGTGTTGACAATGTAATTTTCTGTATTTCATTCCAATTCAGTTTAAGTCACGCCTAATTTTTGGGGGCATTCATTTTAAGGATGGGATGGGATAGGATTTTCAACGATCCGCACAGCGGATTGTTACCTTCTCATATGTTTTTATTTTATTTTGTAATTCACTAGTTAGTATCAATTTTCACCTTTATTTCGGCAATCATTTGGTTTCAGCACATTAGTTTAGGTTATATAAGCTGTTAACGCTCAAGTGAGGCCTGTGTGGGTCCATAGCGATACTATTTATTGAGAAATTGAAGAAATTTAGGTCATTGTAGTGCTGCGCTAGGGCTTCACAACGATACCTGAATGAACGCCCTAATTGAACGCGTTTCCTTACTACACGAATCTAAAACTTTTCAGCTATCTAATTCGCAAAGATTAAGTGAAAGCCCCTACATTTGTGTGCTGGCGTCAGAATTAAAATAAATACCGCGCTTCGAATACGTGCATACATGATCTATTCGCTTTGCACTCAACCATTGTGTTCGCTTTATTATTCTCATACTTATAAACGATTAAAATCTGACGATATCTTGTCACACAACAAAAAATTCAACTATAAGCGCATCGAGAAAATAGACACTTTTTTTTGATACAAAGTTGGTAACATAGAGAAATAATTGAGCTGGATATACCTCAAAGTATATGAATCGATTTAGAATCTCTAGCTGAATCGATTTAGCCATGTCTGTCTGTTCGTCACCAATTTTTGGGCCTTCAAATTTCAGCAAAGATAATGAAAATTGTTACATAGGGTCCTTTGCCCTGCCAACAGAACAGGTGTAAACATTTTTAAAATTCGCCCTCTGCCATGCCCCCTTTTTTGAAAAACGTTGTTTTTACATTTTTTTTTGGAATTTTGAAAAATTGTCTGAACAGCATATTTAGAGAATCTCAATATTTTCATCCATACAAAGTTCTTTGCCACGCCCACTTTTTGGGGCAATTTTTGTTTAAAACTGTTTTTGAATGAAACTGAATTTCGAAAAAATTGATGCAAATATTTTCGTAACGGACATCTAAACATTTCGTGTTTAGATTATTTTAACCCACGCCCACTTTTTGGGGCCATTTTCTTCCATACAGCGGATTGTAACCTTCTCATATGTTTTTCTTAAAAAAATAACAAACCTTCAAGTTTTGGTGCTGTGATAAAACAAAACAATTTAAATGTGAAAGCCAATGTAGCAGAATCTTGGCTCTACCGAGTTCATCCCAAATTCCCCGTGTCCTACTTCAGATTCAGATAACAATTTCCAACATAATTCGTAGGCACACATTTCAATAGTGTTTGCGTTTTTTTATCAAAGCTTTATCACAAATTCTAAAGACTCACCTGCAAATCCTTCTACACATGTACAATTATAATACGCCACACCATCGACACAAGTTGCACCATTTAGGCAAGGACCCGACCAGCATTCATCCCAATTCGTTTGGCACTGTATTCCTGTATACCCGTCTATGCAATAACATGAATATGAACTGTAAAAGGGAACAAAAATGTTTACACACACACATTTTAAAAGTAATCAATCAAAGTATACGCCTCCAAAAGAATAAAAAAATGCCTTCGCCCATACCCACCGCCGAGAAGAATGAAATTAAGATTCTTGAGGCTGGTCGATGAATGTAGAGTGGTGCTGCATTACCTAATCAAAACAAAGTGAATCCTTTGGAAGGAATTTGTACACAACGAGGAACAGGCATTTTCTAATAAAACATTCATCGACAGCACTTGTAGTCAGTATGCGGGTGCGGACAAGCAGAGCAAACAAAAAAAGTACTGTAAAAACCAGGTCGGCAGGTGGGCGTTGGACCCAGCAAAAAGGATTCACCCGACTTACCTATTTAATCCATCAATGCAAACGCCAAACACACACGGATTGCTGAGGCAAGCGAAACCGGCTTGTCCACCCCTTAAGATGGCCAACATCCAAAGGAGGCCAAATAGCCATGAGTAGGACTTTAGAGCTGACGCCACTGCTGCTACAGATGTCGGTGTTGATTTTGTTGCAGAAAAAGTCCGTTGGGGTCGTTTCACATGCTGCTGCTGCTGCTCCTGTGGCTCTTGCTGCTGCTGCTGTTGCAGTTGGTTGGGATTAGAATACCGTGAGGATGCCAGAGGCGACGGTGGTAATAGTGGCGTTACTGCTGTAGACTGTTCTACTTTTCGCTGTTGTAGTTGTAGTTGTTGTAGTTGATGATGATTGTTGTGATGGTCATAGTGACGACGGTGGTGCTTGTAATCAGGGTTATCCGATGACAATGACGGTGGTTCCTCAATAGTTAGCTGTCGGCATTGGTTGCTGCTGTTGTTGTTTTTGGAGTCAATGCTGGTATTCGAATTGGGGTATCTGTGTCTACTACTAAACCTATAACTAATACAACTGGTTAAACTATCCATCATCGTGTCGTCGCAGGACGATGCTGGTGATGATGATGATGATGACGACAAGGACGTCGACTCTTCTTCTGCCACTGTGTTGGTTGCTGCGGATGGTCCATCGGATGTTTTTCTGATTCTATCATTGATCCTATTGCGGCTGATACATGTGATTGAGGACGAAAAGGACTTGCATCCTCTATGACTGCCGTCATCATCACCGCCATCTGCCGCCCTATTGGCAGTCATTGTAACGAAATTTCGTCTTCTTCTTCAGTTTTCCTAGTTCCTCGTGTTTTTGCCGAAAAAATGAAATTCGTCAACGAAATCAGGATACACAAAGAAAAAATATTTGAGGTTCGTCGTATCCCTTTCAACGCTATCAGCAAGCGACTGGATGGCTGCTCCTATTCCTGACGTCGTTGTTATTATTGTTGTTGTAGCTAGTGTTCACTCTAAATGCAATAGTGTTGCTGCTGCAGTTCTTTGTATTCGGTGGCATTGATTGATGGTTATTTGTGGGGATGCGTTTGTGTTACACAGAGAGACAGAGAATGGGATGTCGTCGTCGTCGTCGTCGTTGTCCGATTACCAACTCACTCTGTCAGGCAGGAAGGTTGATGGTGTTGCCTGGTGCGACTTGTACGGTAATCCTGGTTTCCCTCGGAGATTGGCAATTGATTGGAGTTATTTTGAGAGTACTCTCGGGAGATGGGAGCTTCCTGAAAGCAAACGAAAAAGGATCGAAATTAACTTAGATGGAATACCTTGTGGGCGGGTGGGAATGTGCATGTTCGAATTTCGGTTTAAACGATTTGCTAGGGATTGTGGTTTCGTTGGGTTCTTTAAGTCTTTGCCTTATTTTTTTCGGATCGCTTCTTCATTGAAGCTTGACGATGTATTATAAATTTTCGGTGCGGGCACATTAGGATCTTATTTAATGGAAAAGGTGGAGTCTATTGTAGTAATAAAGTCTTCTTCTTTTGTTATCTGTTGGATAGGAAACTTAACGAGATTAGATACATTTTTTTTTTATTGAGAGACCGTGGTAGAGCATTTAATTTTTTTTAACACCAAGGACTTAGTCTCTGAAGGTTATAAATACCATTGACGGAATTAAAGAATTGAATTTGTAAGATAGCTAGAGGCTGAAGTTGTATGGGTAAATTTAATAGAGTACGTGCAAGAGTCAACTACATTTTTCATCGAAACTTGTTGTTATAGGTATTCAGATAGCTGCAAAGAAGATTTTTACTAGCAACCGTACGGGGCAAATAGGAGACATTCAAGTTTTTGGGTAGCACCCGGGGGAGACAGCGTGCGTACGTTTCAGGTTTTCAGTCATTGTCCATAGTCATTACGGGTCGCTCATACCTGTGTGGCAACAGAGATTCACATCATAGTTAACGGTCGATACAAAGTTAAACCAGGACAAAGAGCCATTTTGTAAAAATGCACGTATAAACGATCTTACGAAACGAAACCGAACATACAAATATTTATTTTGAAGCGCAGAAGAGCCAAAGTTTCGTATGCAGTAACCTCAACAATAGAGAAACAATACAAGCCAAGTGACGAGTGAGATTCATCACATGAGATGGACGCATAATTGGTTTGCTGTTACGATTCATGCGTAATGTTTTAACGCATAATGTCGCTACTTTGCTCAAGCTTACAATATTGCATGATCGTGCTATATGGTTCTAAACATAAATTAACACTAATCGAAGCAATAAATGTTCGCATCCGTCTCTGGGCAACCCAACGTTGCAGAAGGATTTGTAAGTCTCGGCTACTGGTGACTCCAAACTTGTTGTGTATAGCAGAAGAGGGAAAGCTAAAAATAAGTTCCGTATGCCGTTAAAAATTCGGAGGACCAACCATTAACATCTTCGTAAACAAATGCCTAGATAAAACAGATAATTATCTGTTTCTTTGGGCTAAGAAGGCAATTTAGTAGTAAAGTCCTCCGTCGAACTACTAAGGAGATCCCATACATGATCCTCATCAACTCAGTCCTGCTCTACTGAAGCATGGAGCGTATCAAAAGCGGATAGAGAAGTCCTTGGTCGTTTTAACCCGTTTATGTTGACTGGCTATAGAGATGGAGATTTAATCAAGCGCTCACATTGGCAGGACCACGTAGATACCAACCTCAATCAACTTTAAGTGCACCACTGGACGCAGTTAGCTAGGGACCGTGCAAAAGTTGAGGCCTAACTTCGATCCGGACTGCAGCGCCACTTAAGTGAGTAAGTAGAAGGCCATACTGAATAAACGAAATTCTTTCTTTTTTTCTAACTTATTTTGGTCTTTGTAGACGAATGCGTTGGACTTCTAGGGTAGGTCCCTGTTTTAAATTCCTATAGTAACAACAGGTTTACTTCGTATATCACGAACATTGTGGCAACAATATAACCACGCACACCAAAATGAGAGGTAACGATATTAGGTCCCGAATAAGCCATATCTCGTAAAACCCGTAATTTCCCAAACAAGTAGGCAGTGGTCAACACATTTTGAGATTCCATCCGCCTGTTACCACCGAAAGAGTAATACACACCAACATACCCGTAATCATATTTCTCAAGCACGTTACTAACCAAAATATTTCGCAACAAACAATTTGATAAAATTTTTAAAAATTACAGTTACTCTGCACGTAAAACCCATCCATTTTCTATTCCAAAAGCTCCTACGCAACCTCCCATAACCCTCAAAGACAAGTTCTTTATTTAGCTGTGCACAGCTCAGGACATGAATGGACCGATAGGAAAAACACACCCACGCTCCTCACCGAGCTAGTTGGTGCGGGGCGGCGGCAGCCGTTGTCGTCGCTGTATGCAGAAGCAATAAGGCGTAAACTTCCGACTCTATGCACCGAGACTATGTACCTAAAAGCAAGAACCAAAAACTCATTCCTTGGACGAGATACAAACAGAACAAAAAAAAAAAAACTGAAACCAAAAATAGAAAACAGTAAAAACTGTTTCAAAGTTTATCCTTCTGTGAATTTGCCGTTGTAGTAATTTTCGCTACGTGTCCTGTGAGTGAGTGTGCTGTGCTGTTGTTTTTTTGTTTTGTTGTATTCCTTAATGAGATGTTCACAATCTCACAAAGTGGAGGGTGGATGGCTATATCTTCATGTTAAGCTTTTAAAACTGCAATTTACATTTCACTGCTACTCGCACTTATCACGCGAGCGAAGGCTTTGTGCAAAAGTTTACGCTTAGCGAGGACTTCCTAGTTAATTGTTGTTTCTCTCACTTTAAAATGGTGACAGACAAGATGACGAAAGGTCGTCGGATATGTAGGTATGGCGAGGAATTTATCGTCACTTGAAGTTTGTGTCAACTTTACGCAGGACAACAACTCCACTGGGTAGCCTAATTTTGAAATACTTCCTTGTTTTAGTGTGTACCTTTTGCATTCTCTTTTTTAGTCCTTAATGTTGTTTGCTTTGATACTTAAATTATTTTTTAGAGCTCTCCGACGACGACGCCGGTTGTTGTCGTTGTCGTCGTCATTGTCGGTGTAGTGCAGTTAACAAAGTATGAAGCAAGGAATTCAGTAGGAGACGCCGCCATAGCCATGTGAAATAACCGGTATCCTTAAGGAGAATCCCCCAACACCCAGCATCGTACCCACCAACTTAAATATGCGAGCGTTGCACAATAGCATGACTTTAAAACACAACAGCAGCAAAGCACCGGGAAGCTATATCGCTCTATAGACTCCACATGTTCCTGTGCTCGGTGAATGGAGGACGAATACCAGAGGGTGTCTTCAAGAAAACAAGGTAAACTTACGAGCACCAGGTCGACAACAATTTCGCTGTCGTTGGTGTGTGTCTGTGCATGTGTGGCAAAGTTCAGGACCAACTGTATTTGTCCTTCTTCGTCGCAATAATTGCATCCCCCCTCCGAAGGATAACCACGAAACTGGATTTCCCTGGTAAATGTACACTTTGCTTGTGATTAACTGCTCAACAGGAAGAAAGTAGCGCGCGCTAGTTTTAGTGGCGCGTACACAAAATGGATTCTATTTACATTGGGAAATACGGTGATGTCTTAACTAAACAGGACACTAATTTATAATGAGGAGTAATGCGCGGGATAACTGGCGGACGTGTACACATAAATTTGAGACGAGAAGAGACTTTCATTCGTCCGGTATTATGCATACTTGTACAATAGATACTGTATCTAGATGTGTTTGCAATGAAATAAGGACGAGTCGTGGAACTTTTTAGTCTAATTAAACGGAAGCTCTGTGCCGGGTGTAGCGTCACGTGATGGTATTAAATCGATTTCTAAGTGGATTCGGAGAGGGCTTGCCATGCCCCTACACTTGCCTGTGTGTAAACATAAATATTGACTGTGAAGTGGGCGGTTCTCTGGGGGTTGTTGGTCTGGTTGTATTGGTGACGATGTTTACAAAACTTATTGATTTGACAGGCTCTCAAAATAAACCAATTCACAATGAGGTTGTCTAGGCTGTCTATGAGGGGTTCATATGGATAGGCGATAAAGTGTCAATTTAGTTTGTTTATTTAGGGCGAAGTTGAAAATCAATTTTCGGAAATTATTTTGATATGGCTTTGGAATTCTGTTGTTACAACATTTACAAATACCGAAACCATTACCTACGTGTATAAGTCAAGTATGCTCTTTTGGGCGATGATGGAATTCGTAATACCGCGACAAGACTCATCCAGCTGTGTAGTCTAGCTGGAATAAATTTATATAAAGATTTATCGATCCATATTACTGGGCACAATGTAATTAAAATTATCAATCGTAATCTTACATACATATTTAAGTTATGCTACAGTCCAGAATGAAGGTGGGCCTTAACCATAAATGCCTCTCCAATTACCCCCTTACTTAGCTGTCTACGTCTAGTTGCGCACTTCAAGTTGTTTTTTATATCGGTTTCTATCGCTGCGCGCTACAAGAAGTTGCAATGATTTGTGGAAGATTGCTAACTTACTTACTTACTTAAGTCAACCAACATGCCTCTCCAATTAGCCCGGTCATTAGCTAACTGCCTTCAGTTGCACACTCCAAGTTGGTTGGGGTCGGTTTCTACTTGTGCGCGCCACTTAAGGCGAGGTCTTCCTCTACTGCGTCCGAAGTCTGGCTGGGAATCGAAGACTCTGCGAGCGGGAGTATTGGTGCCCATTAGTTCTACATGTCATATTCATCATAAACTTCCAATGCGGAGTTTTTTTGACCAGGGGCATGTCGCTGTACAGCTCGTATAGTTCTTGGTTGAATCTTCGTCTCCATAGCCCGTCAACGCAAACGGGACGAAATATTTTTCGAAGAATTTTCCTCTCAAATCGACCAAGGATTTCTTCATCCGCTTTTGAGACGGTCCATGCTTCAGCGCCGTAGAGCAGGATTGGGATGATCAGGGTCATATATATGATCTCCTTAGTAGTTCGAGAGAGGGCTTAACTATTAAACTTCGTTCTCAGCCCGAAGAAACAGCGGTTGGCAAGAGTAATTCTTCGTTTAATTTCTGACGAGATGTTGCTGTCAGAGTTAATAGCGGAGCCGAAATAGATAACGTCCCAAAGTTATATCTGTCAATGGTGACGTTCTGTCCAATTCGTCGATGTAGTGCGTACTTTCGTGTTGACAGCATATACTTCGTCTTGCCATCATTTACTGATAAACCTATTTTTGCCGCTTCCTTCTGTATAGCAAACGTGGCTATGACATCACGTTTCGTCCGATCAATGATGTCAATATCGTCGGCGTATGCTAGTACTTGTACTGATTTTCGGAAAATTGTGCTTCTGGTGTTGGCTCGTGAGTTTTGCACAATCCTCTCAAGAATAAAATTGAAGAAGTCACATGATAGCTCATCGCCTTGCCCAAATCCTGTTTTGGTATCGAATGTGTCGGTGAGGTCGTTTCCGACCCTGATGGAGCAGCGAGAATTCTCCATCGTCATCCAACACAGACGGACGAGTTTGGGCGGTATAACAAAAATAGGTGGTGGGTATCGCTTTGGAAATCTTGGATTTTTCCAAGGATCTGCCGAAGTGTGAAAATTTGATAGGTTGTGGACTTTCCTGGACTAAAACCACACTGATAAGGGCCGATCAGGTTGTTGGTAAACGGTTTCAGGCGTTCACATATTACGGCAGATAGGATCTCGTAGGAGCGGAAGATTGTACCCTTGTATTAAATTGTAGTTTCTTTCATTCGACCTTGACTATAGTACATTTCGTCCTTTGATTTCAACCTTTTACACCATGATACTTTTTACTTTCAAAAACAAATATGAAATCAGTTATCATCATTTATCATTTTTTGGTGGTTGCTGGCGTTCACATATTACGAAGGATGGGGTCTTGTCTGCCTAATTGACGCGTGTCAAAGGGTTTTCTTTTTGCGGTGCTGTGGTTCCATTCTTCAGACATCCCTTCATCCAAACAAATTTTGCCTAACAAATAATCTACAATGGCTGTATAGATAGAAACATATAAACTTATGTTTCGATATTGCTTTCCTCACTTTATTTAGGTTGTGTGGTTGTTAGTTTTCGCTATCGTCCCCAATATTGAATGGCGCCTAACAGCGGATGATTTTTCGTCATCGTCGTTTAATAATCTGCTGAAGTGGTTCCTTCATATACCCAGCATCGACTGTGTCTGAACTACAATCTTTCCTTATTCATTTCGACAGGATTTCGTGACCGACTTGTAAAATATACGAACCACGTTTCTATAGTGACACCTCTCTATGTCTTCTTTCTTCCCTCCTTATTTGCCTAAAGAGCTTAAGGGCAGATCTTTTTTTCACCTGCAGCTTTGCCTTGTAGTCCTCGTTCTGGGGTGCGAGCATCTGTCGGCTTTCTTCTTCAAACCAGCGATTTCTTAGTGATGGGCGACAGAAACCTAACACATCAGTTTCGGCCGATATTATGTTTTGTTCGCATCGTCGCCATTATTATTATTATTTTTCGATATTAAGTGTTAATGGTAATGTTAATAAAGTTTTGTTCAGGTTTTACTTTACTTTTTTTTTACATTTTCATTTCGGCGGTGTTTTCAATGAGACTAAAATGACAGTTTCACTCAATACATACATCGTTTCTTTCATTCGACCTTGACTACAATACATTTCGTCCTTCGATTTCAACCTTTTACACCATGACACTTTTTACTTAACAAATATGAAATCAGTTATTATCATTTTTTGTTCAACGTCCTTACGTCCTTTGGGCGCTCCATTCTCATAAATGAACTTTCATATTAAATGGTAAAAATTGTCTCGTAGATCTATAATTTATTAGCGTACTCATGAGATATGTCTGTATGAACCTTTTCCGCACTTTATGTGTTTTCCTCTACGACGCTTTTGCGGCCCGTTTTTTATTGGTGTTATGTGTCTCATGCCTTAGAGATACTCGTACCAGTGTGTCAATAAAAATGACAGTGAAGCAGACATGTGTCAGCGATTAAGAAAAAAAAAACCACAAATATTTATGATTTAATGTATTTGTATGTACGTTACTACCATCTGCACGAAATGTCATATTCGAAAATACCCTTAAAGGACACGCATGTATACAATAATGCATTCGAGTTAGATAGCTGAGAAACATTAGGCGCACTCCATTTGCTTTATTTACTTGCTAACAACATCTACGTTCTCGGCAGTTTCGACAGGTGGTTGACAAGGCACCACCCCTTGTCATCTGGTGAGATATTACCACATCATACTAAAGGCTCCGTGAAGTAGTTGCTACCACATTTCGGAGTTTTTCAGGTGGGATAGTCAAACAAGGGTGAGAACCAAAAGTCACGATGGCTAGCTTCAACTCAATAGGAAAAACCCAACTCATTCGCTAAACTGTTTTCAAAAAAACATCATTTAACTAGTAACAACCGGTGCCACCAATGCTATAGCACGTACCCTCAATAATATTTGAGGAATTCCACATATAATACTTAAAAAAATGCGCACGTGAACATATGATCAGCTTTTCTTAATTGCTTTAAAATTGGATCCAACCGATTCCAAAAAAGGAAGTAAATTCATGACTGAAAACTACAGACCCATTGCTTTAGTATCCTTATTTTCAAAGGTAACGAAAAAAAATTTACATCGAGATTGTCAATTGCCTAGAAATATTTACATTATTATGCTAATTTATGTAACCCATCTGTGAACTTCTCTGATGAAAAATCATCCAAATCATTGTTGCTCTAGATATTTCCAAGGCTTTCGATAGAGTTTGGCATAATGGCCATGTTAGCCAAATTGACACCATATAGGCTTCCTCAAATACTGTGGGGCTGGATGGAAAACTTTCTTAAAGACAGATCCTTGCAAGTTGTGGTAGAAAAAGTTTCCTCAGCTAGATTCTCTATTGACGCAGGAGTACCTCAAGGATAAATTCTCTCACCCACAATTTTTTTGATGCAATTAGTTTAATGCAACTCAATAAAAACGAAGTATGCAACAAGAAAGAATAAGTCCATAGCTCCGCAAATCGAAATATAGAATACAGATGATTCTATGCATCTGCTCATCATCATGGCAACACAATTATTGACAAATCTGCAGGATTAAAAATATGTCACATTTTCTGAGCTAAGAGATTTACACCAGCCCATCTTCTACATCTCTATGAAGCCCAAGGATTTGTCTTGAATACTGACCCTTTTGAACAGCGAATACTCGTTGCATTTCCACCACCAACAAGACACACCGTTTCAACTCAAAGAACTGCCCATCTACTAGAGACACGGATAACGCAACACCAAAATTCATTTTTTACAGAACAAGAAGGAATGGAACGAACTTCCAGAAGATGTATTTCCCCCAATATACAATCTACAACAATTCAAAGGCAGGGTCAAAAAACATCTGCAAACACCATCTTAGAGCGCTCCTATATCTTTATAGGTAAGCCTCACCTGGGAATAGTTTTATAGAAGCTCTATAGAACTTTGAGCCTTATAGCGGCAGAATTGTGTGCACGGCTCAAATCGTCTGCTTATGAAATATATTGAATTACGAAAACGTATAAACGGCCGTAAATACGATTACGTAGGACTTAATTATGCACTTAATATTTCAAAGGTGCTTGGTGTAAAGATCTTTTGTCACAAATGCGTTCTTTTTCAACTCAAAATCATGCTTTTTGTTTGCTTTTCAACTCTGCTGACCCCAAACAAATGTTGGTGTCCCTCAATACTCTATCTGCGAAACTTCAACTCATTTTCTGCAACTTCTAATCAAAACCATTCCTTTGCTGATGATGGTATTCCTAGCTTTTTGTGTTTATTTTATTCTGATGTTTAAACAAACTCTGTTTTTTCATTTTACAGACATTTGAATCCATCAGGATCTCCTCTTTGCTTCCCTTTCAAAACAATATTTGATGGTTTTCACACCACCGAAGACTGGTATTTTACTTACATTTTCAGTTTTTGTAGACATGTAGACGTGTACATCTCGAAACCGTTTTGCACATGTCGTTTTCTTGAAGGTTGTTAAATAAAACATACATCTGAAAAAACCTAATGTGCGGTCTAACTCCGACAGAACAGTTGACAGACTAGATTTGCAATGAAAGCATTTTTTAATCGGGTATATAACAGTTTTCAGTAATATAATATTTGGGCCAAAACTAATATATTTTTAAATTACCGTACATTTTTCGTCAAAAATATTGGTGATTCATATTTATGCCTTCAAGGCTGATTTAAAAATTTAATGAGTGAACATAGTGAAGCGTCTAAGAAGCCTTGTCGGTGTTCGGAGTTAAAGCATCATGTAGTTTTAATTTTTTTTGTCGAAAACATAATTTTCGGTTCGGTCTGACTACTATATTGTAAAAAATAAACAAAAAAGGCGTACTTTTGTACTTTTACATCTCGATTTATGGTGACTGCTTGATAAGGGTGTTTTGTTTAATCTCAGGTATTGCGAAATTGTTTAATTGAAATTGGCTATCTATCGTCAAGTATTCATAGTTTTGTAATTCAATGTGCGCAATATTCACAAATGGATTTGTAGCTCAAATATTGAAATTGTTCAATTTCGATTTTGCTTATTTGTAGCCACCTCCTCCACCCACACGTTACGTATCTCCTACAACAATAACAATTCACAACAACCCCTCACCTCTACCGCAGTCATCCATCGTTTGTTTCAACTCGATTATTAATCAAACTCTTGACAAGTATTCACAGTCAGCATAGCTATAGTGCGTTCACAATAACAACAAAATGCGAATAAACATGAACCATACAGCTTCGGCTGCAAAAGCATTCTCCTCACTTACGGGTAAACAAAAATAACTTTGTAAATATTTGATGAATATTTCAAAAATTGTTGTGTTTCCCATAAATTATGCTACGCTTGCTGGTAGCAGTCTTCGCCCGCTCTCCCTTTGGTAGCTACATTGATCAAACTTCCCGTTCCTTTGGCAGCGGACAAATTGAACAGAACTCGCCTCATTTTATGCTTCGACATATAGGTACCTAAGCTCTACGCTACGCCCGAACTATGTATATGAGCGAGGGAGCCCTATCCTCATCGCAGTTCGACGGAAGGAACACAACATTCTAGAAATAAAATGTAAAGAGGTTTATGTGCGAACGGGTGGCAGGGAGTGCCTGTATACCCTCCCATCATGGTGTCCATGGTCGGGTGAGGTACCATCCAAAGATCCTGGTACGAGTCTCACAAATGCGTGCCTGCCGGAAGTGCTCATTGTGATTTTTAATTAGAACACTGAATGGCTGGAGGAGGACGAAACGTGCGGGAGCCATGTATGGGGGTGCTCCGTGAAATTATGCTATACGTTCGGTAGGAGAATGCGAAAAAGTATGATGGGTATGTACACGAAATATACCGAATGACTGGCTAATGTTGTTAGGGAGTGGGGTGGGGTGGGTGGACATGCTCGTAGTTTGGGAAAGTGATATGATGATTGCGTGTCATGAGCAAATAGGAGTCGTTGCTGTTTTTTTCACGGTTATATGGCACACCAGAGTGTGATTAAATAGGTTATCACAGGTGCAGAAATAACTTTCAGTGATACCTGCCTTAATCTTAAAACACCGATCTAGTTTTTCATTCAGACTCAGGCTCAGAGGTGCCCCTATACGGTCTCATGTTCTTGTTCAATAAATGGACGTTTAGTTGAATTCACATGGAAACTAGTGAACATCAACAATTTAATTAAGGACGGTGAATGGGTGGTTTAAAATGAAATGCTGAAGCTTGCTTTAATTGTATTGCATTGGTTGTTCTAGGGACTGTTAATGGTAGTCATTAACACTAAATTAGATTTCAATGAGGACGAAATAACATGCAAGCTGACAATTTATAATGATTTTTCTTGATCAAAGTTTGGTTAAACACAACATTGCCAGTATAGAAAGATGACGAAAATTTACTGTTTGATGACTCGCTTCGATATGTCACAAAACAGCATTTATAAGGTTCTATCAGCTTGACATTTCCTATAATACTAAGGTTGTTAAGAAATGGGATACACTTAAAATTACAGTCGTTTCTAAGCATCTTATGAATATAAATCCAAATACAAAATGGAGGATCTCAGCAACTACTAAATCGATTTTGTAGAAATATTTGCATTATGAAACATAATTTCTTGCTCAGGGTTTGAGGATATTTTGGGTTAAGCTTTCTAATTATAGCATTTAAATTAAATTATTTTAATACATTTGTGTACATTTTGATCATGGATTCTTAATATTTAAAAAAGTGTCCTCTCCGTACTTTGTCGCAGATAATAAACCATAACACAATTATTTTTCGTGAAGAACTTTACATACTTTACTGCCCCATAAAATCCCATAATAGTAGTATTTAACAAAGAAGGGAAACGGCAGCCCTTCTCCTTCAAAAATGGGTCTGGCCAGGTAGTAAAAATGTATGGTGCTTTTTATCGTGTCATGATAACTCAGTTTTTAGAGCCTAAATAAAATGATAGGGATGTGACGAACATGCTGTTTCAACAATAGGGCGCCACATATCATACAACCAGAAAACCAATTCAATTACTGCATGAGTCATTTTCTAATGGCCATTACCCATTTTTGCGATCAGAACAACCAGATCTTGCGATTTAATGCTTTTGGACTTTTTTTTTAAGTTAAAAGTCTATGCAAACAAGCCCACGATCACCAACTCCTCGAAAAAGGAAATTGGGAGGTGTATAATGAAATTCAAACACATTTACAAGAAACGGTCATAGCCGTGGCGGCCATTTATCCGATGTGCTATTCCATGAATAACCCCAATATGTGTACACCATGAATCAATACAAAAAACAAGTTTTCTAGTTTACAGTCTGTAATATCTATCAAAATTACAATTTGCGTGAATTGCCGGAAACCCTTTTTATACATATAATAGACAACTCAATATTATTATTCAAATCTGATTCCAAAATGAAATGGATAAATTTTTTTTTTTAAATTCAAACGATTCATGCTCCATATTCGGTGTGCGTCAAGCGAATTTCAAAAACAAATGATTTTGTTTAAGAGTGAAACCGGATAGAATTGAAGTCAAACACAATTTGTTCCAACAAATGTTATTGAAAAAAACTGCCTCTAAATGAATAAGCACTGAACTATTTTAGTCCCCTGGCTGACAGCTGCTGGCTGGAGTAACGAAATCGCGTGACTGTCTTAACCACTCGACGAGCTCCGTGGAGCGATAGTTAGTACAGAAGGTTAGATTCACAGTCGGTGCACAACCTAAATAATTTTTCACTGGACATTCTCTCGTGCTGATCTGACAAATTATCCGAGAAGTGTCAATTGTCAAGAAAGGCTTATCTCTACTTAGCCGTTTGGATTCGGCATAGAACAGGAGGTCCCGTCATCGTGTATAAGAAATACACATGAGCACTTGAATGGTCATGAGAAAAAAGCAAGGCCTGAGTACTAACTTCAAAAATTTGTATTTGTTTTTTGTGAAAAGTAAAGAATTTTTTTAACTAACCGGTCTTTAAATAAATAGTTCCATAGTTTAAAAAAAAATACTGAGAACAACTGTTTGACATTCTAAAATTCGATTGAAAAAAAATGATATATATATATATTTAAAAGTATTGTTTCCAATATAGCAAAGCCTAGCTTAATAATGTTTATTTCTGAGTTTTAACTCAACTCAACATAAATGTTACAGAAGTCTAGCAACGACATGAGCTTAGAACATTTAAACGTATGGCTAAACGAAAAACCCGAGTCATTATAAACCGTCACAGAATGTTTGTTTAAGGCCGTTTGCTAATCGCGTTTAAATGCTAGCTAATGGATAATTTGCTGTGAATATAGACTTAATATTTTGAACCTGCTCAGGAGTTCGCTAAAATTTCTCCAGTGGCTAATTTTTGACTTTTATTATACCTAATAAGGATTGAGAGAGATCAAAAACACACAAATCCAGGTGATTTTTCCTAATTTCCAGTGTTAACACGTGGCGGGAAAACGGCACATAGTTCAGTTTATTAAATAAAAAGCAAGGACCATGTATTTTATATCAATAAATGTAAGCAAACTGTAAAATACACTAAAGTTGAGTTTTGGAAAGGGAGTTTTGGTTACAAACATTTTGAGATTACATTTTCCGCAATATTTTTTTATGAACAATTAGTTTAGCTTGAATAAAGCATAATGGATATCTTCATCCAAGATCGCTAATAGTAGAATATAATTTTATTTACTGACAATAATAAATAATTAAACGAACTTTTCTGAAATATATTCGTTATTTTTGTATTACAATAATATAAACAAAAGCATTTTGATGCAATTTTCTTGGGGGCTTCTTGATCCCATTGATACAGCAAAAAGTATTTCAAACGTCAGAAATGACGTTTGGACAATTTAGGCATTTTCTGATTCGCAAATTAATTTCAAATAAAATAATATAAAAAAAGTAATGGGTGAAAAATAAATGTCTAACAGTACAGGGCCTGAAACCTAGCTTTCCCATTCATTTGTAAATATATGAAAACTTTTATTGTAGTCACATAGAACGCAAACTCTTGTTTAAAGCCGAAAAATGTAAGAAGCTTCTAATGACAATTTAAAACTCTTAGATGTTTGGGTGACTTTCGCCAGAGGTGGGGGAGAGTGACACCCAAAATGGATCTCAACATTAAGAACTGGAGTGCCAAGAGAGTAATACAAACGAGAACGTTAAAGATTGTATCTTCCACTTATTTTTCCTATTTGAAATCTGTACTATCAACATATTAATTGTAGATATTTGTAACTAGTAGAACAAAGAGTTTACTTCAGTATTACAACTGCGCAAATGTTTATTTATAGCATCTATGTTTGTTCAAGTATCCAAAACATAACTGTGAGTTAATTTTAGTAAAAAAAAATCAACCACCGAAAAAAATTTACCAATGTAACTACAATGTATGCCAAAATTGTTTTGCATTTCACATGCAGTCTTATTCATTAGATTTCGCTAAAACATATTTAATCGACAATACTGTAATTCAGGATCGCACAAAGATATACCTATCTACTTATACACTCCTGTTCAAATGAATAGGTATTGACAACATTTACGAGAGAAGTTAACCGTTTTTGCTCTTAACTGGATTGCATATTATATTTATTTGCATGTTTAAATCGTGCATCTTTTTTGGTTCACCTGTTAACGGAGACATCAAATCTCGGAAAAAATTAACACAAACTTTAATGTTATTTATAATTATCTGAGATATAAATAAAAATATTCGTACTACTTCTGCGAGTAAAAGATAATTTTAAAGATCTTATTCGTGGGCTTCGATTGTTAAAATACGGAAACAAGCTAACGGCTATGTGCTACTATTTTTACAGTCAGGCGTGTGATTAAAATTTCTCCATACTAAAAAAAAAAAAACTTCAAAAGAAAACAAAGAAAACCGATTGCAGTTTCGTAAACGTCATATGACCTGGAAAGAACAGTGGAGTATAGTCATTTTCTATGATGAAAAAAAAATAATTTCGATGAACCAGATGGATTCAGCTTTTTTTTCCATGACTAAAAAAGGTTGCATTTCTAAAGCCGCAACTATTGCAGAATCGGGTGTGTTATGGTGTGTGGGTCGATTTCTTATTACGGAACCATGGAATTAGAGTTTCCTTCCACTAAAATAACCTCAAACATTTACAAAAATATTTCAAAGGGGTCTTTTCCTAAATTTTGCGGGTGTTTTTGAACTTATTCAGTGAATTTATCAATCAACCTGATAATGCTCCCATCCATACTGCGCGGGTCGTAAAAAATTGATAGATCGTCAAAATGTGGGGATCCTGCAGTGTCCACCCTACTCACCTGATTTAAATTTTTAGAATTATTGAACTTCGAATTGAAATAAAATAGAAGAAAATTGTTTAAATTTCCATCAATTTGGCTTTAATGGAAGGATGATTTTATGCCATTGATGTTTAAATGTGATTTCGGCCATGTGACCGCCGCGGTTGGTTCAAATAAAGCCAAGTCTAGAGGTACAATTTTAAACCACTTTTTCGAGCATTTGGGACCCTATGTCGGCAATTACGCCACGAAAGTTGGCTTCCAAGTCCCCTAACGTTTCTGGTTTGTTGGCGTAGACGAGCGACTTCACATATCCCCAAAGAAAATAATCCAATGGTGTCAAACTACACAATATTGGTGGTCATCTAATGTTTCCTTCAATAATTCGATTGTGATGTGCGCTGTGTGGCATGTAGCGCCGTCTTGTTAGACCACATCTCATCCACATTCATGCCATCCAATTCGGGAACAAAAAAGTCGGTAATGATGGCTCTATACCGGTCTCCATTAACGGTAACTGACTCTACAGCATCATTTCGGAATAAGTAAGGCCCAATAACTCCAACAGCCCATAGAGCACACCAAACAGTCAGTTTTTGTGGATGTAATGGCTTCTCAAGGGTCTCATGTGGATTCTCTTCACTCCAAATGCGGCAATTGCTGTGCACGGTGGCAAATCGATTCATTCGGGTCATCTTCAAGACTTTGCTCTACAGTGGCAATTGTTTCTTCGGTGCACCCTGTTCGAACCTCTCTGCGGGTGCGTATTATCAAATACAGTAAACGTAGAGCGAAAACGATCCATGGTTAACCGAATTAATTGCTTTGATGGACGATTATGCCGGCCATAAAATGGACGGAGCTGGAGGTAAACTTCGCGAACTGAACCATTATTTTCAATAAATTTGCACGATTTGCAAGTATTGTTCATTTGTCAACCTGTTCATGATGAAATGGCAAACCAAACTTAACATAAATAACATTAAAGTCTTGATTTGACTACAAAATTTCAGTTTTATCTATCGTAGATAAACCAACCTCTAGAAAAACACTCGTTATCATCGAAAATATGTGGACAAGAAAAGTGTATGAATCCGCAGCTCGAATAAAAAGTAAACTTAATTCTCGCGATTAAGACAGCTTGAAGCGAAATTTATCCGCAAGCAATTGTACGCTTCAATGCAAAGTAGAATGTAAGAAATAATTTGTAATTAATAATAAATTACAAACATCAAAATTACTTAAGAATACTACAAAAACAAAACCGCCTTTTTTATAATTTTTATAAAGAGTTTTTACTATTGCTGACGATGTACCTATTCAGGTACATCGAACTATTCAGGTAACGAACCAAAATAAGAGGGGCAATTCTAACATGCAAATATAAAATGCGTAGGAGATCTAAACGACACGTTTTCTCTACGAACTGAATTAAATAGTATTGCCATAATGAGTTTTAAAAACGTTTTCAATCTTAACCCTCAAAAGAACCAGCATATGACATTTTCAAGGAAACATGCTCCCTTAAATTCTAATTATACTCTGTCCGGGCACACTCTCAGTTGTGTAGATAGTTTTAAAGATGTTGGTGTTTATTTTGACCCTTAAATTGAGTTTAATAAACATATTAACGTAAGCGTGAAAAAATCCAACTCTACGTTGGGGCTTATAAAGGGTTTTTCAATAAGAGCGCTACAAAAGTTTAAAAAAAAAAAACGTTGTGGCGCCGTTCTGTTGGAACCACCTGTGCTCCAAGTCCATACCATCCAATTGGGCCAAAAACATTCGGTTATCATTGAACGGTAGCGATTCCCATTCACAGTAATGTGACGGTCTTGATCATCACGGAAGAAGTACGGCCCAATGACGCCGCCGGCCCATAAACCACACCAAACCGTAATTTTTTCGGGATGTAATGATGACTCATGGAGTACGTGTAGATTGCTGCCCGACCAATACCGCATATTTTGTTTATTGAAGAAGCCATTCAGCCAGAAATGAGCCTCATCGCTGAAGATGATTTTTCGATGAAAAACCGAATCATTTTCAAGTTGTTGCTCAGCCCAATTCACGAACATACAACGCTTCTGGCGGTCAAGAGGCTTCAGTTCTTGCGTCAATTTAATCTTGTAAGGATGTAGGCCAAAATCGTTTCGCAAAATTCGGCACAACGACGTCACAGAGATGCCCAACGCTTGAGAACGACGTGTGAGAGACACATTTGGGCTTTCTTCAACTGAAGCCTCAGCGGCAGCAATATTCTCGACACTACGGGCACTTCTTTGTCTCACTGGCACGGGAACATTTTGTACTGTGCCTGTGGATTCAAATTTTTGCACTAGACGCTCAATTGTTGATCTGCTAGGACGATTATGACGACCATAAATTGGACGTAGCGCTCTTAACGTTGAGGCCACTGACTCCGAATTTCGGTTGTAAATTTCGACTCGTTGTTGGATTGTATATCGTTCCATCATGAAATGGCAAACCTTACTGAAGAGAAATGTCAAAAGAGCGGCAAGAAATATGGCGTCGTTTGCTGTCCCTGTTGATCAACTTTTGTAGCGTCCCTGTTGAAAAACCCCATGAAAAGGTGGTCAAAAGAGCTTAATCTAGAGCTTTTGTCACTCTTTCACTATATAATTGTCTAAGTCGACCTCACTTGGAATATGCCTCACAAGTTTGGACACCCTTCTATGTAGATTATTCCAATAGAATTGAGGGAGGCAGTTCAAAGTAAATTCATAAGATTTGCTTTAAGAGGACTTCCATCGGATGATGTATAAAATTTGCCTTTGTCTCAACGTAGACTAAGATAACAATGACATGGTTTTCTAACAACAATTATTATCAGAGCAAATAGATGCTTCTGATATTTTAAGTGCTATTGGGTTTAATACCCGATGAGGTTCCTCTTACCTGTGTAGATTAAATATTTTACATATACCTAATCATAAACACAACTATGGTATGCATTAGGCTATAGTCGCATGAGTAGAGTTTACAATAAAAATATCGATGTAGTTGAACTGCATTTTAGTGAAAGTGGTTTTTAAACACTCTGCGAAATTGTATGCTAGAGCCGTAGTAAGTCCTGTCTTTTGTTTAATAATGTATATAGCTTTATTGTATTTTCATCGTTTATTGATAATTTTTTTAATAACTTCTTTGTCTGTTGTGTCCTACTAATAAATGTACTAAATGATGAGCCTGAGCATGAATATTTTATGCTGTTACAAATCTCTGCTTATAGATGCTTCTTGTATAAGCTCGCCACAACACAGATCTGATAGTCTTACCAACGGGGTGACTGACTGACTGAACAACATTGTTAGCTTTATAGAATCAGAGAATTTTTGAATTTATATAGATTAAAAAAAAAAAAAATTAATACATTGATAGAGGGCGTCCATTTTATCATTGCCAATTTTTTTTGCTGTGATTTTGTAAATATGTCATTGAAAATTTGCCATTGAACTCAGCCGTTTGTGATAAGTGAAATGAAAATTCGGTAAGAATCTGTAAAAAAATGACTTTATGTACGAGAACCGACCCAAAGTCAATTTTATATGTAAAACACTTTTATACTGGCACTATTCAGTCGTCAAAAGCGTTTGGCTTATATAATCTCAGTTCAACATTGTATACGATTTCTTTAAGTTTTTGTTAGATTTTTGGGGCTTCTGATCTACGTGTGCTCAAAAGTAAAAATAGTACCAAGATCTTTAGTATTCTCCCAAGGTTATTTTTCATGAATTATCTAGCTAGTAGCTACCAAAATAAAGCTACCGCTGAAAAGTGTTTAGTTAATTTTTAATTGATTTTTCACTTCAATAAATATATTTCAATAATTTATTTCCCCATATATATATATATAATTCATTCCTTGGACTATCAACGTGTCAAGCCATCAAATCCACTGCAAATGAACTCACATTGCTTTTAACATTTCGTGATCCCAGATAACTCCTACAATGTGTTTAAAATGAAAATCAAAATTCACATCACGATTTATCGATTTCGACAGTCACTGCGGCAAAGCAAATGATCACCCTGTTAACTCCGTCGAATACGTCGAAATATGTCCATCTATGACGTAAGAAAACAGCCCCCCAGTTCACTTCCAAAGTAGATTTATTAAGATATTCTAATTGTCCCCGATGCTTATCGCAATCAATTAACCTATTTACACACATAGTGCCAAGGGTTGACCTAAATGTCGAAAAGGAACTTACGTCAAATGTCCTTCATCGACGTGCCATATCGCCACCATCATTGTCGGTGTCCCCAAATCGTGGTGTTAAGCAATCCCTTTACTATCATCGATCAGACATGTCCACTTGGACACTTAACGATAACTACCAAACAACCGCACAATCTCTGTTAATCCTGTACACAGTCTGTCCCAATAAAGTGGGTGGTGTGAGGAAACCATCCTGCTGCTACTGCTGCTAGCAACAGCAGAGAAATAAAACTAATTTACATATTAATTGGAAGACCACCACTATAGTCATTACACCCAATGATAGGAGAAGGGCTGATGGCGACGAGAGAGTAATAGGGAAACACAGAAACTGAATAAGGGAATTTGTAATTTGTAATTGGCTTTGGGGTGGTCCCGGCATAAACTTACCCTCTCTAGTTGGCAGAAGCAGGCCAGCAGCACGCCTTTCCTGTAGTAATCCTTTTCTTATACTGCTGAGAAATATTTCCGTTTCCTTTAAAATTGTTGGTTGTAGTTAAATTTTTTTTTATAAAAAGTTTCATCACTTTTCACGCACTGACGGATATTTCATTTGTTCCTTTTTTTTGTAAACAAAATTGATCTATGTTTTCCTTTTTTAATTATTTTTATTCATCTGCCTTTATCTGAAGGAGTAATAGAAAATAAAAATTAAAACAAAAAAAAAAGTTAAATGAAAAATTATAGGATGTATCCTTGTTATAATGATTTATCCATCTTATGAAGAAAACAAAAGAAAATAGTGAAAAGGAAAAAAAAAAAAAAACACAACAAAAAAAAACACCGACACAATTGAATGCTTCAAGGATGATTTTTCGTCGAGGACTCTCCCGCAAAAGGATAAACAAAACCAGATAGAGAGAATAAATGGAAAACCAAGCTAAACACACTCATCAACAAAAACCGTGTACACAATGTACGATGCGACACACAAGTCAACACATATTCTATGGCTATACCGCAGATCCTACCGTCCAACTCGACCAACCATCCAATCGACCGACCGAGTCTGAAAGAGTGGAATAATTTCTCAAATAAAACACTTTGCACTTTTTTATCGTCCTTGTTGTTGTTCTGTGTTGTTTTTTCATTTGTTTTGTTTGCGCGCTGGCAGCAGGTCCTGTTTTCACAACTTTTTGGCGTTGCCAGCTACGCCGAGTTGGGGCATTCTTATTACACGGGAATGCGGTGATTTAACGCGCGCCGCGTATGAAAAGATGAACAGAAACCATGAGGGCTGGTTTTCTCTAGTTAAGGGGGTTGGGGGGAATGGTGAGGGCAGGCATGAGGTGGCATTATCCTTCATAAATATTTATTCAGTGTAAATATGTGAAATTGGGACTGGGAAAAAGGCGAGGGTGTTAAAATATGGAAAATTCACTTTGATGTCATCAAACGCCGACAATTAGAATGAGGATTACGTATCGGAGGGATGTGTACACGCCGCTATTAATCTTCATCTTCATCCGTTTGTCCACATTGTTAATTGAATTATGCAAAAGGATAATCATAGAATAACATTTCCCTTTGAGCAGAGCAAACTGAACCAAAGGAATATCTAATCCTTGTTACGGTGATGCCTTGTATACGTTACACAAGACATAAATTCGAAGAGCCGCTTTGACTTCTGTTCATCCTTTCTTCTGTTATCCTTAATAACGATGCAGTTTTGTTTCGTTGTCACACTGTAATGGCACCAACAAAACTCGAGAAACCGAAACGCTGCTTATCCCCATAGTAACGCTGCTC
Source organism: Rhingia rostrata (assembly GCA_949824845.1). Lineage (NCBI taxonomy): Eukaryota > Metazoa > Arthropoda > Insecta > Diptera > Syrphidae > Rhingia > Rhingia rostrata. Next base: position 4,772,190 of record OX463755.1, on the reverse strand, counting down.
GGGCACATACATTCAACGAAAGGATCCCCTTTCATTGTTGTACTAGCCCGTACATCCTTGTTTTACTATAAATACTACTTCACTGGTATAGTGTGTGCCTAGGTATGTTGCACCATTATCGAATTGTGCGGCGTGTTAGCGCACCAATTAGTTGGTCAATTCGCGGGTACGTTCGGTTGCCGATAGCATTAGGAGCACCGTTGTTCCTTTGGTTTTATATACCACAAAATAACGGGAAAACACTTATATATGTATATATATGATAACTCTAATTCAAAGATGAACAACGATGAAGTAAACAAACTAAAATTGACCGCAGCAGTTTTCCAACTCGACCGTTTACAACCAAAGCTCGCACTCTACTGGAGAATCGAGGGTGCATTACCGTATTCAACCCTCTGTGAGTCTTGGATTGTTCAGTTCTGCGATGATATAATGGCATGTGTGTTGCAGGGGGAGGACATTTTATTTGTAGGGCGAATTTCGAGGTGAGCTAGATTTTGGGAATTGGTGAGATTGCGCTGTGGCTTTCGCCGCTGAGGGTGGGTTGGATTTTTACCGGCGAATTGAAAGGGCGCTAAACATATGGAACGCGGTGTAGTTTGTCCATTGGGATGTATTTAATAAAATTGTGGTTTTGTCCATATCACGTTACAGTGGCGGTCACTTTTTTTAAGTTCGGTTGTTGGCACATATTTGAAGAAGCTCTGTAAATAAACACACAAAAATTGATTAAATAACTTTGCTTAGGAGTTTTTTAGACAAGGATATGATTAAAGTAAGCGTGGTTTACGACATTTTATATTTCTTCGTCGTCAAAAATGTCCATTTAGCAGGCCGAGATGTTTTATGCATTTGTGCTATTGTATAATTTTTTGTGGGTTCTTCCGTTTTGACGAACAAAAAAGCCCTTGCCCCGGATTTCTAATCAAATATTCATTTGGTATACCTTAAAATATTTTGCCCTCATCGATTTACCGTCAAACTGTCTATAGGAGAGGATCCCTTTAACGAGTTTTTAAAAATGACTATCAAAGATGAATGGAAGATATTTGTTTTTGAGTAGATAATTAGTATTATGACATGAGGCAAGAAGCCGCTGTGCGTGTCATCTAATACTTTATCAAATCCAATATTTAATATCAACGTTCCCTACAAGTTGACGTCTCTAGCATATGTTTCTTGAACAAGACTGAAGATAGATGATTGAATAATTGAAAACAACCTACAACTACCACAAAACACTATTTGCAAGCATGAACACGCAATTGATCTTGTCTGAAACGAATAACTATTATCTGTACTCTCAGCTTACTTATTGTGGTACTTAAAGGAAACAACAAATCCACAACCCTGATGACATCATTAGAAACGAACTTGCTAAAGTTACACCAGAAGTTTGCGAAACTGTTATGCAAAATCTGCTTAAAAGATCCTACCATTGCAACTTTGCACTTGACTGACGACATATTCCATCTATAATATTAAAGACCATATGATCATTCAATAAAATAAAAATTTACAAATTACATTTCAATTCAAAGTTATTAAGAAAAACATTGACCTGGAACATAAAACACACTAACGCTTTATCAATACGAATTTGTATAAGTTGAGCTGCTCATCAGTCATATTGTCAGTCAGTCATATAGTGTTCTAAGTCGTTTCTTAAAGCACAGTCACAGCCGTCTGCTATGTAATATCACCCTAAACAACTTCGTAGGTATATATTATGAAAGTTGATTTTTAAAGCTAATGAAACCATTGTTTTGTAAAGCCACTTGATGGCCTATATATCAATATCAGAGTTTTTTTTTTATAAAAGTCATGACCTGATCAATTTAACTAAATGTCACTAAACTTGATCTTGTATGGATTAAACATGCTTCGTAAAAGGGACATCCCCTACGATGAATGCAAGTATGTTCCCACCAAATATACTTTTCGTGCGTGGTTTTTAGCACAGCGCACACAGGTTTTCCCTCAAATCTCGAAAAACTTTTATTTTGTATATATGCCAACATGAAAAGTAATCAATTTCTCGTGAACTATATTTTTTAGAAAGTTCAAATGCACACTGTATTTGTATAACGTCTTATATTTACTTTAAGCCTAGACGTCTTTTAACTGAATTCTTAGTTTCGGCAAATAACGAAATTTCTTCAAATTCAATATTAAGAGTTCTTACACAAATTTGAAGTTAAGCGCTCAAGAAGCAATTACGTACAACTGAGTCTTGCTGTCACTCCTCGTTTTTATTATGTGTCCGGATGCCAAGGAGGGCTAAACTATTTATCCATCACCAGACAAGTTCTGTAATACAGGCACCAAGAAGAAGTCTAACATCTCTACATAATGCTCTGAATTCACTGTAACTGCATGTCCCCATTCATCTTAAAAAGTTGATGAAGCAAGGGATGTTTTTATTTAGAGATAGAAAACTTTAAGTTGGCAACACTATTTCTACTGGCGGCTATTTTGTCAGGTGTCGAATGATTTATTTTTTGTTTGGTTTGATATTTCAACATGAATAAAATGACTTCTGAACAACGCTTCCAAATGGTGGAAATTTATTTTGAAAATCATGGTTAATCGTCCGTCAGAGCAATTATTTCGATTACTGTAAATGATAATATGCATCCACAGAGACGTCGTATAGTGCGTAAAGAAGAAGCCATTGCTGCTGTAGAGCGTAGAGGAAAGATGGTTTGCGTGACTTGAAGCCACAGGATCACCTATAGCAAGGCGTAGATTCGGTAAATGAACCCAAAACAAGATTGCCGTTGATCCCAATTTTCATAAGCGAATTTTGTTTAGCGATGAAGGTCACTTTTGGTTGAATGGATTCGTCAATTAACAAAACTGCCTTATTTGGAGTGAGGATAATCATCAAATGTATGTTGAGACATCGTTACATCCACAAAAACTGATTGATTGGCGTTTTTTATGGGTTGGTGGAATTATTGTTCCGTACTTCTTTAAAGCTGGCCAGAATGTTACAGTCAACGGCTGCTATATAGCCATGATTACTGACTTTTTTGTTTATCAATTGAACAACCATGATGTGCAGGAGCTGTGGTTTCAACAAGACGTCACAACATGTCACACAGATCATGTCACAATTGATTTGTTGATGGAAACTTTCGTTGAGCGCATAATTTCGAGTTTTGTTCTGTGAATAGGCCTCCAAGATCGTGCGATTTAACGCAGCCTGACTGTTTTCTGTGGGATATGTGAAATTGGTAGTCTACGCCGATAAGCCCGCAACGATTGACCACTTGAAGGACACCATGCGTTGCATTATTACGGCTACAAATGTTGGAAAAAGTTATCGAATATTGGACTTCCAGATGAGACTATGTACGAGCCAGTCGTGGTGGTCATATGTCAGAAATCATATTAAAGTTATAATGCCAGAAGAATATCTTTTGAATAAAGTAAATTTTAATGTCAATATAAAAAAAACATCTCTGTTTTCATTATAAAATTTTATACCTCTTCAAAATACACAAATATTTATAATAAAGGGTGATCCATTTCGAGGTTCCCTACTTTTTTAAAGAAAAAAAACACAGAAAATTCAAATTTAATGGAGAATGTCTATTATCATTTGAAAGAACATTCTTTGGCATTTATTTTTTGAATATCTTCGGATCTTCTTGGAACTTTCCAAGAGCCCATAGAGCGAAGCGATGTCGCTTGGGAAGCTCGAGCGGCTTCAGTTGTTGCACAAGCTGTATTTTGTACGCTTTCAATTTAAGATCTTGACGTAAAATGCGCCAAGTCGTTCGATACGTCAGTCCGAGTTGCTGCGAACGGCGCCGAATCGACTCTCTACGGTCTTCGTGTACACTCTCAGCTACGGACGCTATGTTTTCTTCACAGCGTGCTGGACGTGGTCTATTCGGTCGAATATTATCCAATAATGAATGCTGGGTCTCAAAATGGGTGATGGTGTTGCGAATAGTACGCTCAGTAGGCCGATTATGTTGACCATAAGTTGAGCGAAGTGCACGAAACACATTCCTCACAGAACGTACATTTTCATAATAAAGTTGAACAATTTGTAAACGTTGTTCACGCGTAAGTCTTTCCATTATGAAATGCCAAACAATACTAAACAAAAATTACATGACAGCATGACGCGACTCACACGTGATCTGTCAAAAAAAGGCTATTGAAAAAAGTATCTCTACTTGGATCACCCGTTATATGTATAATTTCTTGCGCCGACATCGCAGCAATCCGAAAATTAGATATCATCCGAAAATTAGATATTCAACCCTTACGAGGTATCCGTTCAGAAGGAAAATTTCTCCTATTTGTTTGACGAAGAATTGTTGCAAAATATATTGAAACTGATTGTAAGCTTTATTTGTTGTATTCTACAACGAATACTCCAAAAAAAAAGCAAACAGAGTTTCGGTTAGAACTGAGTTTCGGTTGGAACTGCCTTTCGTTGCGACACTTCTTTCTGGATAGGTCTGGCTGGTAAACGTTAAAAGGCGCTCAATTGCTTGAGTAACGAAGTCCTGGGGATTTCTGTCTTGCACTGATTCAATTGCAGAAATTGGCGTAATATGCACATTTTCAGCACAATTGAAAAATTAGAATCGTCAACCCGTTTTCTAAGGTTTTTGATGATCTTGGTAGCCCCGACTTTGGTTTTTCCTGTTTTAAGGCGCTAAACCCACCGAGCACCCTAAACAAAAACTTCGTTTTATTTTTTTTCATTTTTCTGTTTTGTTTTGACATTTCATTCCCACCGAAAACGGTACAGAAACAGAAACAAAATAATAAAAATGTAGGAAAAGTGACGATGGAAAAAAAGTTGCAAGTTTACGAAGAAATGCAAAACTGCAAAATGAAGAAGTAGAATTTTGGTACGGAAAAAAAAATAAAATCATTTTATATGAAAATAAAAAGATTTTAAGATATTAAAATAAATTATTATATTATTTTGGTTTATTGATATCTCTTATTTATTTATAGTGAAGTATTTTAACTCAGTAAAGTGGCAAAAAGTTGAAAGCAGTTTAAAAAATAAAGAAAAACATAGTTTCGTTTTCGGTAGTTCGATGGGTTTGGCCCTTTAAGCGGTCTCTTCAATCTTTTTGCCGCATTTTCCAATGAGAGGTGTGTTTCGCGCATCGTTTCAGTGACGAAATCCTCGTATTTAATAATAAACCCCCTAGGCATCATCGTCTTGCAGCAATACGCAGACGTCGCATTAGAGGAAGACCTCGTCTTAAGTACCGCGAACAAGTAAAACTAGTTTCAACCGAGTGCAACACTGTCGGCAATTAGCTAGAGACCAGGGGAACTGGTTCGTTAAGACTAAAGTAAATGAATTTCTCGAAAGTCCATTATGTGCTTTTGGGTATGGACTTATGAAACTGCACCCAGAAAAATATCATTATACTATAACATTTCAAAAGGGATATGATTAGGATTAAAGGACCGCACCATATTGTTTCTACGTTGACTTAACAAACTGTGTCCAGCTAAATTGAGGGCAAATGGTCATCTGTAATACTTGGCCATTTCCAAAGTCAATTTAATAGAACAGATCGAACATTTTCCCGTCAGGCCCAAAACGAAGAAGTTGCCACATCTGATTATGCATCGGATCATCTCACATTCGTTTGAGATGCGTATTATTAAACATATTTTCAACCAATTTTTTGAGCATATATGGCCGTATGTCGGTAATAACGCCACGAATATTGGCTTCAAAGTCCCCTAACGTTTCTGGTTTAGTCTCCATTAACGGTAACTGACTCTCCAGTCTCATTTCGGAAGACGTATGGCCCAATGACTCCACCAGCACATAGAGCGTTTGGTGTGCTCAGTTTTTTTGAATGTAATGGCGTCTAAAGGGTCTCATGTTGACTCTCTTCACTCCAAATGCGACAATTTTGCTTGTTGACGTAGCCATTCAACCAAAAACGAGCTCATCACTGAACAAAGTTTTGCGATGAAATTTAGCATCGAGATCAATCTCATTTTAGGCCCATCCATCAGAATTCTTGCACAAGCTTGATCTTGTAAGGTCGTAAGCCAAGATCTTTGCGCATAATCATCCATAAAGTTGATGGACTAAGCTCCAATTGCTGTGCACGGTGGAGAATCGATTCATTCGGGTCCTCTTCAACACTTTGCTCTACGTCTAATGGTTAATCGAATTAATTGCTCTGATGGACGATTATGTCGACCATAAAACAGCCGGAGCTTGCGGTAAACTTCGCGAACTGAACCGTTATTTTCGAAATAAATTTGCACGATTTGCAAGCGTCGTTCATTTGTCAACCTGTTAGCGATGAAATGCAATCCAAACTGAACATAAATGACATTACAGGTGCCCTATTTGACCACAAAATGTCAGTTTTATCTCTATTTGAAAAGCCAACCTCTAAGAAAACACCCGTTAGTATATATATTTTTTATCAGCTAAAAAGGCTTCACGGCGGTAAAAATTAAATTTTAACAGAACAATTCCTCTTTATTTTTATTTGTTTTTTATTTTCACATCACAGAACACTTCGCTCTCAGTATCGCTACCGATTTTACAACCTTATAGACTACAAAAAATATTTTAATTTAAAACCCATTGAATAAACATGCGTATGCAACTTGTAATAGACTTTATATCATAGTTTTTTTCATGAGAGTTCGACATTGACGAATTTCGATCCCTAAACGATTCTCTGGGATCATACAAATTAATAAGAGAAATCAATTCCGGCGAAACAATATGATAATTCAGAACGTCGCGAGCAAACATGATACAAGATGCTTTACGCCTGAAGCTTAAGGGTTGCAAGCCTATTTGTTCGCATCTTTTATCATTACTAGGCAACTCCTCAAATGTAAATATTTTACGGAATGCATACCTCGTGAACATTTTTTGAACTCTTTCTTATCTAAGTGCCTGCATTACATATGGCCAAAGATTACAAAGCTATACAGATGACGCACTCCATACAAGAAAAATGGTTCAATGGCTGGTTGTACTGGCACAGCCCGCCATATATATTTATCTCGATTCTCATATGTGCACGTGCAAACCGCCCGCCCGTACCATGAAGCTGTTGAGCAAAAGTTTCTGTTTTTTGTTCTCAATGCGTCATCTGTGTGGCTTTATAATTTTTGATATGGCGAATCCCATATGATAGATGTGTATTTCAACTGCGGTCTAACATACGAGCAGTTTATAGTTTTAAGGTTAACTATATCTTGGATGTCATTGCAATTTCACTTTAGTAAACCTAACATTTAATTGTTTGTCAAATATGATCCGTAGATTTTGAATTTTCTCCGTACGCTGAAGTCTATGCTCGTTCATATAATAATCATTTATTATAAGTGCAACCAAATGCTCTAAGTAAAAGTTAAGAATAAAACATAATAATAAAAGATAAGCTCCATTGCGTTATGATTACACCATGCCGTCAAAATATTTATATCTGACTGAAACCGGATACATTCTGTAATATTACTTATACGAGAATATTTGCAATAGTTAAAAAACCACGATTGTCATTTAAAAATAAAAAGCAATGGGCCCTAAATGGCTACCTTGCTCAACACCGTATGTTACATCAATTTCGCGAGAAGTACAACCATCGATCTTAACCATTTGCTTTCTGTTTGTTAAATAATTATAAAACCATTTAAACATTGAGATATGAAAACCCAACGATTTAAGTTTTACTAAAAGTAGGGTGTGGTGCACTCTATCAAAGGCTTTCGTAAAGTCAGTGTAGAGTACATCAACTTGTTATCATTCCTCAAAGCTGTTAAATACATTAGTTAACAAAGTAAAATTGGTAGCACAGGATCTACCTCGAATAAAACCATATTGTTTATTTGAGATTACCTCACTACGAAGAAAAGCTTCACTCAGAAGCTCAGACATAGGTCGATAGTTTTCTCCTTTTTGTCTTAAACCGCTTTTAAAGATTGGAACACTTTAAGAATATTTGCATTCTTCTAAAAACGTTCCAGTAAATATTGACTGGTTAAATGTATTTTTTAATGGACCGATAAAAAACGATAAACAATTTTTTAATACTACCTTTGGAATATCGTCCGGACCAGGGTTTCTGTTCAAAATTATTTTATTTAGAGCGATAAAAAGACCACTTTTAAAATAATTAAAATCAAAATACAACAATATACATATTTATCTGTCTATGAAGCCAGGTGATACAAACCTTAAATAGTATCGCCCAAATACAGCCGACATCATCGTCTGACCATCATTGACTATTCATGCCTGATCATCTACTAAACTCACCTTATTTGATTTTCGCTCGAGAATCCTCCATCACTAGACCTTTTCTAGCAAACACCTCAGTGCACGTTTTTCTCACTATGCAACTGTCTCACAAAAATGTGCATCACCGACTCTTGTCCATAACCAACCATTCTCTAGTCTCTACATATTTCTATGCTTAGCGTTTAATGCAAAAAAAAAACATAATTAGGAATGCAGCTTATGCTCAAATATTCGTAAAACTAAAATGAAACAATGTCCTTGTCAAATGCCAACTATGAAAGTGCTGCCTTATCTAATAATTAATTTTCCTATCTCATTATTATTAAAGCCTATATACAGTATAAAATACGTACAAATGTTGTTATCTAATTTTAGTTAGTGTTGCAAAATATAAAATTTTCAGTGGCATCTTTATCAAAAAAATGGTAGCACACTTTTCCATTATAGGTAGTAACGCAATGGCATCCTTGTATTTTACCGAGAAGACACTTACGGTAATCGTAAGCCGTGCAAGGAATGTCATGAGTAATTGTTTACCGTTAGCTGCATTACTCTTTATATAATATAATAATCCAACAAAACAACACAAGCAATTACATAATTTATTTATGGAGCAAGAATAAGTTTCCTCTATCTAACTCTTTTCAAGGCCTTCCACAGCAATCCAACTCTTATATATTATTTATCATTTTTGTATTCTTGCAGGATATGTTATCCAGTACAACGGTTACCTCAGATCCAGGCATCCTGTGCTTCCATCACTGTACGGTGAAAGTTTTCTGTTTCAATTTGCCAAATGTTTGCCCGACTTGCAATTCCGAGCTGGACAGGGCAACGCAAAAGTTTATGCCATTTCGACTGCCGTATCCTTTCATTAGAGCATCACAATACCCTTGCAGCATAGTCCTTCGACCAACGACGGGGGATTTTTTGATGTAAGTTTGTTTGACTATTGTTGTGATACCACCAGCTTTACGGTAGGTATATGGTAGCACAATGCCACCACAAACTCGCTACATCATTTTTTTAAGGAGTATATGCGTTTGTGTTGGCGTGCGTGTAGTAGTCATTCTGATCCCTTCACAAAGCAGATCATACAACTCTGGCCATTTTTCATTGTTTGTTTCTATTTTGCGGACTCCCCTTGCTGTGGACTATCCCGCGATGCACTTGTACAGTGACTACAATAACTCGACAGACCTACATATCGGTGTGACCACATCGCACGGAAGCATTGTGGAATTCGACCGGAACGGTCTGCAACGCAGATCCGAAAACAATGCATGGTGGCAGTGTCTGCTCGTCGGAGATGTCCCTGATCCTTGGCATGACCTCTGGGATAGTGTCCTGATGCAGGTAAGCGCAGTATCGACATTCATTTGCAATTTAATCACTGAAATTCACTCGCTTGTCGGATTTGCCAGATTTGTAAGCAGCCTCACTGGACCGTGGATCACTATAACGAGGAGACGTACAATTGCTATACGTTTGTATTGAAATTCCTCGAAGCACTCGGATATGGAGAGCTTAGTGAGGCCGCCCGAAGTAAGACTGTGTTTTGTGAAAAGTATATTGTTCCTAGGACGACCACTGCCGGCAAATACATATCGTTGTACCGGAAGTTGAGAGAGAGCGGGGTGTATGTGCACCATGTAAAGGATACCAGTAGCAATGGAACCAATCTGAATGGTAGTCTCGTGAAGCGGCAGCAGAAGTTATTCACCATAGCTGAGTAGAATGAAATGAACGTGGCGTGAACAGGGCGCGGATGGTATTAGTAAGACGAAGCAACCTATTTTTCCTCAGACGAGATCTCTACATAATTTATTATATTGCACGTAAGCTAGGATTAACACAGCAATTTTCTACCACTGTCCTAAATGCATCGAATATAGCTTTGTTTGTGATTGCTTTTTAAAGATTTTCTAATAAAAAAAAATTGTTTTGAAGCCAAACCTTTGTTGGGTCGATACATGCTTTGGATATTATTAATTTTTTTAGCGCCCACCAGAACTCAACATATTTCCTAACGTTGATGTAAGCCTTGGATTTTTTAAAAAAGTACGATGCATAATTCATAAATCAGGTAAGTGTCAACTTAGAGAGAGACTCATATCCAAAATTTGCTAATAAATATAAGCCATGTATGCAAATTGAAACCGCCCCTTAAAGTTCGATGTTTTTATTTATTCTAACCATTCAAGACTTTTGTTCAGAAGCAACTAAAAGAAGCATAGGAAATGACTGGTTTTACCGGGTGTTTTTTAGAGGTTGGTTTTTCGAATAGAGATAAAACTGATATTTTGTTTTCAATTCGGGCAACTCTAATGTAATTTATCTTCAGTTTGGTTTGCCATTTCATCATGAACAGGTTGACGAATGAACAACGCTTGCAAATCTTGCAAATTTATTTCGAAAATAATGGTTCAGTTCGTGAAGTTTACCGCAAGCTCCGTCCATTTTATGGCCGACATAATCGTCCATCAGAGCAATTAATTCGGTTAACCACGGATCGTTTTCGCACTACGTTTACTGTATTTGATAATACGCACCCGCAGAGACGTCGAACAGTGCGCACCGAAGAAACAATTGGCGCTGTAGAGCAAGTGTTGAAGAGGACCCAAATGAATCGATTCGTCCATCAACTTTATGGAAGATTTTGCGCAAAGAACTTGGCCTAGGACCTTACAAGATCCAAGGTGTATGGGCCGAAAATATGAAGATTTTGCGCAAAGATCTTGGCCTAGGACCTTACAAGATCCAAGGTGTATGGGCCGAAAATATGATTGATCTCGATGCTGATGCAGTGATGATGCTCATTTTTGGTTGAATGGCTACGTCAACAAGCTAAATTGCCGCATTTCGAGTGAAGAGAATCCATATGAGACCATTGAGACGCCATTACATCCACAAAAACTGACTGTTTGGTGTGCTTTATGGGCTGGTGGAGTCATGGGTCATACTTCTTCCGAAATGATGTTAATGGAGACCGGTATAGAGCCATGATAACCGACTATTTTGCTTCCAAACTGGATGTCATGAATGTGGATGAGATGTGATTCCAACAAGACGGCGCTACATGCCACACAGACATCACAATCAATTTATTGAAGGAAATATTCGATGAGCGCATAATTTCGCGGAATGGACCTGTCAATTGGCCACCAAGAACATGTGATTTGACACCATTGGATTATTTTCCTTGGGGATATGTGAAGTCGCTCGTCTACGCCGACAAACCAGAAACGTTAGGGTACTTGGAAGCCAACATTTGTTGCGTTATTGCCGACATATGGCCGACATTACTTCTTTCAAAGTGATGTTGATTAGCCTCCACAGAAGCCTGATTTGACTGCTCCGGACTTCTTTTCGTGGGGATATCTGAAAAGCAAGGTTTATGCAAACAAACGAGAAATGCTTGAGCAACTCAAACAAAATATTCCTGATGAAATTAATGAAATACTGCGTGAAATGTGTGACAAGGTAACGAAAAATGTGTCCAAAAGGGCTCGCATTTTTGAAACTAATAGAGGTGGACATTTACCTGATATAGTATTCCATACAATAATTGCCGACATTAAATAATACATTTATCAATATAAGATCCATTCTCTTTCATTAAATCAAAAATTATAAACAAACAAAGTAGTTTACCTTCCCGGCAGACACCCTGTACATCATCCTTTTCGTGTCATTATTTCCTTAGTTCTAACAAAGTAATTGACTCCTCGGAATATTTGGACATCAACAGCTTTCTTGTTTATCCCAAAGCGATCGATTTGATTAACCGTTCGTTTAGTAAGATACCGCCATGTGCCTTTATTGATATCAAGGTGAGGCAATCGTCTCCTGACTATAGTGGCACCTCGTTTCGTCTACGTTCCTCCATCGGAGCGTAATCGAATATAAAGCTAAGACATGCTGGTGAATTTGAACTTGATTTGAACAGTTACAAAGCAATAGTTGATGGCTAAGAAGCATAAAAAAAATAATAATATATATTTTTTACGGTCGACCTGTAAATTTGAAAAGCTTTTCTTGGATGTTTGTCAGACTTTCGCAAGAAGGTGAGCACTTGAGCAGTGAACAAAAGTAGATGTTGTCAATTTCGGGATTTGAAGCAGAGATCGCGCGCTTGGTAGTCCAACACACTAACCACTATGCCATTGTATGCACAACGTACAAGGCTCATTGACTTAGCCTGCCATTATGTATCCTTTTTTAGGCCTGCTTATCCCATCGTTTTCCTAGATGGAAGTAATATCTGCTTGGTTACAGCTTAGTGCTCCCGGTAGTTGTTCGAATGTACCTTTTCTGTTAAGCTTTCTCATGTTTCAGAAAAAGGACAACGACGTGTCCTTTTTTTCGTTTAGCATGTACGTCAACAGTAAAATCGTTACTGTCAGAGGCTATTTGCTGATTCGTTACAAAAGGGGTTTGCGTGATTGAATAGTTAACCCAAAGAACAAAATCCATCCAAATTAAGAAAAGGAAATGCAACATAAAAATTGAGGACAGAATATCGTGGCATCAATTGACGATAGAAAAAAAAAACTGTTTCACTGACAGCATATTAGAAACAGCCGGTTTGTCAAGAAGAAGCTGTCCTAATCGATTGTGACACAAAATCGCTTCCAAGTTGTAATAGCATGCTATCTTTCAATGTAAAACACTCTTGAAGGCATAATCCATATCTGCTCTTCATGTTTTCCGACAAGCTCCATCTCACAAGATACCATTGAAAAGTATGGTTAATTAAATATTTAAGCACGTATAGTTGCATGGTTCCATGCTATGATTCGTTCCTTTTCTTTACTCCCCGATTTTGTGACCTTGTAATTTCAAATAAACAACACAATTAATAATTAAATAAACGATTTGTCCTCCCGAATTCTGAGGATATCCGTATAATAAACGCCTCCTCACCACGTTCATAAAGCAGAATGGTAATCCTCTTCCACTTTGCAGATTTGCATTTGTTCAATGCTTTTTGTTATGTGCCCATTGTTCGCATCACATCACATCCTCGACGGGATAAAAATGCGTTCGATATGAGATCTGCGAAATCCCCTAGCTCTGCGGAATTCCTTCGGAACTAAAACATTTACAATTCTATTTTCCACAAACCCTCTTATTCTTCTCGGTATACCACCTCGCGTCGCTCTCTTTCGTCCTGTCATTGATATTTTATTCTTTGCTCGTAAATATTACTCAATGTAAACAAAAACAGAAAAAAAAAATCACAAAGGAGAAGAAATGAGAAAAAGGAAGTAACTTTATTCCACAATTTGCCGTCATCGTTGTAGATGGTGCTTGACTGTAATGGATATTCCACTGGGGAAATTCTAGATAACTGCACCTGTAGTAGGTATTCGGTGGAAACTTTACATATCACTATTTTTGCAAAAAAAAATTAAAAAACTCTGAAAAATATACTTTTCCGTTAGTTAAAAGAAACATTTTTTTTTCTATCTGAGTGGGAAATAATGAGGAATGCCAAATGAATTCCCTATTGTCACTGAGTGGAGCTGGGTAGATCATCGTTAGCGTTTGCTATCCACCGACAAATGTATGTGTCTGCAAAGGGAATAGTGTAATGGATTGGGGTTTCCTTTTTCAAGTTTACTTTTGAAGTAGATCCAACAAAGAAGTGCGTCAGCAAGTTAGAAACGGATTGACAGGGAATCACATTAAGTGACTTGCTTAAGAACTCAACCGATCAAAAAAGGAGTCGCCTCTTCTACTCCAAGATATTTCTTAATTTAAAAAACAAAACGGCTGGTAGTATCCAACTCATGAGTCATGACTTTTGTGGAAAATGGCCTATGGAAGTGGAGAGTTCAGGAATTCGCAAAAGTGAATGAGTGGTCTAATTTGAAACATAACTCAAGTGGATGGTTAATGATTAATGTCCTTACAGTTCTTACATTTGTGAGGGGCAGGGGGGCTTTTCTTTGTCACTTTTGAGAATGGATGTGCTTTTTTATATAACTGTTGTGGAATATGTGATACGGATGCATTAATGATTATACTATGCGAAACAAGAATAGCACACTTCCGCCGAATTGAAATAGGTGACAAATTCAGTTACTAGACAGTCACCTGAGGGAATTTTTTTTAAAGAGGAACTATAACACTTTAAGCCTTGAAAATTTGGTTATTTACTTGAGAAGTGGTAGGTGCTATCCAAATGAGCATAGACACCAATTGAAATGCATAGGGAAAACCAAAAAAACTGTTGAACCGGTTCTGAAACAGGGATTATATGGATTCATTAATGGCAAAACCACCCAATAATATTGCCAAACACATGCAAGCCATTAAGGCAGTATAAAGTCAGAGCTTAGTTCAACGCTGTTACGACAAAGTTCTTGGCTCACAGCATAGAGCTAATAATAGACTCTTGTTCACATGGCTATAACCGTATTTAGCCATAGATCTTATATTAAATTGATCTGAAACAAATCATTAAAAAAAAGTTAATCTAACGCTTTAAAACCTTAGAAAAGGAATATAAAGTACAAAATCCACCAGTTACATTGATATTGTGGAAGCTCTAACCAGAATATGACAGAAACCGAGGTTAGTAGGGATCTTCACGGATCCCACTACAACTAAATCTTACGGAAAGGGACAGGCCGGCAAAAAGAATGGTTAAAAAAAAAAGTGTCATGAGAAGCTTCTCAAATTTTCAGTTCGGATTCGCTGTTAAACAGGAGGTCCTCTTCTTTGTGGTAAAATTAATGACATCGCACACAAGGGAGAAAGCTAGATTTGAGGCTCGGTCCATACAAACCTTAGATATTGGATTCAAAAGATAATGGAGAGCCTAATAAACGTGTTCACACGGAATGTGCATGCTGCTGCTATCGCACTGGATGGTCCTATACTCTGTCCAAGAATAAATGTCAGTACAGGGAAGATAGGACATTTGCCTCTTTGTCTGGTTGCAGTAACATGTATAAATGTGTCCCTCTTTAAAGCTCTCGTAGGGTTGCCATGGTGTCTATTATGAATCACCACAAAGAGAGAGAGCATTTCGCTAAGGGTTGCCATCTGCCCATTTTAGTTTGCTTTAAAAAAAAAAACATTTTTTTCCGAAAACAGAAATAAGAACTAAAAAAAATACGTATTATCATTTATTCATGATAAATATAGGAAACAAAAATATAATTCATAATAAATATAGTAAAGTATAATGTTAAAACATAAAATTTCATTAATATAAAGTAAAAATAACTTCATTCATTTATAATATTAAAATCTATTAGTCTGATGAAAAGTTAGTGCTGCTACTATCGTCATTTATATTTATTACCAATCTTTTGACTGCTTCCTCCGCGAAAACGTCCATATCCCACATCGTTGGCTCAACAAAAAATGGTGGGAAATGGAACGATTTATCGCACATCCATGGTTAGGTAACTCTTCGGTAACCGCAGATTCTTAATCGTAGGTTAAATCAAAACTGCGGTAACCTAAACGTCAATTTAACCAGCAGTTAATAAACCGGGCCATAGTCCAACAATAATATGATTACTTATTGTACTGCATTGTTGCAATGCATTAAAATAGCGCGCGAATAAAATTTCCTTTTAATATACAAAGTCGAAAAAAATGGTTTGACTACATTTTAGCGGTTTCTCGAAGAGAGGAGAAAAAATCGAAAATGATAACACCACGTCACCACCAAACAAATTATTACTCACAAATTCATTTTTGTGCTCTCAAAAGCTTCAAATCCCAAAAGTTCTGTAACAATAACACTGAAAAATCAGTATCGATGTGCTAACATTTGAGAATGGTAACACTGCTTTGATGAGCGCACACCACACGCGCCACGCACACAGCCAGTACTCAACTCAGCTCTCAGCAGTCAGCAGTATAATGGCGAATCGCGAATGGTGTGGTGGGTGATTGTATGATCAGTCTGCCCAAGTGCCCAATGCTATCGGGCAAGCAAGTCATAGGGTGGCTGCGGTTAAATCTGGTTTGTAATTACAACAACAATTGTACACAAAGTTCAGTGGCTTCGTTTGTGTTTCAGTGGTAATATATCATTGAGTCCACTTACAGGCACCATTGTTAGAAAAAAAGCTTTCCCATAAGACCTGTACTGACATTTTTTCTTGGACAGACTATAGTTAAGGTAACATTCTCCATAGTCGACCAACAACCCCAACATTTAATGCCACCTCTTTTAAGAACTCGAAAATATCTTCATTAAGTGATGCCTGATTGCTATTAAGGAAGACCAGAAGCCTCTTGATGTTTGTCAGCAAAAACACAATGAATTTCAAAAAGATGGATCCTTGAAAAGCCCGATGGATTGGGTAAGAACTTACATCGAAACACCTGATTTTACAAATTAATTTATATTACCTTCACCCTTGTAGTGCTTGAAGGCAGCGACGAGTCTATTGAATACCTTCGCATAGAAAGGGTTCTAATACTGATGATTGACTATTTACACCAAATCATCCGTAAAGCTGCATTGAACAATGGCCCATCGTTGGAGGAACATTCACGGATTAAAGTCGGTAAGAATTTATAGCATGTTCGTATCGGAGAACTAAATTTTAAAGCTTCTTTCACAGTTTCGTGAGGATGCGTCCAACGTGGAGATCACTCAAAATAAAATGAATTCAATGAGAACGATGTGGCAAATACCTTGAAGAGGTTCATGAGAGATTTCTAGTATAATTGCATTGGATTGGAGTACCGCCAAGATTACGGCTCATAAGGAGCTGCTGAGTTGGCTACATGTCATCGAGAGAAAGACTCTAAAGACGATCATTGGGTATCTATCGTTTATTAAAAAGCAAAGGTCGAAGAAAAAGATGGATGAGAATTATTTGCCAATAATACCTTGATTATGACGATTTAACTGTTTATATGGAAGAAATGACTAATTCGCAGAAGAAAGCTGATATAGTTGTGGATTTTGTGAATATCTACAACAACCTATTCCCAATTTCTAAGGCGGACATTTTATGATAGAAATTAACGTTAAGTTTGGTCTTTTACAATATATTTTGTTTCATAAACTAAAACAGGAAATTCTGATGAGTTTTCAAAAGTATTAAGCTGTAGCAGAGATATTTATATTTAAAATGATGAAGCAATATGGTGATATAAAATGTGGATCACACTTTCCACTAATGATAATTCAACTGAAGTGAGCAGAAGTCATATTCTTTTTTAGCATCCCCACTTGGCAGTATGTAGAAATCATTACGCCATGGGATCACGTTTAAAACAAAATGACTGCTGTTTACAAACTCCTTAAAACTACCTTAGGAACATGAAAACCCAAAAGATTATCAAAATTTGAACTTAGAATGTTAATACCAATAGAAACACTACAAAAATACATAAGGTATCACATGCCAGCAGTTTGCTCATCCTTCAAATAAACATCTAAATTCTTATCGACCCTTTTTCCATTAGTGTTAATGTTGACTGCGATTGAAGTGTTGAAAATTGACCAGGTTTCTCAGTATAGGTGGACACTTAAAACATTATTATCCCATTACTCCTGTCCCTAAAACATGCCAGAGTACGTCCCACATACGCAGCCACTTTAAGTCTTCATCGATCAAATTCGATTCCTTTTGTAATAACGCCCCATTTAATGGAAAAATCATTTACAAAATGTTAGACCAGCTGTAAGCCGTTTGTACCCAATCACGTACAACGTAATATGTAATTCCTTCATTGGAGTTCATATGGCTGCCGATTTGAAACCCAATTGCGCTTAGAGCACCCACTTTTTCGGATATTAGTGCTGCCCCAGTGCACCGGCAGTTGTTCAAACACTTTGAGAGTTTCATTTGTCATTCGCATCGATTAAGGTGTGAAATGAGTTTCTGATGGTATGGCAAAAGTAACCAGCATGGCCTGAGAATAAGCCTACAAATGGCATGCAATTGTGTAGGCGTTTCCATTTCATTT
This sequence comes from Rhingia rostrata, assembly GCA_949824845.1. Taxonomy (NCBI): domain Eukaryota; kingdom Metazoa; phylum Arthropoda; class Insecta; order Diptera; family Syrphidae; genus Rhingia; species Rhingia rostrata. The sequence continues at coordinate 4,753,955 of OX463755.1, read as the reverse complement.
GCCACAGAATCCAAGAATTGAATTATTCACATCCAACGTCGACCTTAATGTAAAGCTTAAAAGATTGACGAAATTACCATAATTTTGGACCGAATGTATACTGCATTTGTCGTCAGGAGCATTACTTTTAAAGTCAATGCTGCTAATCAGATTAAGTTCCTAAATACTATTCAAGTGAACGCAATGTGATGCATGCGATGATAAATAATCAGACGCACCACATAATCAATCTAAGAGCATCCTCATACCAACCATTCATCGAAATAATTCCATTACACACAGGTCCTTGCTATATTAAATGACAGTAATGTCCATTTCCCCATTGCCCAGTGCATTTGAAATCATTTCCGGGGAAATAATGAATTCGCCGACATTGTGCTACCGACGCGACGATAAAAACCTATAACCGATTCGGTCATCACACCCGACTGGGCCTAACGCCCGTCCTCTCGGCCCTGAGAGCACTAATGTCACACAGACTAGTGAGAGTTATTCATTTATTCAAAAACTCACCTTCCAGCAAAATAACATCACATAACAAAATTACAGAATTCGTCTTCTGGGATGACATGGAATCGACAGAATTCAATTTCGCAAAAAGCAGGAGCACAAACATTCCTCTCATAGACTCGTGCTCGTTCTCTGTCTCTCTGCGGGAAATTTGAGAACATAAAACTGAATATTTTCCCAATCCTTGCCACCAGCCTGTTTTTTTTTTTCATCCTTTTGCCTCCTAGCCGTTACAGAATACCACCAGTACACACTCGGTACTAACGACAATGTCATGTTTGAGATGGTCCTGTGGGTGGTATCATTCGGGCTCCCCAGCTTGGATAACGAACAAGTGTAGTAGACTGACGAGCAGCATCGGTACGGTATTCGACATGATAGCGAAAGTCGCCAGGACACCAGCCAGCCATCAGCAGTCAAAATAATTTTCAATTTGTAACGAATTCAAATGTGAAATTGTTTCCTGTCTACCTGAGGGATGAATGAAAATGAACGAGTTTCTGCGCCAAAGCCTTTAGAATAGGGACACCACAGCTATATGAGGGGACAACATCCCCGGGCTATTGATAGATTCGTGCAAATCTTGTTTCGTTTTCGACAGTTTAGACGTGGTTCGATATGGTTGTCGTTGGACACACATGTAGCGGGAGGACGGGGTTTATAATTCCATTAAAATGGCCGAGCTAGACCGTTGCGACAAAATATAAAATCACCCAACCGAAATGGAATGCAATTTTTGGTGTGAGGCTATTAACTGGTATGCTTCAAAGTCATTAATGGATTGGTGGTATTTCTGGAGGCTAGGTCGATGTGTGACCGGTAGTTTCGAAGGATATTTTTTGCAATTCATCACAACCAGGAGGGTTGCTTTAGCTTTTTGATTGATGATTTAAATTATTCTATAATGGGATAAGGGGTATTCATCGTCCCCTCCGACATATGTTATGCGAGTCTACATGTAAGGCTTATTTTGGAAATTTTGGTTATGTAGTTTGTTTCTAGTCGACCCAATATGATGAGTCCTCAGGCGGATCGAGGAATTTTCGCATGTTGTAGGAAGGGTGAAAAGGGAAATAAAATGCCACCCGCAAACCATAATTGGCAGGAATAAGATCCTCGAATAAAAAATGCCTACCCAAATGGCAGCGATAGAGTTGCCATGATATAATCAACAGTCTGGACTGTTTTGACATATTCGAGTATATGGTGGTCTCAAAACAAATGGTCAATCAAATTGACGCAACCAGTATCGGAACATTCCAAAAGTCAAAGATGAAAACACATCGAATTTGCTTCCTCACATTATACCACCAGGGTTTACTTTTAAGCATTCCAGATTTTTTTATCATGTTTCCTAGATCTCGGTAGTAGAATTTGTATTAATGCCCAAAGTAGGAAACAGCTCTCACATAAAGGATCATTCTATCGCTTTTCCTTCTTAAAACCTTGGAAAGATTAATTAATGTACACCTAGTATAGAACCGACTGCACTATGGTTGCCTTTCCTGATATAGAAGGAGCTTTTAACAATGTCAAAGCAGAACCAATTACTAATGCACTTTCGGATTAAAATGTTGTTGAGTCGATGGGAATGCTAATAAATCAGCTACTGTATAGGCAGAATTAATAACACAACTCTTGGCATCTCATCCTGTTAGATCTGTTAGCTGTGTGGCATCCTGTCTCTTCTTCTCTAAAATCTAGTAGTCTACGAGCTACATGCTAGTAAATCTAGAAAGAGGGGGATAAACAGTGATTGCTATGCGGATGACGTGGCTGCATCAAGGAAATACATCTTCAGTGACAGCGAAGTTGGAATCAAATCACTGGAAACCATCTATAGGGTATACAATATCAGGTAAGTGTCCGCCTATGTTAGTCTCACAAATGCGAGCCCTTTTGAACACATTTTTCATTACATTCTCACACATTTCACGCGGTATTTTATTAATTTCATTTGTGTGAGTTGCTCAAGCGTTTCTGGTTTGTTTGCATAAGCCATGTATTTTTAGGAATCCCCAAAAAAAAGAATTCTGGAGCAGTGGAGACCAAACAACATCAACATTTCTTGAAATAACTTGTTGTGGAAAGAGGTCTCGCAGTAATTCCATTGTAATCCCGGCTGTATGCGATGTGGCACCATCTTGTTGATTCCACATGTTAATCAGTTAGATGAACGGTTACCGATACGCCATTTTCATTTTCAAAGAAGTAAGGTCCAATGATTCCTCCTGACCAAATTGCACACCATACTGTAACTTTTTATGGATGCAAAGCCGCAAAGGTGACCGATGAATAATTTTAGGGTTTTCCATTGCCCAGAACTGACTGTTCTGTTTATTCACATATCTATTCAAATGAAAACGTGCCTCGTCACTCATTATGATTTTGTCATGAAAATCGGGGTTGTCATGGGCTAGCTGTTACATCCTATTGGCCTATGTACGGCGGCGTAATTAGTCTTGTGGAAGAAGCTCTTGTTGCAACTGAATCTTGAAATTGTGGCCAAAGTTGTTCTTTGAAGACCAAGCTCCTGAGCACGGCGTCGAATTGAGGTTGATGGATTGTTTTGAACAGCCGTAATATTTTAAGCCGATCTTGGAGTACGTTGTGGTCCATGTATACCTATCACCTAAAAAACCTCTTTCTTCAAAATCGTTCACAACACGATAAATAGTGCGTTTTGTTAGCACGTTGTTTCTCCTAAATATTTCACGTAACTTTCTCATCGTCACAGTAATCGATGATTGATTTTGATAAAATGTGGTTATAAATGCTTTATCGAATATTTTTCCATAACAAATTTGCCACGTGTCTACTTCACGAATCACGACTGCCAAATATGAACTGTCAAGACTAATGTTTACCAAAATGGCGGCATAACAAAGTAGTATACCTTCCCGGCGGACACCCTGTTGTTCAATTCAAAATCAGAAAAAAACGAGATGGCAGAGAATTTCACTATTCACCTCTTTTGGTCACAGAAACATACGAGGGGATTGCAAGGCCGATGAGCTTGCAAGACAGGGCACTCCCATTGATACTCTACCGCCAGTAGATATGTTAGGTATGCCCCCCATTGCATGTAAATTACAAATCAATATGGATGCGATCAAGGAAGCAAACCGCAGATGGATAAACGGCACAACGTGTCAAATATCCAGGCAACTCTGGCCAAACTTAAACCAGAAGCGTTCAATCTGCTTGAATATGCTGAACAGATCAAACATCATCACCATAATCGATGTCCTTACAGGACTCTGTCCTTTAGGCCTACACGCAAAAGGACTAGGTCTCTTGAGCAATGACAATCTAGGCGAGCTGGCTAATATCAATGTCAGAAAATTCCTACCCCTTCGCTGCATAGTTAGCTCTGAATGGTTCAATAAGGCGAACGAATATATGAAAGTTGACAGATCAACCTTTATGGTCTAAAGGGCCGCCCAGAATGCATATATCTGTAGCTGACTGAATCTGAAGTTAAAAACAAGGCAAGCCGTAAGCGCTTACACAATATATATCTTCGTGAATCTGTATGACATTGGCAACCATGCGACCAATAGATAATACTGAAATAAGTTCCATGCTGGTCTTCAACGGTCATGAAGGACTCAAAGTGCTTGGCCCTATTATCAAATCAAGCTCGACGAACTGGTGGTAGCAATAGTTATCACGCGTTTTTTTTTTAGAAAATGTGTCGTTGTCAAAACTAAAAGCGGAACCAATTTAGATAAAATCCTATAATTCATCCAAGTTATAGAAAAGTCGTTTGAATATTTTCGCCTTTTGGTATTTATTGTTTCTCAGGTAGTTCTCGAACACGATAGAACAGCAACTTTCCATTTTCATTCACAAATAATTAACGATCTGGTGATAATAAGAACCTCAAAAATTATATTTCCCTAGATCTACTAGGCATGCCTTTCAATTTCAGTTTTCAGACATCTCGAGCAAGTACTCACAAAATTTCGGTTCCAAATTCGCCGTACGAAAAAAAGCATAATGTCAAAAGAAAACTTGATTCCAATAGCATCTGGCGCTGCTTTGGTAGCGAGCTGCTCCTTTCTCCTGGGCAAATATACATCCCACAAGGAAATTTGCAATGATATGATCAAATTGATTAAAACGGACCCATACGTTTTTTATTTGAAGGACAAACTTGCCAACATTGTAAGTCTGGCCCCTTTATCCTTCTTACTATATTAATTCCACGCTTAGTTCCAGAACTTCCCAGAAAACGAAACTGATCCACCAAGCCGAATGGAAGAACTATTGAAATATGGCTTTCCAAGTCTCGATGAAATCCGTGTTTTCTCAGATTTCATCCTATCCTACGACCGCCGCAATCGTGTAGCTCACTGGGTCATAGAACATCTAAGAGCTAATTGCCTTGGCACGGCATACGGAGTAAATCGCAGATTTTCAGTCTTCAAATCTGATCCAGCGATATCATCATTGTATCGATCACACAATTACGATTATTTTCGGTCAGGATTTGACAGAGGACATTTGGCAGCAGCAGCAAATCACAAGTGCAAACAAACGCATTGCGATGAAACCTTCTACCTAAGCAATATCGCGCCGCAAATCGGTGTCGGCTTCAACAGGGATGCGTGGAACAATCTCGAGATATACGTAAGAAACCTAGCAAATACCTATCCCGATGTATATGTGTGCACTGGGTCAGTGTATAAACCTGGTCCTGATTTGTATGTGAAATACAGAATGATTGGCAATAGTTACGTGGCTGTGCCAACTCATTTCTTCAAAGTAGTGGTCTGTATATCCAGGGAATCGAAATTCACAATGGAGGCGTACCTACTTCCTAATGAGTACATCGCCAACACAGTCGAATTGCAAACATTTCGTCGACCACCTGAAGAGATTGAGCGGGTAGCTGGTCTCAAATTCTTCGACAACATCAAGAGGAACGAATTCATCTCAATTAATGGTGTTCAAGTGCCGCAAGAGTCCGAAGTCGACTGACCTGACGACATCTATATACTCCTGTTTCGGAATTATTTTCCATTCAAGTCGTAAACATGTCCAAAGTGACTGGAAAAATAAATAATTCACAATATGAGCTTGCACTTGTCTTGATTCGGGTGGTAAATATAAAAATATGGTGTGGTCTTCGGCCCAGTTTATGGTGTGTCAACTGGGAAATGTTGTCAACGATGATCATGAATTATTTATCGCAACTTCAAATTTTACGATGAGTGGCGGTATTAAAGGCCACTTGCGAAGGTTCAAGCGTTTACGCAGCTATAATAAATTGCGGTCCGTTGGATGGATGTAGTCCTTATGTTGACCGCACACACACACTCAAAGATGATAGGTTTATAAATTTTATGGCTTCAATAAATCGTGGTCAAGTGTACATCGAGAGTACATCAAGGCGGTCCTTTGAATAGTGCATGGGTATTACATTTTATTTAAGGATTCTAATCATCTGGAAAGATTATTCAACCGATGGTCTATTTTCATTTTATACATTTATTCAAAAATAATCAAGGTCAAATGGTAGGTAATATTAAACCTTGAGTTTCCTATTCCAGGCGGCGCGGCTGTGAAAATACTACCAAGATGTAGTCAGCTTTTAGTAATGATGTACAAATTGAATAACCTAGGAGTTTCAAGGGTTAGTCAGGCTCCTTGAATAGATATGGTGGACGATGAGCCCAGAGAAACTGGCGCTTCAGTTTGAGGTCGTGCCGTCAGGGTAACTTCCTTACCACGTCAAAAATAGCTACTTCTAAGGAGATAATAGCATCGGATAACAGATCCACCTCAGATATCAACCAGATTCGAAAGTCCACCGACAACGATTTTCGAGTATACACCTGGAATATACCCACGCTGAACACCCCTGGTCGTACTTAAAAACTTGAACATGTCCTGAGCATTCTACAGGTTCCCAACGAAATACATGCGATAATTATTAGATGCCACCCAATTCTGCTCATAACAGGATGCGGGTTCGTTGTCCGCAGCCGACTTAGGTCAAGAATAATCGTCTTTAAGCTATTTAGTGATCGCTTGGCTGTGATCTGCATCAGTGCCCCTACCGACCTTAACAGGGAGGAATTTTACTACATCCTGGACGGAATCTGCGGAGCCTGTCCGGAATACGATGTGCAAACCGTATTAGGGGACTTCAATGCGATAATCGGTTAGGAAAACATGTTGGGCAGGTTTTTAGGAAAGCACAACCTCTACGAAACGACCACAGATAATGGCTCATCCTAGATGTAGAGGGGTACACGTCGACTCTGACCATATTCTCGGCCCCGCCAAATTCAGTGGCCGAATGTAAAATCTATAATAAGATATTTTTTTTTTTTTTTTTTTTTTTTTTTTTTCCGTGGGCTGGTGGAAATCGTCATAGACACGATGAGCACGTGCCCAAAGTAGTGTGAGATTTTTACTCACTAAAACCACCACCCATTTGGTATTTCTATTGCAACTAAGTATTCGACTTATCCAGCAATTTTTTTATCACGATTATATAATATGTTTGGCAGGTAACTTTCCTTTGAGAGTTCCTGCTTTTCCGCAATTATAGCGCGGTTTGTTATTATCGGGCCAAATCTAAGGGTTTAGTTCTTTGAAGACGCCGCAATATATTTGTTTCGTCAAGAATTTGGAGGACTGTTGTGTTAACGTGTCCTAATAAACGTTTTTTATGTTTTCGTGCAAAATTTTTTGTTTCATCTTTAACCGCGGGAATACCCAGATCTCTGCGTAGATCTTCGTTCCTTACGTACCACGGCGCATTGACGAATGATCTTAACATTTTGTTTTCAAAAGTTTGTAAAATGTTTAGATTCGTTTCACTGGTACAACCCCATAGTTGTATACCATATGTCCAAACCGGTTTTAGCACTTGCTTGTATAATAGCAGCTTGTTATCAAGGTTAAGCTTCGAATATTTTCCGAGCAACCAGTACAGTTCTCTGTATTTATTCTTAAGTTCTTCGCATTTCTTTTTTACATGCGACTTCCATTTTAATTTTGCATCGAGTGTCATACCGAGATATTTCGCTTCATTTGCAAACGGGACTCGAACCGTATTTAGAAATACAGGCAAATTGTTTGTCCGTTTATACGAAAAATCTACATGGATCGATTTGCTCTCATTAAGTGCAATCCGCCAGGATTTAGTCCATTCATTAACCTCGTTAAGAGCGTTTTGTAATTTAATATTTGTTTCCTCTATTGTTGTGGCAACTGCTAGTATAGCAGTATCGTCAGCAAACGTTGCAACTATTGTATCGTTTGTTTGTGGGATATCACGAGTGAATATGAGGTACAGGATTGGTCCAAGGACGCTTCCTTGCGGTACACCTGCCATTATTTCTTTGAACTCGGAATATTCGCTTCCAAGTTTCACACGGAAGAGTCTATGCTCAAGATACGACACGAGGATTTTATATAATTGTTCTGGCAAAACTTGACTTAGTTTATAAGTAAGGCCTTTGTGCCACACCTTGTCAAAAGCTTGCGACACGTCAAGAAATACGGCTGAACAAATTTTCTTTTCTTCGAAAGCTTTCTCAATTACATCTGTAATTCGATGTACTTGGTCCACCGTTGAATGTTTACTTCTAAACCCAAATTGATGGTCAGGTAAAAGACGTTTCTGTTCAATTATGGGGTGTAAGCGACCGAGTAATATCCGTTCAAAAACTTTTGAAATTATTGGAAGAAGTGAAATAGGCCTGTAAGATTTTATTTCATTCGGTGATTTTCCTGGTTTTAGAACCATAATCACTTCCGCGACTTTCCACTGTCTTGGTATGTATTCTAATCTGATTGCTGCATTTATAATAAAAAGAAGCTTAGTTAATGCTTTCCGAGGCAACATTTTAAGAAGTTCTCCTGTAATCAGGTCATAACCCGGAGCTTTTTTAGGCTTTAGTTTCTGTATTTCCCGTTTAAGCTCGGCAATACTTGCATATCTTACTATGTTATTATCGGTTGTACTCTCGAATATATTAATGTTTTCATTTTGCGCCGGACCATCAAATGGCTTAAATGTTTCCTCAAGATGTGAGGCAAAAACGTCAGCTTTTTCCTTATCGCTCTTTGCCCAAACGTCTTGAGTTACCCTAATGGGCGGCACAGCGATTTTTGGCCGTTTTATGACTCTAATTGCTTTCCAGAGCGAATAATTCGATTCCTTTCCAGCGGTTAGGCTTTGCAGATAAGTTTCTACTGAATGGTTTTTAAAGTATTTAATCGAATTTGATAGCAAATTACTCAACCGATTGAGATGTGTTTTATCTTGCGGGGCACGAGTTTGGTGCCATCTTTTACGAGCTTTTCTTTTTTGTCTTACTAAATCTTGTATTTCACGGGGGTACTTAATTTTACTATAGCTCACTATTTTGTTCTGTTGAGGAGTATTATTCCATGCTGCTTTTTGGATGGTATTGATAAATGAGTCAACAGCGACTTCGAGTTCCAATGGGGTTCTAAGCGATACACCCAGTCGGATATTATTTTCAATATCGTTTTTGAAACCTTCCCAGTTGGTTTTCGCGTTTGTTAATCTGGGTGGTTTTTCATTTATAATCAGTGACTCGCTCATTGTTAAAATGACTGGAGAATGATCAGAGGAAAGATCAAAGCATTCTTCAACTTTGATTCGATTGGACGGCAGACCTTTTACAATAAAAAAATCGATCAAATCCGGTATTTTTCTAGCATCAGTTGGCCAGTAAGTTGGTTTTCCCGTAGAATGAAATTCGGTATTGTACTTTCTACCTATATCATAAAGCATCCTACCTTTCTGTGATATGCATCTAGATCCCCAGAATGTATGTTTTGCATTAAAGTCCCCTCCGATGACAAAACGTTGTCCAAGGGAATTAAGCAAGTTTTCAAAGTCAATTTTCTCAACCTTGCATCGTGGTGGGCAGTAAATAGACGATATCTTCAGAAAGGATTGTCTGCTTTTGACTTGTATAGAGCTAACTTGCATTGTTTCGATTTCTAGTTTAAGATCAATCGAATGTTCGATACACTCTTTTATATATAGTGAGGCTCCACCTCTAGCCTTATTCGATGGATGTAGAGCATGATAGTCGAGGTAACCTTTTATTTTTAAGTTCGAATTACTCTTTGCGTGAGTTTCGGATATTAAACAGATGTCTATATCTTTTTCCTGCATAAATAATTCGAGTTCTCCAAGTTTTTGCCAAAGGCCATTGGCATTCCACGTAAGAATTTTAAGCAATCTATTCATGTTAAAGGTGTGGTACTTCTATTGCGAATACTATTTTCGAGCCTAACGAGCCTGTCAAAAATAAGTTTATTCGTTTTGCTTTGTTCCTCAAGTTTTGAAAGAATAATCGAAAATACATTTGAAACTGGGTCAGGTGAGATATTTTTTTGGGCGTTATTGGATACTGTGGCTTGAGCATACGTTTGTACATTTGGTTTTGGATGTACAAGATCCGAACGGATTTCTGATGGCCGCGTAGTTTGTGGACATTTAGGTTCTTCGATTATGGCCTGCTTTTTCTTCGACATATTTTTAATCGGAATTTTAGGCTGTTGCTTGTTTAAATTTAATTTCTGTGAATTAATACTATTAAATTTCGTCCGTCTTTTTTGTAACTCTTTAGCTACTTCGCAGCCGCGATAATTTGCCGGATGATTGCCTTTACAGTTAATGCAGATAGCAAGTGCTTTCTTATCTGACATACAATCTACCGTCAGGTGATTGCCGGCACATTTTACACACCGCGGTTCTTTTTGACAATAGCTTTGCGTATGATTGTATCCTTGGCAGCGCTTGCACTGGGGAACTAGTTTGGAATCCTTACGCATAGGCTCTATTTTTACAACAATATTAAGTATTGTTTTTATTTCATAAATTTTGTTCAAACTTTCTGTTTTATCGAAAGTGAGTATAAATAAAGGAAGGCCGCGTTTTATTACATTTCCTTCGCCATCTTTTTGCTTTTGGTCTCGTTTGACAATGTTAACGGCATCTATGACTTTATATTGCCTGTTTTTCAGATCATTTACAATGTCATCCTTTAAGCACGACGCATGTAACCCTCTAGCTACAACGCGTAAAGGCCTTTCAGATTTATTTTCAAAAGAATACCATTCTATTTTATCGATATTAAGCTTGCGAGATAATAGACGGTAACTTTCAGGGTCTTTAACGCAGACTTTCCATGTATTTTTTCTTAGCGAAGTTACTTGGTAGCCCGATAATGGCAACGATTTTAGCAAGGTATGCAACTTGTTAAAGTCGTCAATACCGATCACATTAATTGGCGGTGGGGGACGTTGTTTTAGCTGTTTCGCTTTGTTATTAATCTCTTTGTCGCGGTTTATTATTTCAGGAGAGGATACAGCTTTCCTCTTTTTAACTGGTCTTTTCTTTAAGATCCAGTCAGTTTCGCGACTGAGTTCTTCTTCATCCGTGTGGTATTCCGAATTCACGGGGCCGTTTGAACTTGTTTTTGGTATTTTAAATGAACTCTTCAGAGTCATATTTTCTTCCTTTAGATGGAGAATTTCTTTACGAAGCTCTTCGCAGAGCAGTTCGACATTGTAAAGCCTTGTTCGAAGAACGTCGTTTTCTTCCTTTAGGCTCTTATTTTTCACTGAGTCTCGTTTTTCGTGGGCTGACACTTCTGGTGTTGTCGAGCTCCTTGAGACACATATATTTTTTTGAGATCCTGATGTAGGTGACCTCGTTACCCTTGAACTTTTCCCGAAAGGGTTACACATTTGCAATAATTGGCTCTCCCCAGAATCCGTAGAGCCGACCTCCGTAGAGGGTGGATTTTCCAGTGAAACTGAATTGCCACCTGGGGTAGTAAATCTTTTCGTTGTACTCATTGCATTTTTGTTGTTTGTATACGCTTTACACTCGGTATACGGGGAGTGGATTTTAGTCGCCTTCTACGACAGGCATGGCTTACCTCGGGTATATTCTGACCCCTAACCCGAAGGGCTGATCTCTTGTGCTGGCAAGAGATCAGCACAACTCCAGTCAAGGAAGAGGTAGCGCTCTGCCCTAAAAACTGAAGAAAAAGAAGACTGTCGGTTCTGATGGATTACCAACAGAACTTTTCAAATACAAAAGTGTTGCTATAGAATTGTGCATGCATCAAACCATCAACAAATTCTGGATGGATGAGAGCATGTTCTATGACTTGAATATCAGCTCCATATGTCCCATCTACAAAAAGGCGATCCCATTATTTTCACCAACATCTTAAGCCATTCTGAAGCACACTTATCGGAAAAAAAAAGTAAGTGCTATCAACTCTGAATGGCCTGAAGTTTCTTTATTGGGTTTTGCCCAAACGCCATGAGATACCCAAATTGTGGTACAAGTTATGACCATCCACCCTAATCGCTTTTGATGAGAAGTACCTTAACCGAATTAAATATGGCTTGTCTGCTCTTTTTGTCAAAATCGCTTTTTGACAATTTTTTCCTCACTTTTTATCCTCACTTCTTCCTCTATAGAGTGCAGAAGGGTTGTATTTCTGTTCTTAATCCTGCCGTTTGTGATGCACATTTCTAGGGCAAACCATTGTTAAAAATATAACTTTAAAGTATTGTTTTGTTACGGATCGATTGATAGTAGAATGTAGTCCTCCTTGTGAAATATTCTCAACGATTTTTGAAACAGTTGGCACTCAAAGTGGCTGTCATTACTTTCTATTGCCAAATACAAAAAAAAACAAAAAACAATAACTTGAGAGTAATTCCACTTCAAATATCTCCATTACTTGGGAGAAAAGGACTTTAGTAATCCGAAACACCTGTGTCCAATTTTCAATAAATCTATTTCACTTCAATCTATAACTAGACGTCTTAAGCGTCGCTTACGCAATCTTCATCAGACTCACACGTCGAATTTGATCCAATTTTTCCCTCTTCATATTACAACTCCTTTTGATGAAACTAATATGTACCCTGATGAGAAATCGTGTCCTTTTCACGTAAATCACATAAAATACCATCATACCTTTTTTTGCCAGCACGAAATGTTTGCCTCTATAAGGAGAAGAAACAGAACATCCAATACCATTCTTTCCGGCCTTAACTAATCCCCCCCAAAATATCCTTAAATCTTTCAAAGGCACAGCAAAAAATGGAAAGAAATCCCAGCCGCCTCTCGTTATATGGAAAACCCCTCAGGGTATCATGAAAAAGGTGTATGATCTATGGACCTCCTCATCATACTTCACCCATGAGAGGATGTCAGGAAGCCAGACCTGAATAAGCATCTGGCATTGACAAAGCAGATTTGTAGGGCTATAGTTGTGCGTTTCGTTTGGCCAATACCATTGTTTGGGGAGCGTGTGTGTGCTGTGCAACAAGTGGAATCACTTTACTCTAAAGCGTGACTAATCCAATTAAGAGGCAATAAGGAGAAAGGATTATTGCTTAACGAGGTGCCGCATTTTCTGTCGTTTGTTCGTTATCCACATTTTCTTCTGTGTGGCATACTGACCCGGTCCTACTAACACCCTCTCGCTGCATAACAACCTTGGTTCAGGAGAACTGGAACATGCGGTGGAGACACTGCGTTGAATGGCTTCGCGGTTCATGTCATCACAATGGAAAGTACAATCCAGGCGATTCTCTCAAGCTGCAGACATTCCTCGCAGCGGTCAAGAATAGGGTTCGTTGTTGGGGATATGGATGGTGATGGGGATGGGGATGAAGATGTGTTGCTTTTGTTTTTTTTTCTCGGTCCAACGCATACAACACAGTTGTAATGAGTGTTGCCTTTCATTCGCATTACAATGGGTGCTTGCTCGCTTCTCAAAAGTTGACCCAATTCCGGGCGCACAAAGTTGATTTAAGACATAATTGCTGCCGGTTGGTCCTCCCGGGGCGGTACACGGTAACAATGCAATCATTTCGGTTTTAATTATTTTTCATTAAATTGCGTTGCAGTATGGTAGTGTGGCCTGAGTATAAAAATTTCCACATTGCCTGTGAGACGTTACCAATGTTTTTTTGTTTGTATTGTTGTTGTTGTTGTTGTTATCCTTACATAATTAAGCCCTTTTGCCAGTAGGAGGCTAGTGGGGTCAGGCACTTTATACACATTAAATGCGTGCCATTAATTAAGGCTTATTCAGACGGAGAGCGGATGCTGTGTGCGGTGAACCTTTATATTGCCGCAACGTTCCGCGTCCTCTGCTTGCACAGACCGATAGAGTAGATTTTTGTAATAAATTAAATCAGATTGGCGGAAATAGAGAAATGGGTCGAATTAGCTGTTTAATTGAAATTGATTCGAAGAAAACAAGATGTGGCCGTTTTGTTATTTGATGTGTTAATAGGCGATGAGATTGTAGGCAATTTTTCAGCGAATTTTTGGTGGCAATGCTGAAACTGACATACGAATGTACAAGGTCCTTGCATTAACACGAGTGACTTATTGTTTGAGGTTGCCATTGTTGTTTCTGTGACAATTAATTACGATTGTGAATGGGGGATGGTGTTAGTTTGCGAACAAATTGAGAAATATATGGCCACCATTCCTACAACCCAGGTAAACGATTGCACTTTAGCAGAAGAACAGAAGAAGTTCAAAAGTTCCTTTTGTTGATTGAATGTTTAAACACAAAAGATTTGGTTTTCATTTATTTAACCCACATACTTAGCGTTTTTCAGTCGATTGATCGCAAACGCAGAAAATGTTTACATGTCAATTATTAATGGGGGAAAGAAATCGGCAATAAGTCTCAAGATTCGAAAACGTTTGCGAAGATATTGTAAAAATACGCACCAAGTCCGAATTTTCCAACTAAATCCTGTTATATGTGCTCAAACTTTGTCAGATAAAAGAAATGGGATTTATTTACATAATACTTTTTGGGACTCTCAGCTATCCGAGCAGCCAACGTAGAGTCGAAACACTTTCTTATTGTAGCCATGGTAAGACTGTGGGACGTTTAAAATCTAGAACGACAAAAATCAGTTGAAAAACATATGGGAAGGCTACAATCCGCTGTGCGGATCGATTAATACCCACTAAATATTGAAAATTATATTGTCACAACATATTGTTTATCACAGTTTACCAAAATCTTGTATGTTTCCACAAAAAACAACGTTTTTCTCCTGCTATGCTATGGCGTAGGGAATACAAATGGTTTTTGTCAGAAATGTCTCCAAAAAGGGAGCGTGGGTCAAAACAATATATACACGATTTCGCATCAAACATTTTTTTTTTTAATAATTTAAAATTTGGCCGAAAAACGGTTTTTTTTTATCTGAAGACTGTCTAAATATCTTATTCACAATCTTTTTAAATATTCCTCCCCGTTTTGTCAAAAATAACGTTTTTGTTAAAAGTGGGCGTGGCAGTGGGTGGATTTCAAAAATGTTTACACTTATTCAAAATTTGAAAACTCTAGCTCAAAATTTAAAGCCCACAGACATCGCTAGATCGACACAGTGGGCGATTCTGAGTCGACCCATATACTTTAAGGTATATCTAGCGAAATTATTTCTCTATTTTACAAACTTATTGTCAAAACTAATTTACCCCTGTGGGATAGGGCATAAAAAGGAAGAATGAAGGAATTTTCGATATTGACTTTTGCCTCTTGTCTCCAATTAAGGTGCGGATATTGCTACGCCTGTTCTTAGGAAGAAGAAATGTGTTGAGCAAATTTTTATAAAGAGATTTTAACAATGTCTTCGCTTACACTCTATCGCTATAAGGATTTCAGTCACACATCTTTTAAAAACATTTGTTGGTAAATTGTTAAACAAATTCGAACTCAATAGTTAAGCAATATTTTGCCTATAGAACATTTTAAACCACACCCGCACCTTTTATGGTTATTCTCTTAAGAATGGTACGGGATAGGATATCACATGATTCGCACAGGGGACTCTATCCTTTTTTTAAGATATTATGATGAACCCATTCGACGGACATGAGAACTATAATGAGAAAACATTTTGACAAAAGCCTGTAATTGCAACACAACTTATCCTTACATACTTACTTACTTAAGTGGAATTATACTTCGCATTAAATCTGTGCCCTTACTAACATGCTTGAAGTGCTTGCTGGCAATAGAACAAACCATGAGAACTGATTGACGAAAATTACCTACAGTTGCTTGCAAGAAACAAGGCAATGCTGCTGTCGCAGACGAGAGCCGCCTTGAAAGTTGACAAAAAATTCCAACTTTTGGGGTTTCTCTTTCTTGTTGTATCTGCAGCTTCGGTAAATATATCTTAGGCAATATCTTTATTATAAAGTCTTGCTCACCAAAGTTGACGGTCTTAGTGGCGAAATGGTTAGTCCGATGAATTGCGCGCAGATGGTCTGGGTCGTACTCCAAGATGTTTGACCGGCCCTCCTCTCGTGATGATGTGACAAATCATCCGAGTAGTATCAATTGTCAAGAATATCTTATCCCAACTAAGCTGTTTGGGTCCTGCATTAAACAGGCGATCGCGATATCGTGTTATAATGGTTATAAAAAAAGGCCCTGGGTACTATCGAGTCTGTTATGCCAAACATTTTTATTTTATTTACTCGATGAAGGTGAGAGGTAGTGAAGTCAAAATATGGTCCCATCAGTCATAGAACGTCGTAAAATTATTTTTTTTACTACAACAACGCACGGCCCGTTGTCAAGAAGTGCAGTCGATTCTTTGCTTTAATAGTGTGGGTTGACGAGGTCTGTGAACGGTCTGTCAACACCCTAGAATTGTAACCTGGTACAGTCAGTGATCATGATTGTTGCCTTCCACTTTTAAGAACATAATATGTTCCATTTGATCCATTGTGTCAAGTCAAGTCCGCAGTCCAACCAAAGTATGGCATGGTTTCCCAGTGCAATCACAAACGAGTGGTCGCACTGGCAAACTTAGCCTAATTTTGTAAAAAATATTCCACGACCCAGAATATTTATAGAGGGTTGGGGATCAAATGTTATATTATACGATTTATGATAACGATGATCTTTTAAAACTTTCACTGTTATAACCTTCTTTAATGTGTATAACGATTAGAAGAGTTCTCGTGTTATTGTATTACCGCAGCTTGATCAAGAACGTGGCAGATAGCGAACTCACCTCAAGGTTAGATCTGTACACCGACATAGATCTGTTCAAAAGAATTTGCATTTGATGTCTAAGTACATGTAATGGATACCAACGCTTTGAACCGCAAAGCCTTCAATTCAGTCTTAAATTGTAAAAGAAGTAAAGGAAACACTGGCTTCGAGTGAAAGCACAAATTGTGAATGATAAATACTACTAAAAGGACTGGACTGGACTGGACTGGACTGGACTGGACTGGACTGGACTGGACTGGACTGGACTGGACTGGACTGGACTGGACTGGACTGGACTGGAACAAGAGCTCAACCCTGTGGAACACAATTTTTTTTTGTAAATAATTCACAACCTGCTTTTATTAATATTTCCTTAACCAGCAATATATAAATTGTTCAGCAATAGTTTATTTTAAACCATTAATTGTCAAATCGTTTCTTAAAATCAAGTAAAAAAAATATTCTGTACAGATGTGGTAATGTTAAGAATTTAATGTCGTTGTGTTTCTATTTTTAGGTTTTATATACTACCTAGCCATAACGTACTTAATAACCAGGTACAGTCAGAATAAAAATCATTAAAGAAAATAGACGAAGTTCAAAAATTCTGCCTGCCTCCTCTTGCGGTATCTTACCACTCCTCCCGAGTGAAATAATTCCTAGAAGTTGGTGGCTTCACACTTGCCTTTACATACCAAAAATAGGCTACAGCTTAACACACAGAACGATACAATTTTCCGCCTTCAACTCAAATTTTCCGATTTAAATTAAGTGCACTCTACAATGTTCGCACAAATAAAACTTATCATGTAGCATTAGCATAATTCCATGCGCCTTAAAGAATTCCTTTCGCCAAGTAACATTACACGAAAGTACCATCTGTATATGTAGGATCCTTTGGAGTAGAAAATCTCTCCTTACAATATAATTTGACGGTATTTTCGTACAGCGAAACTACTCGTTATATGACAAAGTGCGCACTGCAAGGAAGAAAGTTAAATTGAAAAACTTTCCTCAGTATTCCCACCCAAAAGATATCGATACATCGAGCGAAAGCAAAGTTTTTTGGTTGTTATTCTGCCCGGCAACAATTTCGGATTAAGAGTTCGAATGATTCAGTTCTTTTATTTAAAAATGCAATCATCCAGACAAGAATAACAAATTGCTGGCATCGTCTTACCGCGATTTGAATTGATAGATAAGTTCCCGTAACTCGTTCCGATCGTCGACCTTGAGGGTGTTTCTGCACCAAATCGCAGATACTATTCCACTCCATTGCGAAATGATGTTTCGAGATGTTTACTATTTGTTTTTCTGAATTATTTAAGACGTTTCAATCTGGGGAAAAGAATTTATGAAGACATAGGTCGCTTTGCCAAAACACAGTACCGCCTACACCCCCACCCCGCACTAGGCTTGTTTCATATTCATGAAACTTCATTTATTTTAGTTTACGTTGAAGAGAAATCTGAACAAAAAAATGGAAATCATACGAAATCTTCATATTATCCTGTACAAGGAGTGCATATCTGCAGTGCTCCACAAAAACTTTGCACATTCGTCTGAAAAGTTCGGCAAAGAAAGAAGACGAGGGAAAAAATAGAAAAACAAAAATTTAAATATAAAAAACTTCCTTTCCAGAAATGTGAGTTTGTGTTGTCTGTTGCAGATTTTCCAGCAGAGAAGGGTTCAAAGTTTTTTACGGTTTTGCCTGTCTTGGACTTCTTGACTTTATGCGGAAGAAAAATAATACGGAAAAGATGAAAAGTTTGTACAGAAAAGTTGACTCATAATTTAGTGCGTTGGTTAAACTATTTTTATTTGAATTGCTTTTAGTTTTGCGAATAATTGATTGACATTCACTACTTTCCTATTAAAGAGGCTGTCGATTTGTTGATGGTGTTTTTTTTTACGAAAAATAAAGTTTACGTAGAAATATCGTTCGAGTAAAGGAAACCAATCATTCGCACGATGCACTAAAATACCCCCTGATATTTTTGAGAGGAATTACGAATATCATTTTTCGATAAAGACGACTAATCCGTTATTAATTTGAATTCAACACTAAGAAACAAACAAAAAAAGTCATCTCTATGAATTTTGATGCCTACCGATTGATGAAAAGTGGAAACGATGATAATTACATATTGAAATGTCGCAGATTGTATCATCAGTTGCCGTTCATGTGTATGTCAAAATGAAGGGTATGTTTGTTTTCTATACTGGCAAGACTGTTTCTACAGACTGTCAATTTGACAGTTGAAAGATGATTTGACGATCGGATGCTTTATAGGCTGTTGAAATCGTCGGCATATATTTCTCCAAAGACGGTGCCGACCAGAATGTTACCGTCAATGTACAGCGCTATAGAAACCTCGTTCCACAGTTGAATGGCATTTACGTGAGAGAGCCTTGCTTTCAACAAGATGGCGCGAAATGCCACACAGCGCTCGAAACCATCAATTTTTTACGGGAAACATTTGCTGAGCGAATAATTTCTCGTAATATACCTAGGATCAATAACATTCAGATTACTTTCTCTGGGGGTATGTGGAGGCACTAGTCTAGGCAGATAAAGAAAAGACGTTTGACGATTTGGAAGTCAACATTCGTCGTGTTATTACTGATATACGGCCTTAGTTATTCGATAAAGTTGTCGATAGTTAAACTTTATGATTACGATTGATTCGATATAGCCGTGGATCGCATATGTTCGTAATCATATATTACCGCTAATGTCATACAATTGTCTGTTGAATAAAGCTAATATCACTTACTTACTTAAGTGGCGCTACAATCCGAAATGCACCTGGGCCTCAACCAACATGCCTCTCCAATTAGCGCAGTCCTTTACTAACTGCCTCCAGTTGCGCACTCCAAGAGGTCTTCCTCTACTGCGTCCGACGCCTGGCTGGGAATCGAAGACTCTGCGAGCCGGAGTATTGGTGTCCATTCTTTCTACATGTCCTAGCCATCTTAGACTTCCAATGCGGATTTTTTTGACCAGGGGCATGTCGCTGTACAGCTCTTATAGTTCCTCGTTGAATCTTCGTCTCCATAGCCCGTCAACGCAAACGGCACCGACGATTTTTCGAACAATTTTCCCCTCAAATCGACCAAAGATTTCTTCATCCGCTTTTGAGACGGTCCATGCTTCAGCACCGTAGAGCAGGACTGGGATGATCAGGGTCTTATATATATGACAGGGTGTTGCTGTCAGAGTTAATAGCGGAGCAAAGGCAGACAAAGTCTCTCACCTCAAAGTTATATCTGTCAATGGTGACGTTCTGTCCAATTCGTCGATGTTGTGCGTCGTTTCGTGTTGACAGCATATACTTCGTCTTGCCCTCATTTACTTCTTAACCCATTTTTCCTTCTTCCTTCTCTATACAAGCAAACGTGGTTATGACATCACATTGGGTCCTGTTGTTGTGCCTCTGGTGTTGGCTCGGGAGTTTTGCACAATCCTCTCAAGAATCAGATTGAAGAAGTCACATGACAGCACATCGCCTTGCCTAAATCCTTTTTTGGTATTGAATGTGTCGGTGAGTTCGTTGCCGACCCTGATGGAGCAGCGAGATTTCTCCATCGTCATCCTACACAAACCGACGAGTTTGGGCGGTACACCAAAACTGAACATGGGACTGTATAAATCGTCTCTATAAATGCTGTCATATGCGGCTTTGAAATCGATGAATAGGTGGTGGGTATCGATTTGGACTTCTTGGGTTTTTTCGAGGATCTGCCGAAGTGTGAAGATTGGATCGGTTGTGGACATTCCTGACCACACTGATTAGGGCCGATCAGATTGTTGGTAAACGGTTTCATGCCTTCACATATTATTGCTGATAGGATCTAGTAGGCCATGTTGAGGAGTCTTATGCCTCTTTGGTTGACACAGGCCAGAGGGCCTCCTTTTTTGTGGATCGGGCCAACGATGCTGAGGTTCAATTCTTCAGGCATACTTTCTTCCGATCAGATTCGGCTTATGAGTTGGTGGATGTTACTTACCAAGTCATCTCCGCCGGCCTTATAAAGCTCGGCGGGAAGGCCGTCATTTCCGGCAGCCTTATTAAGCTTCACTCAGGTCGGGTGGTTGGCAGTTTTCGCTGTCGTTGCCAATAATGAATGGTTCGTTCTGCTTGACAGCGGAATGTTGTTCGTCATCGCCTTTTAATAGTCTGCAGAAGTGGTTCTTCCATATCTTCAGCATCGACTGTGTCTCATCTACGATATTTCCTTGTTCATTTCGACAGGATTCTGTTCGAGCCTTGTATCCTTGGCTTTGACGTTTTACACTTTGGTAAAACTTGCGAAAATCGTTCCTCTCTATATCCTTGATCGTGCGCTTTTCTTGCAATTTTTTCTTCTTTCTGAAAAGCCGGTATTCCCTTTAGAGCTCAACGGCAGCTCTGCAGCTTAGCCTAGACAACCTGTTGTCCGAATATGTCGAAGCAGCTTATGTAGGTACGCTTGGGACAGCAGGCTGGGTATTCATTCCGTGCCATTCTGAATTGGCTGTTTATAGTGTTGCTGTTTTTTCGTCGTGATATCAACACTCGCGCTTTTCGCAAAATTTGATGGCCTAGATTCGCTGATACGGTAGGGCAATCTTGTTCTTATAATTAACTTGAAATCCTAAATGGATAGAAATCAAACAGCCTTTACTACTCGGTCAACCATCCAGCGAGATCCATGACATTACTCAAGGTAGAAACTCAAGGCGCTCATGTACTTATTTGTTAAGTATCTTTGTGTGCTCTGTAGAGAGCCAGAAAAGAGCGTTACATGCTCTCCTGGGGATGTTTGAGATCACGAAACAGATACAGAGTTGTATAAAGTAGGGATAACGAATATGATTAATAGACCGTGTGCGCGGTAAAAATCAAACGCTCCAAACTTTATCCGTGTGTTTTGTTGGCTGACACAATCACAGACTATAGTCGTCGCCATGTAGATGATACCATCGAAAGTAAAAAAAAAAATAAGGACGTTGTAGTCGACAACAGCTGGATTGTTCCGTATTCGCTGTTTCTTCCTAAGTTATTGCAAGAATATCATGAAAGGAAGCGCCTTGGCAGTGTTTGGTATTGCAGTTCCTGATGCCAACGATGAAGTTTCGCACATCAGATAGGAATCTATATCAGCAGCAACAATACGGTTTGGATAATCTTTTCATTCCCAATAAAATAACGTCATCCCACAGTACAACATCCTTACTTCACCGCAGCAAACGCAGCTCCGAGAGCTGAACGGCCAACATCTTAATTCGAAAATGCCGAGATATTTCACATGGAACGCATTGTTAAAAAAAAATAAATGAATGCGAAATCCTGTCCCCGTATACGAAATGTATATTCAACCGATGTACTGCGGCGTATTTATATAGTTCATCCGAGCCATGATGAATGGCTTTATTTGTTATTAGTTAATGTTCAACATAATAGCAGTGACGTGGCATACATATAATCGGATAACTGATTCCTTAACTATTAATTCCTATTTACCATCTTTTTTCCATAACACAGAGTATTCCGTATGTCCTCTAATAACTTTTTTAAGTTTCTTCCCAGCTTCATAGAGTCCACAACCGGCTCGCAAATTGTATTTTATTGAGAAAAAAAACTGATTAAGCCAACTTACGTCATATTCCCTGTCTGTCTGTCATCCAGTCTCTCCCTTATCAAATCAAATCGTCCGGCGCTTCCATTAAATTTATCTAATGAGATGAAAAACTTAATTACACGGTTCATTAGCATCGCATTTATTTTAATCTGCGAATAATTTATTTCCAATGCTGCATCCTGTCAAAAGGTCCCTACACTAGAAATGACGAAAAAATCTCTCCCTAACTAACATTGGTAAAGCCACACTCTCCAGTAAAACGCATCCCGACAATTATCCAATGTCGTAAAAGTTTATGCATATCCTTTTTCGTCGGCTGCTAGCCATATTCCGTAACAAATGGGCATTCTCCATCATATTCATGACCGGCATCGATTACTAAGGAACAAAAACAAAAAAAACGTCATGCCTCCACCACCGGAAGCAGCTCAAATGGAAAATTCTCAGCAGACCTCACTGCGCGTGGATTGCTCTGTCTATCATCCGACATTTCATTGAATCCTAGAAGCACTCAATAGTCATCGATAATCGACGATAGCTAAAGTAGAAAATTTCGCCTCCATTATTGGATGGGCGTGTATCTGACCGGGCCGTAGTTGTACTTTCCCGGATGTGGTGGTTATAATGTCAATTTCATACATAGATCCTTTGTCGTGTTTTTTTTTGTTTCATTCGTTTTTAGCTTGCAGAACCCTTGTACTTATAATAAAAACTAACGGTAATGAATACGACCGAGTTTCAGTTGAGTATAGTACATCAGTCGTTGTGCTGTGGGTGCGGCGAGTAGGGACAAGTGGATTTGGGTGAAGCTAAAAACTAATGATTTATGCTCATCCATGTCCGGAGCAGATGTGTGAGTTGTGAGTGGGTTTTTTGTCCTGCAAGTATTTTATTGTTTGGGATTTTGTTATGTGAGTTATGTCTGGCATCGCATCTCATGTAAGGCTGGCCGAGTAAACACAAGGACCTTATCCATTTGATGGGTAATTAAAAACTTTCCCATGAAATAATAATAAATGCCGGAGCTTAAGTGCTTAACACCTTGTCATTAAATTTTTATTACCAGTATGAGGAGGATCTGGATATTGGAGTTGTTCTGTTAAATAGAAGGGTTGTCCTGTTTATGTAATGTGGTTGACACAGTTTAAAGATGTATTCATAAGTGAATGTGTTTTAAAGGCAAATTAGTTTTGTCTATAGTCTGGTATTTTTGTTTTTATGTTTCATTTATGAATTCGTAATAAAACAATACAAAAGGGTTTTAATGGTTTGATCACTATCTAGAATATAGTCGCCAAAAGGGTTTCATTTAAAGGGCTACAAATGCCTATATTTTTAGATATCTTTATATCACATTAGCATTTCTTTTATAATTTCTGCGGGCTTTGGAAGTTTAAGTGAATAGTACATCTTTTTTGAAACAATGAGGAGATATATAAAAGATGTTGCACATAAAATTGAATCACTAAATTCATGATATTAGAATAATATCTGTATTGAGTTCGTTAAGAACTCCACTTTGATGCTGTTGGTTTGGTTTGACAGCTGTCCGATTGCATCTGGATATATTGACTGTTGTCTTTGGACTGGCAAAATTGCGTCAGGGATATGTTCTTGTGTCTTTCATATGCCGGTTTCTTCTCCATTGCTCCATCGCCTATCTCAAGGAAACAGGTCGGTAACATTTCATTCAATGAGCTCATTGGATTGGAAGATTGGTATAAGGTGTTGTATCGTTGGGTAGAGTAAGTACTACTATGAGTTATCGAAATCTACGTGCAGGTGATCATAGAAATGTACCGGACACCAAAGACTAAATCGATGTTCACCAAGAAAGCATCTATAGCTCATTCCGATTTTTAAATTATTTTATGAATCAGTTGATTATTGTTTTATTTGTAGAAGGATATGGTTCACTTGTCATTTGATGCCCCTTCACAGAGTGGCAGAATTCCGGGATCATGCAAATGCAACAACAGCACTATAAGTGTCCTTAATGACGAGGACCTAGGATATTAGAAAGAGGGCCGTTAAAGACGGGGTACAACGGGTTCATTAGTACCCAGGGTCTAGCTTTTTTTCACAAGCAATCATGTTTATGAATCATGAACAAAATTTAACTCATGATTTGCTGATTCCGAGCAAAAATGAATTTTGCAATTTAGTCGGTATATTACTCGCAACAGAAGGCAAATATAAATATATTTAAAGGAAATATATTTGGTTTGCATAGCGAAAACCGAAATATAGCTAGAATTTGGAATTTTGTCTTATGTCGTTTGGCCTTAATTCAAGTCACCGCTTGAAGCGACCAACAATTTTTACTACCATTATTAATTTTTTGCCTCAAACTTTGACCGTGGGAGTATTTGACACGCTAATGTTGGGGTTGCAGTCATTTCTGGCTGGTTCAAACTTTAATCAGTTTTCCTCAGTCAAAGCAGGTCTTTCTTTATATATACTCACATTCGATAAAGAAGAAAGTTTGAATAAAATTAACGAAGTAAAAAAAAAGTCGTAAAAATCTATTGTCAAAAAGAACCGATGTGTGCAAAATGTACCGGAATTCATATGGCAGTAGATTGTAGGTCAGATAAGTAAATTCTTCCTATCTGCATGAACTGTAAAGGCAATCATCCGTAAATTATCGCGTCTGTGAAGTAGCTAAGGAGTTGCAAAAAAGGCGGACGAAACTTATGAGTATTAATTCACAGAAATTGAATGTAAGAAAGCAAATGCCTAAAACTCCGATTAAAAATGTGTCGAAGCCAAAGCAGGCTATAACTAAAAAAAACCCAAATTTTCACAAACTACGCGACTATCAGAAATCCGTACGGATCCTGTACATCTAAAACCAAATGTACAAACGTATGCCCAAGCAATAGTATCTAATATAGGTCAACAAAATATCTCACCTTACCCAGTTACAAACTTAGTTTCGAGGAACAAACGAATAAAACTCATTTTTGACAGGCTAGTTAAGATCGAAAATAGTATTCGCAACAAACGTACCCCATCTTCGACATGAATAGATTTCTTAGAATTCTTACTTGGGCCAATGGCCTTTGGCAAAAACTTGGAGAACTTGAATTGCATATGCTAGAAAAAGATATAGACATCTGTTTAATATCCGAAACTCACGCAAAGAGTAATTCGAACTTATAGATTAAAGGTTACCTCGGCTATCATGCTCTATATCCATCGAATATAGTGAGTGGAGCCTCGCTATATATAAAAGAGTGTATCGAACATTCGATTGATCTTATATTAGAAATCGAAACATTGCAAGTAAGCTCTATACAAGTCAGAAACAGACAATCCTTTCTAAAGATATCTTCTGTTTACTTTGACTTTGAAAACTTGCTTAGTTCCCTTGGACAGCATTTTGTCATCGGAGGGGACTTTAATGCAAAACATACATTCTGGGAATCTAGATGCATATCACAGAAAGGTTGGATGCTTTACGATGTAGGTAGAATGTACAACACCGAATTTCTTTCTACGGGTAAACCAACTTACTAGCCAACTGATGTTACAAAAATACCTCATTTGATAGATTTTTTCATAGTAAAATGTGTGCCGTCCAATCAAAGCAATCAATCAAAGTTGAAGAATGCTTTGATATTTTCCCCAAGGAAGCGTCCTTGGACCACTCTTGTACCACCTATTTACATGTTATATCCCACGAACAAACGATAAAATTGTTGCCACGTTTGCTGACGATACAACAATAGAGGAAACAAATATGAAATTACAAAACGCACTTAACGTGGTTAATGAATGGACAAAATCCTGGCGGATTGCACTTACCGAGAGCAAATCGGTTCATGTAGATTTTTCGTATAAACGGACAAACAATTTTCCTGTATTTCTCAAAAAGAAATGCGAAGAACATAAAATTAAATACAAAGAACTATACTGGTTACTCGGAAAATATTCGAAACTTAACCCTGATTACAAGCTACTATTATACAAGCAAGTGCTAAAGCCGGCCGGACAGATGGTATATAACTATGGAGTTGTACCCGTTAAACGAATCTTAATAATTTACAAACTTTTGAAAACAAAATGTTAAGATGCTTAGGGGTGTATCAGGAATGAAGATCTATGCAGAGATCTGGGTTTTCCCGCGGTTAAAGATGATTAGATTTGGCCCTATAATAACAAACCGCGCTATTATTTGCGGAAAAAGCAGGAACTCTCAAAGGAAAGTTACCTGTCGAACATTCATTCCTCGTTGCAAAACAAATACAAAAAGGGTGGTGGTTTTATTGGGTTAAAGTCTCACACTACATTAGGCACATGCTCATCGTACCTATTGGGATTTGAAAAAAGATGTTTTCCTCAGTAGGATTGGTCTTATATGACCGAAAATACAGCTTTTTCACCCTAACAGATGTATTCTTAGCACCCGTTTAAGATAGAGTTAACTTTTAACTTCAAATTGAGTACAAATGTTAGCAAAACAGTTAGCCCTATTTGGAAATTTGTTTTTAAAAATACTATCGCCCAAAACTCTGGCGCCTACGGCACTCATTTAGTGGAACAGTAAAATTTCATATAACTGCGCAACAGGTGGACTACGTGATGGCTGCCGTTTGTGATTAATGTTTTCTGTCCGTAAAAAAGTCCGTGGGGGTTCAATCAGAACTGCGTTGAGGACAATTGATGTTACCTCTCTTGGAGATCAATTTATCAGTTTACGGGTACTCCTTTCTGCTGGAACCATGGCCTTATATAAGTATTGCAATAAAGGCACCAAGAAGTCTAATATATCTAATTTACAAGTGTGCATAGTCACGAAAAAAACTTGTTGGGTACGATATCCCGCTTCAACTTATCCCAAATATCGATTTTTTATCCTGATTTGTAAAATCCCGCTTTTTTATAATCCTGTTTCTTACTATATAGTTTTTATCATCCCGTTTTTTAATATCTCGTGCTCTCAATCAAAACTAGTTAAAAAAATAGAAAACACGGATTTTTAATTGTTTTTTGTTTAAACATATTTTAAATCCTATAACATTAAAAAAAAGGTATACACTGAATTTGTAATCAAGAAATAGTAAACAATAACAAAAATGCAATTTTTTTCATAACAATTTTTTCCCGCAAGAAACCTATTTTGCTCAATTGTTTTGCCTTTTTAATAATTTTGTAAATAGCACGTACTCAAATTTAGCTATTCATTTACTTTCACTTTTGTATAAAAAGAAAGCTTGGCGGAATTTTGAAACGCTGGGTTTTACTAGATCCGGATATTGAATAGGAGGGATTTAAAATAAACCAGTATTTTAGAAAACTGAATTTTATAACTTGTTTTGGATTTTTGAAAAACGGGATTTTAAAAAGCGGGATTCCGATACGCTCCCCGAAAAAATGCTCTTTAGCTAGTGGAATGCCTAAAACTGATTGAAATACACTTCGCGCCTTTTGGATTCGTTCCGTTTATGTAGTAAGCTTTCTTTTGAAACACATAGTGTTTCAACTTACCGTCAGTACTCTTAAAGATATGGAACGTAAAAAACAAATATTTGTTTGGAGGCGTATACGTAACATATTTTTTTAAAGTTCAATTTGGAAAATATTTTATAAACAAACCACAACAAAAGAAAATTCTTAAATGGTATTACATCTAACCCATGGCCTAGTATGTCTAGCTCCAGTTGAGATAAGTTGCATTCAAGCTGGGATATTAAGACAATATCTAAAACACTCTTACCCTACACGGCTAAGCCCAACGTTTGTTCGGAAAAATCTTTGGAGTATCAAGAAAATTCCTGGAAAACTGATGTAAAAAATTTGCATCTGTGTCCACTACTGACCCCATTGACCCATCTAGATCCTACGGAAATAGACTTTCGCTTCATCAACATGATCACCGCTCAAAGTTTTCTCAGCATATAAATCGCTTGGGTTTGATCAAATCAATCCAATTTTTTTAAAAGCAATACTTCCATATTGCCCTTATATATAACATATGGCTTAAACTCGGTTTTTCCTCGTGTGTGGAAGTTGTCAAAAACTATCCCAATTCTAAAAAAAGGACAGTAATAATGAGTTCAGGCCGATCGCGATCTTACCATTTCTCTCGAAAATCTTATCAACTAATTTTCTCCGAACGGTCTTGGGTCGAATTACCATATCAGTTATCGAGTCATATGTGACTGAAAAATGTTGATTTAGTATGATTGCACACGAGATTCGAGTATCGAGTATCGAGTATTTGGTATTCTGTCATCAGTGATCGAGCATATTTTCATAAATTAGGGTTTGTGGTGTCAAGTGGAGTATTTTAAAGAAGAATAGCCTCTTATTCACTCTGAACTATTTAATTAAACTGTAATACGTGTAAGTTATGAAATATGTTTCAAATTTAATTTGAAAATATAAATGATTACTAAACGTTTTCGTTAAATGGTCTCACAATGTCCATCTTCTTACTCGGAAGAACAACAAATAATAATAAAAGTTAAGAACCTTTAAACACGCGATTTTATTTTCCTACCGTTTACAGAAAAACAATACATTTGACATTTGTCAGCCATCAAACCTCAATGTAGCAGAATTGTGCTAGTGCGATTGGTACAATTTTCAATGTGTATTCGATACTTGACCATTCGTTTGTGGTCATCCCAATGTAGTTACTCATTCATTTGATAACGTATGTATTTCACTCACTCGTTAACTGATGTGGTAATTCGACCCCTGGCTTTTGTCCTAAACACAGCTGCACAACAGCATTACCATTAAAAGCAGTGAAAGATATAAGATGAAAACAAACTTACATTTCTTACTCTGCTATATTTTTCAAAAGCATAAGACACTGTAAACCTCTTTAAACTGTGTAGCAAACTTTTTTTATAATTTGCACGCACTCAAGGGGTTAAGAATACCCTTTAAATGATCGTTTGACAAGGGAAAGAAAGAGACTTAACTCCATGGATGATATCCGAACTAACTTTGGGGAGTCACTGTTGCTTGTGTTCATTTAATTCAATGAAACTTCCAGATGGTGCATACTTTTAGGTGTAACAACCGACCTTTTCGTTTTTATTTCTTTTGAATGAAAGTTAAGTGGGTTTTGGTTGAGATTAAACGCGCAACCTTCCACTCAACAGGCGAACACATTACCACTACACCGCGGCCACCCAATTGTAGAACAGTTTAATTTGTTCAGTATCATCCGCGAACTTGATCTTATCCTATTGAAGCGGTAGATCACAAGCAATCCGTCGGTAACCACAATATGTCATAATTTCTTCCATTAAACAAAGGCGTTCCACAGGGCTCTATCGCTCTTATTTTCCCTGTACATTAACCAGCTACCTTCTATGAACTGGCAACCCTATTATGAACCTTGACTGGACCTCTTAAAATAATACAACAAAAATGTTATCCGTCTATGTTATCTATATCTGAAGATTAAAACTTATTCGTTTACATCATTTATGGAGTATTTCAAAAATACACTGATCCCGACCCAAAATCTGGATGCAGAGTGTTCCCTTTCTCTGGATACGATGAATACAAATGAAAATATCTTCCATTTTAGTTGTTGCGTACGTACCGAAACTTACAGAATTTCGCATTTTAAGTGAGAGAAGCAAAAGCCAGCATGGACCAGCTGAAATATCTTTACCAGAGTGGAATGTATTCATTGCAAAAGTCAGAGAAAAAGTCTTGGATCAAGAAATGGTGAACGATTTGCAAAATAATGCTACCGCATGTAAACCCAAAGTTTCATGGCATTTCATCCTTCACTTTTGAAATGATATTCCCAGAGTCATCCGTCCAGTGAAAAATGCAACTCTTTGAATTATTTCATCAGCATTTCGTGGAATTTTATTGTTCCTCGAAGGCAAGGGATTGTATTTATTCATTCGAATTCCAAACAGAATATCCCTGAAAGTAAATTTCAATGTAAATAGGTACACAAATGATCATCTCATTTTGGGAATGAATAGCCGTAGTCAGGGTCAGAGGACCACCCAAACTACGGCTAATTGAAATGCCTACCCAAGCAGCCTTCATCAAGTTATGAAGTGAATGTCCTATGGAGAGCTATTTACGAGTATTTTAAGTAAAAGCCTTCTTTGCGAATTTTTGTATCCTGAGTTCTTTGCTCCCAAAATGGTTTATACGTACCTTCAACTGTGGCTTAATGGAAGCGGAAAAATGGCCACTCAACGACAAACAGCATACTTAAAAAAAAAATACATTTTTTTAAGAATTACCACAGTGGGAAGGTGGCTGAATTGGCTACCGAGATATGATGCTTGCATTCAAAACTATGCCATGGCCTCCTTGGTTTTTGTTGGTACACTTTATTCCAACGTCACGAGTTTAAATTCACTGACTTCTCGAGTGGCTGGTGGGAAGAGGTGGATGTATTCATTTGAATATTGAGAGTGTGCGGTAGGGTTGGACGGATATATTGCAACCTCAAAAATAGGAATAGAGCAACCAAAAAATGGATGCCTGTGTGTGAAGTTTAGGTAGTTTAAAACAGTTGATCCATAGATTACACGATTAGTTCAGTGCAACGATGGAGCTATTTGCATTTCCTTGGTATCTTTCACTGCGGAATGGCTGCATTTTGGCGAGAGAATTAATTGCGAATGTCAGATGGTGTTAGCGAGGGCATTCATTTCTCATGCTGACATGTTTTGGTTTTGGTTATTTATGTGATTTTAGGAAGCATTTATTGGATAGGAATGCGATTTCTTTAATTTTTTTATTCATTTGGAGTAGTTATCTTTATAGACGTTAGACGGGACGTTGATACATTTTAAATGTAGTAACAGACATAAAAGGTATAAAGAAATACCCGTCAAGCCGCTGATTCATATTAAGTAGAAAGCAAAGAAGAGAGGTCCCCTAACATACAATGTTCGTTTGCTTTTTGAGCAGGTCAATGTCGCTGTAAGGCTTGTATAGCTCTTGGTTAAAATTTCACTAACGAAGACGGAATCAAAGGTTTTTTGAATGACTTTTTCGCTCAAAACGACCAAGGACTTCTTCATCCGCTTTAGATGCGGCTC
This sequence comes from Rhingia rostrata, assembly GCA_949824845.1. Classification (NCBI taxonomy): domain Eukaryota; kingdom Metazoa; phylum Arthropoda; class Insecta; order Diptera; family Syrphidae; genus Rhingia; species Rhingia rostrata. The sequence goes on along the minus strand of OX463755.1, from coordinate 4,722,697 downwards.
GTGGTTCAGTGCCGTAAAGAAAGATTGTGATGATCAGGTTCTTGTATAGGATCTACTTAGAAGTTCGAGTGATGGCATTACTACTAAAAGACCTTCTTAGCCCGAAGATACAGCAGTTGACTAGAGTAAATTAAAACAATACGCCATACATATTGACCAAATATGATTCAGAATATCCTGTTTCGATGAGGTCGATGGCGAACCAGATGGATTGTATTCTTTATAGACATCCTGGGTATCAATTTGAACTTGTTGAGTCTTCTCCATGATCCACTGATGTGTTAAAGTTTTAGACTCTCCAGACATAAAACCTCACTGATAATATTTTTTCTGGATTTAACATATTGAGGCAGATAGGATTTTGTATGCAAAGCCGAGAAGACTTATGCCTCTATAGTTGGTGCAATTTCAATATGGGGCAAACGATTTTTTAGATCAATGATTCGTCGAAAAAATTTAACTAATGAGTTGGTGTATATTACTTATGAAAATGTCCCCACTGACCGCAAGGCAGGAAGGCCGTTATTTCGAGAAACAATTTTAAGCTGGGATATTTCAATTCTCAATTCACTTAGGTCGGGTGGTTGGTAGTTTACGCGTTCTGCAAAGGACTTGGTAGTCTCTTGAAATTGAATGGCCTTATTCCGTTGCCAGAATTGTTTTCGTGCGAGCTGTATTTTCCGGTAACTGCTAGAAATGTGCTCTCTTCCTACCCCTGCGTATAAATCTCCCAGCGTGTTTCTAAAATTGTACTACGGTCTTCGCTGATTTGTCCAGGAACCCGTTAAATCCCTCGCATTTCATAGTTTTTCTCCGTCGGAAGGTGATTGCATATAAGGTTTATGTTTCTGAATTTGAACTCGATGCGGATTTTTGCAATCAGAGATGCCAAAAATGGCACTTTTTTTAAAAATTGCATTTGTTACATCTGCTACGTAACTGAGGTATTTCATGCAGCAAAATGTCGTAGATTTAGTGGAAGTTACCTGTTTCACAGAATAATTTATTTTGCCCCGAAATATTTCAATCAAACGCGGTAAATATTCTCAACTAATCCATAAACTGTGTGTGATTTGAGAGCAACATCGAAATAAAGGATAAAAAATAAGAAAAACATGCCTACCTTAGCATGAGAAAGGAAAGTCCAGAATTGTTGGAACGATGTTCGGTTAATTATTGTTAAGCTGTTAAACGGAAGAATAGGAGCGCTCTGGGATGAATGCGCTTTCAATTAAGAACACCAGAACATCCTGGCTTGAGGCACATAGTTATATTCGCAAATTGCAACAAAAATAGGAAATATGTTCACTAATTTATCATATCAATTAGTATGACAATAAATAGTTTCAAGCCAATTTTTGTCCACGATCCAAACATTTTTAAATTATAAATAAAATCAGTACCATCCGAGTCTATACGGTTTTCGGTAACATCGATTTTGAATGGGTAGCACAATCCTCGGCCCAAGTGTTCATCTGAGGATAGCAAGCCGGATATTCTGTGTCAGTCATTCTGATAAGACTTTTTCTAGTGCTACTGTTTTTCGTCATGTTATTAACACTCGCAAGTCAAATACGGTTGGATGAGATCAGTATTCGAACAAGGCTCCCGGAAATTACGCCGGAATTATTTTTCAAAAAAACGCCAGAAAAGTTTTTTAATTTTTAATTTGGAAAAAACGCCGGAAATGGGTTTGGAAAATATGTCGCAAAGTTGGCAAATTACACCGGGCAGATGTAGAAAAAAGTAAAATGGAAATTAGAGCAGAAAATATTTTGGCCTAACTTCCAAAATTGTTTTGGAAAAAAATTCAGAAAAAATTGATTATTTGCAATAAGTATATTTTGTGTAGGAAAAGTTAGGAAATAAATCCGTAGATCCGGAGGGGGCTACTAAAAATAAACTTGCAGAGTGTCTGCAACAATTTTTTCGACAGCATGGACATTTATAATTTTCCTGTCTTTCTGAAACTGCTTGCGCCTGCAGCTTAACGTTGCACTCACAGCAAATCTTCATATGTCTGCACCGCAGCATTACAATATTTGGTTGCATGGACTGACATATGACACATAATATTGCATTCGCTTCAGGGATATCTTACAGAAGGTTGTCCGCATCTTCTTCGTCCGAGTAATTATTATTGTCTACGTCATTGCAATCTCGAAAAAAGCTATTTTTTGTATAAATATATTGGTATACAATAAATATATATGATTATGTGTTGCGATTGCAAATAAGAAACAACATTCATATCTTCAAAAACATCATCATATGATTCCAAATCTTTACATATACAGTTTTTTTCATACACCATTCTGTGTAGAAACATTATTGGCGTTATTTTGTTGGTAGCTAAAAGATTGCTCGCTTCTTCTATTTTACAACTCTTACCAAGGACACCATTGTATGCTTCCACAGCAGAAGTTGTCCTTATGTCTTTCGCATATACAGATATATTTTCTGGTTTTTCCTGTGATGAATCAACTATAAGATCAAAGCGTTATAGCTCAAGCAATCTTGCCCCTTTTAACCATTGGTTTTCATAATATGTCAAGAATTCTTTAAAAAAAATTATTTTTTGTGAGTCAATTTCAGATTTTTAACTATCATAAACGTATTTAATTAAATTGCTTGGCAATAATGGCAGAGCTAAGAACTTATGATAAAGTTTTAAGGACAGGTTATATTTTTTAATTGAAAAAAAAATAGGTATGCTGTTACATTTTCAGATTTTTAACTATCATAAACGTATTTAATTAAATTGCTTGGCAATAATGGCAGAGCTGAGAACTTATGATAAAGTTTTAAGGACAGGTTATTTTTTTAATTGACAAAAAAAAAATAGGTATGCTGTTACATTTTCTTTTAATTGCCTGACAGTTATGAAACCAACATGCTAAATGTCCAGCATTTGGAAACGTTTTTTTCAATGCCCTTCGAAGTCCACGCTCATAGTCTGTCATTAGAACATGCGGCTCCATTTTAAAAATACAATGATCTATGTACGTAAATAGTTTACTAAAGCATAGCTCTGATTTCTTAGTCATCAGTACAAAAAAACTGGATATATCTGAAAATATATATTAAAAAAAAAACAAAGATAAATAACAAGACTTCATAAGGCATTGTATGTATACTTACATGCTCGAAGTAGTGAATGTGAATTATTAAAAGTAGCTTGAAGCAAACAATAGGAACAATTTTGAATGTTGCATCTATGATGTAAATTCTAATATTGATAGGGATATTTGCGTGTATCAAGTCTAGAATCATTTCGGGCACAAAAATGCTAAAGGAAAATTCAGTTTCTTGGATGCATGCCTTAAAAAATGGACGCGGGTGATCCACGTGCTTAGTTACACCATAACTTTTCCATATAGACTACTTCTGGAAACTTTCAACAACTTCTAAAGCTGACTTTGGAGATGAAACATATATTTGTTTTGTCAAGTATCTAAAGCCTCGTTCTAAAGCCTATACCACGTTAGTCTTAAAAGTGACTAATCTGCAATTTTTGTTTATACTTTTATTATAAAAAATCACAGGTGTCGTTTGCTCCGCTTATGAGTGGACTACACGCCGCGTGGCAGTGCGAGCTGAGCACCTACGTGTAAGGCCGAATGGAGTCCTGTGCAAAATTACAAATTATACAAATTACAAGCGCGAAACAAAACCGTTGCTCTCAGCGAAAAGAGGGGTGAGTGGCTCACTGCGGTCGCGCTAAGGGTTTTCAACCGTCGATTTGACCGCTCGACTTGCATAGGACAGCCTTTGGCCTTACGTGCAGGTGCTCAGGGCGCCGCTACGTGGCGTGTAGTCCACTTTTCAGCGGAGCAAACGGCACCTGTGTTTTTTCTTATAATAAAAGTATAAATAAAAAAAGTTTAAACAATAAACAAACAAACGAAAATTCCTCACGATAGTGGAGTTTATTTCTTGTCACCATTAGAAAACTACTAATAATTTGTTACCTTTCACAGGCTGTTCGATAGGCACATCGAATCCCACTCATTGCCTTAGTATCATTTAGCACTATAGCCGATTGCGAAAAAAACATTTTTTATTTGATTCAGCACTTTTAACTCTTCGTAAAATTTTGTTTGATTACTACGATTGTGATCGATAAATTTGTTTACTTTTGTACACAGTCGCTGACTATTAATCATCATTTTTGCTCCGCAATTTATTACTCTTATAAAAGTATTTTTTTAATACAATTGTTTTTGTTCAAACACATATAAAAGTTTGCTACATTTCTGCTTGCCAGGAATAATTTCATAGAGAAAATGTTCCATCTTTATGGATATTTTTGTTTTTCACAATGTCACTGTCTCAAAACTCGCAATAAACTAAATTATGAATCAATCACATCACCCAACGCGGAAGAATGACTTAGGCAATAACTTTTAACTTGCAATAACTGATAAAAATACAGGTTTCTGGAGTTTTTACCATTTTTAAAAAGGAAAAAAGGCCGAAAATATTTTTTCAGGCACTTTTCCAAACTATTTGTTTTTTTCTGGTGCTTTTTCCATTTTTATAAATGGAAAAAAAGCCAGAAAACTTTTTGGAATAAATCCCGGAATTTTTGGAAAAAATGCCTGAAAATTCCGGCCTTTCTTCCCAGGAAAATTTCTGTCGTTTCGTCCAAAAGTGAATTCCGGCGTAATTTCCGGGAGCCATAAAATCACATTGTAATATTTTTCAATATTTCTACTGACTTCGTTTGATGCTGATACTTATGCGAATACAAATGAACGTCATCTTCTTTGGTAGTTTTATGTACAAAGCTAACAAGTTATTTATCTTACCCAACCGGTTTTTAATTTATAGATATTTACTTCAGAAATATTTTTTCCCACTCATTACTATTCAAGCAACATGTAAATATATACTTTGCTCACACTTTTAGCAGCTCACCAAAAAACCAACCCAGACAGACATCCTTCAGTTATTTATAACACGATGTTTTCCTTAAATTACCCTCCTGAAAATATACTTAACAAGATCGCAAATGAGCAATTCCTTTTACAAAGTCTTAAAAGGCATCCACCACCTTTAGAAATCATCCTACTCTGCCATTTTATCCTTATTTGTAGCATAAGGTTCAAAGTACAAGTATCATAACAGAATCCTTAGACTGCAATCATAAGTTCAATCACTACAAACACTCAGAATGACCCAAAGCCAAAAGAAAAAGGAAAACCCGTCTTTAATTAAACCTTCTTCTCCTTTGTTTCTCTGTTTTTCAGGTTTCGAAAACTTTGCACAAAAAGAACCCGAAACCGGGTGACATTCAAAAGCACCGTAACTCCAGTAAGAAGAAATGAAAGGAAGACGAACAAAAAAATTTGATTTTGTTGGCTTTTCTTGAATTCATAGGTAAGTCGCCTCAAGGTTGGTTGCCTCTGCAGTAGTCTTGCACAAAGAGTACCAAAGGAAAAAGCTGATGCTGCCTGCTGCTGGTGCAAGTGGTGGAACGTACTTTTCAAAGTTTTGTTTTTCTCCCCGAAAAAGGAACCTCACGTCATTTGCAGTTCGGTTTCATGGTATTAAGACCAAACATGTTAAAGTCACCCTTCAGGGGCGTGAAGGAAACCCCTATTACAGCATAAGGGATTTTCTAGGAGTTAATTTCAAGTAAGCACATTAAATGTAACCAATTCGAATATGACTTTTACCCAAATTAGTATTTTTTTTTAGTTCTGCTAGTTGCTTGTCTACGTACCGGAAAGTAATTGCATTAGCGGTGAGCTGGTGAGTTGTACATCCAATTATAGTCAGACTATGGTTGTTTGGAAAAAATAGATTCGTTTACTGAAACTGAATCCAGCATTATCGATTCGACAAATGGCTTGTGCACCACCGTTAAACATTAGAGTGGGGGTGGATTTGGCACGATAATATTTCGCAGAGGCACCCCGAAGTAGCACCCTTGCATGGAAGAGCTAGCAAATACGATCATTTACAAATTCATTGTAATCAGAACAAATAATTGTATGCAATTGTATGTCCAGTTAATGGCTGCATGAGCTGCGTATCCTTGTTGCATGGCTAACACTGCATTCCATTGATGATCCGGTCGATGGAAATGTAATTGGCAACAAATATCGCGAGTTGTGCGTCCAACTAATACTAATTAAATGAATAAAATTGCGATTTTGATTTCGGGTAGCATTGGTAGTATATTCGATTTGGGTTATTGGCTTAAGTGCGTTTTGTGTAATTATGAGAAAACGAGAATATGCATCGGAATGGCGCCGACTTTTATGTTCGTATAAATTGTAAAGTATTATCGTTTGCTAGGGGTAAACATAGAGGATTCGCATGTGGGCTTGTTCTAACAACCCCATAACCATACGTTGACCTTGTGCTTGCAATTGAATTGAATATTTTAATACTAAAATGAGTTGTATTTTGAAGTCCAATTAAACGAACGTTTTACTTGCTCCTAATATCTTTATCTTGAGACTTAAATCAAACCTAGCATTGCTAAGTCTTATGGAGAAGCCCTCGATCGCAGATATAGACGGTATCACTCCAGGAACGTTGTTCATAAGCCTTACCAAAGTGTAAAAAATCAAAACCAGGGATACAATGCTCGAACAGAAACATATCGAGATGCACAAGGAAAGATCGTAGTTTAGACACAGTCGATGCTGAGGATACGGAAGCACCAATTCTGCAGACTGTTAAACGGCGATAACTACTAGCACCCAGCTTTCAAGCAGAATGAACCAATATCAACCACCTCACCAAAATGACGTGAGGATAGCGAAATTTAACTTAAGCATAACAAGGCTACCGGAAATTACGGCTTTCCTGTTGAGCCTTATAAGCTCGGTGAAGATGATTTGGTAAACGACGTACACCAAGTCATAATCAAAAAAATTTCAATGAAACTATGCTTGAAGAATGCAACTTGATCTTCATCCAAAAAAAGAAGTGTCCCTGATCTGCGCCAACTAGAACTAAGTCTCCTTAACATCGCTAAAAATATCTATCTGCCGTAGTATGTGAAATTTTTAAACCATTTACCATAAACCTCATTGGCCCTTACCAGTGTGATTACAGGACAGTAAGGTTCAGAACTGATTAACTCGGTAGTACCTGAAAACATCAGAAGTCCAAATCGATATCCACTACCTGTTCATCGATTTCAAAGCCGCATAAGACTAACTATATAGAGCAATGTCTGTTTTTTGTATACCAACCAAACTCGTCCGCCTATGCAGGATAACGATGGGGAATATTCGTTGCTCCATAAGAGTCGCAAGATACAGCGAACACAAAAAAGTGGTCAAAAAAAGTGCCCATTGGTCATTTACGATGGCAATGATATGTAGACCGAAGTGACGACGCAAAATACTCCGGGTCGCTGAGTCTTCGATTCCCAGCGTGACGCCCTGATATAACTGTGGGTGATAATTATGCGGTATATCACAACAGTATAGAACCGAGTGCTACCTTGTAATAGCTAGCTAGACAACGGTGTTGGGAAGAACTTAAAAGTTGTGCTTGGATGGAAACTGATTTTTTGAGCTTTTAGTATTCACATACAAGTGCGGTATTGTTATTTGTAAAGGGCGAACAGCCTGAAAATGTATTTCCATCAGCAGATCCAGAGATTCTACTGCAGAAACTACCCATTGAGTGCATCAGGACCCTAGGTGTTAGTGATGATTTGGATAGATCTTTCGCAACCTTGAAGATTTCGTTTCATTTTCTTCTTTTGGTAGAGTAGATCAGTCAATCCGGAGCAAGTCTGGAGAGTTTAGCTAAAGAAATCTTCATTCTGATTATGCAGCGTAGAACGTGTAATACAACCAATGAAATGGTGGATCTCTTTACCATATTGTATAGTTTTCGTAATTAATCCTTGAATTACGTTTGTTTACTTGATTACGTAGTATTTGTATTGTATCCGATATCATATGTCAGTTCACATACGAAACATATTTCGAACTGAAATATCCTTATGGGACAAAGCACATCCCCTTCACCCACAATAACTGATTGACCAATATTTCACGAAACAGGTTCGACATAAATCTAAACATCAACGTCTGTATTACACAAACCAAATAGTGTCCCTGACGGATTTTCCAAAACTTCTTAGTAATTCCAATTTAAACATCGCTCGCGAATTCATCCGAATTCATGCAAAACAAAATTCAAAACCAAAGGACAATAGGGAATTACCATTTCGCAGATAAACAACCGTGCAAAGCGAACTCAAATATCCTTATTCAATGAGGGTCTTCTCAGTGGGATTCAGACAAAGGAATAATCCAAACCCGGTAACTCGTCGGTGCCAGGGATACGTCGACTTTGTCAACCGAGACACCGCGTTCCTCACGCCCAACCCATGACAAAAATCTGTAGACAAACTCGCAGCACAAATATTTACCGTTCCAAAAATCCAAAATAAAAACAGCTGTTTGCTCCACACAAATAGCATTTCTTTTGTCGTTGGTGCGCTGTATCCTTTCAATCCTGCATCCTGCAATTCGCAGTGGATGGCAAAATATAGATGTTGGCTCTTTGTGCTGGACGCTTCTAAGGGATGGAAATTGAATACTCGTATCCAGTTAGACATGTCCCCATCTACAAACAAACACACCAACAAGGTATATAGACGACATTTTTAAATGGCTCGAGGATGTTTATGTTGTGTCCTTCAGGTGCTTTGCCTTTTGAATATTTTATTTTGGTCCAAATTTTGTTCGCACGCAAAAAGCACACATTTACGTTGGAATTGGAATAGAAAAAACATCCTTCTGTCCATTTATCTGTGTGAACTTGTGTGTGTGTTTGTGTGTATTAAAGTGTTTCTGTTTGTGAAGTGCATGGAGGTTGTTCGCCCATAAAACTAATGGGAAACTGAACCTCTTTATTGTCGGACTATGGAACCAAAATTGCTGTTCTCGAAGTGTTTGCTTGGTTCCGTTTTTTTCGTCCTCTTTAGTTGTTGGTCACATGAAGTCTGACGATTATTTTTATGCTCCAATTTTACTGTCGATGTTAAGTATTGGAAAAAGAGATCATCCCCCTGTCATCGATAAAGCTCCGTCACGAATAAATCGAAAGGATGTGTGAAAGGACAACGACTGTGACGACGGGGTTGCATAGAAAAGTATGCTTCCGATGAATTCAGGTAGTAAAATACCTCCACTTTCATTAATTCCGTTTTGGTGTATCCCAGGATCGTAAAATAAAATGGGGATCCTATCGGAATGTTTGAGCGATAAAATGTAAGTTGGGATTCCTTAAGAAGGGATAGTGCGAGGAGTATGCAGCTTCCAATGCTCATCTATATGTTGAGCAGCAATTTATACAGCTCATGAATGAGTGATGCAGCGACGGTTGGTCCTATTGGACCGCCAGTTGTCGTTGTCTTATTCAACAGTTCATCATGATTAGGATGAATTTTTCAACAGCCACCACCACCATCACCAGTGGTGTGGAGCTCGCAAGTACAAACATCCTCGAGGTACCTAAGGCAGCATACATTTTGCAGAGCGAAGCAATTTGTGGCTATAGATCCGGGTAAGGGACAGAGATTATGTTAAATTAGATGGATGCTTGGCAGTGGTAATGGTGGTAAGTGCTTTGGTTTTATGGTCTCCTTTTACGAAGATTATCGTTCATTTATCATCTTTTTGTCCATACATGTGTGTGTGTGTGAGTGCTTAGATGGGTGCGTATGTGGAACTTTTCTCATAAAAGAGGAACGATTCTCTTTGAAAAGTCGGAGACCACATGAGGGTGTACCACTACGTATGCGATGGAGTAGGGGTAATCAACTGGATGACGTCTTAATTGCAGTTGGTCACTTTGTGTGCGTACAGTAAAGTATCTCTACCCGTCTGGTGCATGTTTGCTGGGAAGTGGTTAAATATCAATAAAGATACTTCATCTTTACTTTTACTTTCTCTTTTAATGTACTTATCAATGTGGAAGAGCATAATGAATAAAGTTGTTAGGCGAAACTCAAGGCAATTGGGCATAAATATTTGGCAATCGTTTTTCGCAACTTTTTATTTGTCGTTGAGAACCTTCATATGTTAGGATGAAAGCTCGACATGAAACCTGCTAGTAACTTAAGGTTATGTCAAGTTTTGGTACTTCATGTTGCAGGAGAGAGAATTAATGTGCAAATGAAGCGGGACCGATTCGAATCGATCACTTTGTGGGGATCTTCGGAATATACTGGATTGGCTGTTATTTAGGGATGGTTGGGTGTTGTAGAACGAGGGTAGACTCTGATTGGCCTTAACTTGGCAATGCCCAGTGTTGTAACTCTGACAACATCGAGTACTGGTCTCATCCAACCGGATTTGACTTGCTAAACGATAAGCGCGAGTGTTGATAACACGACGAAAAACAGCAACACTAACACTGACAACCAGGTCAGAATAGCGCGGAATGAATACCCGGCCTGCTGTCCCAGGCGAACCTAGACAAGCTGCTTCAACATATAAGGACAACAGGTTGTCTACGAATGTTAAGGGTTAGTCAGGCCCCTTGAATAGAGGTGGTGGCGGATGAACCGAAGGGCCAACGGTAGCCCTCATTGCCGTAGTGGATACTGATGGCCCCGTGTCCTTGGGGTATCTAATAATTTGGAACTGGCTCTCCAGGTTGGAGGTTGTGCTTTGAGTTACCTACCCAACCATGACAAAAATCTAACGGTTACGAAGCAACCAATAGCCTCGGAAAGGATTGATTTTATTGTTGACGACACGTCTAAACGAAAAAAGGACAACGACGGTCGTATCTGCACCTGGAATGTGAGAACATTAAACAGGAGATGTGCAAGCGAACAACTAGGGGAAGCCCTAAACTGCCACAAAGCAGACATTACTGCCATCCAGGAAATATGGGATGGGATGGGCCGGTCAAAAAGAGGATGAAAAACTGTGACATCTACTACGGACCGTGTTAAAGTGAGCAGAAACAGCGACTATTCGGATGCGGATTTATTATAAGTGCCAGACTTAGGCAAGAAGTCTTATGTGTGCAAGACATAAGCGAACGCATTGTAACGATCCGCTCACGCCCCCCACGGAGGAAAAAGATGATATAGCTAAGGACTGCTTCTATGAGCTGCTTGACAAAACCTATGAGCGACTACCGAAGTACGATGTTAAAATCGTGCTGGGAAATTTTAACGCAAAGGTAGGAAGAGAAGACATCTTTAGCAGTATTGTCGGAAAACATAGCCTACACGACAACACGTCTGGTAACGGACACAGGCTAATTGACTTCGCTACGGAACGAAATGCCACTATAGCCAGCACACGTTTTCCTCACCTCGATATCCATATGGGGACATGGCAGTCTCCAGATCAACGAACGGTCAATCAAATCGATCACATTGCGATAGACAAAAGACACTCATATAGTATTTTGGATGTCCGAACATTCCGAGGAGCTAACATCGACTCGGACCACTACCTTGTTGCAGCCATGGTTAGAATGCGGATATCCACCACGCCACAACAATCCAGAAATACTGTAAAAAAATTTAATGTCGAAAGACTGCAATCGCAAGATACCGCCAAGACCGTCGCGCAACGCGTAGCCATAAACCTCTCGATTAACACCATACCACCAACATCGAATGTCGAAGAACTATGGCAACGATGCCAACAAGCCATTAGATCAGCCGCAACTGATGTGCTAGGTTTCTCGCGCCCACCAGCAAGAAACCCCTGGTTTGATGAGGAATGCCGACAGATACTCGCACCTAAGAACGAGTTCTACAAGGCTAAGCTGCAGGTGAAGACGAGAGCTGCCGTTGAGCTCTATAGGCAGAGAAGAAGGGAAGAACACCGGCGTTTTAGAATGAAGAAAAAAGAGGAAGAAAAGCGCGCGATCGAGGATATAGAGAGGTGCCACTCCAGGAAAGATGTTCGCAAGTTTTACCAAAGTGTAAAACGTCAAAGCCAAGGATACAAGGCTCGAACAGAATCCTGTCGAGATGAACAAGGAAATATCGTGTAGTTGAAACACAGTCTATGCTGAGGATATGGAAGAACCACTACTGCAGACTGTTAAACGGCGATAACGATATTGGCAAAGACAGTGAAAGCTGCCAACCACCCGACCTGAGTGAAGTGAGGATAGCAGTATCTAAACGAAAGCTTTATAAGGCTGCCGGAGATGACTTGGTAAGTAACATCTTTCAACTCATAAGCCGAATCTGGTCGGAAGAAAGTATGCGTGAAGAATGGAACCTCAGCATCGTTTGCCCGATCCACAAAAAAGGAGACCTTCTAAACTGCGATAACTACAGAGACATAAGTCTGTTCATCATCGCATAGAAAATTCTATCTGCCGTAATATGTGAACGCCTGAAACCGTTTACCAACAACCTGATCGACCCTTATCAGTGTGGTTTTAGGCCAGGAAATTCCACAACCGATCAAATCTTCACACTTCGGCAGATCCTGGAAAAAACCCAAGAAGTCCAAATCGATACCCACCACCTATTCATCGATTTCAAAGCCGCATACGACAGCATTTACAGAGACGAACTATACAGAGCCATGTCTAGTTTTGGTATAACGCCCAAACTTGTCCGTTTGTGTAGGATGACGATGGAGAATTCTCGCTGCTCCGTCAGGGTTGGAAACGACCTCACTGACACATTCGATACCAAAAAAGCATTTAGGCAAGGCGATGCGCTGTCATGTGACTTCTTCAATCTGATTCTTGAGATGTTTGTGCGTAACTCCAGAGCCAACACCAGAGGCACAATTTTCCAAAAATCTGTACAACTACTAGCATACGCCGACGATATTGACATCATAGGTAGGACTCAACGTGATGTCATAGCCACGTTTGCTAGTATAGAGAAGCAAGCGGCAAAAATGGGACAAGACGAAGTATATGCTGTCAACACGAAAGGACACACAATATCGTTGAAGTGGACAGAACGTCACCATTGACAGATATAACTTTGAGGTAGTACGGGACTTTATCTATCTCGGTTCCGCTATTAACTCTGACAACAACATCTCGTCAGAAATTAAACGAAGAATTACTCTTGCCAACCGCTGTTTCTTCGGGCTAAGAAGGCAATTCAGTAGTAAAGCCCTCACTCGAACTACCAAGGAGATCTTATATAAGACCCTGATCATCCCAGTCCTGCTCTACGGCGCTGAAGCATGGACCATCTCAAAAGCGGATGAAGAAATCCTTGGTCGACTTGAGAGGAAAATTCTTCCAAAATCTTCGTTCCCGTTTGCGTTGACGGGCTATGGAGACGAAGATTCAACCAAGAACTATACGAGCTGTACAGCGACATGCGCCTGGTCAAAAAACTCCGCATTGTACTTTTAAGATGGCTAGGACATATAGAACGTAGTACACGAATACTCCAGCTCGCAGAGTCTTCGATTCCCAGCCAGACGTCGGACGCAGTAGAGGAAGACCTCGCCTTAAGTGGCGCGCATAAGTAGAAACCGACCTCAACCAACTTGGAGTGCGCAACTGGAAGCAGTTAGATAAGGACCGTTGTAGAGGCATGTTGGTTGACGCCCAGGTTCATTCCGGACTACTGTAGCGCCACTTAAGTAGGCTGTTGTTTTGGGTTGATACAGATGGAACAGGGAAAAGTAAAAACTAGCTCGAGATAAAAAAAAAATCAAAATTTTTATCGCAATAGGCTCAATAGTCCCCAGGGCCTAGCTTTTTATCGCAACCATTCCCAACTAACAACTTCGCTTCGATAAAGCACTATGTAACATTATATTTGCACAGTCCAAAACGATTGACTGCTCCTTGGGAGAATTTACCTGGTTTGTAGGAAAATTCCCTGAGAAATAGTTTTTATTTTCGACTTATACGCAGTGAAATTGGATATTCGCAGATTGTTCTTGCTAAGTGGTTTGAAGCAAGGGAACAACAGCGAGCGAAATGATTTGGGCGAGAATGGTCGAATAAATAGGAGCGAATTGGGCGAGAGTTAAATTAGAGCTCCTTATCGCTTGACTGGTACAAACAAAGTGATCTTTAATTTTCATTTTTGATTAGTCATTGACATGTTTAGAACATCGAATGGCTTAGTACATATAATAATTTTTTAACAATTATGGCGAACATTGGATTTATTAGCGCGAGAGTCAAAAAATGGAAGTTTTTAAGGGAAATCAGCTTAAGAAGCGGAAATCAAACTATTGAATGTTTGGCTTTACATACGTTACAATATTCATGTAATTACTATTTTTAATTGTGGGTACATTAAGTATGTTAAATGCTTAGCCTAATCTTGATTATGTTGTGCTTTGATGAGTGACCCAACATGATCGCTTCTATTTCGCAGAGTGCTGTAGCGAGGTCTTCGAAGGATAGCTTCGTGTTGTGTGGAGTGCGCAATAAATGTCCTTTTGCAGCCTAAGAGGAATAAAATGAAAGTTAATATTGTTATTACTACAAAATTCTACTATGGAATCTTTGGAGGTTTTGCGAAACATCAAGGTATGTAGTTCAGAGAGCTTAGAGTTTGCTCCCACAAAATTCGTAGCATTTTAAAGCACCAACGCATTTGTTGTCAAATCTGACACAGGTTCTAAGTGTACCGCCTTTGACGTAAAACATAGAATAAGGCAACGTAGGCTTTGTAAGGTACTTTTCCCAGTATCCTATGATAGGTAAAAATTGGACCACAAAAGTCGACGCTACAGCGTTGAAACGGTCGACATGCGATGATTCTTTCTGGAGTAAGATTGCCCATTACTTGCGTCATTAACTTAGGTTTGTAACAAACCCAGTGTACGCACTGGTGAACAATTTTTCGTGCCACGTTCCTGGCGTTGATAATCCACGCTTTTTGCCTTATGAGCGCGACAAGAGCTTTTGGTTCAGCATGAACGTTTTTCTCATGAAGATGACGAGCAAGACATGTAGCCAAATTAGAGTCTTTCGTCAATAAAATTAGGTGTTTTTCTTCCTCTGGAATCATTGCATTTTGCAAGCGTCCTCCTAATTTCAAAACTGCATATCCCCTCGTTGTATCTAGAAATGGGTTCAGATACCTCAGCGAATTTCTGAGATCCTTTCCATCTTGTATTAACCGGATTTCTTCATTAAACTGCAGACTTTGTTTGATTGATACGATTTTATAAAACGCCGCGTTTATTTCATCAGCATTACAAACTCTTGAAAAAACTCGTGGTCCCACTTTAATCGGTGTTGTAAATCCCATCACGTAAACGAAAATATGCAATAGTTTTGTGAGGGAGCAAACTTTCGAATGATATCAAGCATTGGATTTTGAATGAGTTTACTGCAAATCAACGCAGTTTTCCTCTTCTCGAGCGCTAGCTCTTCCGTTGAAAGTTCGAATCCTGAATTCATTGGTCAATTTTCGGAAGACTTCATGATGTCGAGCATTAGGTTTTGAATGAGCTTACTGGAAATCAACGCAGTTTTCCTCTTCCTCTTCTTTTCATCTTCTTTTCGGAAGACTGCAAAAGAAATGGTGGCCCGGTAAGCCACATTGATGTTTGAAGTTCATTGACTCTAAATCCACGAGAGCATATATCCACTGGATTGTGCTCTGTAGGAACATGTCTTCAATTGTTACCAGCCGTATTCTCCTGGATTTCTGCTACACGATTTCCGACATATGTGCTCAATTTTGATGTGTGTGCGGAATTCCAATGCAGAGTTACAGAAGAGTCTGCCCAAAACTGTGGGGTCATCTGCAAGCCCTTAAAGTTGGGTTGAATTTTTAGCCAGAGTTTTGATAAGAGATCTTCAGCGCACAACTCTAGGCGAGGAATTTGTTTCTTTTTAGATGGCGCTACTCTTAACGTTGCTACCAATAGTTTTGCACAGATAGCCCCCTCTTTTCCTACAGTTCGTAGATAAAAGCAACATCCATAATTTTTGCAGCTCAATTTTTGCCTTTACGATTATTGGACATAAGAGGCCCAATGGGTCGAACGAGGACGATGCTATCGATATAATTTTTCTTCTCAAATAGCTCGTGTAAGTTCACATATCATTATTGATGTTTATATCCTTCTGTACCGATGAATGGTTGCTATGCCACTTCGACAGCTCGAATCCTGCTGATTTGAGAATTGTAACTGCTTCACTTTGTTTCTGCCCCCGCAAATAAGTCATAAACATGCAAATCGTTTAATTTGTTTTTTTTTTTTTAAATTTGTTATCTTGGTCCAACACGCTATCCACTAGGCTGTACTCTGGAACATAAAAGATCAGTAAGCACAACGAAGTACTTGAATCGTATTGACTCATTCTCCGGTAGGCTACCGATCTTTTCACCTTTTCCCGATCTTTTAGCTTTTTTAGCTTTCTTAAGATTTCATTCGTTCGAAGTTCTGCCGAAACATTTTAACGTATAGTGCATGTACACACATTTCCGGAAGCCTTAAAACAACCTTAGAGAGGTAATATTATCATAACTTTGGTTTTGCTTGTGTATTTTCCTGCATTATGTCTTAAACAGGCTTCTAGCCAAACAATCAACTGCAAAAATGCTCAAACTCCGCGCACAAGTACTAAAGGGTTTTTTTTAATAAGAAGGTTTTTTTTTAAATAAAACAAAAACAGCTTTGGATAATGACGCCGCCGGCCCATAAACCACACCAAACCGTAATTTTTTCGGGATGCAATGATGACTCATGGAGTACGTGTGGATTGCTGCCCGACCAATACCGCATATTTTGTTTATTGACGAAGCCATTCAGCCAGAAATGAGCCTCATCGCTGAAGATTATTTTTCGATGAAAATCCGAATCATTTTCAAGTTGTTGCTCAGCACAATTCACGAACATTCGACGCTTCTGGTGGTCAAGCGGCTTCAGTTCTTGCGTCAATTTAATCTTGTAAGGATGTAGGCCAAAATCGTTTCGCAAAATTCGCCACAACGACGTCACAGAGATGCCCAACGCTTGAGAACGACGTGTGAAAGACACATTTGGGCTTCCTTCAACTGAAGCCTCAGCGGCAGCAATATTCTCGACACTACGGGCACTTCTTTGTCTCACTGGCACGGACACATTTTGTACTGTGCCTGTGGATTCAAATTTTTCCACTAGACGCTCAATTGTTCATTGAACTGACCATCGCGCCACTGAACCCGTCATAATGTACAAACTGGACTAAATTGCAACTTGAATAAGTAAGTAATCGGCAGATATTGTAATAAGTTGTGCTTCAGATCCTGACTCGATGAAGGCATGAAGATACATACATGCCTTACCCAACTAAACTTTAATGCTTCGACATTGCGACGAACAAAAGTTGCATCTCAAATGTTTTTAGAAGTCGCGGAACAAGTTTTAAGCCTATAAGTCATCAAAAGACAACTTTACCGCAACAAAGTGGTCACCCTTATTCCAAAATTGAGTTATTAGTTTCCCAGACATAGAACCAAACCCATTTATATTGCTGATTAGTTACCAATTTAAAGTTATTCCATTCGTTCCCATTTCCCACTATTTACAACTCCATTTATAGTCTGCAGCCCTATGCAGTTCCACACCTTATGCATTCTGTGCCCTACCTAGATTGAGGCCATTGCGATAATCTCAAAAGACCTCTTTTATCTACACTTATTGATTGGAAACACAGCTCTTCGTGTTATCAATTTGCCTTCCCATTCAATGGAATAATCGCTGGCATACTACCCCATCGCCCACCAGACTAACCCCGTTCGCAATAAAGAACTCAATCCCCTAACGAGAAAAGTTTGTCCCGCACATTGAACTATTTCGCAAATCCCATTGGAAACATAGATCTCTACGTCTTGGCTCCCAACTATACACACCCATACACAGATCCGCCCTCCATCTTTCGCCGTAACATCGAGGCAATAGTTTGGCTAACTTTTTCGTGTCAATTAGTGAAGTTTAATTGAATTTTCTCAACGTACAAAGGTGGGAAACCAGCCCTCCCATCCAGCTTGAATGAAACTCCTTGCCAAGGGGCGAAGGGAGGAGTTGACGTCGCGCAAGGAAAATGAAATAATCTCATCGGACGGACTCCTTTGACTGAACTTTCAATATTAAACTTTTTAAAAAGTCATGAAATACCTTTATAACGCTGGCGACGGCGGCCCTACAGTGTTGGAGCAGAATTATTCAGTGGAATGTAATTTGCACGTTTCGCAAATATTTGTCATGCTGGCGGCGCACAAGGCGGAGATGATGGATGTAAATATTTCCGGTCGCCGTATGTGGCCCATTACGCTTACACACATCGGCTGTGTCGGTCTGTTTAAATCTCGGAAACAATTAACCAACCCTTATCGCATCGGCACAGAGCCGACAAATACTCCAGGACCAGATCCAATTCAAAAATGACATTTGTACAACTCAAGGTGGAGTCATTGCTCGCTTGGTTGTACATGAGGATGTACATCCTCTTCCCATGCACACGATGAATGAACTTCAAAAGTGTAAATTTTTACTTTTTAGCGGGGGGATGTGTATGTGCAAGGACGAACGGATGTCAGACGGTTAGGGGAAAAGGTTTCACTCTGTTTACTTGGCGGGATTGTCGCATAGTTGAGTTTTCCAGCTTTTTGTACTTTGCCTTATGCCAATCCTTTAGCTTGTACTTTCTTAATTCAGTTTACGTTACAGCATTTCAACTTTTCAGTCATAAAGTAGGTGCAGTTTGGAACAGCTTGGAGCAGCTTGGAGGTTTCCTTTTTTTTCGTCTTTTGGATTGTTTGCGCAAGTACAATTTCTAGTAAAAATGTCATTTGATGCGAGGCTACATTGCGGCTCACTGAGTCTGTTGTAGAAGCGAAAGATGCATTCATTGGAACTGAATGAATTTGAGTGGTAAAGGTTGCGTACGTGGTGTGAATTTTGAGTAAGATCTAACATTTAAAGGGGTTAACCTCTTAACTTAAAATGCGACTACATTTTCATTTCCAGATCAACCATGACTAACTAAGCGAATGTTGGTTATGATTGAGGGTTAACTTAAATTGATTTTGTGTTTGACTTGTTTTTTGTTTATTACTTTACTTAGTTTTAGGGTCACCTGTTTTTTAAGTCCTTAATATTTGTTTATGGTCCGTGTTCTGTTTTTCTGATTGCGATCTTCAAAAGATGCTAACTTATCAACTCAGAAATGCCCCTACCTACTAAAACACATCCGTACACTCTCCTCACGGAGATGCCGTTAGATATTACGTAGGATGATGGTTAGCCTTTCAGGTCGTTCTGTTGTTTTGACGCTCGATTGTCTTCAATTCGTTAAGGAAGTAGGTACTAACATGGTTTACTTTTTTCCAAATTTCCTTTGAAAAAGGATCATCCCACCAGGTGTACGGTTTGCGAGTGCGAGTTCTGCGCAACGTTGGCAGTTTTATATTACATGCTCTGCGTCTTCTTATTAATTCGGATATTGGGAACAGATGGGTGAGTTGCTGTGCTTCTTCTCTCTGGTTTACACAGTTTGGCATGAGTTGGTTGCTAACATGTTTGTTCTTTTCGTTTCATCAGCCTGGATGCCCATTATACCGGCTGGTAATGAATTTTGGGTTTTGATCGAACTGTTAGACCTTCTTCGCGTACTTGCACTTGTTTTCGGCTGATTGTTAGAACTGCTTCGCTAATCTGTTCTGCTAGGATAAAGTTAGCAAACTGGATCGGGCAAACGATGCTGAAGTTCCATTCTTTAGGCAATCGTTTCTCCGATCAAATTTTACTTATAAGTTGGTGTATGTTACTTACGAATTCATCTCCGCCGGCTTTATTAAATTCGGCGGAAAGGCCGTCATTGCCGACAGTCTTTTTAAGGTTCAGTTTATATATTTCTATCCTCACTTCACTTAGGTCAAGTGGTTTGTAGTTTTCGCTGTCGTCACCATTATTGAATTTTTCGTTCGGCCTGGCAGCGGAATGTTGTCCTGAAGGAAGACCGTCATTTAAGGCATTTATTCATATAAACAAAATCAAATGTTTATACAATAGTGTAAGAGAAGTAGACATGTATCACAATAATTAAATGACTTATATAAAGTAGTGAACCGACTCATATATAAGACAGAAACCCTCTTGAGTTCAATCCGGAGACCCCATTGTATGACAAGTTGCTGATTATCTAAAGAACCTAACAACACACATCTTTACTATATAAGAAATGGGCGTTCCTTTATGGTTTTCAAGTGGAATCTCAAAACTGGTCTACCCTCCAGCAGAGTAACAAAATCCCATCCTTATCTAGTGCAAAAAAAACCCACACATATTCCGATTAACTCGTTGAATTTATTCACTCCGCAAGTCAATCTAATTAGTAGCTTAACGGAAACATAACTCTTTGTGCTCACGGCTCATTTAATCCATAGAAGTACGCTGGTCATGGCTTCACTTCACTTTAACTGTCAGTTGCAAAGAAGAAGAAAACCACGACCCACAGGCACCGCATATCCACTGGCTTATAGCTGCCCTCTAATTGAAGCTGTAATGAGCAATCATTGTGAAGCCAAAAACTAGAACGAATCGTTACTCAATTTAATTAATTTCCTACCTATCCTACGACAGTAACTGGGACACACTGTAGTGCGTTAGAGCCAAAGATACACAACCATATGTGGATACGAGACCAAGCCAGGGGTAGACCATCACCATCACACAAGACCTTTGTGAGTGCTTTTGGAACGCGTTATATCCGCAAGCTATAACTGTACTGATATCCGAATGTAGTTTGCGAACACATAATGGTACTCGAGAGGCCATTACCTGGATCCAACCAGCCAGCAGCAAAGGATATGTGCCATACTCACACATATTTGCCTTGGCCCACAATCTCATCGGCACAGAAGTGGTGGGCAGTTGAGTAAAGTTTTTGCAGCTCATCCTGTTAACCTTTGTCAATTGCAGAATGTGGCAAGGCAACATAATCTTATTCCAAGCCACACATACTTTGGTTTATATTTGAGCGGGAATGGTTTAATGCACGTGAAAAGTTAGTCACCTCAACGCAGATCACGCGGCCTAAACTGGTCTTTTACGACAATACCGTTGGGGATATAATTATAAGAACCCGCCATATGTACCTACACGTACGAGAATGCCAGCTTCCGACGCACATGGAGCTCAATACTCCAGCTTAGAATGAATGGTTCGTACGTTGTCGATGGACGAGGGTAAATGTGCACTTTAGTGCTTCAGGGATGCCGAAAGGGGGCTAATATTAATTTAAAATTAAACGCCCTGGTGGGCAAGTTTTGCATTTCTGCCAACATTTCGGAGTCTGAGGTTGAGGATGAACATTGGAATAATGAAGAAACTGACATCGGAACTCATTGCATAGATATGGCCGCCAATGGTATGTTAAGCCGTCGGATTGTGGGTATATTCGATCAGAGCCATTGAATTATCATATGGGACTATGAGGACAGTCTTGTTGTCATGTGGTTGAATGTCTATAATATGTTCACATGGAAGTGTTCTCATTGTATGGCGTTGGCCTTTTCGTCTTATGATAGATTCAACATGAGACATGATTGGTAATATTTATGAAGCAGTTATGTGTGTTTTAAGGTGTTGCATTCAGTATGCTAGTTGGAGCTAATGGCCTTACTCAATTAACAAATATAAGTGGATGAACGGATCTTTGGATAGATTGATAAAAATAAATAGAAATAGAAATACATCCCAAGGTGCTGGAGGGAAGTAAAGGTAGTCTTTATCCCAAAAACCGGCAAGCCCAGGAACACGACAGCGAAGGACTCTAGGCCAATTTGTCTTACATCCTTAGTACTAAAAACCCTCAAAAAACTAATGGATATCTACATTTGTGACAAACTCGACCCCCAACACATATCCTCCGCACAACATGCCTACACAAAGGTAAGTGAGTCGAAACTGCCCTACCTGATATCGTAGGAACAACAGAAAAATCTCTTCACGGGAAGGAATATACACTCGCTGCATTTCTAGACATTGAAGGAGCCTTTAATAAAAACACAAATGCAGTCAAAAGAAACCTAGTGGAGAATAACGTGGCCCAACCTCTTTTAAACATTATTGGAAGTATGCTCAGCCACAGAAATATAAACGCGAACCTGGGAGACACACATCTCAAGGTTGTAGTATCAAGAGGCACACCATAAGAGGCGTTATCTCACCTCTGCTGTGGAACATAGCTATTCATCAATGAGATACTAATTAAGCTACAGCGCAATTGGGTGAAAGTCATAAGCCTACGCAGACAATGTAGCGATACTTGTTAAAAAGAAATTCCTACCCTCGCATTGAAAACTCTTAACGAGTGGTCAAAACATTGTGGACTTGGCAGTCAGGCTGCAATAAAAGCCAACTCTGCTGTCGAAATAAAACTAAACTTATAGTGAAGAGCCTAAGGTTCTTATGATCCAACATAATGTTAAGCTCTGCTGGGTTCCCGCATACAGAGGCATACAGGGCAAAAAAATTGCTGATGAATTGGCGAGAAAAGGATCTGCCTCTAGCATTGACCAGGCAGACCAGTCTGTCAAACTACCACTATGTGATCCCAAATCTCTGGTGGGACAGAAAACACAGGTGGTACTCCAGACCAACGAACGGTCAACCAAATTGATCATATTGCGACAGACAAGAGGCATGCCTTCAAAATTCTGGATGTCCGAACATTACGAGGAGCTAACATCCACTCAGATCACTACCTTGTTGCAGCCAAATTAAGAATGCGGATATCCACCACGAAATAGCAATCCAGATATACTGTAAAAAAAATTTAATGTCAAAAGACTGCAATCGCAAGAGACCGCCAAGACCTTCGCGCAACGCGTATCCCTTAACCTCTCTATTAACATTATACCTACAAGCCATTAGATCAGACGCAACTGATGTGCTAGGTTTCAGCAAGAAACCCCTGGTTTGATGAGGACTGCCGACGGATGCTCGCAGTCAAGAATGAGCCCTACAAGGCTAAGCTGCAGGTGAAGACGTGACTTTTAAACTCATTTTTTATTTACTTAAAATATTAACTTACTATGGACGTGAGCTGCCGTCGAGCTTTATAGACAGAGAAGAAGGGAAGATCACCGGCTTTTCATAAAGAAGAAAAAAGAGCAAGAAAAGCGAGCGATCGAGGATATAGAGATGTGCCACTCCATCATCCTTCGCAAGTTTTATCAAAGTTTAAAACGTCAAAGCCGAGGATACAAGACTCGAAAAGAATCCTATCGAGATGAACAAGGAAATATCGCATCGTTTGCCCGATCGTAATATGTGATCGCTTGAAACCGTTTACCAACAACCTGATCGGCCCATATAAGTGTCGTTTTAGGCCAGGAAAGTCCACAACCGATCAAATCTTCACACTTAGGCAGATCGTGGGTAAAACCCAAGAAATCCAAATCTATACACACCACCTATTTATCGTTTTCAAAGCCGCATACGACAGCATTTATAGAGACGAACTATACAGAGCCATGTCTAGTTTTGGTATACCGCCCAAACTCGTCCGTTTGTGTAGGATGACGATGGAGAATTCTCGCTGCTCCATCAAGGTCGGAAACGACCTTACCGACACATTCGATACCAAAAAAGGATTTGGGCAAGGCGATGAGCTGTCATGTGACTTCTTCAATCTGATTCTTGAGATGATTGTGCAAAACTTACGAGCCAACACCAGAGGCACAATTTTCCAAAAATCAGTACAACTACTAGCATACGCCGACGATGTTGACATCATAGGTAGGACTCAGCGTGATGTTTGCTAGTATAGAGAAGGAAGTGGCAAAAATGGGTTTAGCAGTACATCAACACGAAAGGACACACAACATCGACGAATTGGACAGAACGTCACCATTGACAGATATAACTTTGAGGTAGTATGGGGTTTTGTCTATCTCGACTCCGCTATTAATAACATCTCGTTAGAAATTAAACGAAGAATTACACTTGCCAACCGCTGTTTCTTCGGGAGAAGCAGGAAATTCAGTAGTAAAGCCCTCAACCGAACTACTAAGGAGATCCTACATTAGACCCTGATCATCCCAGTCCTGCTCTACGGCGCTGAAGCATGGACCGTCTCAAAAGCGGATGAAGAAATCCTTGGTCGATTTGAGAGGACAATTCTTCGAAAAATCTTCGGTCACGTTTGCGTTGACGTGCTATGGAGAAGAAGAACTATACGAGCCAAGAACTATACGAGCTTTACAGCGGAATAACCCTGGTCAAAATAACTCCGCATTGGACGTTTACGAAGGCTAGGACATATAGAACGAATGGACACCAATAATCCGGCTATCAGAGTCTTCGATTCCCAGCCAGACGTCGGACGCAGTAGAGGACGGCCTCGCTTTAAGTGGCGCGCAAAAGAAGAAAACGACCTCAACCAACTTGGAGTGCGCAACTGGAGGCAGTTAGCGAAGGACTGGGCTAATTATAGAGGCATGTTGGTTGAGGCCAATGTTCATTCCGGACTGTAGCGCCACTTAAGTAAGAAAGTAAGCACGTTTACTTAAAAGCAAGTTGTTAAGAATGCATTT
Organism: Rhingia rostrata; assembly: GCA_949824845.1. Lineage (NCBI taxonomy): Eukaryota > Metazoa > Arthropoda > Insecta > Diptera > Syrphidae > Rhingia > Rhingia rostrata. The sequence continues at coordinate 4,698,198 of OX463755.1, read as the reverse complement.
ACTAGCATAAAAGTTAGTGAACTATTTTTTTTAAATTTTGCAATGTCATAAAGGCACGTAATCAGCACCTATAAACAGACGAAAGCAAACTTCCGTGAAACCAAAAAGTCCTCCTTGTAATTTTGTTTAGGGAAATGTTTTTCCAAATTTAATCTTATTAATGAAGCACAACACATTTAGCACCTGTGAGAACCCCTAGTTATTGACGTAGGTATTGATTTTTGTCTTACAAGTGAGTACCTTATACATGAGTCCGCTAATAATTAAAAATAAAAAAAAAATTGTTACAAGGTTCTCTGAAGAATTCCTAGTGGAGAACATGATAGTGTTGCACTTTGTTAATGGTTATCGTTGTCGTTATCGTTATCGTTGCATTTATCAAAAAATTCTATTGGGTCTCATCGTTATTAGCAAGCTTCACATTGACATAAAAAACTAGAAATTTAATTTACAAACAAAAGGAAGGCATACACCCTCCTCTCCCAGCGGTTGGCGTCAACCTACTAAAAATATCTAAAGCAGAGCACATACCGGCCCAACACGAATGAATGTGTAACTTGCAGTTGCAGTTGCAGCAGGCGATGAATTGACGAAAGAAGACCAACTTGCTCGCATACCAACTCGCGTATAAATTGCCTTTTCTACCCCCACGAAGGGCTGAAAAGTTGGGATTGGGTGGTAACTCCCACACAACCGCACACAATTCATTTTCAATGCCTTTGCGATTAAGGAGGCGCCAAGAGAAGACGTGCAAGAGACAAGAAAAATTATTGTTGTCTTCAAATCCGTTTAAGTTTGCTGCACAGAATACAAACACATGTGTACACAAGTGTATGGATGTGTGGGAAAGAAAAATATGTGTCTTTCTGGTGTGTTGGCACATTACGTCGCCAAAGCGATACGCAGAAGGGTAGCTAAGAGCTTCTTTATCTGGACTAAAAATACCAGATGGTATGACATTCAAAATGTACTCATAGTTGGGAAATTGTTACACAAGACCAAGAGTGGCTGTTTGGTGGGTGGAAGGGCAAATATTGATAATATACGAGAGTGCCGCACAAAGGACGAGGTATTAAGTTGTTTCTAGAAAGAAAATAATGGAGCAAAGCAGAGCCAACTGCTTTCGATTTACATAAAGCGATTGTCTTTTTTTTTTTGGTCTTATGCTTCCCATTGAGTGTGGAGAATTGATGAAGACATCTTTATGAGCAATCTACCTCGTCTAAGACAAACAAAATATAAATAAGGGATTCTGAGCTTTTCAAGTATGTTCGTTTAGGTATTTGAAAGGCAATAAGACAGAAGAGATATGTTTGATTTCAAACTAACAATAGCGAACTCAAAGGAAATCAATTCGTGATGTATTCAGATAAAGATCGATCGGTAAACAAATTCAGATGAAAGTGGTGATTAAGTAGGGCCTGAGGTTAATTTATTTTTTCCGTCGAGGTTCGTAACTTGTAGGTTTTGTCGATATCACATAAGTCACACGATATTACGTGTTACCCTATCTACTTTTTTGAAAATCATCTAATGACTCCAATATAACGAAGCAGGTTTTTCACATAGCCGGTCGATTGCTCGCGCAACAGTTGATAACTCGCACTCGCAGTAGGCTCCAAATGACGCTTTCTTTTACAGGGTGTCCGCAGGGAAGGTATACTACTTTTTTTTGCCGCCATTTTGGTAAACATTAGACTTGACACTTCATATTTGGCAGTCGTGAAGTAGACAAGTGGCAAATTTATTATGGAAAAATATTTGATAAACCTACGTGTTCTAATCGTTAAAACATTTTATCAAAATCAATCATCGATGACTGTGACCATGAGAATGTTACGTAAAATTTTTGAGAGAAACAACGTGCCAACAAAACGCACTATTTATCGTGTAGTGAATGATTTCGAAGAAAGAGGATCTGTAGGTGATAGGCCCAAGAATGGACCACAACGTACTGCAAAATCGAATGAAAACATAACTGCTGCTCACGGAACAGTTCAAAACAATCCATCAACCTCAATGCGACGCCATGCTCAGGAGCTTGGTCTTCAAAGAATAACTTTGGCCACAATTTTGAACAAGGATTTGCATTTGTTTTCATTTAAGATTCATTTGACACAAGAGCTTCTTCCATAAGACCATTTTCGCCGCCGTACATATTTTGATTTTCGTGAAAAAATAATAATGAGGCACATTTTCGTTTGAAGGGATATGTGAATAAATAGAATAGTCGGTTCTGGGCAATGAAAATCCTTCAAATTATTCATCAGTCACCTTTGCATACATTAAAAGTTACAGTCTGGTATGCAATTTGGTCAGGAGCAATCATTGGACTTTACTTCTTTGGAAATGAAAACGGCGTAACGGTAACTGTGAATGGGGAGCGATATCGTGATATGATTGAAAACTTTTTAACGCCACAACTGCATGATTTGGGCTTGATTTACACGTGGTATCAACAAGACGGTTCCAAATTGCATACAGCTGGGATAACAATGAAATTACTTCGAGACCTCTTTCACCAACAAGTTATTTCAAGAAATGGTGATGTTGATTGGCCTCGACGGTCGCCTGATTTGAATGCTCCAGCCTTCTTTTTGTGGGGATACTTGAAAAGCAAGATTTATGCAAACAAACCAGAAACGCATGAGCAACTCAAACAAAATATTCGTGATAAAATTAATGAACTACCGCGTGAAATGTGTGAGAATATAATGAAAAATGTGCTCAAAAGGGCTAGCATTTGTGAGATTAACGGAGGCGGACATTTTCCTAATATTGTATTCCATACATAATTGCCGACATTAAATAAAACATTTATCGTTATAAGATCCATTTTCTTTCATTGAACCGAAAATTATAAACAAACAAAGTAGTATACCTTCCCGGCGGATACCCTGTATAAGAGAGGGCCACGTAAGTATAAATAAAGAAGATGAAGAGATATTCTTCCTCCTCTTGGGTAGCTCCTGCAAAAGTCATTTGCATCGAATGTATTGTCCATGTATTGTTGCGGACGTGCATATCTGCAGAGCGTTTCTATTTCGGCGCATTGTTACGGCAAAAGGCGGTATGATTAAAATTATGTGAGGTTGTCACTTTCGTCATTAGACATGTAGGCTTAATTTTTTGCATCTTCACCGTCAATTCACAACTAGAAAAACCAGGGTGTCTCATTTGTTATGTCATTGTGGGTTTCAGATCAGATCTGTAGGAAGTTTCCATCATCATTGTCGGCTTACTTTTCTAAACGGATCCAACTCCAAAACTCATTGTCCTACCTTATCCCCAAAAAAAAAACAATCCCAACATCAAGTTACCAACCACCCATGTCACCTTTTAAGCTCTTACTCATCGTTCAACTTTTGCAAAATTTAATTACAAATAAATTGCATTCTCGCCTTCAGCCGGCTCTACTGTTTGAGTTGGACAACTCTCCATTAAACACATATACATGTCGCTTATAACAAGGTGTCACCATTAGGGAATACTATCGGCCTTCCTCAAGTCCCCGGTCCATGCAAGCAGATTTAACAAGGTCGTTAAATAATTTTAAAGGATTCACCCCAAAAGTTACATCGCTCGGCTAAAGGACTTAAATCAGGTGATAAGTCATCGTTTCAGGGATAAAAGTTTGTCCTGGGAATTCACTTCCCTGTAATAGCATTCATATTGTACGCATACTCTTGTTCATTCACTTACTCGCAGTGAAAACTTCCTTTCAGGGCGAAAGTTTAACCATTAAGCAAGACAAGGCCAAGAGGTGGGTTATCCGTTTTTATTCAGCCCCTCTATAACAATCACCCTGAAGTTGTTTTTTGTTCTTTTCTTTCTCCCATTCTTATTTTAGGCAAAACTTTCACATTTAACAATTCAATTCGTAAGAAGAGGGGTCGGGGGAGGCTAGCCATCGTAGTAATAATTTAACCTTAAGCCGGATTACGTTGCAGTTCGTTCCATTATGAGCTAAAAGGACCCCGGAACTCTCACTCTCAGTCGGGTTGGCCAATTAGTTTTATTAGAAAGGAGCAAAAAAAAAAGTCCAAGAGAGAAAAGAAAGATGTATCCTCTTATGTATAAATCTATTTTCCACTCAATTTGCAGAGTAAATCTGATATTTTTCCGAAGGATTTTTTCGGGTAACTAATTTATTAGGATCTCCTTTCCTTGAAGGCGCACTTGCCTACGTGTGTTTATCATTCTAATGGCCTCCCATCGCGCTTATCGTTTAGTGTATACATGTATAATGTCGCGCGGCGGGAAATTCCTATACATGTTCAACATTTCCGCCGCAGTATCTATGTATCAGGATGTCGCATTCGTCCTATGTGCGGGGGAGGATTTTACGGTGATATCGTCGCAATATAATTTAAATTCTCTGGAATGCATCCAAGTAATAATTCTTTGGATGGCAGGAGGGCTAAGATGGGGCGGTTCGAGACTCGGTTATTGAGGAGCTGGCAGCATTTTGTACTATGGACCTAGTCTCTGATGTTTAAAGCCAAATTTTATGGTTTGAGATTATTTTTTTCCTCTCATACTATTGAATGAAGATATTTATGGCAACGCCCGTTGAGGAGAGGCGTGGGTGTCCTTTGGCCCCTACATCTGTGGGCAATGCATCGTAACTCAGAAAAAGTAATTCCATGCTCGATATTTCTGTTGGAGAAAAACAAATTGAGTGAAAATAAACGGAGAGAATGCCTAGGGCAAGGATACCCTTGCTGGAGGATTCTCCGTTCGAATATGTGCATATGCCGAAAACAACTATTTTCACTTTTTAGGAATTCCTCGGGGTAGCCGGCGGGGGCGAGAGGAAAGTAGGAGAGTCAAACGAGCAATAATACCTTTGGTCACATATGGATGTTGAATTGTGGATGCATGCTGCAAGGGGATAACATTGGGATCTGCTGGATGCCGAATTGGATCGAAAAGCAAACTCTTGGGAATGGTATGCATAAGCAAATGTTTGGCTGCCTTTTTTTGTGTATTGTCTGTGGCAATGTTTTACATGTGTGAACTGTGGAAATGGAAAGTTTCGTACGGAAATTGAAGTTTAAAGTTATTTGTATGAAAGCTGTGCCTTGTTGGTTGTAATGAAATTCGCTTTATTTACGTCTTCAGACGTGCTCCATATGTTTCAGATTGCAGTCTGTGGAATCTATATAGTGACGTTTTATTTATTGGTGTTGCACACACATTATGTGTACATTATCTTGCACTTAATGAACTGTAACTAGTTCCTAGGAATGTTCCTAAATCTTTAAGAAAACTACAACTTTTGGTACCTGAACTTAGTCATTTTTCTGTACTGGACATCTTCGACAACACAACTTTGACTATTTGCAAGGTTACTTAACGTTCTCTAACTTAAGTTTTATGTGACATGTTAAAATACTCTTGCTAGGGGAATTTAATTCCATTGGTAGTACCACAAGTTTAAGTAGCATCACCATACCAAAGTATATGCTCCTGGGACTTTGATTGTAGGGCACATACTTTGCCGATATAGAGGTGGTAGTATATAAGTAGCTGATGAAGTCTGGTGGTCTGGTCTTTTGATTTTTGTTGATAGTAGTAACGCGAACCTTTGAGGGCTTCTGCCTGAGACCATGGTCTTCGATCCTAGACACGTTGCTTCCAGTCGTTCAGTCCAAGCATCTTTGTATTCGCGATCGCTTGATCAATAAATCAGTAGTTCAGTCTTTCTTGTAGTCTCTAACCTGAGATTCGAAAATATTATTGGCTGGGACATTACTGTTCATTCGCTTAATGTGTCCAAACCATTTTTGTCTTTGTTTTTATTCGACAAAAAGAGCCTATAAATTTCTCCACTTTGCTGAACTCGTCATCATAAAGTAGGACTAGGGTCACTGCACTTTCGGGTTAAAGGTTTTTATAGCACATGTTTCAACCGAATCCAACAGGACTTTTCGTGTGGTTGGGGATGCGTAGGAATGGTCGACAGAAAAAAAATGTCGACTGGACAAATATATTGTTCATCGTCCTTTAAAATATCGACTAAAGTTTGATCGACGAAGTTTTATGGCAACGGTTGCAGCAACACGAAAATCAATGCTGTGAGAGTTCCTGCATTTTCGCATTTTTGGCGCGTTGTGATTATCGGGTTAAAAACGCTTCGTTTCCAAATGGCCCTAATACCATGTTTATAATGCTGTTTGTTCGTTTATATGTTGATTATATGTTGGTAATCTCGGTGGTTTTTTATTTCTAATAAGCGACCTACTCGTGAATGATTCTTCAACGTTACCTCTATTTGCCGTCAGATTTCTGACGCTAATGAATCAAGAGAGATGGTTGGGTGTTGTAGAACGAGGGTAGACTCTGATTGGCTTTAACTTGGCAATGCCCAGTGGTTGTAACTCTGACTACACATCAAGTGCTTATTTTTTTACCTCCAAGTGTTAACCATCGGGCACTGGTCTCATCCAACCGGATTTGACTTGCTAAACGATAAGTGCGAGTTTTGTTAACAAGACGAAAAACAGCAACACTGGAATGAATACCAGGCCTGCTGTCCCAGGCGAACGTAGACAAGCTGCTTCAACATATTCGGACAACAGGTTGTCTAGGAATTTTAAGGGTTAGTCAGGCCCCTTGCATAGAGATGATGGCGGATGAGCCGAAAGGCCAACGGCAGCCCCCATTGCCGTAGTGGATACTGATCGGCCCGTGAAGCAAGCAGTAGCCTCGGAAAGGACTGATTTTATTGTTGAAGACCCGGCTAAACGAAAAAAGGACAACGACGTGAGAACATTAAACAGGAGAGGTGCAAGCGAAAAACTAGCGGAAGCCCTAAACTGCCACAAAGCAGACATTACTGCCATCCAGGAAATACGATGGGATGGGCTGGTCAAAAAGAGGATGAAAAACTGTGACATCTACTACGGACCGTGTTATAGTGAGCAGAAACAGCGACTATTCGGATGCGGATTTGTTATAAGTGCCAGACTTAAGCAAGAAGTCTTATGTGTCCAAGATATTAGCAAACGCATTGTTACAATCCGCATCAAGCCAAATTCGCCAACATAAGCCTTATATGCGCTCACGTTCATTATAGATAAGGATTGCTTCTATGAGCTATTTGACAAAACCTATGAGCGGCTAACGAAGAACGATGTTTTAACGTAAAGGTAGAAAGAGAAGGCATATTTAGCAATATTGTGTGAAAATATAGCCTACACGACAAGACGTCTAAGACTAATTGACTTCGCTACGGAACGAAATGCCACTGTAGCCAGCACAAGGTTTCCTCACCTCAGGCATTCAATATTGGCAACGACAGCGAAAGCTGCCAACCACCCGACCTGAGTGAAGTGAGCATAGCAATATCTAAACTGAAGCTTAATAAGGCTGCCGGAAATGACGGCCTTCCCGCCGAGCTTTATAAAGCCAGCGGAGATCCACCAACTCATAAGCCGAATCTGGTCGGAAGAAAGTATGCCTGAAGAATGGAACCTCAGCATCGTTTGCCCGATCCACAAAAAAGGAGACCCTATAAACTGCGCCAACTACAGAGGCATAATTCTGTTCAACATTGCATATAAAATTCTATCTGCCGTAATATGTGAACGCCTGAAACTTTTTACCAAAAACCTGTTCGGCGCTTATCAGTGTGATTTAAGGCCAGGAAAGTCCACAACCGATCAAATCTTCACACATAGCCAGATCGTGGGTAAAACCCAAGAAGTCCAAATCGATACCCACCACCTATTTATCGATTTCAAAGCAGCATACGACAGCATTTATAGAGACGAACTATACAGAGCCATGTCTAGTTTTGGTATACCGCCCAAACTCGTCCGTTTGTGTAGGATGACGATGGAGAATTCTCGCTACTCCATCAGGGTCGGAAACGACCTCACCGACACATTCGATACCAAAAAAGGATTTAGGCGCTGTCATGTGACTTCTTCAATCTGATTCTTGAGATGATTGAGCAAAACTTACGAGCCAACACAAGAGGCACAATTTTCCAAAAATCGGTACAACTACTAGCATACGCAGACGATATTGACATCATTGGTAGGATACAACGTGATGTCATAGCCACGTTTGCTAGTATAGAGAAGGAAGCGGCAAAAATAGGTTTAGCAGTAAATCAGGGCAAGACGAAGTATATGCTGTCATCACGAAAGGACGCACAACATCGACGAATTGTACAGAACGTCGCCATTGACAGATATAATTTTGGGGTAGTACGGGACTTCAATCTCGGCTCCGCTATTAACTCTGAAAACAACGTCTCGTCAGAAATTAAACGAAGAATTACTCTTGCCAACCGCTGTTTCTTCGGGCTAAGAAGGCAATTCAGTAGTAAAGCCCTCATTCGAACTACGATCTTATATAAGACCCTGTTCATACCAGTCCTGCTTTACGGCGCTGAAGCATGTGCCGTCTTAAAAGCGGATGAAGAAATCCTTGGTCGATTTGAGAGGAAAATTCTTCGAAAAATCTTAGGTCCCGTTTGCGTTGACGGGCTATGGAGACGAAGATTCAACCAAGAACTATACGAGCTGTACACCGACATGCCCCTGGTACAAAAGCTCCGCCTTGGACGTTTAAGTTGGCTATGATATCTAGAAAGTAAGGTCCAATGACTCCTCCTTACCAAATTGCACACCAGACTGTTACTTTTCATGGTTGCAAAGGTGACTGATGAATAATTTGAGGGTTTTCCATAGCCCAGAACCAACTATTCTGTTTATTCACATATCCATTCAAATAATAATGTGCCTCGTCAGTCATTATGATTTTTTCATGAAAACCGGGGCTTGTGCAAATGTGTGGCCAAAGTTGTTGTTTGAAGTTCCTGCCGTTCCTGAGCATGGCGTCGAATTAAGGTTGATGGATAGTCTTGAACACTTCCTTGAGCAGCTGTAATGTTTTCAGCTGATCTTGCAGTACGTTGCGGTCCATGCTTGGGCCTATCACCCTCTTTCTTCGAAATCATCCACTACACGATAAATAGTGCGTTTTTTTGCACGTTGTTTCTTCCAAAATTAAACGTAACTTTCTGATCGTCACAGTAATTGATGATTTCTCCGTAATAAATTTGCCCAGTGTCAACTTCATGACTGCCAAATTTGAACTGTCAAGACTTATGTTTACCAAAATGGCGGCAAAACAAAGTAGTATACCTTCCCGGCGGAAAGTAAAAGCCGAAACTTTAAAATCCGAAAATCTTGAACTTTTCTTGAACTTGATCATTCCATTTGCAGCTTATTCAAATAGAAGAAGCGTTCTTATTTGACTTAGCTACATTCTATCGTCAGATGATTTCTGGCGCACCTCGTCTCTTTCTGGCAATATGTTTGCGTATGATTACATCCTTGGCAACGTTTAATCTGAATAGTTAACTAAGCAACAACGCGTACAGGCCTTTCAGACTTGTTCTCTAATGAAAATCTTTCTATTTTTAGTATTCGAATGTACAGTCAAAAGGCTTTTGTTTAAATGGGCGGAGGAAAATAAAATTATTCCGGAAAATCAATACGGAAATACAATGGAATCATGCCAAGATGACCAGATTAACCTTCACGCATCAACCCTTGACAACAACGATATCTTGGCACCACATTGACACTTGCAGATTCTTTAAAACTTAACATTCGTGAAAACAAACATTTTGTTATGCCCTCCAACTAACTACTGACCCACTTCTGAATAATGTACCCGCTGTTAATAAAACAACACCTTGATGGTAGTTTTAAATGCGTGGTACTTAAATTTAAGTACCTACTCCGTTACTGACAGCAAATTACCTCTCGAAAATGCACACCCCACACATAGGACAGCAAAGATATATTAAAACTTTCCTGCTTAAACTGCCCCATAAAAAAACGGTAAATAACTCGTTCAGGCGACAGTTCCCAGGCTACTGAGCACGCACATAAGTAAATTTTCCGATAATATCCTGATTACAATGTTCAACACCATGCAAACAATGTGTGGTTACATGTAGAATACCTTTATGACGAAATACTCTACACGAAGCTTCGGCACTTTAAATGTGTCAAAAAAAGAGTCCTTGAAAAGATTGAAAAAGTCCATAATTTTTATTTGCTTTCTGTCCGTACACTCATTCGTAATCGTAAACGAGTTTCCACATCACCGAGAGGATTTTATTTGTGAATCAACAGCATTTTGTTTGCATTATGATCTCCTTGTGTGGCATGTGTCCTTATGTATTCATATCCAATAAAAACGAATTACACCGTAAGAACATCAAACAGGTAGATACAACCTACAATACCTTTTGCATTTAAAATGAGCCGGTGCTGCAAATATACATACCCACCCAAACAGGACCGCGTTACATAAGACTTTCATTTTAAAAAGTACCTAGGACCAGAATATTGTAAGACGAAGGAAACATCATTTGGAATATTATTCTCATTCTCCGAGAGCTTTTTATGTCAGTCTGACTGCTAGGTACTGCCGCTGAATCCTTTATTTAAACAAAAAAAGAAACACCCGCCATTTCAGGGACACAGCTTTGACTGTCAGCCAATGCCAATTCTTTGGGAGCCCCAGAATGGTTTTGTGTCTGTCAAAACTCGTGGTAAATCAGCACTGCTGACGAAATTACGCGACGCTCCAGTGTGTCGGGTTTGCTTTGGCATGGACTGGGGATTTCCATTTATAATTAAATTGTAAATTTTCCTGGCGCGCACGACGGCAACACGACAGACGCGACGTGAGTGCATGTAGTGTAGTTGACGACACGGATGTATGAATGGTGTCGGTAGATCTGTCAGGGGATCACGTCTCACATTTTGCTTTTGAAATTCATTTGAACTGCAATCACGTTTTACTACGCTGAAAGAAGTATTTGGATCTGATTTGTGGTAAATGCAACAGCAGACACCAAAGGAGTTAATTACACACGAGTATGTGACACCCGGAGTAGTGAGCTCATATGCAAAAGGACACAACAAATTGTATTAGCTTTTGAATTTGTAATTTGGGGGGGGGGAGGTAGTTTTTTGTAGAGAGATTTCATAAAACCTTCATGAGTAGTTTTAATAGATGGAGTCTATCGAAATTTAATATACTCGTGCATATCCTAATAAAATGAATCGCCGCTATTGGATGGATGATCCCAGCCCCTTAAGATTCTTTTCTTAATATGTCTTCGTCACCTAATACTGAAAAGCTCATAAAAGCGATTACCAACAAAATCAAAATAAAGGGTGATCCAAGTAGAGATACTTTTTTCAATAGCCTTTTTTGACAGATCACGTGTGAGTCGTGTCATGCTGTCATGTTATTTTTGTTTAGTATTGTTTGGCATTTCATAATGGAAAGACTTACGCGTGAACAACGTTTACAAATTGTTCAACTTTATTATGAAAATTCACGTTCTGTGAGGAATGTGTTTCGTGCACTTCGCTCAACTTATGGTCAACATAATCTGCCTACTGAGTGTACTATTCGCAACACCATCACCCATTTTGAGACCCAGCATTCATTATTGGATAATAGACTTTTTTAGACTTTTTCCTGTGTAAATATGTGAAGTCAAAAGCTTATGCCGACAAACTTGCTTCGATTCAGGCCTTGGAGGCAAACATCACGCGTGTCATTCGCCAGTTACCAGTCGAAATGCTCGAACGAGTGATCAAAAATCGGACTCAACGGATGGATCATCTGCGACGTAGCAACGGCCAACATTTGATAGACATAATCTTCAAAAAATAAATGCCAAAGAATGTTCTTTCAAATGATAATAAACATTCTCCATTAAATTTGAATTTTCTGTGTTTTTTTCTTTAAAAAAGTAGGGAACCTCGAAATGGATCACCCTTTATCATCAACAATACACCAATTTTCGACGAAATCGTAGAAACTAATGTTGATTCAGCCCCATTCTCTAGTCTGTTGTATACGGTTTAGCACGCAAATTGATATTCTTTTGGCACTTTTTGTAAAAATAAATATTTTATTTATTTTATTCTTCCAAATACAATTTTTATAATTATTAATTGTTTGATTCACAATTACTTATGTTCACAATAACTTTGTTCGCAATTACATTAATTACGATTGGAGAGCCAAACGGCTTGATTGAGGACTGCACTAGAACTCTTAAAAAGCCAAACGGCTGGGTTGAAGACTACACTGGAACTTGTAAGACCCAAACGGCTGGGTTGAGGACCGCACTGGAACTTGTAAGAGCCAAACGGCTTGATTGAGGACCGAACTGGAACTAAATTTATTTGAATACCCCCATGGGTATTTATAGTCAATTTCTGTGGATCTTGCAATATTTAAATCCGCAAGATTTAACGGAAGTATAAACATTAGATTGTTGAGTTATCAAAATACGATATGGAAGACATCGTATTTTTGTTCAGAAACGGATGTGGTATGAGACATAAACTTCTTCATTTCCGTTTTGCAATATTACAATTTTATATCAGATTTGTTATGTGATTGGGTTTCTTAACTTGCACCTACAATCCAAGAGTCGCATTTCGTATTAACATCCAATATTTCCATTACCTTAATATACAAGCCCCTTAAACATTTTCGAACAACACAGACACCTTCTGAGTGGCAGAAAAGGTTGCTTACTTCTTTATATAAAGGCTTCCTTGTAACGCGGATGGTTCTTGCATTACGAAATCCTTGGACAACGAATTCGGTATCAACATCAGTCAATCAAAATTTAACCTCCCGTTCAGATACGATTGGCTGTTCCAATTTAAATCTTGGAAAGATACGTATCTGCAAATGTACAGACAGATATAAAAACAATCCGGAAAATGTTAACTCTAAGATTGAGAAAAATAACCATAGACTAACAGCAACTCAGTCCCATTCAACACAGTTAACTACCCCAGACTCTCAACCCAGCTTTCAGCGCATCATCTGTTCCACCTGAATCTGGTGATCTTACAGCTTCAAACAGTGTCGCCACTAACTCCTCCATGACATCACCTGCCTTCATAGATTCACAGCGTAACATTACGAGATCGCAAAATCTACAAAAAATGTACGAATTAATCGGGCCTTCAACGCGATCAGGCTGAGTCCATATGTTTTGGTTGAAAAACGAAACGTTTGTTTGTGTCAAAATATATGCATGTGGGTGCAACATCAACACCTTTATCATTCGACCTTCCCAGCCCACGTAAGAAGCTTGCCATGGACTCAATCGATTGTCTGGTCAATGTGGTGGACACAAGGCACGCTGTTTCAATCATCAAAGGACTCTGTCAGATGATGAGTACTACCTTATCGCATCGAATCCCTCCTCAGAGGCTGTCTTCCTGATTCTGGCCTTTATCAATTTAATGGTACATATTACAAATGGGCTCTTATAGTTAGAAGCAATTGTGCCTTTGTACTTCTTGCACGCATAGAGAATCCTACGAAATTACGGCAAAAGCGAACGACATCGTTACCCTTTGGCCAAAAACAACGTTTAACTGAATAGTGGGCGTGTAAGTGGGGGAATTCTGAAAATGTGTACACATCTCCCCAGCTCAAAAATCGGTGACATACGGACGACCGACGGAAAGACTGACCTACATGGCTCAATCGACAGACTATTACTTTGGGGAAGAGTTAGCTAAATTATTTCTCTATGTTGCGCCGAATTTGTATTTTTATACACTATCCCATAGGGGTATATTAGTTTTGACATTAAGTTTGTAATATAGATAAATAATTTCTCATATATGAATCGACTCTGAATCGCCAGTGGAGTCGTTCTAGCCATGTCCGTTCGTCCGTTCGTCCGTCCGTCTTTATGTTTTTCACCATTTTTTCGGCCTTACATTTTTAGCTAGAGGGTTGAAATCTGGTATATCGATTCTCTGTCCAACGAAGCAGAACAAGTGTAAACATTTTGGAATCCACAAACTGCCACGCCCGCTTTTTACAAAATTATTGGTTTTGGCAAAACGATTGGGAATTTTGAAAAAGTGTTTGAAAAACATATTATGTAGTCAATTCCAATATCTATTTTTCGTCCAACAAGGTTTTTTGCCACGCACAATTTTTGGGAGCGTCTTCAGTAAAACACATTTTTCTATAACATTTTAAAATATTCGAAAAAACGTTTGATGCAAAATTTTCGGGTATTATAAACATTTCATCCATATATCATTTCAACACACGTCCACTTTTTAAAAGCATTTTCATACAAAACCATTTGTATACCCTACGGCATACTAGTTATATGCAGTAGACAAAATTTGTTTTATTGTCAAACCAAAATAGATTGAGATACTATCTGAACAAGATGTGGTGACAATGCAATTTTCTTTATTGCATTCCCATTCAGTGTTTAGTTACCTTAGGGGATATCAATTGTAAGGATGGAATGAGATAGGTATAAAATATACAAAAATATAAATAATAAAATATACACCGCGGATTGTAGCCTTCTCATACTCAAATTTTCTCAAAAAGCGGCTCTGATAATTTTGATTAAACTTTTTTATATACGATTAGGATATTAGTTCCAACCAAAGAGTATAAAACAACATAGAGTGCGCATCTCATACAACGAATATTTTCTATGACGACCAGACGGAGAAGTATCGAACGCCAACAATCGATGCACTCCACAAACACAAAAGCATACTGGTCTCCAGGCTTAAACGGCTGCGTAGACAATTTACTGACAGACAAGACCCGGAGATTCGGAGATTGAATTCATTGATCAAAAACCTTAAACAGCTAATCTCGGAAAATTACAAAAAATCTGTAAGTTTGTACTGGGGCAAGAAAATTCAGGCTATAAAAACCAGTAGCCCGAATATGTTCCCGCAAATAAATAAAATATTCAGGCGAAAAGATCATAATGACATTCCATGTGTCCGAATTTCCCAAACGACAGAGAACAGACAGACGCTCACGGATGTTGGTATAAATCCGGAAAGTGTTGACTCGAACGACGGATTTTTCACGATCGAAGATCCTCAGGAGAAGGCGAATTCGATAGGCGCTATCTTCGAGACCGTGTATACGGTGAACAGTCCTGTTCGCCCAAATCGCGATATTAAGGTGATAGCCTTTCTGAATCACTTTTATCTACGTACCGAACTCCAAGCTTGGCGATCTGAGAATAACGGTTTTACCGTATTCAATGACGAAAGCCTTTCAAATGGCATAGTCGCCAATAGCATAATGCTGGTCGTTCAAAAAGATGAACTCCTGGACATCTTCGTATCACTGAAAAATAAAAAGTCGGCGGGAGAGGACGGTGTCCCAAACGTCGTATTGAGACACCTGCCAGTGGTATCTTACGATACCAGAAAAACTGGAAAAAATTGTGTATCCTGGGACAGCATGGACGGCCGTTGGCGGTGAGAAGTGAAGTCAAATACCTTGGCATCTGGCTTGACAAGTTTCTGTATTTTAATAAAAATGTGGATGCTTGTCTGGCCAGGGCTGGGCTGGCTTATTCAAGGGTGAAAGTCATTTGCTACATGGCCCTCATAAGGCCGATCATCGCTTACGGTTGTCCCGTGTGGTTCAATGTATCACCATCCTACATGGAAAGGATACGGCTGTTTGAGAGGCGTTGTCTCCGATCCTGCTTAGGATTGTACCGAACGCCGGACTACGAGTACATAAAATATTATCGCAACGAGGTTCTATACAATGGGGCTCAGTTGAATAGAATTGACAATTTCCTAATTAAGGTGACTCGAAGGCACGCTTCAAGGGCGATGAGTAGCGACAACAGCCTGATATTCGGGGCTTATTACCCCAATGAAATGTACATGGAGAGTGCGCTCATGTCCGGCTTTATTCCACCAGAGGCATTCATTTATATCGATTCGTTAGGGTTAATACAAGACAGGAACGGTATCCCGGTTTTATACCATCGCTACCGTGACGCGCGCGACAAGCGGCTAGACCGCGATGGGTACGTCGACAATGCTCCGGAGCTCCTCCGCTTTAGCACTGCGGTATCGGATCGCGATAGGACCGACGCTGAAAAGCAGCGCACCGAGTTTTGGTGGCTAAACGAGGAAAGTATTTCTGCAGTTCCTCAGGTCTTTGCGGACTTTTAGTCCACTCCATAGTACTTAAGTAAATTAAATTTAGGTACAAGGTCTGGGGCTGGGCTTATGCACCATATTTTATTCAATATGGTTGCATAAATGCTTGCTGGACCCAATGACGCAATCGGGATGGCAAACCCTCAGGGCATATGCAACGAGTGCTTGCCACCCCGATTATAATTAAGTTAGGTTTAAGTAGTTAAGTAGTCTTAAGTAGTGTTAGTTAGGCTTAACTAGTATTAAGTAGTTTAAGTTAGTTTTAGTCTAGATTAAGTTTTTATATAAAACAAAAAAGAGGGTTACTGTTTAAAGTTTTAATTTTTTCTTTGAACACCAATTAAATGTCTATATATTAATAATAAGAAACAAATGACAAATTTAGGCTGAAAAGCAAAAATGTTAGTTATAAGCTTACAGCGCCCGCTATGGGCCGATAAGTTAGATTAAGTAGATATGTTATTGATAAGTTAGATTTAAGCATTTTTGTCTAGTATTAAGTTAATATTTTAAGTAAATAAAAAATGAATTAAAAAGTAAAAAGTACGAATATTTTCTATGTTGGGTATTGATATTGATACCCCAGTATTCACATTGCTACCCCCCTGCATCAAACAACAGCCTTGCCGACGCATACGATCCACGTAATTTCCCCTTCGTACTCACCGCCAGCGTCTGAAGCGGCTACAATTTTTTTTTGCTGTGATGCGTCCTCTATGTATTTCTATACCCTTTGGTTATAATAAAACTACGTACCCAGTTTTTGTCGAGAATTTCCATATAATTGATGTTTGCATTTAGGTCACATAAAGAAAATTGTCAATATCTCACAACCAATTTTTCGCAACAATTATGCATAACTAGTTTTGGCCCAGATCTCCCTAAGCGGAAATATCATTTTTATCCAATAACGGAAAATTCGTATGTTCACATTTCGAATTATTAATGTCATTTCTAGCATCAATAATCAAATTGAACATTGTTGTGTATTTTGGACAAATTTCGAAAATCATGAAATTCTTTCATGCTTGGGGTTTGATCTAACGAGAAACTCGCTGTGAAAGTGAAAGTTGCGAACGTAAAAGTCTTGCACCCACCACTCGTTTAATTTGGAAAATAATTTATCTATTGCATTAGGTAAATAGCAGTTAAGGTATATACAATTATTGACAACAATTAAGAAGTTGTTTTTTTTTAGAAAAGCTTTCTTGGCGGTCGCGATTCTAACAGAAAGGTTGAAGGGTATGCGCACCGAGTTATCACCTTCCTCCCACGACCTACAATGACCTCCTCAATTCTGAATCGCCAAGTTAGACGTTATAAATCTCTAAATGAAAAATAATAAATTTGTTGATTTTTTTAATAAACATCAAACAGTCATTCACATTGCCACTTGATCTTACAGTGGCCCTTGGTTGATTTTTTCCTTGTTCTGATTTTTGGGTATCGACAAGATATCTGTATTCTAAATTTTATGGATCTAGGTCAAACCAGGTAACAAACATGCAGAGAAAGTTGCATCGACTGATTTGTTAGTACTGTTACAAACCCCAAAAATATGCTTTAGGATATGCCAGGGACTTCAAGACATAGTGGATAAGAACCTGTCAATTAAATTCTTTAAGCTTGCAAACCAACAAATCGATGCTTCAGAAAGCATCTGTTATTTCGTAAAAAAAATGTCAAATTCAAAGCTGCTCCTCGACAACCACATTTCAATCTGTTTGTTAAGTGGAAAAAACGTCGCCACACACTCACGACGGATTTGATATATGTCCCAAGCAAAGCAATACTCCCACACATCTCTTCCACAAGCACAATACCAAATGTTTTCCTATTTCGACACACTCGCATGCCAACATTGTCATTGATTTGAAATCGTGAAAAATCATTTCGGATTCAATATCTCTGTGGTAAACGTTTTCGATATTCTCTTAAATCGAAAATCGTATAGTGTGTGTGTGTGTTTCTGTGTCGTGCTATTGCTTGACAATGTCCCGCAGTGATTTATCTTTTCGGCGCTTGCTTTCTAAGTGTTCCACATTTTGGTACGAAATATCCCATTGGGGTATGAATTGAAAGTATTTAGGGTTAAGCACTCGCCGAAGCCGAACTTTTCCCAAGAAAATCCAATTAAATGATCAAAAGTTTCATGCAAATTTTCTTCGCACACATGCTCGCCGAGAACCTCGTACAAACACACAAGTACCAATACCCGACTGCAACGTCATAACAATAACGAACTACATTACGGTTAGAGGTAACTTTAAAATTATATTATCCTGGAGACCCCGCAATTTCAAATTAATGAAGAAACTTTGCCCATAACACTAATTTCGAGGGCAACCTTCATAAAACCAGTGACGACGACACGACATTCTAGGTGCTGAGCTCTCCATATATTTCGCGCCAAGCAATCACATGAATTTGATATCACTCATTGGTTATCCTAGAAAGAAGAGGGTTTGGTACACCACACCACTCCATCCCTTGAGATTGATTTCTGAGGGTTTGCACTCCGAAGCATAATCAATAAAATGGATACTTGAATACTGGGGTTCCTGTAATAACGATGCGGAAGAGAAGCTCACAACAAGTCAAGGATGTTTTAGCAAAAATGGTTCTTGTTACTGGAACCGGTGTTGGTATAGTAGACAGACGAGCAAATGTTTTCCTCCGGTGTGGGTGCTAGAGAAACAATTTGAATATAATGAGTTCGACTTTGCCTGGAGTGAAAAATACATTCATATCTCTCGATACACTAAAGGGGAGATATCCTTTCGTCCCTCGTGAAATTATTTCCAATCGAACAAGCTCGCGATTCAATTCAATTACAGCGAGCAGAAGGAAATTTGATTTCCCATTGCAATGCCACGGGGCAACAACATTGATTTCCAATCCGAGAGATCGATCTCCCCCTAGGTTCATAGTCCCGACTCTTGATGTGGTTAAATTTTTTTTTTAATTTAAACAAAATCCCGCCATCAATTGAAACGCCAAATAAATACAAAAATCCCCACCGACTCATTGACAAATGACAACTCGTCGGTTGTTTCTTTGTTGTGGGTAGCAGCAATTATCCTCGTCAACACGGTGAGTGCATGCCACCAACACACAGAATGCTGGGCGAAATAAACGAATTCATTAAATTAATTCATCCGAGACCAGGGGTTTTCAATCGAACACATAAATTCAATTGACACTCGGGGAATGCCGAATGCGACAGTATTGGTAGAGCTGCGGGGTGGAGAGTATTCAGCTGAGTACTGGTTACATTGGGATTGCTTTTGGCCAGTGGAAGTCATGGACTAATTGTTATTGACACATCCTGGTGAATACGAGTCAAAACAATGGATGATGGGTTGACCGCAGCATGTAGTACGGCAAGAAAAGGGAATTCAGTTCCGAGAATGTGAGCGTGAATGACGTGCAAATGACCCACTGATAAACCTGGAATCAGTTCGATATCATTGTGTTGCACCATATTTGGCATTCGGTGTGAAGTTGATAAAGGATAGATTTAATATTTAAATTAACGATTATCGTAGCGATTAATCAGATGATGGTTTTTTGTTTGTAATTTAATTAAGAATACCGCTGTTACATAGAAATAATTGAATCCGTGAAAAAAAAAAAACGGAACGCCTTTATTATGATTAAACGTTTAATAACGCAGTTGGTAATTCGATTAAAATTGATTAAGTACAAATGCCGGCGGATCCATCAAGTCATGTGTAAAACTGTTGTAGATTCAGTTAACTGGTGTAATTTTATTTTGTTGGAGTTGATTTACATTAACATATATATGTGACCATCAATTCCCAAAAAGAAACAAAAAAACTATCCATACCATCAATGGCATCTTATGTAGAAAAAATAACCACCGAGATTGTTGATAACATAAAAAGAAAAGAGACTGAAGAACTGCTAAGTTATGTAAGCTATGGACCCTTGCAATGAAGAATCTTGGAGAATCGAGAGCAATTGCGCTTTATATTAGCTGCATACTGAGTTCCTAAAATACTGTGCGGCTGGATGCTTAACTTTTTTTGAGGCAGACTAGTGCTGGGGTACCTCAATAATAAATCCTCACGTCACTCTATTTCTGCTACACAATTAAGATCTTTGAGCACAACTAATTATCGCATTTCTAGTTTTACAGATGATAGTAATCTAACAGCGAATAAGTCAAACGACATGCTTATTACTGCCATTACTGCAAACCAGCAGGGATGCAAACAAACCCACTGTATACACGAAGACCTACAAAAAACCTCTATTGCCAAATCAGCCGCTTTCAAACTAATCTAACTTGTCAGATCCAAGAGATATGTTACAACAGCCCAGCTTCTGCTTCTGTATAAAGCCTTAATACAGGTGTGCCAAGAGAAGTCATCCGATGTTGTTTGGCCTTCACAATATCGGTTATGGCTCGCGCAGTGTGTGCCGTTGCTCCTGCAGTCCTAATTCGTCCAATGGCGGCAAAAAAAACTCGGTTTACAATGCCCTATGGCGCGCACCGTCCACTGTTGTCGTTTGGCAAGCGGCGTTCTCGAAAAGCCCGACTACTCCTCAAGCGAGAACATCGCACCATCCTGTAACTTTTAGCGGGTGTAATAGCTCCTCGTGCATTTCTCGTGGATTTTCGGTGCCCCAGAAGCGATACTTTTGCTTTTTTTTTTTATAATTTACACGTACTCAAGGGGTTATGAATACCCTTTATATGTTACCATAGTACGAGCGTTAGAGAAGGGGAAGAAAGAGAGGATAGGAAAGATTTTGGATGTAGTGGAGACTTAACTCCGAACTAGCTTCGGGGAGTCACTTTTTCTTGTGTTCGTTAATTTTTTTGAAGAAATTCAAGATGGTGTGCATACTTTTAGGTATTACACCGACCTTTTTTTTTCTTTTAAATAAAAGTGAAATGGATTTTTGGTTGGGATTGTTCACGTACCAGCTGTGGTGGAAATGAGCCTCATCGCTCATTGTGATTTTGGTCGAAAAATAGTCCACTTCGATTATACCGCGTTCTTGGCCTTGGGGAGTGTATCGCTCCATGGCTTATTCACTTGTATTCTACATCTGTCTAGTCCACAAATGTCAAAACAGATTTGACATTGGCAGCCATTTGCAAAAATAAGATCATCTTCCAATAGGGTGATCTCTTTTGGCCCACCTTGTAAGTACAAGTCTTGAAAAATGTTCTCAGCTTCGGGGTTCTATCCACATATGGGCAATCTGCCTTATAGACGATTTTTCCCTTCAACCTTTTCCACATCGAAGTTTTTTAGGAGATCTGTCCTTTTATTACAGGTATTGTAACGGCAGATGCTCGGAGGAGTTGAAAGCATTCAACCCTAAGCTTGTTAAATTTCAACGACCTAGAAGACAAGCACTTTTAGGTCACAAAATTATTTTTGACTTTCCAGAAAACGTATTTCCACTTACATACAATCTAAAAAAAAAATTCAAGAGCAAATTGAAAAACCTCTGTAAGCATCATCTTAGGGTGCTCCTGGAGTATTAAAGGTCGCCTCATCTGAAACTTAATCGTGGGGCCAATACCGACTAATACAAAGATCTAGAGGACGACTTATGCCAAACAAGCAGGAACAAAAATTGTAAGTTGTCAATCAAACGCCAAAAGTAAAAAATATCTATGACGACATGGCTGGGATGGAGAAAAATGCGAACACCACGCTAGTGTGTTTGTGTGTAAATTAAAACTGTCTTCCCAGGGGAGACCGTGTACCATACTTGACTATCATACACAAGGATAGGTCAAGAAAATGTGAAAAAGAGAGATTTTGTAACATAGGGGTTCGCGAATTCCTTAGACTAGCGTTTTACAAACGCAAGTGCGGAGTTGGATCTGCTGATGATATTATCAATATGAGAGCGAAAGTTAAGTTCTCACAGATAACACCCAGATCACGCATGAAAAGCACATTAGGTACGGGCTCACCAAATTTTAAATAGGATCTCGCGTCTGATGGAATACGCTTACATGAGTATATCATGGTCTGGTATTTGATGACATTGAGCTCCAGGAAGTTTTTTTTTTGGCACCAAAATGAAACGTTGTTTAAATCCCTTTGTCATTGGAGTAGGAAATGTGCCTAAGTATTTTCATGTCATCGGAATAAACAAATAAATATGAGTTTTCAATTATACTGCCAACGTCATTGATAGGCAAAATAAATATCAACGGACCAAGATGGCTACCTTGAGGCACTCCGGATGCGGTTAAAAAGGGGTCCGATACAGAGCATCTAAACAGAACTTTGTATTGGCGTTCAAAGAGATAGGATTCAATCCAATTCAAGGATTCAAGGTTGAAAACCTAGTGCTTTAAGTTTAAAAAGAATGATATCATGTGAAATTCTATCGAAAGCTTTACTAAAGTCAGTGACAATAACATCGACTTCATTGCCATTCTCTAAAGCGCACAGAGTGTTAGATACAAATTCTGTTAAGTTGGTGGTTGTTGACCTACCTTTAAGAAATCCGTGTTGGTTTGGAGAAAAGATGGACTTACAATTACGGTATGCAAGAGAGTTTAGTGATTGGTCGGTAGTTAGGAATTTCGTTCTTAGGGCCTTTTTTATGTTAGGGGATTATGAAAGAGCACTTCCAAAGGGTAGGAAAGACTACCTGTGATATTGAGAGTTGGAAAAGAGCAGTAAGGGGCTGAGCTAAATAGTGCATACAATTTTTTAGAACTAAAGGGTGATCCATTTCGAGATTCCCTACTTTTTTAAAGAAAAAAACACAGAAAACTCAAATTTAATGGAGAATGTTTATTATCATTTGAAAGAACATTCTTTGGCATTTATTTTTTGAAGATTGTGTCTATCAAATGTTGGCCGTTGCTAAGTCGCAGATGGTCCATCCATTGATTCCAATTTTCGATCACTCGTTCGAGCATTTCGACTGGTAACTGGCGAATGACACGCGTGATGTTTTCCTCCAAGGCCTGAATCGAAGCGGGTTTGTCGGCATAAGCTTTTGACTTTACATATCCCCACAGGAAAAAGTCTAACGGTGTGATATCAAACGATCTTGGTGGCCAATCGACCGGCCCAAAACGTGAAATTATGTGCTCACCGAAATGTTCTCTCAATAAGTCCATTGATTGATGCGATGTGTGAGAAGTGGCGCCGTCTTGCTAAAACCAAATGTCGCCGAGATCACGGGCTTCAATTTCAGGCATCAAATAGTCGGTTATCATGGCACGATAACGGTCGCCATTGACGGTCACGTTCGCACCGGCATAATTTTTAAAGAAATAGGGACCGATGATTCCACCGGCCCACAAACCACACTAAAGTTGTTTTTTCTGGATGATGTGGCAGTTCTTCAATCTCTTCAGGTCGCTCTTCGTCCCAAATGCGGCAATTTTATTTGTTTACATATACATTGAGCCAGAAATGGGCCTCATCGCTAAACAAAATTTGCCTCCAAACCGTCGAATCTTCTTGGAACTTTTCAAGAGCCCATAGAACGAAGCGATGTCACTTGGGAAGGTCGAGCGGCATCACTTGTTGCACAAGCTGTATTTTGTACGCTTTAAATTTAAGATCTTGACGTAAAATGCGCCAAGTCGTTCCATACGTCAGTCCGAGTTGCTGCGAACGGCGCCGAATCGACTCTCTACGGTCTTCGTGTACACTCTCAGCTACGGCCGCTATATTTTCTTCATAGCGTGCTGGAGGTGGTCTATTCGGTCGAATATTATCCAATAGCGAATAGTACGCTCAGTAGCCCGATTATGTTGACCATAAGTTGAGCGAAGTGCACGAAACACATTCCTCACAGAACGTGAATTTTCATGATAAATTTGAACAATTTGTAAACGTTGTTCACGCGTAAGTCTTTCCATTATGAAATGACAAACAATACTAAACAAAAATAACATGACAGCATGACACGACTCACACGTGATCTGTCAAAAAAGGCTATTGAAAAAAGTATCTCTACTTGGATCACCCTTTATAAACTGTATGCCGTCGGGACCGGAAGAATATTCGCTCTTTCTTTACCTTTGCTTTGCTTCTACGAGAGACACGGATACTTCAAATGAGTTTAGTGGAGTTTGTGGACAATTTCTCACGTAGAAGAAATAATCAACATCAACTTCAACTGATTGATCACTGATCATTGATGATTGAATTAAAAAGTAACAGGTTGTAGATTTGAATGCATATGCTCATTTTACAAATTTTGACGGCGCTTCTACAGTTTTTTGTACTTATTACATTTTGGTTGTGGACTTGAAAAATGTTTACTGTGGATTTATATTCATGTCCACTGCAAATAGTTTTACTACACATGACGTAGCGTTGGTGTTTTGTAGATCTCTAGAACGTATTGTAATTTCTAAAGGGAGGTTAAATTTTAAGGGCCGATGTTGATTTTGTGTAAAACACAAATTATTTAGGAAATTGTTGTCATTTCTTTTTATTATGATAATATTGCTATGGTTCAATCATGTATGGAACCAAATATCGGCCAAATGGCCGCCGCGACCTCGGCAGCACCCTTCTATCCGATGGTCCAAATTTTCGATAACGCTGAGGCATAATTGAGGTTCTATGCCGTTAATGTACTCTTGAATTGTTGCTGGCTTATCGACGTAAACCTTTTCTTTCAAATAATCCCAAAGAAAAAAGTCCAATGGTGTCCAATCACATGATCTTGGCGGCCAGTTGACATCGCCCCAACGTGATGCAACATTGAATTTGTAGTGCAAAAGAGCCATTGTTTCGTTAGCTGTGGCACCGTCCTGTTGAAACCACATATCGTCCACATCCATATCTTCTAATTCGGACCATGAAAATTTCGTCACCATTCGAGCACCATTCACAGCAAATGCCTGACCGGGCTCATTTGGAAAAAAAAATACGGCCCTATGGTGCCGCGAGACCATAAACCGCACCAAACAGTCACTCTTTGCGGGTGCATTGGTTTTTCGACAGTCACACTTGGATTATCATTCGCTCAAATGGGGCAACTATGTTTATTGACAAATCCACTGAGGTGAAAATGTGCCTAATCACTGAAGATGATTTTCTTCGAAAATTGAGCATAAACTGTTGCTATTTCTTGCCACCATTCTGACCATTGACGACGATTGAAATGATCAAGAGGCCTTAGTTCTTGAGTTAATTGCACCTTGGAAGCGTGTACCTGCAAGTCCTTATGCATAATTTTGATCAACGACGACCGTGAGAGGTGCATTTGTTGGGAACGATGACGAGTTGAGGTGGACGGCTTTCAGCCACACTAACGCTAACAGCAGCAATATTTTCTGCAGTACGAGCTTCAAGAGCATGTACTGGTGTTTTCACATCTCCTACAGAGCCGGTTTGCTCAAAATGTTTGCACGATTTTTCCGAGTCTACGCACATTTGGACGATTAAATTAAATTAAATTGCATTTTGATTTGAACGCCCATATTCAAATAAGTCTGAATTACTTTAACGCGTTTCTCGATTGTGTATCTTTCCATAGTTCGAATTGAGTTAGGGTTTGTAAAACGCAGAAAAAAACTTCACATTCAACATCGGCCCTTAAAATGTAACCCGTCACAAGCTTATTTAATTATTATGAAAAGTGGTTGTAGATTTCATAATTTTCTGCAATTTTCTGCATAATTATCTGCACATCCAATAACCAAAATTGCCAACGCAGTGTCATTTTTGCAACAAGAAATTAGGATCATTTTAACAATTTCATTGCTAAATTGAAACCAATCGCTGCTTAAATTGCAATTGTGAATATGAACGCGTTTGCTGTATAATACACAAATTTTCAATTTTTTGTAAATTCGACTGCCACAGTTTGTAAAATGTAGCTACAGCATAGACTTTTCTGAGTGTATACAGTGCGGTTCACATGGTTAGCCGCACCATTTTTCTCTCAATAAATTGCAGTTTTTCTGTTTGTTCTTTTCATGAACTACCAAACAATGCATTTATTGGAAAGGTTAGTAAATTCTCTTCGAAAAAATACTAAATGCAAGATTAGTGAGAGACACTTAACGGTTGTTTTGATCTCTTTCTTCCCACTAGTGCAAAAAAAGCTCAAAAAAATGGGTTCACTTAGTTAGACGCATCTGTTAAAAGTTTGAAAAAGAAGAAGTTGATCGATTGCCATCATTTTTTTTTTGCTTTTTTATTATTATTTTAATTATTTTGCATAATTTCAATACTTTATACAACCTCCGCGACTTGAAATGACATCAAAAACTCTACTTTTAAGCGATTCATACAATATTTTTAAATAGTCTAATGAAATCTTAGACCAGGCCTCTTTAATTGCTGCAAAAAGCTCCTCACAGCTTTCATACTGCTTGAATCCTTCATAAATTTGACGGGTCAGCCATCCCCAAAGGATTTCAATAATGTTTAGATCAGGTGAGTATTGTGGCCATGGCAACAATTCCACATTTTCACTAGCGAGAAATGCTTTTACAACGTGCGCGTTGTGGATCGGAGCATTATCTTGTTGTAAGATCCACTGGATTGGTCCAAAAAGCTCTCTTATGGCTGGAAAAGCTGTTTGCAAAAGAGCTTTATAAGACATTCCTTTCATTTTGTGAAACACAAAAACCAACTCAAAGGCACCATAGTATGAAATGGCTCCCCATACCATTACTCCTCCTTTCTTGGAATGGTTGCGATTCAAAAAGCATTCGTCTTTGCGGATATCATGAAAATAAAAATTATACCCATCAGGACCATCTAGGTTGAACTTTTTCTCATCAGAAAACACGACAGTTCTCCAATTTGAAACACTCCCAACCTGAGTATCACATGCCATATGAAGACGCGCGAATTCCAACCGAAGTTCCTTTCTTGCAGCGTTTAGTGGTGTTTTTTTTTTGTAACTTTTTGAATTTCAAGTGTGGAGCACCTAAAATAGCTCTACGAACCGTTGATTTGCTGGCACTTACCCCCGCTAATTGTCTGATTTTCATCGTGGAGTGTGCTGAATTTGAGGAAATTCTTATTATCTTTCGCTTCTCGTGCGGTGTTAAGGCTGTTTTTGTCCTTCCTTTGTTATTTTTTCCATAGGTAGCAGGGTTTGATAAAAAATTTCGAACTTCTTTATCACTTCTTCCTATTTTGCTTGCAATTTTCCGCATAGAAAAACCTTCTGAGCGGTAGGCCTCAATTTTTGCCTTTTCCACCACCGTCAACATTTTTTTTTTACCCATATTCACTTTAAACACTCAAGAAAACTTTAATAACGTTTACTCATTAACAAAATTTAATTTGCATTACCCAGCATTAAGAAATAACTGTATAAATTCGTGCGTCTAACCAAGTGAACCCATTTTTTTGAGCTCTTTTGCACTAGTGGGAAGAAAGAGATCAAAACAACTGTTAAGTGTCTCTCACTAATCTTGCATTTAGTATTTTTTCGAAGAGAATTTAATAACCTTTCCAATAAATGCATTGTTTGGTAGTTCATGAAAAAAACAAACAGAAAAACTGCAATTTATTGAGAGAAAAATGGTGCGGCTAACCATGTGAACCGCACTGTATGTCAGACGTTAAAGATGCACATCTCGGATGACCAGCTTCAAATCCACCATTGGCAGGCACATTACCAACACCAGTTTTTTATGATGGAAATAAAAATGCAAATGCAGCTTATAATACTTAATTTGATTATACACGAATGACCCTATACATGGACAAAGAATGTGGTTAAACAGATTTTTTAAAAGAGCGTAACATAGAAATGTCTCTGAATCAATATAATGAACACAGACAACGCATTTTTAAGTTCAAAATTCTCGTAATGTGTCTGCAATTGTTTTAAGCCCCAAACCAACTTGTCAAATGACTACTGCTAACATATCGAAAATCCATGAAAATTCCAATAAAATAAACTCTAAATGAGTCTTGAAAATACCCAATTTAATTTCATGTGGCTTTTATTAAACTGAAATCTACTCTTCTTTTTTTCAAATAAAAAAACCACAGAACTAAAATTCTCCGACTCCGAAAGTCAAATCATCGTTTACACACACCACATACCACATTCGATAAAATTCAAAATCTAAATCACCTAGACCTTTATCTATTCGCCTGTCCATGCCAAAGCGAAAGGACTCCCTCCGGTGCTAGTAAAATTCAAATTCACTTCGGAAACCCACAAAAACTATGAATTCTAATATCGACAACCAGCTCTCCCTCGATAAATTATAAATTTTATGGTCACACCTAATGGGCGTTTAGCTTCCTCTGGCAAACTTATTCCAATTCGAACAGGGAACTGGGTACGTGGCATATACCCATTCGATTATAACAAATTGTCCATTGTGTTGGTCGGTCTTAATTTAACGATAAAAAAAGGTGAAACACATTTTTAATGAAATTGAGTACCCACCTACCTGTGTCGGAACATGGTACCTCGTCAATGTATCATGTCTTCGTACGCACAGGGTGGAGTACACCATCGCCATGCAAATGAGAGGATCCTTCCTTCATTATTCCATAGGTTGATGTTTGTAAGCTTTAAATAATTCATTTCGACCCGAAAACACTCGTCCCGTAAATCATCCAGTTGTGGGGTTATTTCACTTCAGAAAAATGTCATAAATATTTAAGTGATAATTTTAAATTACGATGACGCGTTTTTACAATGGAAAATAGTACGCCTAAAGTCGGGGCTGGTAAGTGTGCAGGCCGAGGCAGTTTGTTTGTTCAATTAATTTTGTTATGAAGGACACAGGCAGAGGATAATAATATCGAAGAGCAAACGAAATGCTTTTGGTTAATGTTGACTCTTGTAACATCGGATTAAAGGAATTACTTGTATCTAGAGATGGAGTTTTCGTGTTTCCAAAAAAGAAGAAGTGGTTTTGAAAGCGCTTTGAGGTGACAGGTATTTTTTTTAATTCGGTAAATGGTTTTAATATATTTCTTGCTGTCTCGATATTTAAGTCATTTTTTTTAATAACTGAAAAGCAGGGTCAAAAACTCTTGATGTAGGTACAGAAAGACCGCTGGACATGTCTGTTAAGACAGAAAATATTACTGAAGGTAGTAGACTTTTGATTGATGTGTCGTAATACATATAATCTAAAGTAAAATGTCTTAAGCAAAAAAAAAAAAAAAACAATAAAATGCTACAATCCATCTATAAATTTAAAAAAACGGTCGTGACTGAAGACTTTATGTGGGTGAAATATAGTTACGAGCTTGAATTGATTAGACACTTTATCAAAATTCCTTTCCGTTTGACCGAAATCAACTTTTTTTTCTGAAAGTTGGCAGATTTTCAAAATGTTTGTTCCTGAACTGAATCCATAAGTAAAGGTTTAAATTTCAATATCCTAGCTCAACATTTTCGAACTGTCTTATAACCTCTGCCGTAAACTATAAAATACATTTTTATAGAAAAAAAAACACCAACAAAGTTAACGCGGTTTAAAACGCTCTATCGACAAAATGTTCGTATCAATATTATCGAAGTACTATCATCGAAAGTCTTATAAGATTTACCTAGAAAGCTTATCGAAAACGTTTCCTTTTTACTGAAAAGGCCCCAAAATCTGGGCATTGTTAATGAAAACTTTATATTTTATAGATGTTGTGATTGTTTACATTTTTTTCAAAATTCTTTACAAGCAAAAGGTAAACAATTTTGAAAAACACAAAGTTTTTCCGAAAAGAGAACGTGGCATTGGGATGATTCCAAACACGTTTGTACTTGTTCTGTTGAAAGCAACAAATAGCATATGTACAAACCGAATTTGATCGTTCTATTACAAAATGTTAGGCACAAACACCGAGCGGGCGGATAGGCATGGCTAAACCAACTCAGCTGCATTTAGCTACTTTATAATATACATGCCTAGCTAAATGATTTCTCTATGTAACCAATTCCTAGAATATAAAAAATCTCATTTGGAGTTTCCTAAAAAAACCTAGTCAATGAAAAGAGATGGGATAGTGGACACTGTCGTCCTTTTGTCCTAGGTGTATCAGCAAACTCATTGTAACAAAAAAGAGATGGGATAGTGGACACTGTCGTCCTTTTGTCCTAGGTGTATCAGAAAACTCATTGCAACAAAAATCGTTAGTTCGCTCCTCCGACGAAACAAAAAGTTGCCATGGCAAAGGACAAAATTTATGAGCGACTGACATTTTAACTCAAAGATACGAAGGGAGGACAACTTTAGCAGTAATGTCGACAACACAGCCTACACGACAACACGACTGCAACGGACATAGGTTGATTGCCTTTGATCCAGAACGAAATGTCATAAGATCGGCCGCAAATTTTGTACGGTTACTCCCTCCCACCAGCATGACATCCCTCAATAGCGACATTCCGTCCGATGAAAGTGTACCAAAAAATGGAACCTCAACTTTGCATGGGCGATACCTGCACAACTGCGTCAACTACAGAAATATAAATTTACTCAACTTCGGGTACAAGATTCTATATGAGTGATAAATGAAGACCTGAAATTACCTATCCATTCCCTACCAATATAAGTGTTGGCTAGGGAAGTCGAAATTTGTCTTAATCCTTACGCTTTGCCTGATTCTGAAAAAAAGGTTTCTGAATGATTACCAACCCATCTATTCGTCAATTTCAATACGATAACGATTATGGGGATGAATTCTATGGAGTTTGAGTGCATATATTCAGTCTTTGAACTGCCCCGATGGAGAATTCCACCAAAACGTTCGATGACAAAAAATGACCTGCAAACCAATGCTTTGGACACGTATTTAATAAATATTGACCTCATTTAAAATCAAAGAAAGGATTTTTCTGAATAAGAAGGTAATTTAGTAATAAAGCCCATAATCCAACTATATAGGGAACTACATGCTATTTAATCCATTTTACGGCGCTGAAAAGTGAACTGTACTAATATTTGGAAATGTGCTTGATAGTTTTGAGCGATCGAAAAATTGGTTTGATGGTTAAGATTGTAAGGCGGAAGAACTTGCCATGATATTCTACTACTAGTGGAAATGCTGGGTATACCTCTGTGTTCACGCTAATCATCAATAAAATTGGATGCAATCAAGAAAGCAAACCACAGATACGGCACAGTGTGTCTAATATCCAGACAACTGACAACAAAAACGGTCTCTCTGCTTGAAACCTGAACAGAACAGTACCATAATCGCACCTTCCCTGCTCTTGTCCACCACTCTCCAATAAAAGAATTCTCCACCTATAAGACTATTTCGTCTATGTTCGACCAAAACTCATAACTGGCAAAATTGAAAGATAAACGAGTTTTAAAAGTTTTTAGTTTTTGTTACTAGTGATTTGAATATTATTATTATTATAACATTATTTAAATATAAATAAATTACATAATCAATAATTAGGATTTTGGCTAGTTAAAGTTAATAATAAATTAAATAAACTTTTCCAGTGTCATAGATAAATGTTAGAAGTTCTTGGAGATCTTTACCGGTTGTTACTGCTATGTTGTTAATTGAATTAAAATTGTCAAAAGACAATCAGATTATTGCTATCTAAGGGCTGCGCTTGGCATGCTTGCGGCACGGCACGGCTTAACTCGCCGGATTGGGGAGGTCTTTGCCCTTACAACAGCCGAAAAAAACATCAACAAAAAAAAAATTACTTCATGCCAAGTCAGTAATCTTCAATCTCACTAAATAACCTTTTTTTGATTGATATCGGAATTGGATGCAACATTGGTGTTCAGTTGCATAGGTACACTTTTCCCACCCTTACTTCACCATTAGAGAACGCCTTGACAACACCAGTACCTCTGATTTGGATTCGGTTCAAATATGAGTTGAAGAAGAGTACGTTAATTCAAAGTGAACGACAAAGTAAAACCAATTTTCTAATTTCTTAAAAAACGTTATAAATATTTATTGATATTTTTTACCAACACTTATTACGTTACCAACTTGGATGTGATGTCTGCTGCGGTCAAAAACTAAGTGGACGAGAAACGCACAAATCACCCACAAGCTGGTACAACAAAATCAAAAGTTGTGCATAGCATAAATGCATTTGTTGTTGCAGTTCAACATAAAAAAAACAGTGCACACATAAATTGTTGCTGTATCATAACGCGACCAACATTATGTGCTGGCGAATTGTTGTTGTACTATAACGCAGTGCGTGCGGTTAACATTCAAAGTGTTATTGAAGTGTTAAATGCATAGGTTTTGTTGTAAGAACTTATGTGTAAATATACAGTGAGTCAAAGTAATTATTTATACAAAATAATAAGATTTTAGATAATGAAATGAATTTAAACAAATTAAATATAGCGATTTCTAATCTCAAACAACCTCTTTTCCGCGCTGTCCCTTAAGTAAATAGGTAACTAAACTACCCTACTAAGTTATAAGAATCCTTGATGCCATCCATGCTCAACCCCAATTAAAAAAAAAAACTTCACCAAATCATTATCAAAATTACACACATTTTATTTTAGTTTATAGGTAGTATATCCATTTTATATGTAATTAGGTTATTTTAAATTCATTTAAATAATTTCATTAGCTTTAGTTTTTTTCTTAGATTTAAGTTTTAAATTAGCTTAATTTTTAATAGATAACATGATTCCTATTGAGTGAATGACACTATACTGCACTATTAATTGATTGATTAGTTAATTATTCTTCTCAAAATTATCACATCTACTTACAGTTTAATTACTACATAAAAACATCAATTGAATGTAATAATTGATAGTAATATCACTTACTTGTGTTAATCCTTAATAGGATTCGATGACCTAGAATGTCCAAATTATTCCAAATGATAAGATTTTGACGTCGACGGAGATTGTGCACAATTCCCACGATTAGCGTTAATTTTCTTTTTACCTTCACACAAAAAAAAAGAAAGCATAAGTTTCCCCCATCAAAAATTAACATAGTAAATCATATAAGCAAAATTATTACATTTGTTTTCTTTAGCTTTAAGTAGTAAAATTTCATAGCTTATACAGTAGTGCAATATAGATATAAGTTACTTTTTTTTTTTTAGAATTTAACAAATTTAGAACATTTTTTGATTTTTTAACATGTTTCATTGATTGCATTATTTTAGGATTTGAAATTATTTCACTTTGGATTGTTTACCCTTTTTTTTTTACAAGAACACAAAAACAACACACGAGTATACACACACAATTCCAGCGAACACAGGCGCCAGTCAGCGCGCGAAACGAGTACTCAGATCCGCCTCCCTGATGAATGCCCTTCACGATGGTTTTGTCGAACTGATCTTGCGTTAGATCTTTCTTAGACTAACGAAATTAGCGAAACGGACTCCCGAGTTATTGGTGATATGAGAGCATAGCTCTCATCTTATCACTGGTTGCCCCCTTTTTTTTTTTGCGGGACAACAAATGGTTTTTTTTTATGTTGTACCGAGTTATTCCTTATACCAACGTAGCTACTGGAATTTTGAAGAGATTATGTTGTTAGGGGGATTCTTGAAGGTGGAGTATTAGCGTTTCACGCAACGATGTGCGGTGTACTCTCTCGTACGATGATGTGTGAACAATGAGGTGTCGGCAGGCCCTTGTTCCTGGCACGATTGCCACTTGATTTTAAAATGTTGCTCCCCAGAAATGGGTTAAGGAATTATTTCCGATAAAAAAAAGGAATATTAATGCTTCGCCTTTTGTTTAATTAAATAAAAACGCAATTGAACTCTATTTTACTTAGGCTGGCTTAGGCTTTTTTTTTTTTTTTTTAGAGCGTCTATTCGCTATGACAGCCACGAGAGAAAGCACTACCTCAATTTTCGGAGATTACTTTTTTCCTTGCCTTGCATTATTTCTTGTTCTGTTTTATTTCCTGTCGTTGCTTTTTAGTGCCTATGTATGGAATTCCATACAATTTGTTTTGTTTTATGTTTAGGAGCGTTCAATGACTAATCAGGGTAAATCATCGGTAATCATGGTGCTTACTAGCAAAACCAAACTGTTTTAAAGAAATTTTTTTTTCCCAATAGTTTCGTAACACGGTGATGATTTTGCTAATTGAATCGATGTTTACACATTGCAGCATGTGTGATACAGTTAGTGTTGGTTTTTCGTCGCAGAATTCACAAAGTTGGGCAACTTCCTTGGTAGTTAAATGCTTGTGGGTTATGTTAGTGTGTCCCATTTTGAACCTTATGTAGATTTTGATCATTGAGGCTGGTAAGTGAGGATATGTGGCCTTTTCAGCAGTTGGATTAAGCATTGAACATAAGTGTTAGTATTCGGACCAAGCGTTTTTTAACTTAATATTCATAGACGTTTTGAGATGTTTTTTTTTATGTCTTTTTCATTGAATTGGTAAAATGAGATGAGTGGCTCCTTTAGTGCCAGCTTAGCTTCTGCATCTGCGTATTCGTTACCAGCGATGTCTCCGTGTCCCGGTATCCAGGCCAATCTTAGCTTATTTTTACTCAAAATTAGTTTGTCACGGATTTTTGCAACAATATTGAAGTAGTTATTGGTTTTCCTTATCGCATTGATTGAAGACAGGGTATCAGTAAAAATTATTGTTTTTCTATCTTTTGCAGCTTTTACTGCTTTTAGAATGGCGAGTGCTTCTGCCGCGAAGATAGATGAAGTAAACTGAAGAAGACCCTTGCTAATAATACAACCATTTTCATTCACAACAGCGAGGGAGGCTCCGTCTATTGTTTTTGAGGCATCAGTAAACAAAGTTTGCCATCCAAGCCTTAGCCTTTAGCTCTTGGAACATTGTATTGTAGACTTCGTTGCTGGTGCATTCTTTTCGATATTCTAAGAGGTGAGAAACAATAGAATCGTTGGACAAATTCCAAGGAGGAAGGTTTATTCTAGATTTGTTAGTTATGGAGATAGGGATGTTAAGATTAACTGCTGATTCCAGTGTTTTTCGTAGAGCTGAGGGGTATTTTGGCGATTTTTTCCACTTCAGTATTTTCTTGACATCGTCATGATTGGGTGTTATGAATGTTGAGTTAATTTTATGATGTGCCAGGTAAGTAATTCGAGTCTAGTATTTAAATGAGGTATTCCTTACTTACTTAAGTGGCGCTACAGTCCGGAATGAACCTGGGCTTCAACCAACATACCTCTCCAATTAGCCCGGTCCTTAGCTAACTGCTTCCAGTTGAGTACTCCAAGTTGGTTGAGGTCGGATTCTACTTGTGCGCGCCACTTAAGGCGAGGTCTTCCTTCACTGCGTCCGACGACTGGCTGGGAATCGAAGACTCTGCGAGCCGAATGTCCATTCGTTCTACATGTCCTACTCTTAAACGTCCAATGCGGAGTTTTTTGACCAGGGGCATGTCGCTGTTCAGCTGATATAGTTCTTGGTTGAATCTTCGTTTCCATAGCCCGTTACCGCAAATCGACCGAGGATTTCTTCATCCGCTTTTGAGACGGTTCATGCTTCAGCGCCGTAGAGCAGGACTGGGATAATCAGGGTCTTATATAAGATCTCCTTAGTAGTTCGAGTGAGGGCTTAACTACTGAATTGCCTTCTTAGCCCTAAGAAACAGCGGTTGGCTAGAGTAATTCTTCGTTTAATTTCTGAGGAGATGTTCTTGTCAGAGTTAATAGCGGAACCGAGATAGATAAAGTCCCGTACTACCTCAAAGTTATATCTGTCAATGGTGACGTTCTGTCCAATTCGTCGATGTTGTGTGTCCTTTCGTGTTGACAGCATATACTTCGTCTCGCCCTGATTTACTGCTAAACCCATTTTTGCCGCTTCCTTCTCTATACTAGCAAATGCGGCTATTAAATCACGTTGGGTCCTACCAATGATGTCAATATCGTCGGCGTATGCTAGTAGTTGTACAGATTTTTTGAAAATTGTGCCTCTGGTGTTGGTTCGTAAGTTTTGCACAATACTCTCAAGAATCAGATTGAAGAAGTCACATGACAGCGCATCGCCTTGCCTAAATCCTTTTTGGTATCGGGATGTGTGAGTGAGGTCTTTTCCGACCCTGATGGAGCAGCGAGAATTCTCCATCGTCATCCTACACAAACGGAAGAGTTTTGGCGGTATACAAAAACCAGACATGACTCTGTACAGTTCGTCTCTATAGATGCTGTCGTATGCGGCTTTGAAATCGATGCATAGGTGGTGGGTATCGATTTGGACTTCTTGTGTTTTTTCCAGGATCTGCCGAAGTATGAAGATTTGATCGGTTGTGGACTTTCCTGGCCTAAAACCACACTGTTTAGGGCCGATCAGATTGTTGGTAAACGGTTTCAGGCGTTCACATATAACGGCAGATAGAATTTTGGCAAACGATGCTGAGGTTCCATTCTTCAGGCAAACTTTCTTCCGACCAGATTCGGCTTATGAGTTGGTGGATGTTACTTACCAAGTCATCTCTTCTTCTGCCTATAGACCTCAACGGTAGTTTTCGTCTTCACCTGCAGCTTAGCCTTGTAGGCCTCTTCCTTTGCTGCTGGCATCTTTAGGCATTCCTCATCAAACCCGGGGTTTCTTGGTGGTGGGCGTGAGAAACCTAGCACATCAGTTGCGGCTGATCTAATGGCTTGTTGGTATCGTTGCCATAGTTCTTCGACTTTCGATGCTGGTGGTATGGTCTTAATCGAGAGGTTTAGGGACACGCGTTGCGCGAAGGTCTTGGCGGTCTCTTGCGATTGCAGTCTTTCAAAATTCATTTTTTTTTTAGTATTTCTGGATTGTTGTGTCGTGGTGGATATCCGCATTCTAACCTTGGCTGCAACAAGGTAGTGGTCCGAGTCGATGTTAGCTCCTCGCAATGTTCGGACATCCAAAATACTGGATGCGTGCCTCTTGACTATCGCAATGTGATCAATTTGGTTGACCGTTCGTTGATCTAGAGACCGCTATGTCCTTTTATGGATACAGAGGTGAGGAAAATGGAAGAAATGAGGTATTCTGGATTCGGTTAAATAGTTTTTTATAGTCGTTGTACGAAACGCTCCCATACTAATGCTTTGAATTTAAGTTTCTTGTTCTGAATTCAGGTTGTAATATATTAGTCCAGCATGTGGAAGACTACCTAGATTCAAAAATTACCATCAGTCTTACCATCTGAGAGTGTTAAAGTAGTAAATGGTCTTTGGCTGATCAAAAAAAAACTGAAATATCCAGTTAATGAGTTTGGAGTTTTGGTTCTTTTAGCTGAATTAATGTTAAATAGAAATTGGTTGATGATTATTATTTATTTAAGCATTTAAGTGTGAGTGGTAGGTATATAGTATGAGTAATTTAATAAGGGAACACTTGTGAATGAAAAAATATGGAAAATTTTTTTCTTAATCGTCTTTTTCTTCGTCTTCGTCGTCTTCTCCCTCTGAAAAATGAGGTTCTGGCAATGTATTTTTTCCAACAGGCAGCTTTTCATACCATCCATGGAACTCCTCTGGAATAACGCCCAATGTGCAGATTTTCCAAACATTTTTTTGTTTCTCCTTGCTTATAGGAAGTAAGCCCTTGTACAATTTTCCATGATCTTGTTCACCATTAACTGTTCTTACCCGCCTAGCTGCAACATGTATTTTCGTGTAAGAACTCTGATGACTGATGATCATGCATGTACAAAATTGTGAGTGGAGTATCTTTCTCAAACCGCAAATATTTTATTTTAAGCAATTTTCTATAAGCTCATCTGAGAGAGCTTGTTGGTCATAAAAATCACTGTACCGCATTTTTTCTTTGAAGCTTTTCCCCTGATAGACCTGGCGTTTTTCATAATGCACTTCTAGCCGCTTATCCCAAAATTGTCTGTTCTCTTACTCTCATTTTCAATAGCGGAATGCATACTGTCACACTCCATATAAGTAAGCCCGGATTCAAGAAATTTTTGTTCTATTACCTCTATATGGCGTGAGTTGCAAACGGAGTGGAGCAAGGGCGCTGCAACATTTTTGGTTCGGTTTTGCCCTGGACACGTATCGGAAAAAATGTTACTGTCATAACATGAACAGGTGAAATTGATCTTACTTTGGTTTGAAGAATGTATAGTTATAATTTTCAAAAAAGTATCGCCTATAAAAACTTTTGCTGACACCGTTCTTAATATCATTTTCATCACAGTAGGACTTGTATAACTCATACTTTCTTAAAATGGATAGTTTTTGTCTAGGTACTGCTTCGATGTGCTTTTCCTCCAGTAATGACTTTCCATTGTCGGAAAATTTTCGATATGGTTTTTAACATGTTTCATTGTAGTCTCTAAATGCTTGTTATTTGGAGCGTGTTTACACCGTTTATCAACAGCATCGAATAATCGTAAACTGTTTCGCACTTTTACTGCAGTATTTATCGGTCCATTACTTATGCATAGGGTTTTTTCAAAAAAATGCTGACAGACGCGTTGCTTGGTTATACGCCCTTAGGCAAGTGATAAGCTCTTGAAAAAGCTCTTGATCTTTATGCAAAACTAATTGTCCTTTTGGGCTCAGTAACTTTGACTTTAGAAAGTATAACGTCTTTCTCGTTTCGTCTGGTTCGTTCGCTTCTACAGAAATTGCTAGGGAGGCAACTATATTGAAAGGATTTTCCAAATTAGAGATGTTTTGCTCGACTTTGTCTATCATCGTCACCACCCCAAAATCCATCTCCATACACCCTAAGAAGATAAAGGTTTTCCTTTTTTTAATTATTAATATGTTTTATTTCGTGATAATTTTTTTTTACAAAGCCTGTGACCGCACGTTTTACAATTCAGAGATTTGACAAGTATTATCTTACTTCTGAGATATTATCTTACATTTCAAAATGATTTAAGCAATTACAAATTTAATTTAAAGGAAAAATACGAATAAACCTTTATTTGAGTAAAAAAAAAAAAAAAAGAAGGAGTATCTAATATACATAATTTAGAATTTTATGAATATTCAAGGAATGCCTTTTATATTAATAAATATAAGTTCATAAAATATAATCAGATAATAAAAATAAATTATATAATAAATAAATAAATAATAAACAAGCAAATAAATAAGTTAATAAATAAATAAATAAATACCAATGATACAAAAAAAAAATATATAAATAAATAAATATAAATAAATAAATAAAAATAAATAAATATGATATGACTAAAGATTATTGCACTATTTTAACCATCGATGCAGCACGAACTAGGAGTTATTTTTGAGATTGTTGGACTCTTAAGAAGTATCTTAACGAGTTTACTCAGTCGCTCGTTTTCTTCATTTTTACAAGAGTCAGAGCCTCTGTATCTGGGTTCTGGATGATACCTTGGATTGGCAATGCTACTATTGTTTGAAAATCGGAGTCTGATTCTTCAAAAATTTCTCGAACTAACTCACTAGATAGGCGAGACATTTTTAGCACGGATAAAACTAACGTGTAGCTTCAATGGCTCCAAAAATGTATTTGAGGTGACGGATTACAGTACGTTAGTGACATTGTGAATTTGATAATCGATATATCGACTAAAAAAAATGTTTAACCAAAATTTATTAAATCACATAATGAGTTTTAGTTGGTAGGGTGGAGTATGAGAGTATCAGTGAACGACTTTTGAAACCGAGTTATTATAAAAAAACATATGAGAAGGCTACAATCCACTGTGTGGATCGTTTTATACCCTATCCCATCCCATCCTTTAAGTTAATATCCCTTAAATATGGGTTTTATGGCAAAGAAATATTAAAATTTAAATTGTCGCAACATATTGTTCAGAGAATTTATTAAAATCTTGTATGGTTCGACCAAACACATAGTTTTTCTCCTTCATATGATATATCTAAGGTATACAAATGGTTTTTGTATGAAATCGCCTCAAAAAATTGGGCGTGGCAAAAACCTTGTATAGACGAAATATAGACATTAGGATTGTCTTGATATCTTGTTCAGACACTTAAGACCCAAAAACCGGCTACCTACATACGGACGGACAGACAGACAGACATGCCTTAATCAACTCACCTAGCGATTCTGAGTCGATCCATATCCTTTGAGGTATACCTAACTCAATTATTTCTCTATGTTACAAACTATGTATCAAATCTAATATACCCTTATGGGATAGGGTATAGTGATCGAATATACGTGATTTTATGACTTTTACCTGAAAGACAATTTGAAAACAATAATTTTGGTGCAATAAAAAAGTTTTCTGAAAAATGTCAGTTAATGAGTTTTGGTCGAACGTAGACGATTTCTTTGGCAATCTATCTGACCTAGCTAATATTAATGTCAGAAACATCCTCCTCTTGAGAGCTAATTTCTAAACAAATTTTAAGAAAAGTCGACTGATCCACCTTTTATCACGTGGTCTAAGTGTCCACCGTGTCGCGTGAAGCGATCCCTTAACAAGCCTGCCTTTAAGCCAATAACTCCATTTAAAATACACCACAGTTTACACCAGCGTCGAGCCTTCAACTAATTTTGGAGCTACAGTGTATATTGATCCATTTTAGTCTTTTTCAATGGCTGCACTTGCGAGGTAAATCGTTTATGGAGAGTCTATTTGGGTACCATTTTATTTGTAGAAGAATTGAGAAAGGTCCGAGAAATTTGCTATCTCCGTAGGTTTTAGTGGTCAAGCCACCTTATTTTTGGAAGTCTAACTGCGCTTCATATTGTAACATTTTCAATATTGAACACCCATAATGTTTTGAATTTTTAGAATAAGTGCTTTCTCGAACCAAAGGCAGTCTCCATTTCAACGGCACCATTTAAAAAGACTCAGCATCGGGTTGTAAAAATAAAAAATAAAAATAAAATATGAGCTCCTCACAAAAGTATCATATAAACACAAAGTACTTGTCTTCAGAATATTTCACAGAATATTCTCAAGTCATTACCTCTAAGCTATATCTACTCACTCAAGTAATCCCGCTAATGACGCAACAAAACACACAATAACCCTACACACAATCCCGAAATCCTATTCCAACTCAGCGTGATTTTCGTTTTCACTGTTTATTTGCTCCGGTGCGAGAATTTACGTCCTCGGATTAGTACGTATAAAATTATCCTTACGGATTTCAATATATAAAATCTTCATGTTACTCTTTCCTCTAGTCTGTATCATAAAAAAAAACCACAACTTAGGACGGCGTAAGGGAACTCAGCTATTGAGAAGTTGTGAGAAAAAATATCATTGCCATGAGCGGCTTCTTAAAAAAATAACGCCAGGTAATTGAATTTCAAAGAAGGTGATGGCATTAAGGATTTTAAGGATTTTCCGTCGAGTGGCGAAGGTATTTTGTATATGCTACACTGTGATCTCATCAATGGCTGCCGCGTTTATAACTTGCGGCTTCGGGAATTTTCATTTAAATGATGATATGAGGAAGGCAGAAACTGAAATGACATCATTACGTATAGGCCTTGAGCTTTGTGAGGTGATGAATAGGAATGGGTGCATAAAGAGAATTGTAATTGAATCGGGGCTTATTTTTAAATTGCCCCTAACCCAGAGGAGTGCGTTTATCTGAAAGGCTTGTGAAGGTGAGGCAGTAGTGATGTAGTATTGGGGTTAATGAAGTGTTCTTTTGTTTATGCAAAGTCAAGGATGTGCTGTGATTGGTATGGAATGTGAAGGCGAGATGAGTTTAGAAGGGATGGTTTGAGTTACATTAGGTGCGCCATCTTTTATGTCTGTATTTGAATATTGAATAACTTCAAAAATTGACACGAGGTGTTTTTATTTAAATTGGTTCTTTTAAATTTATTAGAATTGTTTTTTGAAGACAAAATAATTTACGTTTCTGCCTCAATTGCTTGCACAAACTCTAAAATGCTGAGCGCGATGTCGATACAACACAATTGATCCTCGTCAGTAATAATTTTTGTTCATCCAATTTTTATTACTTACTTACAACTAATACTTAAGGTTGACAAGTTTATTTTGCCACCCCGACTGCTGAACCTAAGTGAAAACTCAAAATATTTAAGAAGGCTATACAATATTTTATAAGTCAACTATCTATTATCGGGTGTTTTTTTTAGAGGTAAAGATCTTCGAATTGAAGTAAAACACAAGAAAATCGTTTTAGTGTCCATCAATTTGGCTTTATTGAGAGGATAATTTTATGCCATTGGTGTTTAAATATGATTTCGGGCATGTGGCCGCCTCGGCTAGTTCGAATAAAGCCAAGTCTAGAGGTCCAACTTTCAACCACTTTTTCGAGCATTTGGGGCCGTATGTCGGCAATAACGCCACGAATGTTGGCTTCAAAGTCCCCTAACGTTTCTGATTTGCTGGCGTAGATGAGCGATTTTACAAAGAAAATATTCCAATGGTGTCAAATCACGCGATCTTGGTGGCCAATTGACATTCCGCGAAATTATCCGCTCATCGAATGTTTCCGTCAATGAATCGATGGTGACGTGCGCTGTGTGGCATGTATCGCCGTCTTGTTGAAACCACATCTCATCCACATTCATCTCATCCAATTCGGGAACAAAATAGTCAGTTATTATGGCTCTATACCGGTCTCCATTAACGGTAACGGATTCACCAGGATCATTTCGGAAGAAGTATGGCCCAATAACTCCACCAGCCCATACAGCACACCAAACAGTCAGTTTTTGTAATCGCGTCTCAAGGGTTTCATGTGGATTCTCTTCACTCCAAATGCGTCAATTTTGTTTGTTGACGTACCCATTCAACCAAAAATGAGTATCATTACTGAACAAGTCTTGCGATAAAAATCAGCATCGACATCAATCTCATTTTCGGCCCATACACCAAAATCAAGACGCATTGCATGGTCTTGCGGCCTTAA
Source organism: Rhingia rostrata (assembly GCA_949824845.1). Classification (NCBI taxonomy): domain Eukaryota; kingdom Metazoa; phylum Arthropoda; class Insecta; order Diptera; family Syrphidae; genus Rhingia; species Rhingia rostrata. The sequence goes on along the minus strand of OX463755.1, from coordinate 4,655,412 downwards.
TTCTTCCTCAAGCTGGATCATATAAGGTCGTAAGCCGAGATCTTTGCGCAAAATCTTCCAATAAGTTGATGGGCAAAGCTCCACGGTACACGGTGGCGAATCGGTTCATTCGGGTCCTTATCAACACTTTGCTCTGTTCGACGTCTCTGCGGATGCGTATTATCACATAGATTAAACGTAGTGCGAAAACGATCCATGGATGGTTGGATGGATGGACGATTATGTCGACCATAAAATGGATGGAGCTTGCGGTAAATTTCGCGAACTGAACCATTATTTTCGAAATAAACTTCCACGATTTGCAAGCGTTGATTATTTGTCAACCTTCTCCTGATGGAATGGCAAACAAAACTGAACATATGATATGATGAGAGCTGCCTGGATTGACCACAAAATGTCAGTTTAACCTCTATTCGAAAAACCACCCTCTAAAAAAAACACTCGTTATAGTTACACAGCATATCCACGAGCATACCTACAGATCTTTGGTAGATATTGTAGATTAGTAAGCTTCTTAGCTTAGACACTGCCTCTCATACACCTGAATCTTAAGATGGGGCAACGTTGAAGATTGAACATTAGGCAATCATCGGTCTGTTAAGGCCCCCACTGTATTGGTGGGGTGGTATCAATACTGCTGAAATAAAACAATCATTTAGTCATGGCCAATGATCTCCTAGTTCTCGCCAGAGAGCTGCATTTATGATCTGATCTAGCCAAAGTATTTTGCTACACTTTGTATGTGCTGTTCTGTACACAATACGACCAGGCAATTGCCTGAGAAAGCCTACCTATAATATCGCTGGTATAAATTCCGAAGACATTCGGAGAATTTATCACTCCCTGTCGCAGACCATTTTTAATGAAAAATTCCTATGCAGAAGTAACATTGCCACTCTTGACAATAAGCGGTTCTATCACTAGCATATCATAAAGCAGGAGTTTACTTATTCGACGTCTGGTCAGCTTTAAATTGAGGCCCTGTAACAATACTGTGTCGAAAGGCTTCTCTAAATAAACCAGACCACCGCATTTCGGCTTTTTTCCATTGTAGAACAGGCACCAGTTTGGAGGCATCATAAATAGTGTCATGGGCAGGCTTGATAACAAACGTTATAGTCAATTCTTAAAAAGCAGCCTCCAATTTTTCCTGAAGTTTACAGAGAAATCGTCTTCGAAGACGATGTCAAACGGATGACTGTATTGTCTGTTGTTCGTTGAAGCGTAATACACGAAGCTCTTTCCGAATGTTTTAATCTACTGTGTCAGTTACTAACAGTCTTGTGTCTCTAGAAAATCTCCGTTTCTTGAATACAATGACTTATCTGTAGCGAAATCTTGGTCATATTGAACATTGTAGCGGTTCATATAATTGATTGGATGGTGACGCAGAGGAATTTTTAATATATCCCCAATCTTCCTATTTACCATTCAAATCTCCAGCCAAACGGCACTGAGTACAGCCCCAGAGATTCGGTTGCTACAAGGTCCTGTATTCCTACTGCATAAATTTCTTAAGAAAATTGATGTCGGCAAGGTATTGATGGTAATCAAAATGCTCCATACTAACCCATCGATTGGTTTGGAAATAATGCTTTAAAAAATATAACAAAACGTAACGCACAACTTCAATGATGACTATTCACCTGGAGAAGATAACTGACCCGTCGAATCATTAACATTTGATGCCCTATTTTATAGACAGTCATTTTAACGAATCTTTTTTAAGGACTAAATATTAAAGAGTTCTTCATTAAATTGTTCAAAACTTGAACTTTATGTCACGCCTTTAAAAGCGTTTAAATTTTCTTTTGGAAAATGTGTCCTGCAAAGCGAAATGTTGTGCACACATAACATCCTCCTGCATGTCGTTGGAAAATAGCGATATTTCCTTGCTTGAGGGTGCAGCAGTTTCGTTGTCTATTACGCTGCTGATGGAACAGCATTAACATCATATTCGCCACGTTCTACACCAGCAGCAACAGACCCAAACAGGCTGCCTCTCCGATTTAATGTCCAAACAAACGACTGAACATCTTCGTGATACATTCAAGGAGGGCGCAAAGTACTGCTTGTCCTTCCATCAGCGTGCTCTTGCAAGAAGCCGCAGCACACAAATGAAACTGCATCAGTACCATAACAGTGTAACTGCAACACTCCTGCCGACAATAACACCGCCATTTAATTTATCGGTGGCAGGTTTTATCACATAGGAAAATGGCGGAGACATTTCCACAACTCACCACCCAGTTGCTGCGAATGGCCTGGGGTGACAATCACATCGATGGTGCGGTGCGGCACTCGGACTTATATTGGTGTCGTGACACTACACACAAGGACACGTACATACCCCAAGGCTGAGTAACGGGGAACACTGTATACGTTTATATGAGCTTCGAGTGGGGGTTTCGCCTTAAATTGATGAACGACTTTGCTTCGAGGTGCTTTTAGTTTTTTAAAGTACACCCCGAGTGATTTCCCAAGGGTGCATGCACAACGAGCACAAACCGTCCATCGCTATCGACGAATATTTAAGATTGTGATTTGGCAGTGATTTCATTTGCAATTAATTGGAGATGAATTGCTTCTCCAATCCCAAACAACAACACCGCCCTAACCACATGAACTAATCCATTAAAATGGTTTAGTGATTAGGTACATGAAAACTTCACTAGACCGCAAGCCGGAGGGTCGGTGTTTTAGAAGTGTTGCTCCCAACAGTAGCCTCGTATATTTTACTGGAAGTCAAATTAGATTTCCACTTCGACAGAATACCCTGTCGACAATGAATTTATTGAGCCATCATTGTCCAGCGCTGATGAATATTTATGTTGTAATAAAGTGTCGAAGTTGGCTCCTCTAAATATTACCATGTTTTCTAATACAATTTGCATAAATAAATATTTTTTGGGGCGATCTATCCTCATTATCCTTGTTGAGGGCGTTAGAGATTTACATAAATGTCGATACCCGAAACTTAAATTAGTTGGGGAAAAGCAAAAGATTTACTCTAGGAGGGCAAGTTCACCAGGGTTAAGGTAAATAAAATAATCGGCTCTTGAGAATGCTTGAATCTTGTGACTGACTTGGAGCTGTGATTTTTGGTGTTTAATGTTTGTTTTGGTCGCTGGACAACGTTGAAGCGATTGATTTCGGTGAGTATAACAATTAACATAATTTGCATTTGTTTTTCTAACACAAGGTGTGCCAAAAGAAGTAATCCGATGTTGTTTGTCTCTCATTTTTATCGGTTGTGGCTCGGGCAGTGTGTGCCGTTGCTCCGTCCTGTTGAAACCACATGTCCTCCAGTCCTATTCCGTCAAATTGCTGCAGAAAAAACTCGGTTAACCTGGCCCTATAGCGCACACCGTCCACTGTTGTCGTTTGACAAGCGGCGTTCTCGAAAAAAATGGCCCGATGACTTTACCATCATAAACAGCGCTCCATGCAGTAACTTTGAGCGGGTGTAATGGCTCCTCGTGCATTACTCGTGGATTTTTAGTGCCCCAGAAGCGATAGTTTTCCTTTTTCACGTAACCGCTCAGGTGGAAATGAGCGTCATCGCTCATTATGATTTTGGTCGAAAAATCGTCCACTTCGTCCTCAAAATTGAGGATGGCTTGGGCTTAGGTAACAAGCATTTGGCGGTCGACAAGCAGCAGCTGATGCACGGACTGGACTTTTTACGGGAACAAGCATTTGACCAAAATTCGCCTTATTTACAACCGGATGATGATTAATTGCGAGGAACGGCGTCTGGTCGATGTTACCGGCAACAGCTCGACATCCTCGGCAACAGCGGCGATATTCTCGGCACAATGGGCGCTCTGGCCGGCCACTCTTGGCAACGTATCGTGTGGTCCCATACTCTTCAAGGTTGGTGGCGAAACGGCGCAGTGTTTGCGCAGTCGTTGTCGGACGGTTGGCGAATCGCCGACGGAATTCGCGCTGCGCCAACCCTACAGGCGAATTGTTACGCAAAAAATAGACACGATTATTCCTCGTTCTTAGGGATGGTATCGCTCCATGACCTGTTCACTTGTATTCGACATCTGTCTAGTCCACAAATGTCAAAACTGTTTTGACATTGGCGGTCATTTGCAAAATTAAGAGCATCTTCCAATAGGGTGATCTCTTTTGGCCCACCTTGTACAAAGCCTAAGGTATGACATGCTATTGAGAAATGACATGAACCTCGGTAGTGGTAATATTAAAATGAAATTTCACGGAGCATCTCAAAGTAGACGATTAACACCGATATAGACATTTTTCTAAGTATGAAATATCTATGGTACATCTTTCGTTAATTGCCATATTTGGGATACCTTTTGATGAATACAGTAGCTCCCGAAATGGTGGCGTTACGTTCCGGTATGAATCTTGCCTACTTCACGTAGTTGCCTTGTACCTTTGTGCGGCATTGATACGAGGTCTAATTGTACTGTGACTCCTGGCTATGCATCAATGACTCTTCGAGCCGGAGTATTGGTGTCTATTTGCTACTAGCCAGTGTATACTAGTGTACAGCTCGTGTTTTAATCTGCGTCTCCATAGCCCATCTAGTGAGAACAAAGATTTTTCAAGGACTTTTTCGCTCAAAACGACCAAGGATTTCTTTATCTGCTCTCGATACGGTCTATGCTTCGGGGCTCTAGAGCAGAACTGGGATGATTTGGGTTTTGTATAGGATCTCCTTTGTAGTTCCTGAAAGAAACAGCAGTTTAATATCTGAAGAGATGTTGTTGACAGAGTCAAGAGCGGAGTCCAGGTAGACAAAGTCCTTAATGTAATATCTGTCAATTGTGACCTTCTGTCCAATTCGTTGTGTGTGCTTTCGTGTTGACGGCACCTACTTTATCTTACCCTCATTTACACCTAAACCCATTTTCTCTATACTAGCAAACGAGTGTAAATTAAATTTACTGACTACGAATTTTCTAAAAAAAAACTTTATTATCTCGACCGGCAGCGATTCTGCCTACAAATTAACTGAACAATTTTGACTAAAAATCTATGGCTTAAATACTACTCTAAATCTAACGTCGGCGATGTGTTCCCACACTGGAGTGCGGTGTCGGATTGTGGAATGTCTGCGGTGTCGGATGAGTTGATGGGCGTTGAGACGCTTTGTCAGCAATATGACCCTAAAGCGTGTTTTGTCGTTGCTCGTGGTGGAATGCGCTGACCTATATGTTGGCGTGATATTTGAGCGTGTTTATCGTTAACTCCTCCCTTCTTAAATGCAAACGTCCTCGTTTGCAAAAATATCTAGAATAGTGGAATCTGGCTTATTCTAGATGGTCCTGGGTTTTTGTTGACCATCTCTTTGTGACCTGTGTTAGTTATTGGTGATGGCTCTGTAGTTGGTTCTGTGGCTGGTCTTACGGTTGATTCCTTTTTATCGATTATTGTGGTAACCTGGAGGTGTGCCGAGCTCTTTTCCTTGACAAATCGTATTATAAAGATGAGGATAAATATTGATATTGTTATTATTAATCCAGAGTTAATGGTTGTGTTTGTTCTGTGTCCCGATTCTAGCTGCTTTATTTCTTTTGTGTTGACGTTATGGAGTTCTTTCAGCATCTCTAGGGACACTAATTCTTCGGTGTCTTCGGTCATTGAAATCTGCGCGATTGCCGGTAGCGGCTTGAATGTTGATATTACTGTGGACACATACGTTTTATTTTGTACGTTCACTGTTGAATTTTGAAATTTAATGATGAAAGTTCCGGTTAAGCTTATTGTTTCGTTGTTGTTAGAGATGAAACCGTTAAATTGGTTTAAAAGGAGCATTCCTGGTGTTACTTCTTCTATTGCTGGGATGTGCTGGTTGTTTATCCTGGTGCAGTTTGCTTTTGTGCTTTTCAATAAGTTGGGTATACATGACGTGCCGCTTAAATCTACAACATTACTATCTGGACATATTGATAGGCTATTATATGTTTTACATTCTAATTTAATACCATATATCGTATTTGAACATTTTAAAATATTTTCGTATTCGATTTTATTTATAAAATTGTTTTTCTTAACTGGTTTTATAAGAATTTTCTTACAAGTTTCTACGGATGTGCTGGGTAAGCTTACAATATAAATTATGGATTTTAGGTCTGTAGCTACTTTGATTTCGGAGAAGTCTAATGCTTCGTCAATGTTTCCGAACGTAATATTTTCTTTTTCCAAAAGATTTTTTGCTAAGTTAATTTCCGTTGTTGACAGTATATATGAGTTTATAATTCCTTTTTTCGCCCAATGGATGGCGTACTCTATGTTAAGAAGTTCTTCTTTCAATATTTTTATTTTATAAGTCATAGTCATTACAATATTATTTTTAAACAGGTCGTTGCCTTTTAGCTTATTTAAAATTACATTGGTTACATTGTTTAATTGATTAATATTTTTAATAACGTCTCTATTTATCAATACTTGTTTATTATTGTTTGTAAGTACATTATTTATCTTATTCCTAATTATGCGAAAATCATCGTGGTCAGGGTTTCCTGCGATGAATTTCCACGCACTTCCTATAAAGTTAAGTGCTCGCTTTCTTATATTTTTTATTGGCTTTAGTCTACTGAGAAGGGTATTTATTTGATTAATTTCGTGGAGCAGGAAAAGGTATGATGGATGGTTATCGGATACGTTATGTTTTAGCGTAAGCGATATTTCGTCTATTAATTGTTGACAGGGTTCTAGATCTATTATATGAACCAGTTTTAAGCTTCCTGTTTGTATTTTGGCAGATCCCATTTCGATGGCAACTTGCTGGCTCTGGGAGTAATCCAAGATTTGGATGTCGGCTAAGCAGCCTGTGGCGTACAGTCTAGAAGTGAATGGAAAAGGGTGCAATAATTTGACCTTGTATTGGCTTAGGAACGTTTTGTTTTTAGTTTCGTATATGACTTTTGTGGACTACTCTGCCTGTTTCGGTTATTATAGTAGTATTTTTGTTTTCTTTTACCGTTTCTTTCTTATACCTAGGGGTTAATTTTGTTCCTAATCTCCTATTTATTTTTACGAATACTATGTCTCCAGTTGCGTAATTTTTAATTTTATGTCTGTGCTTGTTATGGTATTTTAAATCTTTAGCTTGTTTCTCCTTAAGCTTTTCAATGTTTTGTTTCCTAGCTTCTTCGAAGAGATTTGGGTTACTACTTACGTTTCTACCGAAGAAAACGTCTATTGGTTTCTTCCCAATGGTGGAGTGTACTGAGAAGTTATATTCGTAGATACAGCGTTCTAATAGTTCGGAGAAATTTCGGTGGGTACCGTCGGGTTTCAGGCATCGCATTATTTCAGATAGTGTCGAGTGGCATCGTTCGATCTGACCATTGGCTGTGCTGGTATAAGGTGGGGTAGTGAACATGCGTATTTTGAGTTGGTCTTTTATCATGAATTTGATGGATGCTGAGTTAAATGACTTTTCGTTGTCTATTATAATTATTTCGGGAAATCCGAAGGAGAAAAGTAAGTCTCTAAGGGGTTGTCGGATATCTTCAGTGGCTCTAGATTTTATTGTTTTCGCTTGGGCGTACTTGGAAAATTTATCTATTGCTGTTAATACTAATTCTTTCTCTGTTATGTAGATGTCTAGGTGTATAATTTGGCCTGGGTACTGTGGTATAAGTGTCTCTTGGAATTCTGGCTTATTTGGATGTCTGTCGTATTTGTGTTTTTTGCAGGTAAGACATTGATTAGCTATGTTTTTTATTTTAGCAGTCATCCTTGGGAAATAGAATTTTTCGAGGATTTGAATTTTGTTCTCTAAGGGATTTCTGTGGGCTCGGTTATGTGTGTTCAGAATTTCTTCTTCCTGATGGTCTGGGTTAGTAAGGTCCTCAACCTTCAGCTGAGTGAATCGTATTTTATATCTTTTGAAATACAATGGGTATATTTCTTGTATTATTTTCATTACGTTTTCGGTGGTTTTAAGACCATTGATTGTGAGGGGGTGTAGGTATCGTTTGAATATAGAAATGAGGCCTTCTTTAGTATAGGCAGGTCTTTCGAAGACATGCCTGAAGTATCCAGGAAAAGGTTTTTCTAGTCTGTAGCTATCATTATTTCCTACTCGGCCTTCCTCGCCTCGAAGAAGGGAAGTTAAAGGTTTTGCCAATTTTGCATAATCTTTGACAAAACGCCTATAATATCCAGATAGACCCAGAAATGATCTTAAATCTTAAAATGTTTTGGGGGGGGGAGAAATCTAAAATTGCATTTACTTTTGACTGATTTGTCTTAATTCCGGTTGATGAGACAACAAAGCCAAGAAATTCAACTTCATTTCTGAGAAATTCGCATTTGTCTAGTTGTACTTTGACATTTGCGTTTTCTAAGGTTTTAAAGATTTGTTCTATGTTTTGATAATGAGTTTCCTCGTCTTTACTGAAAATTATAATATCATCAATATATATATAGCAAGATTTTCCGATATAATCGCGGAGTATATCGTCAACTGCTCGTTGAAATATTGAGGGCGCATTCTTAAGCCCGAAAGGGAGACGTGTAAACTCATATTTTCCGTGGTTCACAGAAAATGCTGTCTTTTCAATATCAGATTCCTTTAAAGGAATCTGGTGAAAACCGCTTTTAAGATCTAGGACAGTGAACCATTTATTTGTCCCGAGTTGGGATAAAACTTCATTGATTGATGGAATTGGGTATCTATCGGCTATAGTTACGGTATTTAGTTTCCGGTAATCTATAACGAGTCTATATTTCTTGGTTTCCGAAGCATCGGGTTTTTTTGAAACTATCCATATAGGTGAATTGTATGGAGATTTTGACCTTCTTATTATGCCATCTTGGAGTAATTGTCTTATTTGGTTCTCTACCTCATCTTTAAGAGACATTGGGTAGGGGTAGTACTTTGAGTAAACTGGGGTTTCGGTAGAAGTTCTTATTTCTCCTTTGACGTTCGTAATGTATGTTAATTTTTCATCCTTTTCGGAGAATAATGTTGGAAATTTGGCTACCAAAGAATTTAGGCTATATTTCTGGTTTTCATTCATATGATCGGTTCGTAGATCTAGTGTGTTTATTGACTGCATCTCTTGTTGGAAAATTTTTATTCTTATTCCATTCTGTATTTCCAGAATGTTGTCCTTTGTGTGGATGACGGCGGATATTTCTTTAAGGCTATCGTTGCCTAGGATCGCGTGGAAAGATTTTAGAGATGGTAGGACGAAGAATTTAATTTTTTTTATCTTTGAGGCCAAACAAATTTGTTTCAATGTGGTGACTTATCTTAATGCTGCCTCCTACGGAGTTAGCGAGAAAGCATTTGTCGTTTGGGACTGCGTTGCTGGCGAAAAGGGGTTGAATGTAATTATTGTTAGAACCTGTGTCTATTAGTATTTCTAAGATTTTCCCACTCTTCGTTCTTACCTTTATGTAGGGTAGCGAAGAGTTTGCTAACCTAAAAAATGAATGTCTGTGAAGTCTACGACCTCGTGGGTGTTATTGGTGTCGTCTGCTTGCTCTAGGGGCTGAATATATTCTTCTAGTGTCTGTTCGTACTGGTTGGACTCGTCCTCTGGGACCTGGTTATAATCGCGATAGAGATCGGTATCTATATGGAAATTCGATTGCCAGCTATTCTGGTGAGTCTGGTTTTTCCTCGATGTACCTTGTTGGGGTACGGGTGTCAGTCCCCTTGGTGGGAAACGGCTGAACTGCTGTGGCCTTGGTGCGTACTGTTGAGGTACGTACTGATGGGGTACTGTAACTGGTCCTCCTGGTGGGAATCGGTTTGACTGTTGCCTGATTTGGAGACTCTGACTTTGGGCGATTGGTTCTGATTTAATCATCGGATTTGCTGGCGCGAGTGGTTGCCTTGGCACGAAAGAAGGTCGGTACTCTTGATTACCAAAATGTGGTGCGAAGGATTGACCACGGAATGCAATAGTAGGCTGGTTGTGGTAAAAGTTACGCGGTGGCACAGCATGGTGCGGTTGCGCTTGTAATTTTTTTGGAGCTGTCTGGTTATTGTAAGTATGGGTTGTTCTATAATTCTGGTTTTCCAGTTTGAGGCATAAATTTAGTGCGTGGGGTAAATCTGGCGGTTCTCTCATGGCGAGAAGGCGCGGCAGATCTCCTCTTAGACCACGAATGAAGGTATCTAATGCCTTGTCCCTATACGTTTGGGTTAACAGGCGCATGGCGTCGGGGCTCGCGTCCAAGCATGATACTTTATTAATAATCAGGGAGAGATGTGTATATACCAATTGGTAGAATTCTTGCACGGTCTTATTGCCTTGTATGAGAGATGCCATTTGGTATTCCAACGTGGATATGTCTCTCTTGTCGGCATAATGCATGGCGAGGCATCTAGAAATCGATTTCCATTCCAGCGGAGTGTTATATGATTCTAGGGCTATGTCCGCACTGTCTACGATTTTATTTCGTATTACGTTAAGGATTCCGTAATATTTAGGAGTCCCTTTTAGAGGCTCGTAAATATCGAGAACACGCTCGACACTCTTTTTCCAAGAGCTGAATTCTCTTGGCTCCCCATCAAATTTCCTTAGACAGCGGACTACGTCCGGAATTCTGTCCATATCATCGAGGCGATCCCGATACTCGGGGGCAATGCCCTGGTCGACCCCAGCGAAATTATCGCTGTTGGGGTTTAAACAACTGTGGACAATGGAGGGAATTCTATCTCCTAATACCCGGTCTACTATAGACGAGATTAGGGTGTCCAAAGCGTGGGTTGATGCGACATCTCTGTTCGCATCCGAATGAGACGTTGTGGATTGAAATGAATTATTAGGATTTTGTTCACCCATGGAATTCCTCGGGGGGTTGCTTACTGGTGCAATATTTCTATTGAGGGGGTTTGGCGGATTGGGCTCGAAGAAATTATCGGGGATGGGATTCGAAGGTACGCCCGTTGTGGACACGCCTGAGCAAAGGTCTGGCATTGTAGGGGTTTTTGGTTGTCAGGGAAATTTGCGAGAAAAAAAGGAAAAAAAAAATGTTTAAATACAGATGATAGAGGTTGTCTATCAATTAAAATGTTTTCAATCTTAATTTCTTACTCTTTTGAGTGTTACTTATGATTATTCTACGAGTAGGAATTGTAATGGTATTAACTCTGTATTCTTAATTAACACTTATGTGCAATTTCCTTAAAATATGCGTCACTTAAGTTCAATTTTTATGTCTCAATTAAATTATATGTAATTTCACTTAAATTCAATTTTTTTTTTTATGTCTTAATTAAATTATATGTAATTTCATTTAAATTCAATTTTTATGTCTTAATTAAATTATATGTAGTTTCATTAAAATATATGTCACTTAAAATATTACTAATCTAGCTTACAACATGAAGAACTTCATCATCCTTGTGGTGGTGGTGGAGCGGCTGAGTTGTGTGAACTTCCTGTTCCTCCGTCCTTGTCTGGGAGCGGCTACTGAGCTTTTCTCCACACTGAGGTCCTCCTTTCTTAAAACTGACCCGGCACAAAAGCACTAGTGTCTTTAAAGTTCGGTTAACTATGTCACGCACGACGGGCTGTTTTAGGCCGATTTACGTAGACGGACTTGTTTCTCGAACGCACTGTTTACTACACGCGGCGAGCTACTTTAGGTCGACTAACACGCGTTTTCGCTTTTTCCACCGGGTCCCTGCTCGGGCGCCAATTAAATTTACTGACTACGAATTTTCTAAAAAAAAACTTTATTATCTCGACCGGCAGCGATTCTGCCTACAAATTAACTGAACAATTTTGACTAAAAATCTATGGCTTAAATACTACTCTAAATCTAACGTCGGCGATGTGTTCCCACACTGGAGTGCGGTGTCGGATTGTGGAATGTCTGCGGTGTCGGATGAGTTGATGGGCGTTGAGACGCTTTGTCAGCAATATGACCCTAAAGCGTGTTTTGTCGTTGCTCGTGGTGGAATGCGCTGACCTATATGTTGGCGTGATATTTGAGCGTGTTTATCGTTAACTTGTATAAAGTCACGTCGAGTCCGATCAATGATGTCAATATCGTCGGCGTATGTTAGTAAACAGTTGTGCCGATTTATGGAAGATTGTGCCTCTGGTGTTGCCTCGGGAGTTTTGCACAATCCTCTCAGTAATGATGTTAAATAAGTTGTAAGTGCGTCGCCTTACCCTTATACTTCTTTGGTATCGAATGTGAAGTGAGCTCGGCAGATAAGATCTTGTAGGCAAATCTGAAGTTAGTGCAGTTCGGATGATTTCCTTGTCGATCGAAAAAAATGGTGAGGTTCCATTCATCAGGCATCCTTTCATCCCACCAAATCCGCGTTGTTACTGTAGTGGTAATAGTGTAGTCGCTCAAAAGTTTTTACAAGCAACTTATATAGAAGCAGACTTTTCCTCCGGAGGGTAAGAGCTTATAAGGCTTATGTTGACCATTTGACCTTGTTGCCGATTGTTAAAATGCTTCATCTTATGTCTTGAAAATACCAGACTTTTTGCCTAAGTCTGGCGCTTATAACAAATCCATATCCGAATAGTCGCTGTTTCTGTTCACTATAGCACGGTGCGTAGTAGAAGTTACAGTTTTCATCCTCTTTTTGACCGGCTATTCCCATCGTATTTTATGGATGACAGTAATGTCTGTTTTGTAGCAGCTTAAGGCTTCCGCTAGCTGTTTGCCTGAACCGCTCTTGTTGTACCAATTTCCATAAGTTTTCTTAAGATAAGTCTCTAACGATTAGTTAGACTTCATTAGAGAGCGCTGCATGTAGTTATTTCTATAGATAGACATCTGTAGCCTATCGTCTTTTTAGTTTTTCGGTACTAAAAATCATTTTACTACACTAGAGTCTTATTTATTAATTTTTCAATCAATTTTTCATTTAATTTCAAAACCAAATTTGTACTTCATTTCCTATACCTACCAACTGCCGTCCATAAGACCCTGTTATCCTCATTTTGTTAAATTTATGCAAAAAAAAACCTTAAAATTGAATCACTTCATTGCAGACGAAGTTCCTCTCATATTTGCTTTTTTTGTGCCCCTTTCATTCAAGTCGTTGAGATACAAACGGATCTCGAAAAGAAATTCCGATGGCAAGACAATATTTTTTTATGAAATTTTCATCAGTCATCGGGTTATGTACCTCATTTCGCAAAAAATATTTCAATAAGTGACCAAAAATGAGCTGAATACATTGAAACGGATGCCGTCACACAAAAGGATACTCAATTTTTGCGAACAACAGAAACATGCTCCACTTACCCCCGAATGCCGTCGACGATGGCTGCGCGTATGCAAATGAAAAATTTTACTATCCTTGCGTAATAAATCATCAGGATTGCACTTTTGTGCGAATATATTGAATCTAAACAAACAAGAAGAACCATAAAAACCAAACAAACACACGCTCGCTCATTCGGTATCGGTATCGGTATCGGTGACACAAGGACGACATTTATGTTTAATGAACGTTTTTATATTCAAGTGTGAAAATTCCTATAAATATTTAAGTGCTGTTTCCACCTATCCGACTGGTGGTCATCAGGATATGAATCGGTCATAGCTATATGGAGGTGGCATTCACGGGGACATCAAACATCAAACATACGGTCTGTGGGTCAAATGGAATCCATTAGGGAAATGCGAAAAATGTCCATTTGAATATGATTTGTTTGGCGAGCAAGGATCATGCGACATTAATGCTTTATCGCATGCGAATGGAGCACAAAAATTCGAGTTTTACCGTTTCGTGGCCAGAATTTATGTCCCGGCCTACCTTATGACATCGACATGTACCTCCCTTGGAAGGGTTACCACAACAGGTTGATGCTTCAGTGCTGATAGCCTTGTCGCACTTACCGATGTCAGAGTGTGAAAAGCGAAATGAATGGTGATTGTGGTCCTTGGTGGATTTAATCTTCTCATTAATTACGATCTCCGCTACTGTTAACCTCCTCATTGTGTGATTGTGTGTGTTCATTTGTGAGCCAGTGTCTATGGAGAAAAGGGTCACCTCGCTTCTTGCTGCGTTCGCAGAAAAAAAATCAAGTGCGCGGAACCACACGCTCTTGGAATACTAAAATATCGCTCTGACACGAAAATCCTGCGTGTGTATGCGCCGCATCCTGAGAGTGAGATTTATCTTCCTTTTTTTTCTTGGTTTTTCCACTCGAACAACGGCGAGGACGCGTTAGCAAGGACGACGATGAAAACGCGACGAGCACGGAAGCCGGTAGCTTTATCACCTTGTGTACCTCTCCAGATTTTGTATGTGAGAGCGAGGCCATGTCGTAAGTCTACGTGCTCGGAATCTGTGTCGCATAAATATTCTCCACAGGTATTTCCGACTGGTTGGGTGGTAAGGCGAGGGAGTGTGTAAAGGATAGCAGCGCCAAGTTAACCACATTCGAATGCTGGCAGACATTCCTGGCGGCATACAACCCTTGTGGCCCGGGAGCTCATAAAATGCGAAAATTAATCGGCTCATTAAGCTGAGAATTTAATTTATTGTAATTATGTTAGGGGTTTGGTTGGATTTGATCGCAGTGTTTAAGGATACGTGTGCGGAGATGCTGTTGTGCGGTGGGAGATTCCTTCATGTCAACAAGTCAGCAGGAACGACGACGAGTCATATAATATGGATTATGGCGTTGGTGGGTGGTGGGGATTCTTCTAAATTGGTATAATGCATGTAAATAAATCTCTTGTTCATAGAAGAGGATATTCCCTTAATTTGATTAAGGATACTTTATTTTAACCACAGTGTGAGGGTAGTTATCGTCGTTATTGTAAATGGTTATCTCTGTGCGCGTTGGAACCTACACGTAGGTTTAGTTGCGGATGATTTTCTATGACGTCTACAGCATTATCATTAAAAGGCCTACACAAGTTTTTTGAGTTAAAGTTAAGTAAACTTAGTTAAGTTATAAGGGCTGTATTTATTCAGTGCACAGTTTTCAACCTAGAAATTTGTGAATAGGTATTGCATATGGTAGGTATGTGACTACCGGCATTATAACTATTTTCATAGGTCTGTTTATGAATTCTACGGTCTTAACTCAGTTTCTGCGAAAGTTATTTGTGATGGGGTCAGGGTAATACCTCGACAAACACACGGAGTTGTTTTTATCAACTGAGATAAAAGACTGTAATACACCAGTAGTCCTCTCGTCTTGTCAGTTAAGCTCTATTAAAAAGTTTCCTTATTTTGTTTCATAAAAACGCGTTGTTGTTCAGTGTTGTTGGACATTGTATAACACCACGCAGGAATGGTGAAAAAAAACGAGACTTCAAGTTGGTCGCCTCAGTGAGCCAGAGAATGGCTTAGTCTACTGTGTGAGATATTCTCCGCTGTTGCGTCATCATCCACCAATATCCACACCCAGTAGGTACGGTAGCTAGATAATACAGTAGCCACCACCAAAAAAATGTCCGTTGCATGATTATATTTGCACGTACCAAAAAGAGATTTGATGGTTAGGTGTTGTAGAACGGGGGTAGACTCTGATTGGCTTTAACTTGGCAATGCCCAGTGGTTGTAACTATAACTAAACGTCAAGTGATTATTTTTAGCCTCCAAGTGGTAACCATCGAGTACTGGTCTCATCCAACCGGATCTGACTTGCTAAACAATAAGCGCGAGTGTTGATAACATGACGAAACACTGCAACACTATAAACAGCCAGGTCAGAATGGCACGGAATGAATACCCGGCCTGCTGTCCCAGGCGAACGTAGATAAGCTGCTTCAACATATTCGGACAACAGGTTGTCTAGGAATTTTAAGGGTTAGTCAGGCCCCTTGCATAGAGATGGTGGCGGATGAGCCGAAAGGCCAACGGCAGCCCTCATTGCCGTAGTGGATACTGATGGGCCCGTGTCCCAGGGGTATCTAATAAATTGTAACTGGCCCTCCAGGTTGGAGGTTGTACTTTGGGTTAACTACCCAATCATGAAAAAGCTAAAATGTTACGAAGCAAGCAGTAGCCTCGGAAATGACTGATTTTATTGTTGACGATACGGCTAAACGAAAAAAGGACAACGACTTGAGAACATTAAACAGGAGAGATGCAAGCGAACAACTAGCGGAGGCCCTAAACTGCTACAAAGCAGACATTACTGCCATCCAGGAAATACGATGGGATGGGCCGGGCAAAAAGAGGATCAAAAACTGTGACATCTACTACGGACCGTGTTATAGTCAGCAGAAACAGCGACTATTCGGATGCGGATTTGTTATAAGTGCCAGACTAAGGCAAGAAGTCTTATGTGTCCAAGACATAAGCGAACGCATTGTAACGATCCGCATCAAAGCCAAATTCGCCAACATTAGCCTTATATGCGCTCACGCCTCAACGGAGGAAAAAGATGATATAGCTAAGGACTGCTTCTATGAGCTCCTTGACAAAACCTATGAACGACTAGCGATGTACGATGTTAAAATCGTGCTGGGAGATTTTAACGCAAAAGTAGGAAGAGAAGCCAACTTAAGCAGTATTGTCGGAAAACATGGCCTACACGACAACACGTCTGGTAACGGACTTAGGCTAATTGACTACGCTACAGAACGAAATTCCACTATAGCCAGCACACGTTTTCCTCACCTCGACATCCATAAGGGGGCATGGCAGTCTCCAGATCAACGAACGGTCAATCAAATTGATCACATAGCGATAGACAAGAGGCACGCATCCAGTATTTTGGATTTCCGAACATTTCAAGGAGCTAACATCGACTCTGACCACTACATTGTTGCAGCCAAGGTTAGAGTGCGGATATCCACCACGCCACAAAAACCAAAAATACAGTGAAACTATTTAATGTCCAAAGACTGCAATTGCAAGAGACCGCTAAGACCTTTGCGCATCGCGTATCCCTCAACCTTGCGATTAACACCATACCACCAGCATCGAATGTCGAAGAACTATGGCAACGATGCCAACAAGCCATTAGATCAGCCGCAACTGATTAGTTAGGTTTCTCGCGGCCACCAGCAAGAAACGCCTGGTTTGATGAGGAATAACGACAGACGCTCGCAGCCAAGAACGAGGGCTATAAGGCTAAGTTGCAGGTGAAGACGAGAGCTGCCGTTGAGCTCTATAGGCAGAGAAGAAGGGAAGAACAATGGCTTTTTAGAAAGAAGAAAAAGAGCAAGAAAAGCGCGCGATCGAGGATATAGAGAGGTGCAACTACAGGAAAGAACAAAATTCCGCTGTCAGGCAGAACGAACCATTCAATATTGGCAACGACAGCGGAAGCTGCCAACCACCCGACCTGAGTGAAGTGAGGATAGCAATATCTAAACTGAAGCTTAATAAGGCTGCCGGAAATGACGACCTTCCCGCCGAGTTTTATAAAGCCGGCGGAGATGACTTGGTAAGTAACATCCACCAACTCATAAGCCGAATCCGGTCGGAAGAAAGTATGCCTGAAGAATGGAACCTCAGCATCGTTTGCCCGATCCACAAAAAAGGAGATCCTCTAAACTGCGCCAACTACAGAGGCATAAGTCTCCACAACACCGGCTTCAAGATACTATCTGCCGTCATATGTGAACGCCCGAATCCGTTTACCAACAACCTGATCGGCACTTATCAGTGTGGTCTTAGGCCAGGAAAATCCACAACAGTCCGGCAGTTCCTGGAAAAAACCCAAGATGTCCAAATCGATACCCACCACCCGCATGCGACAGCATTATGGAGACGAACTATACAGAGCCATGTCTAGTTTTGGTATACCGCCCAAGCTCGTCCGTTTTTGTAGGATGACGATGGAGAATTCTAGCTGGCCCATTAGGGTCGGAAACGGCGCCATCGAATTATTCAATAAAAAAATGATTTAGGCAAGGCGATGCGCTCTCATGTGACTTCTTCAATTTGATTTTCGAGAGAATTGTGCAAAATCACGAGCCAACACCAGAGGCATTGGAGGTATTGGCCGATTCGATTGGAAAATTCTTCGAAAAATCTGCCGTTTGCGTTGACGAGCTATGGAAACGAAGATTCAACGAAGAACTTTAAGAGCTGTACAGCGACATGCGCCTGGTCATAAAACTCCGCATTAAGATGGCTAGGACATGTAGAACGAATGGACACCAATACTCCGGTTCGCAGAGTCTTCGATTCCCAGCCATACGTTTGACGCAGCAGAGGAAGACCTCGCCTTAAGTGGCGCGCACAAGTAGAAACCGACCATCTAGGAGTGCGCAACTGGAGGCAGTTAGCTAAGGACCTCGCTAGTTGGCGGACGTGTTGGTTGAGGCCCAGGTTCACGCCGGACTGAAGCGCAACTTAGGTAAGTAAAAAGAGATTTGTAAGAGTATTGAACTAGAAGAAGCAAAGAGAAAAAAATTCTTGCGTGGAAAAAGAGATAGCACGCAGCCTCCTAGCTGAAGGAAATCGAAGAGTCTCCCGACAAGAAAAACATTTGTCAATTCTAAAAAAAACTCGAACAATAGGTAGCTTGCTTTAAAGTATACGAATGCAGGCTCTACGAAATTATCCATCCAATATAGCCAAACTGGTGGATATTAAAACGATTTTCTTGTGTTTTATTTCAATTCGAAGTTCTAAATCTCTAAAAAAAAAACACCCTTTACAAAAAAATGCGAACCCATGTCGTGCACCAACAATAGAAATACCTTTCATTCGAAGATCCTATCCAACGTACTTTGTGAGCGTCTTAAGTCTTTTAATAACACATTTAGTGTGGCTTGCCAAGCAGATCGACCATAGACTAAATTTGCACCAAGGCAAATATTGAAAATGACCAACGAATTCCAGGTCGAGACACTACATCTTTACATTGACTTCAAGGCCGCGTATGATAACATCCATCGCCCAAAGATTCAACAAATGTTTAGTCCAAACTCAGCAAACTAAGTTCTTTAATTGATTAAAGTTTGTATATCTGTTTTAAGAGACCTATTCCTCTTTGTGTAAACTCATTCCAATACTCAATTCATAAAAGTGGTAGATTCAAGAAAAATTCCCTGGATCTTATCATATGCCTAATCACATATTAGAAGGGGAAACATGTATTCAATATTAGTTTTTCTATGATTTTTTGAGTCCGTTTAAGTGCTGGGCTATAGTTTTTAAGATTCCTACCTCGCAATGATGGCTGAAAAGCAAGTGAAGCTTATATTTTACATCCAGAGAACGATATGGCAATCCGTATATGCAGTAGCATACAATGTATTCTCAACATTTGCATGCAATGTGCACACTTCCTATAGCTTAACAGTCTACATCATTCTCTAAGCGTACATTGTCTGTGAAGCGAACTCTAACCCCACATAGATAGTTTACTTTTCAGAGCACTCCTTCTCTCAATAGATCTATCTAGCATGTATACATCTTGAGGAGATACTTCTTTATGACACTTGAATTGAGAAATAAATTTGTACGCTTGCATGCTCATCATTCATAAATATCCCAGAGCTTTATTTCAATCAAACTGTCCATGAAACTCTTTCCCAAATTCAGAATGCTACCGAAGGATCTGTTGGTTGGTTTGATGGTACTTGAAATGGATTGCTGGCTCTAGTACTAACAGGACTTCCTCTTTTCCCCCTCCCATGCACACAAAATGGCCACAAAGAGGATGATGGCAAGCCTATTCTAATCCTTTATCATTTTTCCCCGGGAAAATAAAATTTATTTTATGTGCATTCCGAGCGGTCAGCAGTGCCAGCAGCACCACCATCATCCGCAAGTGAAGAATCAGCATCACCATTGAAGTCGTACACTCTGTGGAGCGAATAAATCTCCAGCTTGCATGCTGTTTCGGAAATACACCATCATCGGCATCAGAAATAACACATTCAGCAGTCCAACGCTGCCGCTATCATTCATCCTTTGAAGGGCCAGCCAATGAGTTGTGTATGCATCCCCCTTTGGGGGATGTCCATAGCCTTTGTGTCCATAGTTCTCTACCGGTATCACTCGTCCAATAGTACTTTAGCTGGTTAGCAGTTCATGAATATAAATATCCCCGGCAGTAGCAAAGGGAGCTGCAAAAAAAGTGCACTACCAGACACAGAAACTATACACACAAGCACTGCAACAAGGGTCCTTTACGAATTTTTCACATTAGGTGTTTGTGAAACATCAAACGCTGGACCGTGCGTCGTGCGTCGCGTCGACAGTGACGTATGAAGTGCGAGCACCATCCTTCAAAATGCTCATCTTGAAGCTTCCAAGTGACCTGCTTTGAATACGAATTAGTTTTCGCGGAATTACTCGTATGTAAACCCCCGAAGGATGTGACATTCTCTGAAAAGCATGTCTGATGCTGTGGATCTGAGAAAATTTAATTTTCTCTTTTGGTAAGCATGTGTAAACCCGCAACGTCGTTGGCCCCAAATTCTCCCGACTCCCGGCTTTGTATGCATAGCTAAATTTCCGCACACAAAAGGGCGACCGCTGCTTCGGCGAAAAGTGCAAAAGGATATGGCTTTCGAAGAGGGGACAACCAAATTAACATCCACCATGGCCAACGAGATTTAATCTCGGCTTTGTGGCCCACGTCTCGACGACCCCCAGAAGATGGAATATTTAAATATATTCAAATGCACGCCCTGAACCCGTATAATAATTGTATCTTGCTGCCACCTCCCCCTGCATCCCTTTACCATAGCGGTACAATTATCCTGCTCATATATAAGGCTTAAGATTAATTCTTCTGGCTTGTAACGAAAGCCTTTGTCGTCACGCTGGTGGTTAAACTGCTGGTAAAAAGAAGCTTTGGAGTCAAGAGCCAACCGGTCGGCATGAGGCATCTCCTACGTGGTGGTGACCAGTTTATCGTTGTTTATGACATTTTTAAAGCAAACAAGCTCACTCCCCAGGGATAGAGAGAGGGAAAGCAGTCCTGCTCAACGTGCACAAAGAAGACTGGGAGTTGCTGCACTGTGCGGTCTTATAATTGCGTACAAATTTAATGTCCTACGGTGGGCGACATACTGTGGTTGGGATCGTTCGCTCGGATGGTTGGTTAGGTGCCTTTAAAGGCGAATCTTCTTATGATGTTGGTGCTCCATGCAAAAGTTCATTATATTGTGGGAAGGTATGTTTTACTGTGGTTTGTGCTTACACGGAAGGACACAACAGTTTGTTTATACTCGCTTGTACATATATTAATATTCTTTGGAAAGATGTACTGATATGACCGCAGGACTCTCATAAGATGCATGAGTATACATTGTCGACAGGACACCAGTTTGGTTGCTGCAGTCCATTAGCATTTTACGTGTGTTGATTTAGTGTTGATTTTATTAGAATTTCCATAGATACCCACACTATGGGGTTACCGACAAACATGTAGGTCACCACAAGTGTGCATGGCAAAAATGCTGGTCAAATGAGTTTGTTTCAAACCGTTCAAAAAAAGTATACAATCCTTAGGGGGGGATCGTTAAGGGACCAATATGTAAGCCAGCAGTTGTAGAGTAGCAAAATGCAGCATGCTGGCACAAGTTGGATCAAAATTAAAAGTATCTAAGGATTATATATCTCTTCCAAGGTAATATTTCATTTTCACAACCTGTCTAAAATCTATTTATTGTTACTATGAAATCTCAGGTGCTTAAGTTCGACCGCATTCTATAGAAAAAAAATTTTGCACATCATCTATATGTTATGTATAACGGTAATAAATTGCATATTCCCAAAAGAAGCTTTTTGGGAAACAAAAAAAAAAAAATAATTCGGCATAAATCTTTTATTTATATTGAATCAATTTTTAAACCAGTAAATACCGTTGGTGTTGGATCAGTGAGTCCCATAATAAGGCTCAAGCTTTTTATTGTTTATCTTAGAAATAACACCCATTTCACAGAAAATTTGCTACCATTGTACGAAAGGCATTCGAGAAAATTATATCGGTTGTGTTTTTTTAGAGGTATAGAACTTCGAATTGAAATAAAACACAGGAAAATTGTTTTACTGTCCATTTATTGGAAGAATAATTTTATGCCATTAATGTTGAAATATGATTTCAGCCATGTGGCCGCTGAGGCGGGTTCAGATGAAGCCAAGTATGGAGGTCTAATTTTCAAACACTTTTTTGAGCATTTGAGGCCGTGTGTCGGCAATTACGCCACGAATGTTGGCTTCCAAGTCCCCTTTCGTTTCTGGTTTGTTGTTGTAAACGAGTGACTTCACATATCTCAAAAAAAAATAATTTAATGGTGTCAAATCACAAGATCTTGGGGGCCAATTGTCAGGTCCATTCTGCGAAATTATGAGCTCATCAAATGTTTCCTTCAATTAATCGATTGTGACGTGCGCTGTGTGGCATGTAACGCCGTCTTGTTGCCACATCTCATCCACATTCATGCCATCCAATTCGGGAACAAAATGGTCGTTTATCATGGCTTTACACCGGTCCCCATCAACGGTAACTGACTCTCCACCATTATTTCGGAAGAAGTTCGGCCCAATGACTCCACCAATAAAGCTCACCAAATACCCAGTTTTTGCGGGTGTAATGGCGTCTCAAGGGTCTCATGCAGATTCTCTTCACTCCAAATGCGGCAATTTTGCTTGTTGACGTAGCCATTCAACCAATCATGAGCCTCATCACTGAACAAAATTTTGCGATGAAAATCAGCATCGAGATACTCATTTTCGGCCCATACATCAAAATAACGACGCTTTGCATGGTCTCGCGGCTTAAATTATTGCACAAGCTGGATCTTGTAAGGTCGTAAGCCAATATCTATGCCCAAAATCGTCCATAAAGTTGATGGACAAAGCTGCAATGTGCACGGTGGCGAATCGATTCATTGGGGTCTCTTCAACACTTTGCTCTATAGCGGCAATTGTTTCTTCGGTGCGTACTGTTCGACGTCTCTGCGGATGCGTATTATCACATACCGAATTAATTGCTCTAATCGACGATTATGACGACCATGAAATGGACGGAGCTTGCGGTAAATTTCGCGAACTGAACCATTATTTTCGAAATAAACTTCCACGATTTGCAAGCGTTGATTATTTGTCAACCTCCTCCTGATGGAATGGCAAACCAAACTGAACATAAATGACATTAGACTTGCCCGATTTGACCACAAAATTTCAGTTTTATCTCTATTCCAAAAACCAACCTCTAAAAAAACACCCGTTAGAAGCCCAACTCTGGGAATGGAAATCATGGGATATTTATGTGAGATTGGTGATAGACGTTACACTTGCATCCCAAAACTTAATTAATCCATTTGGTATACATATTTGTCACTGTACAACTCGTATAGTTCGTGGTTAAATATTCGTCAGCATAGCTTGTCAACGTAAACCTGACCGAAGATTTTTCGACGCATTTTTCTTTCACAACGACAAAGGACTCCTTTATACGCTTTTGATATAAACCATGCTTCAGTGATCATGGTCTTGCATAGGATCTACTAAGTAGTTCGAGTGATGGCTTTACTACTAAAATGCCTCCTTAACGAAGAAACAGCGGTTGGCAAGGTTAATTCTTCGTTTCATTTCTGACGAGATGTCGTTGTCTTAGTTGACAGCAGAGCCGAGGTAGACCAGTTACCTTACTGCCTCAAAGTTTTATCTGTCAATGTTGACGTTTAACAAAACCTGATGTGGCTCTGTAGTCTGTATAGTTCGTCTGTATAAATGCTGTCGTATGTGGCTTCGAAATCAATAAATAGGTGTTGGGTATCGATTTGGACTTTTTGTTTTTTTTTCCAAGACCTGCTGAAGTGTGAAGATTTGATCAGTTGTGGACTTCCCTGGCCTAAACCACTCTGATAAGCGCTGATCATGTTGTTGTTTAACGGTTTCAGGCTTCCACTTATTACGGCAGATGGGATCTTGTAGGAGTTGTGGAGATGACTTATGTATTTATAGTTGGCGCAGTTCAAAAGATCTCATTTGTTGTGGTCGGGAAAACAATTCAGAGATTTCATTCTTCGGGCATGCTTCCTTCCGATCAAATATTGCTAATAAGTTGGGTTATATTACTTACAAAATCACCTAAACCGGCTTTTTTTTTAGGTCGCCGGAAAGTCGGTAATTTCTGGCAATATGGTTAGGCTTAAGCTTAGATATTTATACCCTCATTTTTATTTAAGTTGGGTAGTTGTAAGTTTTAAGGGTGGAAGAGTTCGTTTTGAATGGCAGTGGGAGATTGTTCATCACAGCCGTTTAACAGCCTGCAGAAGTGACTCTTCTATACTCTCGGCATGGACTGTTACTCAACTACGATTTGTCCGTGTTCTTTTATATATCTCTGCTTATAAGGCTTTGCTGTATAGGTATTGTTTTTGGCTGCGAGCACCTGTTGGTATCCTTCGTCAAACCAAGTGTTTCTTGATGGTACGTGGGGAAATTTAGCTTATTAGTTCCAGAGGAACGTATGGCTTGTTATTGCTCTTTGACAATTGAGAGATTAAGATATATGGATTCTGAAGATATATGGGCGGTCTCTTGACATTGGCAACAAAACATTCACTTTGTTAAGACAGTATTTCGCATTTGTTTTGGAGAGGTGGATTTCGCACTTTTACAATGTCAATTGTTGTCCAAAGGGATGTTAAAATCTTGAAATGTGAATGAATGATACGTGGGTGGTGCCTATCGCAATAATATGGGTTTCTATTATGGATATCCAGGTGAGAAAACCTTGAGATGGCTCTATAGTTGAACGTAAGTAAGCAGTAAACTCTACTAACCTAAGCCAGTTGCCAGACGTGGAGTTGTTTTGGCTTTTATTTTCAACAACACTTGTAAAGATGTATGCGGTACTTCGGTAGTTACTCATAGGTTTTGTCCAAGTGTCCGAAAAAATACAGCCCTTAGCAATTGCATATTTTCCTTCCGTCGAAAGATGTTATATTTTTGAATTTGGGTTTGATTTTGCTTATGCATTGAAAGCGTACAACTGAATGCCTCATTCTTTCGCATATAACATAGCCCCATTCGAGTAGTCCTTTCGAATGGACTAAAGTCATTCATCCTCCCATCGTATTTCCTAGATGACAGTAATATCTTATTTGTAGAACAAATGCTTGCTTCTATTCTGTTTAATGTTTTCACATTCCATACTACATTCGTTGCCCTTTTACTCGTTAAGCATTGAGTTAAGACTTCGGTTGTAAAGGAATATATCTCTCGACCTCTTCAATTCCTATTTTAACTAACATACTATCAATCATGAATTCAATTTGAGAGGTAGATACATTATGTTGGTATGTGTGGATCGTTCAATACAATAACTAAAGTGCGAACATCCTAGGTCGTGATGTAACGACTTACACTCTCTTGAGCTGATGGAAAAGACGACCACATTTTACAAAACCCTTTCGCTTTATTACTACCAGCCTTACCAATCAGGTGCATTTCAATGTTATTTCTTATTTCACACCTAAGACAGGAACCTTGGTTTTACGATCTCAAGCTTGCGTTTCGCCTTCTCGTAGGTTGCTCATTTTTTCAATCCAACCTGTGACTGTAGACTCGTTTTCGTTGTGGAAAAGGTGAATTGGTATGAGGACACGTCTTTTGCCCTTCTCTTATTTATTGCTGATAAGTCTTTGTACAACTGATAAGTCTATACACCTAGTGATACCCAGAAATAGGATGAGTGTCAGATCTTATATGCATCAGCTAGGCTTATATTTTCAAATAATCACATTGTTCAACAATTGATCAGCTATTCGTGATTAACTGAGAGAATCCACGTGTAAATTCTCCAACTACTCCAATATATGTTTCCAACCTTCAAATATTATTGAATCCAAAATGCATACCCTAACACGTAATAAATATTCAAATTCCCACTCAAGAGCTCCTCTGCTTACAACTTTATCTACTGGCTGAAAAAGTTCTACACAAGAACCTCTAACCACTGCAACCAAACCAAATATTTCCAACTTCCTCAAACACAATTTGCAGATAAGTGTTAAGCGTTCAAATTCCACTCGAAACCCCAAGTGCATTCAAATGAACAAAACTTTTAACCTCCACTCCACTCGTGAACTTGCAACCTAGTTCGATGGAAATAAAAAAAACTTCTCCCATCTGTAAATTTCTATTTAGGAACCTAATTCCTCCAGTAAAAGGCTATCTCCTTCCATTACTGCGAACACAAACTTCAAACTCATTCAAATAAATAGATAAGGTCCTTTGCATGCCCTGCGCTGTGTCGAAATCGACACACAGCCACCAAAGTATGCACACTTAGTTGCACACAATTGCACCCCATCCGCATTACATCGAATAAAATAACAAATAAACCACTCCTTTTTGTTATCATTATTAAGCTGAGTTGAGTGGAAGTGGAGTGGATTGCTTGCATTGGGAAAAAAGGACACTACCCAAATGGAAGGTATCGGCTTTGGCCATTGTTCACTTTTTCGTTCAACATCTCCGGACTCAGGACTGTCACAACGAGAACTTTCTTTCTTTCAGAGTCCTTGCTAATGAAATGACAACAGCGTACAAAGTGTCTCTCTTCTCGAACAAACAGAAAACAATGCTCTTGCTGCCATAAACCGATGAACCGACGACAAAATGAAAGTCTTACCAAGGATTACATAAGAAACGGACTAGAAGACAAGGTGACATGCAGTTATTCTTACAATCGCTGGCGCTTATTACTTTAGCCCATTCACACACACAAGGATACTACTGCTGAAGTGAACTTAACGAAGAATCGGCTTTATTCGGCTTGTATTCGTTTTGCAGCAACTTTGTGTTGCTCCTGGCTGAAGGACTTTTTGTGTATTTCATTTAACTTCGCTTCACCTCATATAGTGCATCTCATTCGACAATTGAAATTTTCATCCACCTGCCAGGATATAAATGTTCAATAAAAAAAATCAACCAAGGACATGAGAACTATGATGTTGCTGACTGCAATGCATAGCAAACACTGGAATTGGTTATGCTTATGAAGGATAGCTCCTCAATTTTCTGTTATCCTGCAACTGAAGTGCTCATAAAAATATCTTTTTCCCTTTTTTTCGAATCGATGGGAATTTATGATTTCTGGGTTCTCCAAAGTACGGTATATGGGGATATACTGCATCGTATCATTTGGGGAATACAATGTGAAGGAAATTTCGATTTTATTTTCTGCAAATCGACTCGAATTGGCCAATTTGAAGGACTGCTTTCAGTTTATCTGTGTAATTTTTCTGCAGATAGGTGAGATCGGGTGTCGTCTTAGAAAGAGAAGAGGTTTTTATTGCAAATATGTTGGAATTGTGTCATAATAGTTGCACGATTAGATTCTGGGAAGAGGTTATCAAGAGTTAGGAATGTCGTTGCTATATTTTATAGATGAGGATGTTGAAAGGTATCCTTTTACATTTCTAGGATTTGTATCAATTGGTGGTTATCTATTTGCAAGAAATCTTTTGTAATGGTACAGTGGCGAGTTTTAAAGAATCCTTGAAAATTCACTTTGAAGTTTTTTGAAGTTTTGCGTCGATAAAGTTAAAATATTTCGGGCATTTGGTGGTCGCTGCTGGTTCGAATAAAGCCAAGTCCAGATTTCAAATGTTTAACCAATTTTTCGAGCATTTGGGGCCGTATGTCGGAAATAACGCCAAGAATGTTGGCTTCCAATTATGCACTCATCGAATGTTTCCTTCAATAAATCGATTGTGACGTGCGCTGTTTGGCATGTAGCACCGTCTTGTTGGAACTACATCTAATCCACATTCATGCCATCTAATTCGGGAACAAAATAGTCGGTTATCATTGCTCTATGCCTGTCTCCATTAACGGTAACAGACTGTCCAGCATCAATTTGGAAGGTATATGGCCCACTGACTTTGGGTTAACTACCCAACCATGGAAAAATCTAACGGTTATGAAGCAACCAATAGCCTCTGAAAGGACTAATTTTATTGTCGACGACACGGCTAAACGAAAAAACTACAACAACGTTCGTATCTGCACCTGGAATGTGAGAACATTACACAGGACAGGTGCAAGCGAACAACTACCGGAAGCCCTAAACTGCTACAAAGCAGACATTACTGCCATCCAGGAAATACGATGGGATGTGCCGGGCAAAAAGAGGATGAAAAACTGTGACATCTTCTACGTACCGTGTTTTAGTGAGCAGAAACAGCGACTATTCGGATGCGGATTTATTATAAGTGCCAGACTTAGGCAAGAAGTCTTATGTGTCCAAGACATTAGCGAACGCATTATAACGATCCGCATCAAGGACAAATTCGCCAACATTTCCTCTCGCCCCAACGGATGAAAAAGATGATATAGCTAAGGACTGCTTCTATGAGCTCCTTGACAAAACATATGAGCGACTACCGATGTACGACCTTCGCGCAACGCGTATCCCTAAACCTCTCGATTAACACCATACCACCAGCATCGAATGGCGAAGAACTATAGCAACGATGCCAACAAGCCAACGCGCCCACCAGCAAGAAACCCCTGGTTTGATGAGGAATGCCGACAGATGCTCGCAGCCAAGAACGAGGCCTACAAGGCTAAGCTGCAGATGAAGACGAGAGCTGCCGTTGAGCTCTATAGGAAGTGAAGAAGGGAAGAACACCAGCTTTTTAGAAAGAAGAACAAAGAGCAAGAAAAGCGCGCGATCGAGGATATAGAGAGGTACCACTCCAGGAAAGATGTTCGCAAGTTTTACCAAAGTGTAAAACGTCAAAGCCAAGGATACAAAGCTCGAACAGAATCCTGTCGATATGAACAAGGAAATATCGTAGTTGATATACAGTGGATGCTGAGGATATGGAAGATCCACTTCTGCAGACTGTTAAACGGCGATGACGAACAACATTCCGGTGTCAGGCAGGTCGAACCATTCAATATTGGCAACGACAGCGAAAGCTGCCAACCACACGATCTGAGTGAAGTGAGGATAGCAATATCTAAACTGAAGCTTAATAAGGCTGCCGGAAATGACGACCTTCCCGCTGAGTTTTATAAAGCCGGCGGACATGACTTGGTAAGTAACATCCACCAACTAATAAGCCGAATCCGGTCGGAAGAAAGTATGCCTGAAGAATGGAACCTCAACGTCGTTTGTCCGATCCACAAAAAAGGAGACTTTCTAATCTGCGCCAACAACAGAGGCATAAGTCTCCACAACATGGGCTTCAAGATATTATCTGCCGTCATATGTGAACGCCCGAATCCGTTTACCAACAACCTGATCGGCACTTATCAGTGTGGTTTTAGGCCAGGAAAGTCCACAACCGATCAAATCTTCACACTACGGCAGATCCTGGAAAAAACCCATAAAGTCCAAATCGATATCCACCACCTATTCATCGATTTCAAAGCCGCATATGACAGAATTTATGGAGACCAACTATACAGAACCATGTCTAGTTTTGGTATACTGCCCAAATTCGCCCGTTTGCGTAGGATGACGATGGAGAATTCTGCTCCATCAGGGTCGGAAACGACCTCACTGACACATTCGATACCAAAAAAGGATTAAGGCAAGGTGATGCGCTGTCATGTGACTTCGTCAATCTGATTCTTGAGAGGATTTTGCAAAACTCATGAGCCAACACCAGAGGAACAATTTTCCAAAAATCATTGGTAGGACCCAACGTGATGTCATAGCCACGTTTGCTAGTATTGAGAAGGAAGCGGCAAAAATGGGTTAAGCAGTAAATGAGGGCAGGACGAAGTATATGCTGTCAACACGAAAGGACACACAACATCGACGAATTGGACGTCACTATTGACAGATATAACTTTGAGGTAGTACAGGACTTTATCTATCTCGGCTCCGCTATTAACTCTGACAACAACATCTCGTCAGAAATTAAACGAAGGATTACTCTTGCCAACCGCTGTTTCTACGGGCTAAGAAGGCAATTCAGTGGTAAAACCCTCACTCGAACTACTAAGGAGATCTTATATAAGACCCTAATCGTCATAGTCCTGCTCTACGGCGCTGAAGCATGGACCGTCTCAAAAGCGGATGAAGAAATCCTTGGTCGATTTGAGAGGAAAATTCTTCGAAAACTCTTCGGTCCCGAGATGTTTAAGATGGCTAGGACATGTAGAACGAATGGACGCCAATAATCCGGCTCGCAGAGGCTTCGATTCACAGCCAGACGTCAGACGCATTAGAGGAAGACCTCGCCTTAAGCGCACAAGTATAAACCGACCTCAACCAACTTGGAGTGCGCAATTGGAGGCAGTTAGCTTAGGACCGGGCTAATTGGAGAGGCATGTTGGTTGAGTCCCAGGCTTATTCCGGACTGTAGCGCCACTTAAGTAAGTAAGTAAGTAAGTAATGGCGTCTCAAGGGTCTTATGTCGATTCTCTTCACTCCAAATGCGTCAATTTTGTTTGTTGACGTAGCCATTCAACCAAAAATGAGCCTCATCACTGAACAAAATTTTGCGATGAAAACCAGCATCGAGATCAATCTTATGTATGGGCCACCAAAATCACGACGCATTGCATGGTCTCGCTCGCGGCTTTAATTCTTGCACAAGCTGGATCAAACGTCGT
Source organism: Rhingia rostrata (assembly GCA_949824845.1). NCBI lineage: Eukaryota > Metazoa > Arthropoda > Insecta > Diptera > Syrphidae > Rhingia > Rhingia rostrata. Next base: position 4,624,964 of record OX463755.1, on the reverse strand, counting down.
AAGCCAAGATATTTTCGCAAAATCTTCCATAAAGTTGATGGACAAAGCTATAATTGCTGTGCACGGTGGCGAATCGATTGATTCGGGTACTCTGCAACACTTGCGCAACAGCGGCAATTGTTTCTTCGGTGCGCACTGTTCGACGTCTCTGCGGATGCGTACTATCACATAGAGTAAGCGTAGTGCGAAACGATCCATGCTTATCCGAATTAATTGCTCTGATGGACAATTATGTCGACCATTAAATGGACGTAGCTTGCGGTAAACTTCGCGAAATGAACCTTTTCGAAAAAAAAATGTACACGATTTACAATCGTTTTTCATTTGTCAACCTATTCATGATGAAATGGCATACCAAACTGAAAGTAAATGACATTAGAATTTCCCGATTTGGCCACAAAACGTCAGTTTTATCTCTATTCAAAAAAACAACCCCTGAAAAAAAACACCCTCTACTTTCAGAATAAAATAATGACATCAAACTCCTGAGTCGTGTCAAGCTGTCATTGTATTTGAGTTCAGTATTATTTGGCCCAAAAAATGTTGACACCTATTTTTTTAATATGGAATATGGAATATCGTGTCTAAATTGCGTTAGGGTCAAACAATGGTCACCAAAACCAATCGGAAGAGGTTGGACTGTTTCCATAACACAAAAAAAAAAGAAAACAATGTTGAAATAATCGGTCGCCTTGGGGAACATCTGCATTTATTTTTGGTAAGTTAAAGACAAATAACTCTGATAACTCTAAAATCAAAATCGGAAAATCCATCGCCATAAATACTAACTGTGTGTTTCAATATTTGGAATTAAGTAGATGGACATTATCGATTTTTGCATAAATGTGATACTGTTGACGTATCTGGAAATCCTTAGAAACCAATGCTTTTAAAAAATAAGCTCTCGACATGATCTATGATATTTCTGGCATCAACAGCCCATTTACAGGGCCGCAAACCTAGCTTCTGCTTTCATTTGTGTGTGCGAAGTTATTATTTTTGACTAAAAGAAGAGAACCTCCTGTTTGACGCCGAATCTAAACGGTAAATTTGAGAAGGACTGGTGGATGTTTGTCAGACTCTCGCAAGAGGTGGAACAACCGCGTGTTGAGTAATCCAACGCAATAACCAATAGTCCACTTCATTCGAATTGCCGAGTTGATTATAAACTTGAAATTTCTAAAATCATGAATTTTAGTTGTAAACCAATGATAAAATATTGAATGCCTCAGATATGTCTTGTATTTGAATGTCATGAGTCATGTTCAAAAAGCTTTTCACGTTAAACCCCTCAGAGTGAGACATATTTCAAATGTAGATGTTTTCGAATAGTAAAACCTGAACTCATTCCACAGAATATCCACTACCATACCCACACTCTCGATCAACTAACCAGAGATATCCTCGCCCTGACAATCTATAGCCATAGCCAATGCCATTACGAATTCCTTCTCCCATTTGTCGTTCATTGCTAGTCACTTCCATTATAAGAACACTCCTAATGAACCATCAGCCAACAAAGGGAAATAAAATCCCCACTAATGGACTTCCATTCAGTGATAAACGGCCATGTTGGGTAATCATATACCATCGGTGACCATTGCTTACCCGAAAAGCTTCCGAGTATATCAAATCACTTGCTACTGTTTCAACATCCTTGTGCGAATGCAAATCGATACCAAAATTACGAAAGGACACCATAAAGCTATTAAATTGTCATTCATCTCCGGCTCTGGTCTGTCTTCTTTTTCCTTTTAAGTCTGAGTGACATCCTTTTTAATTCAATAACACCTTTTGACGTCGCCGCCAAAAGGCAGGGCCAAAAAAAGGACGAATTGGTCGTCTCCTTCTTTCTGATGCAGAGGAATCAATTAATCAATCGCCCGAGATCCATTTCCTTTCTCTTCTCTTTCGGCTGGAGGTCACTTGACGTGATAAATGAAGTAATTTCAATATTGTACCGCTTTAGTCCCCGTCGGCATGGCGAAAATCCCTTTGATGTCCTCGAGGGTATCCACAAAAAAAATGAAACACTCTCGATTCAATTGAATTCGATTCCGTGATGTCTTTGCTTTCACCAGCATTGAATACATTGTCAGTAACAATTAATACAAGGTCCTTTGATTTTCACCACAAGGACGGTCTCCATTGGACCACTATAAACGCTCCGTCTGTGCTAAAAGCCCTTGCATTTGGCCTGCACATCGATGATGATATCGAATCTAAGCATCAACATCATAATTATCCACAACATCCTGTCGAAGGATGGGATTTATTTCGTTAACCAAATTATTAATGTTTTCGCCTGCTCCTGGTGTGTACACAAACAAGCGTGACTCCGGCGTGTATACGCATCAAGTCCCCGAACACTATTGATTTCCAGCTCTCGCAAAACAAACCACGACAACTACGAGGATGACAAATACCAAAGTCAGGCATCGACTGGACGCCAGATACTATGTATCTCTAATTCGTTTTGACCATCAGCGATTTGGGGCATGGGGCGGTTTTTCCATCCGAATTCCGCCCAAATCCGTGCAGGATCCCGCACATCTGATGGGCGACGGGCTAATTTCCAAGCAAACCTGTTGTGCATTGTGTCGGTTGATGTCTGTTGTTTCTCATCCTGTCATTGTGTGGTTCCATTGTTCGATGACATACACCCTGATTCCTTCGCATATGTATTTAATTCGTGTGTATCGAGCAGACTAATTGCTGATTTAAGCTGTTTCTGCTTGTTGATGATGATGATGTTTCCGGGAAAATGATGTGGTGATGACATATCCGACCTCGGTGGCATGCTATGGCTTTTGAGAAATGAAAACTAATCGGGAAGCGCTCTTTGCAGCCGCAGAACGCTTCAATTTGAATCCAATTAATGAGCCTGCCAAGTGATTCTTAATGCACTTATCGAATGATTGTGAAGTCGATGTTGGGTCTTGAGGTCGGATTTACTGGCAAACGAACAAAAGTTGTTCCGATTAACAAGCACTTTGGCATGCCTCGATGGAGGTTTGTTCGAGCGTGTTTCGAATTTGAATGGAGTTCTCGGTGATGAATGAGTTTTCCTGCAATTAGCACACCAGATATTATAATCCCTTGCAATTACAGAATTACTGACTTGAGGTTGCCCTCGGCCCGGATTAGGGTGGGGCTTTTATTGTCAACAAGTAATTAACCGGATTGAGTAGATGTGTTCAAGGATATGAAAGTTTGCGATACGATTTTAGCTGAAAGGAATGGTGAGGTGTTTTTTTCCATCGCTTAAAAAATGCACTTTTGAACGGACTTAGGGGTACTTATGTAATACGTTGTAAGTTGCAATAACTTCATGCAAAGTTAAGCTCAGCAGCATAATTAGTATATTGGTATTTGGAACCTGATATCAGGCAAGGACTACAACATGTGGAGCAGGTAGAGTAGAGCATTCGGACTCTCGAGCAAGGCGTTTTGATCCTATTTCTTTCGCTAAGCATTAGTAGCATCGGTTTGCAAGGGTTAATCTTCGTCGAGTCTCTACTATGCTCTCATTCGTAAAGTTATGATCTACATAAAAGTGAAACTGAACGTTGGAAACACAGATGTATTAATTTTGATGATATCCCCAATTCCGTCATCACTCAAGGCGTTGGAAGATATGATGCACCAACTTGAAATTTGTTGATCTCTTCTAGAATTTGTCCTTTCGTGAAGATTTGGTCTACGATCCATCTGATGGAATCCACACTGGTACGTGCCGATTTGTTAGCTGCAAAAAGGCTTCAGAATTTCACAAAATACATTGGATATTGAGTCGTATATGCTACCTTTAGCAGGAACTTGACTCGTTAGTTGGCACAAGACACGGAAAATCCCATTTTTTGTAGATAGGGCGTATGGAGCTGATAACTTACTCATCGGACAGACTTTCAATCAATCTTTGTCAAGCTTTAAGTGGATGCACTTCAAACTCCATCGTATTTGAAAAGTTTTATTGGTAATCTATAAAAACCACCTGCTTTGTTTTTCCACGACTGCCTCTTCCTACTGGTAGGAGGTAGGTCAGTTTCTTTCCATATATACGTGTCTCTAAATTTGACCCATTAAGCGCTACTAGAAATGGTGCCCGATAAAGTCCAAAAAAGTAGGCACAGGGTCTTTTTGGATTAGAAGTCGAGGGGACCTAGTGATGTCATTTAGAGTTTAAAATGGTACATCCCATTGGTGCTATGGCACGCAACTACGCAGCCACCGAAAAAATACAATTTTTGGGCGCAACAGGCTTGTTAGTACCCCGGGACGAGCTTTCTCACAACCATTCATGCATGCGTGTGTACTTCTTGAATGATGGCAGGACCTCTTGTTTTATGCCGACTCCGAATGGCGATAATTTGAGATAAGCTTTTCTTGATACTTCTCGCATGTTTTGTCAGATCATCACGAGAGGAGGGCCAGTGAAAAATCATTGAGGTTTTGCTGCGGCTGCAACAATACATTTCTTTACAAATTCTCCCTTAAACTAAACAAGTTTTGTAAATTTATTTCTTACTAATGTCATTATATCAATTTTTTCCAATGTGATGAAGCAAACGATTTTTTCGCTTACTAAGATTTCCGCAGTGAAACAGGAGCGTGTAGGTAGGTAGGTAGGTTTTCGATCATACGTGAAGTTGGCTACTAACAGTCCTTATATAATAAGTCAACGAGTATTAATTTGTATTGCATTAACTTGCAATGCAATATAACTAGCAATGTACAAAAGTTAGGTATTGTCACTTTCATAATTTGAGTCAGGGCCACGCGCTTAGTATTCCAAGGCACTAACCCGGCCACTGCAAACATGAATGGCTGTGAGAAAAACCTATATCCTGGGTTTAGGTACAAACTACCTTGTTACTCCGAAAATTTGTATTTTTTTTGTGAACGTATTATCTATTCAAGTACAATTTTCACATCGTAGTTTGGAAATTCGTGCTTGAGGTGTTCTTCCATTTAATCGAAAGGGGCGTGTGCAAATTAAATCCTGATACTGCAAAATCTAGCTCTGATGCGTATCCCAGCCAGGTGACTAGTAATGGGATTAAAGACAATTACTCTCATCCTGTTCGACCTGTCCTTTGGTCGTTCCAAGTCAAGTTTCCGAGGCTGTTGCCTTAAATACTAGTTTTTCACATAGTAAGGAAATTATTCTAAATGAACTGAACTAACTTGATGTGTGCAACTGGAAGTAAAACTTATTACTGAGCTGGTTGGAGAAGCATTGTAGGTAAAGCCCTGATTCACCTTATACTGTAATGTTCCATAAATAAGTAGTCTCTCTCATTACTCGATGTTTTTTCCTTGTTAGAAGATACCTTGAAGCCATAACCTCCAACTAATTTTTAATGTTTCCCTAGATTGAGGGTTCATAAATGTTCTGAAGTGAACGTAAATACCACCATATTTTATCATGAAGCCTGTCTAATCCTTGAAGTTCTTTTATGATGGGTTTTCCGATTAAATAAGAGCAGTTAACACAAGTTGTTTACTTTTTTGAGCCTAACTGGTACTATAGGCGCCCACAATGACACTGTATTGTGAACTCTTTCAATGGCATCTGGGAAAAAGAAGTGCTGATTTAGTGAATGGACACGTTCCTCCATTCTCATCTTGCTATTGCTAGTTAAAAGAGTTTTCAAAGGGGCTTTTAACGAATTTACGAACCCCATGTCTAAACCACCTCTTCCCTATTTCAAATAGCAGTCAATAATTTCCAAATGAAGCACCCAGTGGTCGTATCATGCCCCTAATTTAATATAAATTAGGTTCCAGGTTATACGAGGTTCTTTTCTGACAGTGTGAATCGGATTTGGTGAAACAATCCGGTCTAACTAACCACAACCGATGCTCCTTGATGTCGGTGGTCGCGGGTTGTTGGTTTATTTTATTTGTTTGAAGTGAAACATATTTTCGTATCTTTTCACCAAACACCGGTCCAGTAGTTGCGCTGACTACTCCGAATGAAAATGATAAACTGTTGAATGATCTCTATCTATAAAGCCCTGTAATATCCTATGTTGAGTTTGATCTTCCGCACTACCATAAGCAGCTAATGACGTACACATATTCTTTGTTCTAAAAACCGATGTGTTTGTTTGTTTCATGTATCAGTCAAGACTACTTGTGCTGTATAGATGGTTTTGATTTCTAAGAACAAGCAGACTAAACAAGAAACAAAATCACATGCCCTCACATTCAACTAGATACGCCCACTTGAACCCCTACAGCTAGTGAATGCAATTGAAGCACTTATCATCAAATGTCAATGACTTCATATGAAATTCACTTGTGCACGTCCTTTTTTTGCAAAGTTCCAATTCAATGGAAGCAGCCGCCATATCCGTATCTAGAGGATACCTCAGTGCGTCCTGCAACACTATGTCCATCCTTTAATTAAAAAAAAATAATATTCCCCTACACTTGAAAGCTTCACCAGTAAAATAAATGAGGAGATTGTACCATCCTTTCATCCTCTGTAGCGTCGAGAATTAATACCCAGCTCTGAACCTCCCCTCCCACTCTACCCTACCCGATTTCAATCATCATAGTTTTTTTTTGTTCATTTGGATCGGCAATTTAAGGCCTTGGCCAGAAAGGTCTGCGACCTCCTTTCATTCTTTGCGCTTTATTAAATCGTGAAATCCAAAAGCAGAAAAGAGTACTTAAGGCTGCTCTTTAATAAGAGCCGTTGGTTGCAGTGCTCGAATATACATGCATGCAGATTGAAAGATGAATCAGGATATCCATGCAATGGGATTTTGTATTGTTAAAAGGTTGATTTGGTTAATGGATATCCTCATCTCATTTAACGAACCAGCGATTGACCTTGTTGGGTGGTAACGTACAAAACGTGTTGGGAAAGACAAAAAAAAAAAAACTGCAGGCATAGCTCCACCACCATCGGATAAGACTATTAAAAACTTTCTAGCAAAAGATTCAACTTTATTCGCGTCCTCCTTTCCCTAGCGCAGAACTTCACTCATTAATTTTATAAGGCAACGGAGGAAACGAAACGAGGAAACATTTTGCTGCTTCCTGGGGCTGATGGAGACTCCTCCTCAGGAAATTAGGCTTTACATGCAAATCATCTCCGCAGGCTGGTGGTGGAAATTGTACACACCACCCGGACGGTGTTTGTGCTGCAATGTGCGAAAATTAGCGTGAACTTCTTGTTGACTTGAAGTTTTTGTTGATATCCCCTACTCTCGGGGTTTGCGGAACTTGCAATGTCTTTAAATTAGCTCATTTCGTTTTGGCTAAGTGGCACCTGTTAGGGAGTTGATAAACCTACACGCTTTTCAACCGCACCAAGTAATTTCGAGCAACATCTGAGGAAGACTGTTTAAAAGGATCAGGACAATGAATTGCCGAATCGTGTTATGCGGAGTTGGCTACTCTGTAGCGGGGTATTAGTTTAACGCTGTTTGTGTCAACCGCTTTGGATAATGCTCTGGTAAGTAGTGAGTATTTATGTAGTTCAACGGTTGTCAATGGCAAATAGATACACGCTTTGGGGATGCGGTCGATAACATGACGGAACTAGTTGAATGTGTCGAGGTTCTGGGATATGTTAATTAGATTTTGCAAGTCGTGGAAGGCATGTAATTAAAAGCTTCTATTATCTACTCGGCAATGAAAAGAAACTTTTCTCTGCATCCGTTATCTGTTGTCATAGGATTTCAAAAATAAATAGAGGGTAACCCCTTTTTTTTTTTACAGAATTCATAATATTATAAGCCCATATTTACTATGGTTAAATGTCATTACGGCTTTGATACGCATGCACCTCATTGATCACAAAGATTAGATTCACAATTCATAGTCCCAGAATAGTATACTGAGAACTGGTAAACCCAGGTTGTTAAGAATTAGATAACACTATTAACATACTTACTCTGCCTGAGACAAGGCAGCCTTTAATCCTCTTTGATTCTGGGTACGTTGCTGTCAGTTATTCTGTCCGAGTGCTTTGGCATCAGCGATCGAATGATCCTTAAACGGGAGGTTCGGTGTTCCATATCGTTTTGAAAAAAAGGTTGGGAATTGAAAATTCTTTGTTGCCATCAATAGTGACAATTTATCCAAGGTGTGCGTCGAGAGTCATTTGTTTGTTGATAGCATATACTTTACTTTGTCTTACCCTTGTTAAAAAGGATCAGCGTTTTGACTTTTTATCAATGATGCCGATATCGTCTGCTTACCACAGTAGCTGGACGGATTTGTTGAAGATAATGTCATCCGTATTTACTACTGCCCCATGCACTATCTGTTCCAGTACGTGATTGAAGAAATCGCATGATAGAGCGTCTCCTTATCGAGATCCGGTACATGTTCGGAAATGTTAATAAGAGGCGTTTCCAAACTGAGCGTTGCATCGCTTGTCCTCCAGTGTTAGCGCCAGGCGATTGATGCTATAAAACGCGGCCTTCGATTGACAGTTGATTTGTCTCGACTTGATATTCGTTGGTCTTTTCAAGGATATCGTTGGGGCTTACTATCCCAATAAATCATTCATATTAGACTGCGTATAAATCGACGCTGTCGTTCTTGAGAATCCAATTATTTTTGTTTGCGAAAAGCTTAGCTATAATATTTTTCTCAACATCGTTATTTTGGTTATATGCGTTTTAAGAAACTGTTATATGGATGGTACCGTCAATTTTTGAACTAGAACCTCAACTCACGTCTTCTGTTGGACCTCTGATAACACACAGAGATGAAATTTCAAATCGGCTGTGGCAGTTCGGATAGCGGCAGTTCTGCTTATTCACGTGCCTATCAAGATGAAAATGAACTTCATACTTAAAGATGATGTTGTAATCGTTGTTTATAAATGTTAGCATGAAGAATGCAAGTATGTAACTAGCATCTTGGGGCTTTAATTTGAATTTAACTGAGGTAAATTGAACTTAATAGGGGTGCAGACAATTTTTTTAAGTTTTTGAACTGAAAAGTGTTCTATCGTTACAAACAGACTGCTTAACGATCTCTACGTTTTCTACCATTCTTTTTGATCTTGGTCGCCCGGATTTCGGTTTAAGTATTGTTATAGCGGTTTCTTTAAACTTTTTGACCCATTTTCGGATAAGAGGTATCCTTGACGCTTTATGTAAATAGAGAAACCCTCACATTTTTTGGAATCTCCTACGTATATAGTCATCGAACAACCATTATTATAAAACTATCGTACCTGACCCGCTTTTGAAAAACGCTCCTTAGCGACTTAATTCCCTAGATATAGGCTACTGAGACACCTTGCGTTGATGTTAGATTTTGTAGTTCGGGATTGTATCGCTCATTCGTTGCGCAAAAAGTAAAGAGATCACCCTACTGGAAGATGCTCTTACTTTTGCAAATGGCTGCCAATACTGAAATCTGTTTTGACATTTGTGGACTAGATGGATATAGAATACAAGTGAACAAGCCATGGAGTGATACACTCCGCAAGAACGCGGAATAATCGAGTCTATTTTTTTTCGTAACAATTCGTCTATAGTGTTGGCCCAGCTCGAATTCCATCTCTGATTCCCCGGCCTTCCAACAACGACTGCGCAAACACTGCGCCGTTTCCAACATAAAGTATGGGAATTCAAAATACGTTGCCAAGTGTGGCCGGCGCAGGAGCGCTCGTTGTGTCGAGAATATCTCCGCTGTTGCCGAGGATGTCGAGCTGTCGCCGGAAACATCGACCAGACGCCGTGCCTCGCAATTAGCCATCAGCTGGTCGTCCATAGGGCGAATTTTAGTCAAAGACTTGCGCATGTTCCAAAAAAGTCCAGTCCGTGCATCAGCTGCTGCCTGCCGACCGCCAAAGCCCAAGCCATCCTCAATTTCGAGGACGAAGTGGACGATTTTTCGACCAAAATCATAATGAGCGATGAGGCTCATTTCAAACTCAGCGGTTACGTGAACAAGCAAAACTATCACTTCTGGGGCACCGAAAACCCTCGAGTTAAGCACGGGGAGCCATTACACCCGCTGGAAGTAACTGCATGGTGCGCTGTTCACGATGGAGGAGTCATCGGTCCATTTTTTTCGAGAACGCCACTGGTCAAACGACAACAGTGGACGGTGCGCGCTATAGGGCCATTTAAACATAGTTTTTTCTGCCGCAGTTGGATGAATTAGGACTGGAGAACATGTGTTATTAACAGGACAAAGCAACGGCACGCACTGCGCGAACCACAACCGACATTCTGAAGGCAGCGACTACATCGAGTGACTTCTTTTGACCCACCTTGTATAATTCCAAATGTAGGTAAGAATGGGCAGATCCTGCTTAAAATATATCCTTGGACAGACGTTACTATTAACAATGTTAGCATTGTATCGAATTTGTGTCATTTAAAGGCAATACAAAGTGTGCATATACGAAGCCTTACAGTAAATCACTAACATTAAGAAACCAAAGGTACTTTAGCATTATTGATTGGATCGAAAGCCCTTACTCAGCCGTATTAGGATACCTGTATCAGTCAGAGTCCTGTAATTAAGTTATATATACATATGAGGGTTTTTTCTTCTCTCTATATCACCTAAAATCTCTATCCAGTGGTTTAAGATTTACTTCGCTCTACATAAGCGTAAACAATGAAAATAAAACAAATACCCACCCACATTATTCTGGTGCTTCATCAGACTAGAGAAAAAAAAAACCTTTTCACCACTTGCTTATAAATATTTAGGCAACCCTAACTGTCTAAATTTCCATGCACCACCAAACTAACCGAAGGCATGTAGGAGATTTTCACTCAGCCCAACTTTGTCATCTCTCTGTATCCTTTTCCTTTCAAGCCCAAACCGCATAAATATCCCGTATCTGTCCGATGAACATTTTTTTTTAATAAAATATATTCATATATTGTGGACAGAAAAGGATTCTGTTTACCTATTTTTAACCTGATTACATTGACGTTGGATACTTGCCAAGCTTAAGGATTTTGTATGCTATTAAAAAAATGCATACATTTATAAAGCTTCAAGGACTCGCAGTAACACTCTGGCAAGTTTGTATATATGATATGAAAATCAACCTAAAATACAGCTTTTATAAAAAAAAATATATTTGTAATAAAAATTGGTTGACAGCCATACTGAAAGGTTAAAATATTATATCTTGTAGGAAGGATATTTTTAATATCAACATTACGAGTGGTGGGTGGCTTTGTTGTAATGCGATAAGTATTCGGTATTTAAACAATTCCGGCATGGTGAATAAATAAAGCAAAATAAATAAATATTTTTAAAATCATGAAAAAAAAAAGTTTTTAAAAAAAAATCACCGCCTTCGTTGACAACAAATTATTCATTTCGCTTAATTTTTAGCCATATCCAGTTGAATGGCTGATTTTAATTATGATTTGATTGTGTATGGTCATATGTTTGGTGATCATTTTTTATTTTTTTTGTTCATGGATTCAATCATCAATAAATACATCAAATTCAATGGTTTTCAATCAATATTCCCAAGGACTAATTTTATTCTTTATTCTATTTGATCAGTTGTGCAGTTATATAACACTTTCAGTAAATAGAAGTAATTCATGTCCGGGTTGCTTGATTAAGTGCGTTTAATGTTGATTAAATCAACAGGGACTTAACGTTTGGATACATAACTCTTAGCTATACATAAGCAATTTCGGAACATACTTACTTAAGTGGCGCTACAGTCCGAAATGAACCTAGACCTCAACCAGCATGCCTCTCCAATTAGTCCTGTCCTTAGTTAACTACCTCCAGTTGCGCACTCCAAGTTGCGTCCAACGTCTGGCTGGTAATCGTGGACTCTGCGAGCCGAAATATTGGTGTCCATTCGTTATACATGTCCTAGCCATCTTAAACGTCCAATGCTGAGTTTTTTGACCAGGGGCATGTCATTGTACAGCTCGTATAGTTCTTGGTTGAATGTCCGTCTCCATAGCCCGTCAACGCAAACTAATATTTTGCCTCTCAAATCGACCAATGATTTCTTCATCCGCTTTTAAGACAGTCCATGGTTCAGCGCCGTAGAACAGGACTGGGATGATGAGGGTCTTATATAGGATATCCTTAGTAGTTAGAGTGAGGGCTTTGCCTTCTAAACCCGAAGAAACAGCTGTTGGCAAGAGTAGTTCTTCGTTTAATTTGTGACGGTTGTTGTTGTCAGTGACGCTCTGTCTAATTCTTCGATGTTGTGTGTCCTTTCGTGTTGATAGCATAGTTGCACCGATTTTTGGAACATTGTGCCTCTGGTGTTGGCTCGTGAGTTTTTCACAACCCTCATAAATCAAATTAAAGAAGTCACATGATAGCGCATCGCCTTGCCTAAATCCTTTTTTGGTATCGAATGTGTCGGTGAGGTCGTTTCCAACCCTAATGGAGCAGCGAGAATTCCCCATAATCGTCCTAGACAAACGGACGAGTTTGGGCGGTATACAAAAACTAGACATGGCTCTGTATAGTTCGTCTCTATAAATGCTGTCGTATGTGGCTTTGAAATCGATGAATAGGTGGTGGGAATCGATTTGGACTTCTTGGGTTTTTTCCAGGTTCTGCCGAAGTGTGAAAATTTGATTGGTTGTGGACTTTCCTGGCCTAAAACCATACTGATAAGGGCCGATAAAGTTGTTTTTGAACGGTTTCAGGCATTCACATATAACGGCAGATAGGATCTTGTAGGCGATGTTGAGGGGACTTATGCCTCTGTAGTTGGCGCAGTTTAGAGGGTCTCCTTTTTTGTAGATCGGACAAATGATGCTGAGGTTCCATTCTTCAGGCATACTTTCTTCCGACCAGGTTTGGCTTATGAGTTGGTGGATGTTTCTTACCAAGTCATCTCCGCCGTATTAATACAGCTCGGCGAGAAGGCCGTCATTTCCGGCAGCCTTATTAAGCTTGAGTTTAGATATTGCTATCCTCATTTCACTCAGATCGGGTGGTCGGCAGTTTTCGCTGTCGTTGCCAATATTGAATGGTTCGTTCTGCCTGGCAGCGGAATGTTGTTCGTCGTTGCCGTTAACCAGTCTGCAGAAGTGGTTCTTCAACTACAATATTTCCTTATTCATCTCGAAAGGATTCTGTATCCTTGGCCTTGACGTTTTACACTTTGGTAAAACTTGCGAAACTTGGAGTGGCACCTCTCTTTATCCTCGATCGCGCGCTTTTCTTGCTCTTTTTCTTCTTTCTGAAAAGCCGGTGTGCCTCCCATCTTCTCCGCCTAAAGAGCTCAACGGCAGCTCTCATTTGCACCTGCGGTTTAGCCTTGTAGGCCTCGTTCTTGGCTTCGAGCATCTGTCGGCATTTCTCACCGAACTGGTGGGCTCTAGAGATTTATCACCTGTATATCTGAAGTCATTGAAGGCAAAGCTTCTGTACAAGTTCCTTTTACGAAGAACTTGTAACAATTGAGACAACAATTTGATGCAATTGGAACCCATTTTCTTTAAGATTGCACAAAATCTCAGATCTATGTAAATTAGCCTGCAAGTACCGACCTTTTACGTTTTTGTGTCATTTTATCATTTCGCGTCAACTTTTCTTGAATGAACGCTTATTAACAAAGGCCGTATGAACGATTTTTTTTATGATGGAACGGTATCGAATATCTGCTATACTTTTAAGTAAAACTGATTTTGAAAGCATGTACTGCACTTCATGTTATATTCGAGTTTTGTCTACGTGTTAAGGCTTTGAATTCTTACTCACCTTAAATGAAATATCTGGCATTAAGGGCCGAAACAGTGCCTCAAACTTGGCTGTTACCTTCACCGTTCACACCTTATTTTTCAGATATTACACTCTAACGCTCTCAATAAAACTATCACCGCAACAGCTCTTCTTTACACGAAACCCTTTCCTCAAAATCCACCAAAAAAGATGTCATAAGCTGCTTCCCGTTTACTTGGTCATTTCACGGATCATCAAATCCGAAATAGGATAAATAAAAGCCTAATGGTAGATATTGCCCCCACTGACCTCTATCCTATTATTCTTTAGCACAATGCAAATGTGAAACCAAAGAAGGTAATACACCGATAAAGATCTTTTTTCGCACAAGTTTTCTCCTTTCGACAACAAAGCAAATCTGCCCTAACATACACACACAAAAGACATTATTCGGGATAGGCCCGCAAAGATATTCGCATGTAATCCGCCCACATTCACTTTGCCATAATGGCAAGATAGCTGCTCGCAGCAAAGACGTGTACACTTTTGAAAACCTCTTTAAGCCCATCATAAAGGCATCTCCTGGTGACACGTTAGAGGAAAAGCTATCTCCTTTCAGGTACCCTGTGCACATTGCTTAACGCAGAAATTACCCCTTGAGATGTTTTGTTATCCTGTCAGACAAAGGAGAACGAAATCCACGAAGATTTGTATCTCACCCCGACGATAACCACACGCGAGGCGATTCCAGTTTCAAGCCAAACATACAGCGTTCCGTGTCTGTGGCAGACTCCTTTCAGATTACATATCTCATTAGAGGAAAAACGAAATGAAAGTAAAACAAAAGCCGGGTGGTCCTTTGGGCGATATTTATGGGGGGCGCTTGAAACCCTTAGACCCATCAACTCGAATCGATAGTTCGCCTAAAGATAGCTCTACTCATCGTCAGGGTTCTCAGGAAGGAAAGGATTTCAAATGCACACAAAGGGAAGTAGTTTACAGCTCTTGTGGAATGTTTATTTATAGCACCTTAAGGGGTTTTGGCTCTGTGGTTACGGTCTTGTGCCTGACGTTGATCTTTGTGGGAAATCTGTGCTGAAAGTTTCCTGGGCTACAACGGAGGCGAAATTTCAATTAATTACGAAGTGAATCAATAAGATTGCATGGTCGTAGTTAACAAAGATGGATCGGAGGAAGGCTGAGATTTATGTATTTATATTCCAATGTTGTTCTTAAAGTTAGACCTTCCTCCTACAAAATGCGGGAGCGCACCACATTTGTTTCAAGTGTACGTTTAATTTGTTGACATGATTTGTTTTTGTTTTTTGTTGGTCCTTTGTTCATTCGCACAAAGGATCCGGAAAGATATACGAACGACACTCAGACCAAGTGGAAAAGTTTGCTTCTACTGTTTCGAGTTTCAAACCTTTCTTCCGTTGTACACTTACGAAGACGGTTTAACTTGAATTCGGTGCTGGAGATTCGATTCAATGAGCATACGGAAGGGAGGAAGTCAAGTCTGGAAGTTGTTGTTTCGCACATGGGTAATGGTAACAAAAGGTCTGCTCGGATATTTAAAAAGTTAAGAGGGGGTGACTTTGCCATTGAGGTGGAGAGTATGCTTGAGGCATGTGTTCCGTTGAAGTGTTTGAAATTGTTTGCTTTATTTTTTTAATCATTTGATGTGGGTGTAGGGTTACCTTTAATATGAACTTTGAAGAATGGATAAGATCCAATAATGTTAGTCCCTCCACTTACGTCATAGAAATCAGATGGTATAAATAGTTTATGGATAAAGTTTGAACAAATATGTAACACACTGATGCAGGTGCAAAGAAATGATTACTTTTCAGTTTGAAATTTGCGAAAAGGCCTATTACAGTGAAAAGGTAAAACATTTAGGTAAATCCTACCAATACCATAAATGGCAACCATTATGTTACTCGACCGTATCGGTTCTAACGGTTCTCAAACGGCAGCGAGAAACAAACGGTGACTTCTATATTCCTGTCTAGTTAGGCTGGACGAAGTGCAGAACGATGAGCTACTCTGACATATTCGAACTATTCCAAAATTCTATCCATACCTTACATAGAAATGGAGGCATATAATTAATCTAGAGGTACATGGAACTACACATCCAGGTATGGCTTGTTACTTGCGTAAAGCAGTATCGCGTAAGAAATATTTGCTGTGAAGCAACTCCAAGCCTTGGAACTTAAAGACCTTACTATAACATAGGAGAAATAACTGCCATCTAGGAAATATGATGGATTGAACAGGCTGAAAGAAGGATGAAAAGCCGTAATGCTTACAACGGTCCGTGTTAGACTAACCCAATAAGTCTTATGCTTCCAAGATATTAGCTTCAATGTTATATTCGCCAGCATAACGCTATATGGGCTAATGCTCCCATGGAGGAAGGATTTTATATCAGTAAGGACCTTTTCTACAAGCACCTGAATAAATTCTTTAAAAATTCGTTGGTACCGTTTATGTTGACGGACAATGCAAACGAATACTTTTCGGGCTGTAAAGCGACATAAACCTGGTCAACAAAAATTCAGCCTTGGACGTCATGGATGGCGTGATGTTGTACGCAGTACAGAAAGGACTCGCCTAAAGTAAGGCGGGCAAATTAAGACTGACATGAACCACCTTTATATGCGAAACTGTAGGCAATTAGTATGTTAGGACCGGTACCAATTGGAGATGAATGTTGGTAAGACCCAGGCTCAAACCGGTCTTTATTTACACTCTTTTCAAGTGAGGTAAATTTTTAACTTGGGATGATGCTTGCAGGTATTTATTTAGTGTTGTTTGCTTGTATCGAATCGTATCAATGTAAGATTAAGTATTATGCCTATGTACTGCAACTCGTTGTCTTGTAAGGCCTTGAGGTCCTTTCCTAAACGCGTTCTACAAGCCTTTGCCAATATTTTAATAACGAAAATCGGCATTTTATTAAGATCAACGTTTTCCACACAACATTTGAAATGCATTGAACTGCATCCCTTGATCGATGTGCCTAGTTAATGACACTTATAATCAAGCTTTCTCTGCCTCGAACATAGTCATCGATGCATACTAGGCTTTTAACATAAAAATATTTTGTTCTGTAAAATTGTGACAAATAATGCCAGGAGTGTATCCAGTTTATTCTCAGCCTCATATAAAACAAAATTCTTATTTGTAAATATGCCGGTCATACAAATTTTCCAAAAGTCCACCAGCTACCATATGTTCACTAAACTGTGCCAATCGATAAAAAACACGTAACCCACCTAATTAATCCCCAAAAACTGCCGACTCCATTTGTCATATGTAAGGAAAACACTCTGTTTTTCACTGCTAATAATGCCACTGTCACCTAGCAACTTATGTAACCAAAACACAAATACCGCAAAATGAAAAATTAAGCATCTTCCTGACCCATGAATATTGAAATTGAAAGGAAGGATATGTAATCATTGCACTGGCCACCGATTAGCAAGAAAGCTCGCTCTGGACTAGAGAGCAGCGACATTAAATTCTATGATCAACCCTTCAAAAAACCGAGAAAATAAAATTTCCCTCGATTTCCCCTAACGAGAAGGAAATTTCCCTAATGGTGAATATGCGCATAAGATTTGTTGTCATACCTTCGACTTTCGAGTCGGTATCGGTAAGTGTTGTGTAATTTAATGTCGATTCGCCGGTAAAGTGACACTTGACTGAGTATAAATTGTCGAATTTTTTCTCAGGCACGCTTCTTGGGATAGAACTTGCAGAACGGAGCGCACACGTGGTTAGTAGACTGGGACTGTGAAGGGTGCGTGTGACTGAAAGATAAAATGTAGGCTAGACACTAGATTTAAATAGTTAAGGGTTGATTTAATTGTCTGTAGGTGGTCTTTGCACTTCGTGTAGGTTTTATGGTAACCATTTTATTTGGGTTGGATTTCTACAAATTTGAGGTTTTTGAATAAGGTGGTTATAAAAAGGGACCGCTCTAATTTTTAAAATTCAAAATTTATAAAAAAAAATAATAGAATTCTTGGAAATTTCTCAAAGTGCATCATCAGAGTATATAAATAGTTTCGAAACATATAAATTAAACAAAAGAAGGTCAAGATGGTCTTTAAAGACAAAATATATAATATATACAATGTTTTTCCGCCATTTTGTTAAATATTAGTCTTGGCAGTTCATATTTGGCAGTCGTGATGTAGTAAATTTTTTATTGAAAAATATTCGATAAGCCGACGTGTTTTAATCGTTCAAAAATTATATCAAAATCAATTATCGATTACTGGGACGGTGAGAAAATTACGTGAAATTTTTGGGAGAAACAACGTGCCAACAAAACGCACTATTTATCGTGTAGTGAACGATTTCGAAGAAAGAGGTTCTGTAGGTGATAGGACCAAGCATGTACCACAACGTAATAAAATATCGGCTGAAAATATTACTGCTGCTCAAGGAAGTGTTAAAAACAATCCATCAAACTCAATTCGACGCCGTGCTCAGGAGCTTGGTCTTCAAAAAACAAATTTGGCCACAATTTTGCACAACGATTTGCATTTATCTCCATTTAAGATTCAGTTGACACAAGAGCTTCTTCCACATGACCATTTACGCCGCCGCCCGTACATATGCCATTAAGATGTTACAGCTAGCCCATGACAACCCCGATTTTCTCGACAAAATCATAATGAGTGACGAGGCACATTTTCTTTTGAATGGATATGTGAATAAACAGAATAGTCGGTTCTGGGCAATGTAAAACCCTTAAATTATACGTCAGTTACCTTTGCATCCATTTAAAGTTACAGTCTGGTGTGCGATTTGGTCAGGAGGAATCATTGGACCTTACTTCTTTGAAAATGAAAACGGCGTAACGGTAACTGTGAATGGGGAGCGATATCATGATATGATTTAAAAATTTTAAAGCCACATCTGCATGCTTTGGCTTGATTAACATGTGATATCAGTAAGACGGTGCATACAGCCAGGATCACAATGGAATTACTGCGAGATATCTTTCCACAACAAGTTATTTCAAGGAATGGTGATGTTGATTGGCCTCCACGGTCGCGTGATTTGACTGCTCCGTACTTCTTTTTGTGGGGATATCTAAAAAGTAAGGTTTATGGAAACAAACTAGAACGCTTAAGCAACTCAAACAAAATATTCGTGATGAAGTTAATGAAATACCGCGTGAAATGTGTGAGAACGTAATGGAAGATGTGCTCAAAAGGGCTCGCATTTGTGAGACTAGCAGAGGCGGACATTTACCTGAAATTGTATTCCATACATAATTGCCGGCATTAAATAAAACATTTATCAATATAAGACCCATTCTCTTTCATTTGATCAAAAAATCATAATCAAACAAAGTAGTATACCTTCCCAGCGGACACCCTGTATAACCTCTACTTTATTGTTGAGACAGACTATGACTGCATGGTTGCAGTGGGCTAGAGGTTAGTGCGTATAACTTCAGAGCGCTGTGTTTTCGCATGGTATATACTAGAACAACTGAAGCGAAAATAACCCTAATATGAGAAGACAAGTGCGTAGACAGTGAAAAGCTTGCACACGACCAAATCATCATCTTCATATTTGAATAATTCTGAACCAAATCCATTATCCGTCTTTAGTTGCTCTGCTCAGCAGATTGCCGGACTAAAGCGTGGGTCAGTAAAAAGATTGTCGTAGCTAATTTTCAGCGCCTACATTGAAGCCAACTACCAGTTGTTTGGTGGAACAGCCGGAGTTTTTAGAGCACTTTCTGGGCTGTAGCGTAATCTTTCTTAAAGTTGTACAGGGCTTTCTTTATCACATTCTCTTAGCTTAGATTTTTTCTGGCTTAGAGCTGGAGCTCCCTGACAAATCTTTTCGGTACTTTGAAACAATATTTTACAGCAGATTTACATTGGATTTTATGACCACTTTAGGTGTAATAAAACTTATATACGATGATTGCTGGTTTTTCTATTATAAACCGAATCTGAACCGCTGAGCTTACGAATTTTTTTAATTACTACAAGGATCACCTTTCGAGAGAAGAACCAGTCAAAAATAGCACTTATGTACATAGAAGTCCGCGATAAAGATTCTGATTAAACCGAAATAAATAAAAGTTTTCGGCTCAACAGACTCGATACTATCCAGGGCCTGGTTTTTTCTGTGTTTGTTAGTACTTCTTGCGCGATGTGGGACCCTCCATTTATTT
The DNA here is from genome assembly GCA_949824845.1 of Rhingia rostrata. Taxonomy (NCBI): domain Eukaryota; kingdom Metazoa; phylum Arthropoda; class Insecta; order Diptera; family Syrphidae; genus Rhingia; species Rhingia rostrata. The sequence goes on along the minus strand of OX463755.1, from coordinate 4,605,085 downwards.
TGTTAATCCAATTGGCTGAGTGGAGATAAGCTTTTGTTTTGTTAACACTACTCGGATGATTTGGTAGATCATCGCGAGAGGAAAGCAAGGAGAGCGGGCAGAGCGAAGGAATCGTACCCATACCTTGTGCGCAAGCTTAATGGAAGCTTAATGGAAGATTGTATCCCTGGTGAATTTCAGTTATCCCACGAATAGTGCCAAACCAACGCCGCGATCGAGAAGACAATTTAGTTCAATTTGACTCTATGAAGACGCCGTTATATTTACTTACTTACTTTAGTGGCATTACAGTCCGGAATGAAGCTGGGCCTCAACCAACATGCCTGTCCAATTAGCCCAGTCCTTAGCTAACTGCATCCAGTTGCGGACTCCAAGTTGACTGAGGTATACTACTGCGTCCGACGTCTGGCCGGAAATCGAAGACTTTTCGAGCCGGATGATTGGTGTTCATTTGTTCTAAAGGGATGTTGTCCTCCAGAAGTCAATCGTTCCGTACTTAACGGCGTAGACTACCGGCTTAACCACAGAAAATAGTAAAGCGTCGTTAAATCGAACGATCTAAGAGGCCAGTTCTTAGGACCAAAACGCGAAATGATTCGCTCACCGAACGTTTTCTTCAACAAATCAATTGTGGCACGAGCTGTGGGACATGTTGCGCCGTGTTGTCGAAACCACAGCTCTTGCACATCATGGTTGTTCAATTGATGGACGAAAAAGTCAGCAATAATGGATCTATAGCGGCCACCATTGGCAGTAACCTTCTGGTCATCACAGTTTTTAAGGAAGTACTGATCAATTATTCCACCAAACCATAAATCACACCAAACAATCAGTTTTTGTGGATATAACGGTGTCTCTACATACACTTGAGGTTTATCATCATTCCAAATACGGCAGTATGGAATTTATCCATTCAACCAAAAGTGAGCTTCATCGCTTTACAAAATTCGCATATGAAAATTGGTATAAATTGCAATCTTGTTTCGGGCGCATTAACCGAATCTACACATTGCTAGGGGATTCTGTGGCTCCAATGCTTGCACGAGTTGGATTTTGTAAGGACACAAACGAAGTTCTTTCCGCAAAATCTTCCATAAAGTGGATGGAAAAATATCCAGTACCTGTGCACAATTGCGGATAAAAATTGCTTTTAAAAAGGCTGACAAAATAGCCGCCAGTCAAAATAGTGTTGCCAACTTAAAGTTTTATACCTCTAAAAAATCACACGTTTAATGTCTAAAGTTCCGCATTAGACGTTTAAGATGGCTACTCAAACGTCCAATGCGGAGTTTTTTGACCAGGGGAATGTCTCTGTACAGCTCGTATAGTTCTTGGTTGAATTTTGGTCTCCATAGCCCGTCAATGCAAATGGAACCCGAAGATTTTTCGGAGAATTTTCCTCTTGAATCGATTAAGGATTTCTCCATCCCTTTTTTGATACGTCCATGCTTCAGCGCCCTAGAGCAGGACTGGGATTATTTGGGTTTTATATAGGACCTCCGTAGTAGTTCGAGTGAGGGCTTTACCACTGAATTGTCTTCTTAGCCCGAAGAAACAGCGGTCGGTAAGAGTAATTCTTCATATAATTTCTGACAGGGTGTTGCTGTCAGAGTTAATAGCGGAGCAGAGGCAGACAAAGTCTCTCACCTCAAAGTTATATCTGTCAATGGTGATGTTCTGTCCAACTCGTCGATGTTGGGTGTCCTTTCGTGTTGACAGCATATACGTAGTCTTACCCTCATTTACTGCTAAACCTGTTTTTGCCGCTTCATTCTTTAAAACAGCAAACGTGGTAATGACATCACGTTGAGTCCTATCAATGATGTCAATTTCGTCGGGGTATGCTAGTAGTTGCACCGATTTTTGGAAAATTGTGCCTCTGGTGTTTGCTCGGGAGTTTTGCCCAATCCTCTCAGGAATGAAATTAAAGAAATCACATGACAGCGCATCGCCTTGCCGAAATCCTTTTTTTGGTATCGAATGTGTCGTTGTGGTCGTTTCCGACCCTGATGAAGAATTCTCCATCGTCATCCTACACGCTCGCTTGCACCCCTTCTGTTTAATATGCTCACATTGCAGGTGCAGATACGATCGATTTTTTCATTTACCAGGGTCGTCAACAATAAAATCCGCCGTTGCCGAGATCTTTGGTTGCTTCGTAACAATGATTTCTTCCATTAGTGGGTAGTAAACCCAAGGCACAATACCCAACCCGGAAGGCCAGTTCCAATTAATTAGATACCCCTAGGACACGGGGCCAGCAGTATCCACAACGGATTGAGCGCTGCCTTTGGACTTTCATCCGTTCATCCACCACTATCTCTGTTCAAGGGGCCTGACTTACACTTACCTAGACAATTTGTTGTCCGAATACGAGGAAGCAGCTCATCTGGTATCGCCTGGGCAGCAGGCTGTGTATTCATTCCGTTCCATTCCAAACAGTTTGTAGTGTTGCTGTTTTTATACCCTATCCCACAGGGGTATATTGGTTTTGATACATAGAAAAATAATTTAGCAAAATGTAACTCAAAGTATATGGATTGACTCAGAATCGCCTGCTGAGTAAATCCTGCTTAGACCTGTAACCATGTAACTTAATAAAGACCCATAGTCTTGCATATATTTAATATAACTTTGAACGAAACGAAATGGAACGAACTTCCTCAAGACATTACCAACCAAAATACTATCTACAACGGTTCAAGACCAGAGTCGATAAGCAATTGCAAGCATCACCTGATGGCGCTGTTCAAAGGGTTTCGAGGTTGTTTGTCACACCTGCGAAATGTATGTAAAAAAAACCTTGTCGTAATCCTTTTTGTTGTTGAAACAAGTCTTTGTCAACACAATATCATCGTGCACCAACATAGTTGTTGGGCTCTATACTATAACTATGTATGGATTTATATGGCTCGCTCCTTTAGATTTAGACGTATGGGGCTTTCAATTCGATTTGGATTGCTTGGGTTTTTTTAAAAAATTTTTTTAATTTGCGAAGTCCGAGGCTAGGACGACACTGATGGAGCCCGATCACTTTCTAGGTGAACGGTTTCATGCGTTCACATTTTACGATAGACAAGATCTTGTAAGCGACATTTGAGGTGATTAAAATTTTTTTTAAAATTCTCTTCTTTTTTTGTAGATGGCGTAATTGATGATTTGATCACACATATTTTGCTTATGATTCAGTAGGTATTTTTCATGCTACTTAACAAATCACCTCCTTGTATTTACAACCTCGATAAGAAGTTCATCGTTTCTTAAGAAGCTACAAATAACTTGAATTTCAATTTTTGAAGACCATGATAAGATGGTAGTCTTTAGCTATATTAAATCCCTTTAGATTTGATTACTATCGCATATTCTATCCCTCCGATCTACAAGTGAACAGATTCCCATTTTTCATTAGTACTGTAGTTCAACAATATTAAATGACCATCTTCATAGTTCTCATTCACCAGAATTATAAAAACAAATCTATCCAATTCAATGATTGTTATCCACACAAAGTGAGATACGCCCACAATCGGCTTATAAGAGCAACTAATCCCCGTACCTGTGTCTGATAACCACGCAAATAATTACCATGTTCTCAAGCAGCTTAGCTTTTAAAGGTACCCCCCGTCGATTTTAATGTACTGTCAAATTAAAAACATCCCAGCATTACCCCAGTCATATATAACCCGTGAGCTGCATTAATTTGTCAATAGCACAATAGCACGGGTGTGAAACATAGGGCCGCATATTTCCAATTCTGAGCTGCATAATCCCTATTCAGGCCGAAATGCATCCTCATTAATTTAATCGACCGGAATTAACGGCTTTCCTCCACTATACATACGTGCGAATAATAATCTAGACCATGCTCATTTCAAACAAGCACACAAAACTTTGTAAACCGTAATCCCGCGGACTTAATTATGTTTCCCGTTAAAACCTGATTTCTGATTGGCCATATAACATCGCTCTGTTGTATGTTCGACTTGCGGAACGAGGCCAAAAAGAGAACTGCTTCCATTTAAAACAACGGCCAAGCTGAAGAAGAACAATAGGTTTGCGCTCTTGGTTGGTGTTGTCCGTTTGCACCATTTCTAATCACCCTGCCACTAATTACACGCCAAACTAAGAAGAACAATATAATTCGAATGGCCTTCGTTTTAAATAAAGTGGAATTATAATTTTGCACCCTCCAGAAGGTGCCTGGGTTCCATTGCAGGCAAATTGGATTTAGATTCGCACCACCGAGTGACGTCTATCGGACATCAGTTATGCCACCGGCATGGTGTGAATATATTAACGGGTTCGTGTGCTGGAAACAAATAATTTCGGCCGAAAAGTCAGGCCACAGACAAACTAGAATCATTCAACCGCAGCATACCTCATCGAGAACGAGAGCGACCACCCCACGGGCCAGCCCCATCGCTTTTTGGGGTTAAAATCGGGGGCTAGCCTATGCCGGCACACAACTGCAACTGCACTAGCTTTTGTTTGTTTTCCCTTGCACTTGTGTTTGTTAGTGGTGTTTGTGGTGCTGTTGCTGCTACTGAGGAAAGGGGGTGGGTATTGGGTAACCCATAAAAATGCGGTCTTAGC